>CM026564.1:3029177-3629177 GCA_015143295.1 Tetracentron sinense | reverse complement strand
ATCCCATCAGCATGCAACAATTTCTAGCATTCAAATCTCATTAGCTACAAACCAAGAATTAACATTCGCAATTGCTCATGGTTTCGGAACACACATATATTTCACACAATAGGACATATTAGAATAACCACCACGGTAATTAGATCCTCAAATACACTTTCAATAAAAATGGGTTACGGAGGTACAAAGATTCCAGTCCAAATATTAAAGTATTAAAATTTGTCTAGAAAAAAAAAGTCAAAGCATGCGATTAAAACCTAGAAATTAGTAAACAAAATTTGAGAATGACTGTTAACAACCAATGAAAGAACAATAATTTCAAGTATAAAAATTGTTCAAAGGGCCTTACTGCTGTGAAGATGCTAGAAATAAGGGTGTGTTATCGTGGACCTGTTGGGGAAGGCCACCTGAGCATGGGGGAGAGCATTATGACATCCATTGCATGCAAGAAAAATAAAATTCATTGCATGCAAGAAAAAAAAATCAAAGAAAAAAAAATCAAAGAGTTTACCAAGCTTATGACAGAGCAAGGGAGCTACCGGAGAAGAGGGAGAGAGCAAGCGCAGAGGGGAGACGTCGTGGAGGTGCTGCCAGAGACGTTGGAGGTGTTGCTGGAGGTGTGGTTGCCGAAGATGGGAGTGGGTAATGCCAGAGAGGGTGACCAGAGCAGGGAGCTAGCGACTGGAGCACAGAGCTGCCGAAGGTGGCGACCGGAGCACTGAGGCCGGAGCACGGAGAAGGAGAGGGGAGCACGAGCAGGAGGTCGAAATCAATGAAATAGGGTGAAATGAGGGGAAATCATCGGGGTTCTATTTAAAGATTTGTAACGGCGGTTTTTAATTACAGTTGGTACAATTTAGTTATAACAGCGTTTATTTTATAACCGCAGTTACTATTAATGTTTATAACGATGGTTATTCAACTTACCACCGCTATAATCAAGGCGGGAAGTGATAGGGCGGGAAGCTGAAAAGGTGGTGGGATCTCCTTGCCATGGCGGTTATTAATAAACTGTCATGGGAATTAAGGTTGTCACAGCGTTTATTAATAAACTGCCGTGGAAAATAATACAGTAACTATGGTTATTAATATACCGCCGTTATAAAGAGGTGGCAACCATGCTTCTACTGCGGTTATAGTAAACCGCCGTGACAAGTAACCTACTACTGCGGTTATTTAGAACCGCCGTTAAAAAACCGCCGTTACAGACATGTAGTTTAGTAATGACATAAAATATCTTAAGATTTAATCTCTTGAACAATAAAAACCATTTCATAAAACTTATACTAATAATCACATAAAATTAACACAAGTGAGTTCAATCTCAATTTCCTAACACATAAGACAAGGATAGAAATTCCATTGAAATCGAATATAATAAATAAATCCAGTTGATAAAACAACCATCTCATTATGCAATCAATGTTTTACAAAGAAATCTAAATAAAAACAAAATAACGATACAATTACTTGGCTAGGGTTTCATGTAAACCATAGAACGGAGAGTGAGTTCATCCTAAGGGAGGAGCACGCCGTCTTTATAGACAAAAATGAAAAAACTCATCCTCAAAGCTTCCTTGATCTCCAGAGTTTCTTCTTTTCTTAAAATCCAAAATTCTCAACTAGAATTTATGGCTAATGGTTCTCTTATTTATAGAAGGAGGGTTTCCTCTTGAATTAGGGTTCCTTACACGAAATCCGAGGCCAAAACACTGATCTGCGATCGATCGCAAAGCACGTGCGATCGATCGTAATTAGGTAAAATTTCTAGAAGTATTCTGCATTAATTGCAATCGGTCGTAGGGTTCTCTACTGGTCCCAAGGTTCAGACCTGCAATCGATCGCACATGATAGCACGATCGGTCGCAACTTCTGATTCTTGCTGGATTTCTTCTGTCTTTCACATTGTTGAAGCTCTTCTAAGTCTTTGAAGTTTTTAAATCTTCAATTTTATCTTCTTTATCTCGCATGAACTTGAAAAGGAAAAACACAACCAAGCACCGTAAAATAGTTTACAAGATTACTCTAAGGGACTAACAAGTTTAGTTTAAGGTGCATAAATGTGTAACAATTAGTACTGATCACAATCCCAAACTTTCACATTGCTAGTCCTCGATCAATGCAAAATAAAATAAAAACTAAACTAAGTCTAAATCAATATCTCCTTTCGTGGATCTCCAGTTGCATTTGGCATATGTTACAAGCCTTTCAAATCCCTAGGTGACCCTAGTGGACGAGTGAAGTCTCGTGAAGGTTTACAGTGATGATACCCACAAACATCTGTATTACCTTGTAATTGTGTAATATGCTCAAGTAATACATGCAAGTTTCAAAACAGCGACTGATACATATTCCAAACTTTTAAAATTATAGCACATACAAGATAATCCACCAATTATTAACAAGTTTAAATTTTCGACTCTGCACATTCTCAATTTCACCCAATTCTCAATAATTCAGCTTATTTAAGATTAGTCATAATTTTTCTTTGATGTGTGATGTGAACTAACAATTGAATATGTAATCTCAACCTAACTTTTCAACTGTTATTCTGTCGAGCCACTTGTCATTGAACTTCCCATCAATTTAAACAAACACCCCAAGGCTTTCACTTAACAATTTTCATCTTTTTCTCTTTATATATATATATAAGTGCGACTGTGTAGAGTCAAAGTCCATTAATCATTCTAGACAAACCATGTAGTGAGTGTTAGGCCGGTGACTCCCAAACCAGAAGGCTTTAGGGCGCCAAGTGTCAAGACACCTCTAAGGGCTTATTAACTCGAGTCAAATAAGCTTCGAACTTTAGACTAATCACACTAAGTTATTTTATCAATTCCAAACTTAAACAGTTCAACGCGAACACTGTCTGTATAGTGAGGTAAGATGCCCAGTTACTAAATGCAAAATCGAGTCAGGTAACCCATTTTTCTGTCATAATTTTTTTTCAGTTAAGCCAAGGGTGGTGTTCAATTTATAGGTCATCCAACTTCTTATGAGTTGACAAAAGCACTAATTAATTAGTTTGGTTTCAAACCCCAATAGACAATATGTTGGACTGCTCGTGCATATAATCAAAGTGTATTTATGACTTTCACAATTATTTTCAGCTTGAGTAGTTCAGTCAGGTTAAAATTGTGTCTAGTTGGGATCATGTATTCTCAAATTTAAATCTATTAATAAGAGTTGGATTACTCTATATGTATCACAATGTTTTTCAAATTCAGAATAGTTCAATCTTTAAAATTAAGTGTTTGCACGTCTTACCCTTTTGCATGGTTGCACAATCACCCAATTTTTTTTAAAAATGATAACTATTATTTTCCAACCCCAAACTTAAACATTACATTGTCCTCAATGTAAAAAATAGAATTTAAGAACAAAAGGGATTAGTACAATAATACCTGAATGGTGATACACAATTCATAATGAGAATGATGAAGTGGGTGTGACAATAAATCATACATGGGTAAAATCACCCAAAACTTCGTCAAAACTACACCTAGTAGGGTTAGTACAATACAAGAAATATCCACACAAAATAGATGCAAGCAATCAATATATATCAAAAGAAAGTTTTGCATCATTGGTTACATTAGTGTGTAGACAAGAAACTGACTGACTCAAGAAAAGTAAAAGAAATAACTAAAATACCGGAGCAAAACTCCGTACATCTGACTCAAGAAAACTGAAAATCCTACAACCAAAGACCTGAAGCTCTGTCTACTGAGGAGGAGGTGGAGGACGAGGACGAGGAGGAGGAGGAAACTAGGCATTTAACACTGCTCTCATCATCTGATGCATGTCAAAGTTGCTCTGAATCTGCTGGGTACGGAATGCATGATCCTCGGCCTACCTTTGTACAGTCTGATCTCAAAAACCATGCAACTCAGCCTGATGCTGCTGTAAGACCTGCCTAGTCTCAAACTAGTACTACTGTTGGGCCTCCCACCACTAATCCTGAATACCTGGTACTGCAGCTGGGATGCCCAACGCTAGCTATTCTAAGTCTTTGAAGTTTTTAAATCTTCAATTTTATCTTCTTTTCCTCACATGAACCTGAAAGGAAAAAATACAACCAAGCACCGTAAAACAGTTTAAAAGATTACTCTAAGGAACTAAAAAGCTTAGTTTGAGGTACATAAATGTGTAACAATTAGCACCGATCAACTAGCATTACCCTACATATATTAGTTGTATTTTTAAAAACGACTTAGTGGGAGTGGGGGTTTTGGTAGACTCCTATCGGTTTTATTAGTAAAAAAAGAAAAATGGGGGGACATTAAACCTTACCCCTACAATGACACAAGGACATAGAACTTAACTATGGACAACTCTAACATTCCTCATACCAGCTTTATCTAAAAGAATAATAGACCTAAAAGTTAAAGGACTTGCTTGAATCAAGTGGATGGAACCTGAATTTTGCATGTCACAACCATAATTTGCAAGAAAATTTGCAGCCATATTAGCTTCTTTGAAGACATTACTAAGGGAGGAGTAGAGATTCATCAGTTGGCTAAGAAGAGGTGTAGTAACAAGAAAAACATGGGCTCTCCCTTTTGAGAGAGTCATTATATAAATAAAATTAAGGAAAATGCTTAACTTACCGCACATTTCTATTATGTAACGAAATGTCGGTCTTCATTGGTTTCTGCCAACCTGTTTATTACCCACTAACTGTGGTTAAGATTCACTCACCCTTGCGGGTTCAACCATTTAATTTTTTTTTTAAGAAAAAAATTACTTTAAGTTGGTTAAGCCTAACCACAGTTAAAAGAGATGAAGTGAGAATTAGTCAAATGCAGAGTGGGCTAATCAATGGAATGCACGCGCCTCCTCTGCTTGACACATGTCCCTTTTAACACCCATTAATTGTGGTTAAGATTCACTCACCCTAGGGTTTATACATCTACCCTTGGTTTTTATTTTAAAAAAAATTAACTCCTACGATAATAAATCTTAACTATGGTTAAAAGGGATACATAAAGAATCAATTCATTTATATTATACATATAGAAATATTTAAAATATTTTTTGGGGGGGCTACATAGAAAATTTAGATATTATGTTTTTTTTTTATAAAAAATATACATACAAAATAATACTCTTTAAAAATTTTTGAGGGAGGTGGGCATGCCCCCCTTCGCCCTTGGCTCTGCCCCTGTATAAAGATAAGAATAGGATTGCATTCAAGCATAGCCGATCGTCTTGTTTGAGCCAAGTTCAAATTGACATTTTAGGCTCCAACGACTAATCTAATCTTTTATTTGAGCTCAAGTGTTTAAAAGCTTGAGCTTAAAATTAATGTCCTAAACTCAACTTGAAAAAATATATAATTTTTTTTCATAGTTTTTGTTTATATTAATATATATAATAATTTTCAACTTATAATTAATAAGTTTGGGATATAATAATAACCAGAGAAAGTTGAAAAGTTAAAAGCAAACTACCTAACCCAGCACTCTACTTTCGGATTGAGGACTATTCTCAAATGTGATTTTTGTGCATTGTCAGATTAATTTTGTATAGTTTCTTGTATAATTTAATAATAAATACTTTTATTACAATAAAATAAAATTGATAAAAATAACCATAAATTCCAATACCAGGCTACAAATCTATGATCCACGAGTCATCATTGAGAGGTGGTGGTGGAGTTCGTAAACGATTTGTAGGTTAAGCATTCGACTAAAAACTTGGGTATTTTATCATTTTATGAGAGTTTTTTAAAAAATCGCAAAATTTGTTACTAGGCGAGCAAGATAAGTCATAACTAAGAAGAAACTAGGAGTACCTCAAAAGACATGATAAAATATATATACATACTCTGAACCTCGAACACATTACAAATAAACCCTACCAAACATTATATATGGGCTTGGTTGCTGAGCTAAAATAGATCGATACAGGCCCTTAACACAGATAAATGATTAGGATTCTCACTCTATTCGAATATGATTTCTGAGGTTCCTTTTGGGAATCTCATTTCCATGTACTGACGCTCCCCCCATCTGTCGAATAATAGGGCAAGCTCGCGAGCTGGCTGGAGCTCTATTATCTATAAACGAGTCTTGAGCTCAAGCTAACATTCGAGAGCTCAAATTGAGCTCAGGCGATCTTGAGCAAGCATGTATATGTCACGAGATGAGCTTGAGTAACACCCAGTTCGGCTGAACTGGGCCCGTTTACACCCCAATTAAGACCCAAAGCTAGAAATCAATTAAGCCAAATAACTTCTCCATAAAGGCTCCAAACAGTTAAATATAAAAAGAAATCTTGAATTTAAAAGGCTTTAAGAAGAAATAATTAAAATCAATAAATTGTGTTTTAAAATAACAAAATCTGCAACACCACCATAGATGAGGACCTGCTTGAGGAAGGACCACTTAAGGCGATCATAGCCCTTACTTTATTTTTTTGGAGGGGGGGGGAGGAGGGGGGGGATGGTAAGGGGCATATCATTTCACTAAATCTTTAAATTTACAGAGGAAGTGGCATGCACTACAGAATTCCCCCCACCCCCCGAGTGGTTCTACGAGGAGTAGAGAGAACCAGGCATAAGAAAAGTCAGATCCAAGTTGTACTTATGAGGTAAAGGCAATATGGAATAAGCATTAGTTCTATAGTCAGATTGCCATTAGCTGTTCCATGTTGCCGTGAGTTTTAACCAAATTGAGTGTGGTTCAAAGTTTTGTTGTTTATATGACGTAGTGTCTTATACGAAAGGGGATTTAGACAGCTAGTCTTGGGGAAGGGAAGATAAGATTAACCGACTTAGAGTAGTAAAATTTCCGAAAGCTACAAGAAATGCTTAACAAGCGCAAGCTCACCAGCCCAACTAGCGCCAAACTAAAGACACGGCCCGTAAGTTGCACCCCACCTCTCCCCAACAATAAAAGACACGAGCGCTCTTATAATACGCAAGCCCTAAGTGATAAAGAGCTTCAGAGATGTCGACTTTTCTATTTAAAAAGAACTACCCGCTTCAAAGCAAAACAAGGAAAGGCAGAAGCTTGTTGAAATAGGGGTCAACTAAAGTCGGGCAGCTCAAGTAGGTCCTTTAGCGGGTTGCCTAACTCGAACAAGTGACTCATAGCCAACAACAACGCCTCGAACAACCGACTCATAGCCAACAAGGGACAGTGACGATTATAGAGGTCTGCGCATTAAAATAATAATTTTTCATATATATTCAATTTTAAAAAATAAAAAATACAATTAATTTTATTTAAATAATAGCTCTTCCGAATCCATTGCCCAAATTTTTTTTTTGGCCCAAGGAAAATTTCCTGGCTCTACCCTACTAACAATTATAGCTAACGCAAGACCAGTCCCCAGGAGATCAAAGCCAAGCCAGTTTCCTAATTTTGAGAGAGATTTATGAAGATGTGTTATTTTGTCTTGGGTTACTTGAACTCTCACCATACACAAAGCAATTTGAGGAGGATATAAGGGCAACACGTAAAGATTACATATAGCATTATATCCACAATTATCTTGGGTTTGCTAGAAATTACCAGCCCTGGTAATTGTATAAATGAACCCATTATGTATAGTTGAGTGAGTGATCATAGAGTATTAATAACGACACTACAGTTGCCATTTGTAGGGGGTCTTAATGGCCTAGGCTGGCCCACAGTCCAACGTGACCTGACTCTGTGGCCCATTCAGTAATCATGTGAAACCAAGCCCAACCGGTCTATTGACACCCTATATTGAATTAAACTGTGTTAGAACTTTAGTGAATTTTAAATTTAATAGTATGCTGATATGCATGTCATTATGTTAATAATTGTCTTTTTATTTATATTTGTTAGTTGTTTATTTTTTCTTAATTGTTCTAATTATAATTATTTTACTTTTTTTTTTGGTGACGGGGGTATCCAGGCCTCTTAGAGCACCCGACTAGAGCAGGGAATCGAACGAGAGCAGAGAATCCACACGCACCAGGAAAGTCGGGATAAATCCAGAGGGTGGCCAACGAGAGCAGGGAATCGAACTCAGGACCTCCGCTTCTTGAGGCGTGGTCCTGGCCATCAGCCCCAACCCCCGTTGGTTGGGGTTAGATGGAGTTTAACAGATTTGAGTCCAAATTGGAAAAATTCAAAGTCAAAAGCCCATTAGAGAGAAAACTAATACAGGGCTCACACATTTAATTGGATTAAATCAAAGAGAAGATAGGGTTTCTAATATTTGGCATCCAAATCTACAAGAAAAGCAAGTAAATTTCGTGAGTGGTAATATTGAGTAACAAATCCCCCAAAAAATGAAGATTTTTGGATTCCCGCCTAAACTGACCATGACTCACTAATTTGGTCATAACTTTTGATTGAGAGATCAGATTAAGGCAAGATTTGAGGCGTTGGAAAGAAGACTCAAGGGGAAACAATATTAGATTTCACAAAAATCTCTTAATTATGAGGGAAAATGGGCAAAATATTCAGTCAAGTGGAGGCTTATGCATAGAGGAGAAGAAATTAGGGTGGAAACAATTTTTCCTCTTCCTCTATTTTCTTTTCTCTCATCTTCCTTACTCTTTATCTGATATTATTGGAGATTGAGTAGTGTAAAAGGATATAATTTGTGAAGAAATTTTATAATCAATGAAGATTTATTTTGGAGTTGATCGTAAGCTCATTGCAATGTCCGCCTACTCCCTGATTAGAGCGACGTATGAAGCTAAGCCATCTCCTTTAAATTTACAATTAATTTCTTGTTTTTCCATATTATTTATGATCTTTAATGTTAAAATAGGTTTTTCTTCATTGCTCTAGGCAAGCTTCAATATTTATTTCTTAAATAAATACTTGTGACTATTTATGCTTAGATTTGATACATCATGCTTATGAATAAATTATTTTGATCGTTTATTCTTATTTTTGATCAATAGTTCTTAAGTTTTTTATGATTTTTGAAGTGAAGGAAATCTCAGGTTTTTAATTTCGATTTTGAAAAGGATTTTAAAGTTAAATATTCCGAACCAAAACATTGATTTGTTATTTGGTTTGAGTTATGATTGAGAAAATTTAAGGATATTTTGTAGATTGATTATTTGATGTCTAGTGGAATCCGAAAGCTCTGATCTCTTTCTCTATTTTATTTAATCCTTTCATTACTCAATTTTAGTTTTTTTAATTTATTTATTTTAGTTAGATTATATATCTCAAATCAATTCAAGATCTCTTTTATCACTAGTTTATTAGTTAGATTTTAGTTTTTAATATTATTTTTGCTCAGTTCCCTGTGGACCAACTCGTATTTGCCACTGTCTCTTCTATAGACGACCGTGCACTTGCGGTATTATTATTTGCACATCAAGTTTTTGGCGCCATTGACGTGGAATTGATTTCAAAACGATTTTAAATCTTAAATTTGTAACTTCAAACCAGTTCAGTTTATGTTTTTTTTTTCTTTTCTTTTCTTAAAAAAAAATAATTTAATCTTTCTTTTTAGCACCTCAAAAATTATTTTATTGTTATATCTCTCGAGGTGTTACTAATCTTAATTTTTGACAGGTTGCAAGACATTAAAAGGAGGAGAAAAGGTGGAGTTTCTAGATTTAAAATAATAATAAAAAATTTGGACTAGTTTTAGTTTTATTTATTTTATATTTTTTTTGTCTTTTTAGAACTCTTGTACTAGATGTTCAGTTGTAAGTACTTTAAATTTTAATCTAGGAAGGCCCAGAGTATAATAGATTAGGAGTAAGGAAGGAGGACAGTTGGACTACACTGTCTCTGCACCTTGGGTTCATATACCAAGTTTGGTGTTGATGGCCCGGGTCGACTCAATTGGATCTTCCCTCACCTAGAGTGGGAGGTACGTACTTTAATCCTTACCCATGGATCTTTTACTTGTTAGTGGAGATTGTTTGATATCTTTAAATTAACGAGTGCTTGCATGCTTGACACATAAATTGAATTGCAACACCGTTTTTAGTAAGGGCACCTTAAAACCCACGAGAATATAAGAACCGGATTTAATCACGGGATTCTTACCCATTAGATTAAAGACACACCACATAATTACCCAACCTAATCTAAAATTAAGTAGACATTGGCCCTAGGGCCCACAAGTTCACTAGGACGAAGACCACCAAAAGTTGCACCAATTGCGCTCTTTGACCAACTTGATGCCTAGGCAAGACCTGTCCCTCTAAAGGGTAACAGTCTCTGTTCTAGGAGTGTGGTATTTAAGCGGGACCCTTGCCCAAAGCATTGTAACCCCACCACTTAACTTGGGGGCTTACCTGGTTGAATTGGTTTCATAAGACCGGGTTGGAGACTTAAGTTCACTCTTCAAACCAGTTAGGAGCTAGCTAGTTGAAGTAGGCTAAACATTAGATTGTTGGTGTGTTTAAATTAAGGTGTGCTTGACTGTGTATGCATCATTCTAGGGCCAAATAGGATTTTTCATATAGTTTAAGTGTGCAGTCAGGTAGGAATTGTGCTGGTTTATGCAACCTTGGGTATGTGTAAGAGGTCGATTAGTTCGGATTGAACTCTTTGAGTCACCCATCACCTTTGTAGGACATTTTTTTACTTTTCAAGAAATGGAAGACCAACCTCAAGTTGTCATTCTAAGAGATTATATGTACCCCACAAGGACTACTCAACCATCCTGCATTACTTGGCCCACCACCAATGCCACCTTTGAACTAAAGTTTGGCTTAATTCAGATGCTCCCAGTATTTCGCGGGATGGACCAAGAGAACCCATACCAGCGCGTTAGAGAATTCTAGGATATAGGCGGAACCATGAAATACAATCAAATGTCCGAAGAATCCCTTCAGCTTAGGTTGTTCCCGTTCTCATTGAAAGAAAAGGTAAAAGCATGGCAGCTTAGGTTGTTCCCATTCTCATTGGAAGAAAAGACAAAAGCATGACTTTATGTCTCACAAGCAGGGTCCATAACCACATGGGCTGGGATTGTTGAGGCTTTTTACAAAAAAATTTATTCCAAGCAAAAAACAGCCTCAATTCGTCAGACCCTGAATGGTTTCCACCAATTGGAGAGGGAGACCATGTATGGTTACTTCGAGCGGTTCAAAGACCTATTACTCCAATGCCCACACCATGGGTTCGAGAAAATTAGACTATTCGACCAAAATCATGGTGGAATCTTTTTGTAATGGTGGATTTACCCAAAAGATAGTAGACCAAGCATAGATGTACTTAGAAGAGGTCGCTGAAATACACTCTAGTGGGAGCCCATAAAAGAAGAGCCAAAAAAACCAATCCATGTTGAGAAGGGAGGCCTTCATCGAGTTGAACCTAGATTTGAAGCAGAGGTCAAATTGGCCACTGTAATGAAACGCTTAGAAGCCCTTGAAATGAACCAAGGAGTTCAGGGGCCCACTCCAGACACCTTAGAATCATTAAAACCTAGTCAAGCCATGAGTTGTGTCAATGAGCCCAATATTCTGTCATGTTCGAACTGTGGTGATCCCACACATTTTGGGCTTGGGGTCAAGGAGAGAATGCTGAGGAAGTGAATGCTCTATATCAAAACACCCGTTTTGACAATAGCTAAAGGTATGACCCTTATTCAAACACCTATAATGGGGGGTGGAAGGATAATCCAAATTTCCCTTGGACTAAGGGTCCACACCAAGGCAGCCCATCTCAAGCCATACCACCTCCAGGATTTTAGAGCACACCAATGCCAAATTTCAGTTCTAAACCGCTAAATCAATAGATAAATTCTCTTGAAGAGACAATGAAGCTACTAGCTCAAAACACCCTCCAATTCCAGTAGGGCATAGTCCAAAGCCTAAATGCCAACACGCAATCCATTGCAAAGTTGGAGTATACAGTGAGCCATCTAGCTAACTCATTAAGTGTTAGGGATAAGGGTACCTTCCCAAGCCAACCCGAGGCAAACCCCAAAGACCAGATTCCAAAGGGCCAAGTCGAAATCCATGACATAAAAGGGAAATTCCATGAACAAGAAAGTTCGGTCACTACACTTAGGTCAGGGTGCCAGATTGACAATAGAGTAGAAGCCCCTAAGAAAACCAAGGACCTAGGGAAGGATGAGCTAATAGTAGAGGAAACACAAAAGGCAAAAGAAAAGGAACATGAGCATAATAGGGACAACAGTCCAAAAGATACAGTAGGAGTCGTACCACCTAGTGATCCATCTCCTAAAAACCTTCATCCCTATAGCCCCATATCCTCAAAGGCTAGGGCCAGCAAAGAAAATGGTCCAGTTGGATAAGATGTTAGAGGTTTTCAAGCAAGTGACGATCAACATCCCACTCTTAGATGCAATCCAACAGGTACCTCCCTACGCCAAGTTCTTGAAGGACATTTGCACCTTTAAGAGAACAACAAATGTACCCAAGAAAGCCTTTCTGGCTCAGTAAGCAAGCTCTATTATTTCCTGCTCAACCCTTGTCAAATATAACGACCCTGGCTATCCTATCATTTCTTGTGAGATAGGGGACCATCATATTGAGCAAGCCTTGCTCGATTTGGGTGCTAGTGTCAACCTCCTTCCGTATTCCATATATGAAGAATTAGGTTTGGGGGAGCTAAAACCTGCACATGTGACCCTCCAGCTAGCTGATGCTTCAATTTGATATCCAAAGGGGATAGTGGAGGATGTCTTAGTCAAAGTGGGAGAATTTGTGTTCCCTGTGGACTTTGTAGTCCTTGAAACGAAACCACCACCAATAACCACGGCCAAAATACCAGTGATTTTAGAGCGACCATTCCTAGCAACATCTAATGGCTTGATCACTATCAGTTGATACCATGACTGTACAAGTCAATATTTTTAATGTGAGTAAACAACTTCGAGATGAGAATGATGAAGTGTGTGAGGTTAGTTACTTACAAGAATTGGGGGATAATGTCATCTCCCATGTAGGCTATAAGGACCCATTAGAGGTTTGCCTTGCTCATTTTGGAGGGGATTTTGATATCGATGCCAACATTGAGGAATTCAATGCATTATTAGACTCTACCCCATTCTTGGAGACCAGTAGATGACACTCTAAGCCAGAAATTCTCACCCCTTCTTCATCCCCACCTGTACCATATATAGTAGAGCCCCCTAAGCTAGACCTAAAACACTACCTGATACTCTCAAGTATGTGTTTTTAGGCCCCTCTGAAACTCTTCCTATCATCATAGCTTCAGACTTGAAAAATGCCCAAGAAGAGAAACTTATAGAAGTCCTTAGGGACCGCAAAGAAGCTATATACTGGTCAATAGATGATATCAAGGGCATAAGTCCTTCTGTGGTTCAACATAAGATCCATCTTAAAGAGAATGAAAAAACATCTCGTGAACCACAAAGGCGGTTGAACCCCATGATGAAGGAAGTGGTTAGGGCAGAAGTGCTAAAACCGTTGGATATAGGGGTGATTTACTCGATTTCAGATTGCTCCGTTGTAACGACCCCAAAATCCTACAAGGCTAAAATAGGACTTTGGAATCGCCACATTACTTAAACTAGCTTAAAAACCATGTATACAAGGCTTACTACACGAGTCTCCAAAAATGAGGATAGTAAAATTTCGATATATAAACTATAACCAACCTGCACAAGTCTAAGGTCAACATATACAACTCACAATAAACCAACAAGTCTGATACACAACTATAAAGAAGTCTACTGAGCAACATCATCTCAAAGTCTATTACAAAACTCTCTCAACTAACAAAAACATAAACTAAGAGGTGTAGCCACCCAAGCCTCCGGCTCCTTCCTCGGAAGGCTCACCTTCTCCTCCTTCCTCGGTGTAAGCTTCCTCAATCCACGGCTCCGCCGTGTACTCCTACTCTAAACCTGTCAAGACAAAGTCCAGCTGAGTACAAAGGTACTCAGTGTATATAAAATCCAACCAACAATAATAATATATCTGCACTTAGTTAGAAACATATCCAATAGCATAATAACATAATCAGAGTACGGAAGAACGTGTGCACATATACATCATACCATCACCTTGACTCGTGTACTTGTGAGAATCTTAGACTTAGAAGACAATATACTTATGAGCTGCTTATACTTATGAGACCACATGCTTGTGAGATGCTTATGCTTATGCACTTATTCATATCATACAATGATGTGACATACTGTTCTTGGCGGATACGGACCATGCCTAAGAATCATGTGGTTGACATGCCGTTCTTGGCGGATGCCATTCTTGGCGGATACGGACCATGCCTAAGAAATCATATGGTTGACATGCCGTTCTTGGCGGATACGGACCATGCCTAAGAATCAAATGGTTGACATGCCGTTCTTGACAGATACGGACCATGCCTAAAAAATCATATGGTTGACATGCCGTTCTTGGCGGATACGGACCATGCCTAAGAAATCATATGGTTGACATGCTGTTCTTAGCGGATACGGACCATGTCATGCTTATGCTTATTCAGAATGTCATATATATGCCATGCTCATGCTTGTGGTCCACATGTGTGACTTGTGAGACTTTTATCTTAACATACACGTGCATATGTGCTTAAGTGTCGAAATTAACATTCGAGTTGGTAATTGCTTAGGTTCCAATCTCCCACCATGGAAACTCCACTATATTGTCTCATATCCAATAGTTAGAGAATTCCCGATTTGAGAGATGTTCCTCTAAGTTCTTACCTTCCTGACTATCAATTTCCATACAAATAATTAGACATACTTAACAAACAATCACATATACATATCTTATCATAATTCATAGCACAATTCATAATCAATTTACCACCATTTCATAAGAATATAATAACATTTATCATCTCAAGCATTTTCACAAACACCTTGGGTACTCATATTATGAATCCATTGCCCTTCTACATTTTCAACATTTCATCAAGCCATAAACCATCTATACTATCCGAATATCATCCACATCCACATGTTAATCTCATTCTCCATGCATTTCCCATCCTCCATACATTCTATCCACATTCCAATCCACATTTCCATCCATAATTAGTTTACTTCATAGAAAATTTGGGAAAAATGCATCTAATATCTATTCTATCATTTCTATCATATTAACATTCACAAAACATTAAAATAGGGTTGATTAGGATAGTATATCGACCTTAAGAATCTTTCCCTTGGATTCAAATCGCTCCAAGATAATCTGGGGAAGCTTTCCAAGCTCTCCTTGCAATCTCCTAGCAATCTTCTTCTTCTCCAAGCAATCTCTCTCTCAAAACCCTAGGTTTCCTCTCCCTTTTTTGCCAAATTAGGTTAGAAATAGGTAGAGTATTCTAATACCCCGAAATAGGATCCCTATTTATAGCCCCAAGGTTTGAGAACCAAAAGACTAAAAAGCCCTTACTAAAATTCTGTAAAAACTCGAAAGACCGATCGATCGGTGGTTATGACCGAGTGATCGGTCGCCTACCGATCGACCGGTGTTTATGACCGAGCGATTGGTCAAAAACACACTCTCTGGAAACTTTTCTCATACAAAATTTTGGACCAGTCGATAGCAACCGATCGATTGGTCTTGGACCGATCGATCACTACTTCTAACCGAGCGATCAGTTGCTTACCGATCGACCGGTGGTTATGACCGAGCGATCGGTTCTCTGTAGATTTTTGACCCACAACTGTTTTGGCCATAACTTTTGACTCGATCATCGGATTTCAACGATTCAACTTGCGTTGTTGGATTTGTCTCTCGAAAAGGAACATTTCTAGCATTTTAAAATTTCCAAATTCTCTTTCATTTATAGACCAAAAACTCCCCAAAGTTGACTGATCTACAATTCCATCAAACAAAACCTCGGAAAACCCACTTTTGACTTAGCTTAGACTAAAAATATGGAAAAACATTAAACATGGACCTCGAAGAGGGTTTCAATACCTTTCTAATGGTTCAAGAATCACTCAATTCCAATAAACGGTGCCAAAACTTGAGCTTCCTAAAGTTTAGGGTGTGATATGACATTCTTGAACTATAAGTTTGATTAAACCTTAATCACACTACACCCATTAGGTATAAAATACAATAAACATTAGAACATCACAAGGACTATAATACCCTTAATGCAATGCAATAAAAACATGAAAAAGATTCGGGTCACTACATCCTGGGTGAACCCTGTTCAAGTGGTTCCAAAGAAATCGGTTATCACAGTGGTGAAGGATGAAGGAAATGAGTTGATACCTTATCATCCATAGACAAGTGTCCAAGTAGAAGTGTCGAATAAGCAGATCAAACAAATTCTAGAAAAAACAGTCAATCCAAATCGGAAAGACTGGTCTTTGAGGTTATTAGATGCGTTATGGGCCTATTGTACTATTTACAAGACCCCTTATCAGGATGTCCCCGTATAGGCTTCTTTATGGTAAGGCTTGTCACTTGCTAGTTGAGTTGGAACATAGGGCCTACTGGACCATCAAGACCTTCAATTTTGATTTGCCCTTGGCCGGTAACCATCGCAAGCTGCAACTTAATGAGCTTGATGAGTTAAGAAATGATGCATATGAGAATGCCAAAATCTACAAGGAACGAATGAAATCAATCCATAATAAGTCAATCATAAGGAAATCATTCGAACCTAGTATGAAAGTTCTCTTGTATAACTCTAGGTTACACCTTTTTCCAGGAAAATTAAGATCCCGGTGGTCTGGTCGCTTTATAGCATACACAGTCTATTTCAATGGGGCGGTTGAGATTGAGAACCCCAAGAGTGGGGACGTTATTAAAGTTAATGGTCAAAGGCTTAAGCCATTCTTAGAGTTGAAGGATAGGCATGTAGAAGAGATCCTTTTACAAGACCCAGTATATATTGATTAATCGTTTCTGGCCTAAGTCGGGCTAACGACTTTAAACTAAGCGCTGCTAGGAGGCAACCCTGTTTCGTAGATTATTATATGATTTTGCAGGATGGTCACATTCCTATTGTCAGCTTGCATACACTTCCTAGTAAGAAATTCCAATTTGCATTGTTCATTTATTCTTTACATAACATTGAGGACAATGTTAGATTTAGGTTTGGGAGTGTAGGCTTAGCTTTTTCGAGACCAAAAATTCATTTATTTATGTAAAAAAAACAAAAAAACAAAAACAAAAAAAATGCTTTTATTTTTCAAGATCATAGTTCATACATGAAGACACTTGGTGAAAAATAAAAAAATCAGTCACAACTGCTAAGTGTTTGAAACATGAGCCATTTTTAGCATCTCTCCTTTAGTGGATCTTAAAATAGTTGCACTTTGGAAATTTCACTTCACATCTGACTAGTTATCTAGAGTTTAAGTCAAATAGAGTAGGTGTTGACCCTTTTGGCTGCCTAGAGTGTCTTGGAAAGACCGGACCTGATGACCTATGACTTCCTTGTTCATTTGGTTGACTGGGAAAAAAGAAAAACAGAACTAGGTTATATATATGCTTTGGAAAACAACCAATGAATTAGACTGGGCATACCGGAAAGGGCTATATATTCCTAGATTGGTATTTTTTAAAAATAATAAAAATAAAAAAGTGTTGAAAAGAAAGCAAATGGAGTTGTGCTGACGTGTTCAGAGCCGATCCTCTCCAATACATAATGTCCCGCCCCAGTTGTGAACACCCCATTTTTACACCCATAAAACCCCTTTTTTTAAAAATTAATTTAATTTATGTTTGTTTTGTTGAGCTGGAGAGAGAGAGAGAGAGAGAAGCCCATGCCCACTTCGTTCAAAACCCCAAACCCATCACCCATGTTCAAAAATCCTTAAAAAGTGTAAAGCCCTCAAGGTCATACACCAATCCCAAAACCCAAAAGCTCATGAATGCTGTAAGCAAGCAAAGCCCGAGTGCAAAACTTGCGACCCATGACCTAAGATCCTGGTCTTGCAAGTTTGTTTATGGGCTATTACCAAAGCCAAAGCCCAAGCCCATGTGATCCCTAATCCTCAAACCATAATCTTTAGCCTATAAATACCCATATGAGATCATCTATACCCCATTTTCCATATTTTTGATCTCGGCAGGAAGGAGTTTTCTCCTCTCTCGAGCTCTCTCCATGCGAAGCTCCATTTCGGAATTACAGCATCGTCAATCTTCAATTCCGGCAGTAGCAGCGTCCCAGATCTAGTGCAACTCAGCTCATCCACTGAGTTTGTGTCTCAGCTTTCATCACTGTAATCGGCGGCAGCTTCTCATCGGCGGTTGGTTTTGGCTTTGTCTTCGGCAAGTCGGCCACCATTTCCGAACTCCATTATCACTGCTCACCTCCAATCCCGTAGCACTTCTGGCGAATTGCAGCAGCAATCCGGAACCTTTTTTTTTTTTATCACTCCAAGTCTGTATATCTCTTCTAATCTTCTCAATTTGTTCCTCTTTTGATCTGATTTCTAGATCTGGATCTAGAATTCTGGTTTTTTTTTTTTTTTTAAATTTAATTTTTATTTGTTTTTGGGTCTCACTTGTGCAGAATTTAAGAAGAGTCAGCTCGTCCGGTCATCTTCTCCGGCGAGCCATGCCGGTGCTGCTGCTGCTCCTCAGGTGGAATCCTTAATGTTTTTTTTCCGGCGAGTTTTCACCATTTTTGACCTGTGAGAGTAGAGTTGTTCTCTGCATCGGTTTTCCCCTTCTCCACCTCCGTATCCTCCCTTCACCTCTGGCGAACTCCAGCAGTCCTGTAGATCCCATCTCCACCTCTCTTTTTGATCCATCACTTCAATCACTAGAAGTATCATCGCCGGCGGTACCAGCTCTGCAATTGTTCCAATTCGGCCGGCATTTCATCTTCCCAGTTTATTTTAGATCCCTCTTCTGGTCACCCTCTCCGGCCAGTAGTTTCTCATATACCTCAGCTATGTAGCAAAGAAATTCCAAATTCCCATTCTGTCATCTAGCCGAGACCCACCTCTTCTGGCCAGCACCTATTGTCCTCATCTATTTTTTTGTTTTTGATGTTATTTTGGTGCTGTAATTATAAATCCACTGAGATGTGGATCTGAGAGTTGTTCTCCTTTTCCATCGGATCGTCCTCGAAGCAGCAGCTTCACCCCTCAATTTCCTTCATAGCACAGTCAGGTATGATTCTCCTCTCTGCCATTTTGTTCTTCCATACTATTTATTTTTCTGGTTTGTTATCTGGGATCCGACAGTGGTCGGATTCCCCTTTATTTAATATGGTGTCAAATGAGAGATCTGAGCTTTAATTTCACTATTGGGCCAAAGCCCGTTGACTAAGTTCAGCACTGGATAATGGGTCTTGGTACAGTAGCGTTGCACCAGCCCATGGATTGTTTTGAATTAGTTGTTAATCCCATTTAATTTATCTAGGCCTTGGTTCATTTCTCATAATTTGCTTTTGAGTCAAAGTCAATTGACCATTAGTGGTCAATGGGCCTTGGCCCATTAGTTTCATTTTTGGCCCATGTTTTGTCAAACTATTTTTTGGCCCTAATTAATTTGTTTGTAATATAATGTGTGTATGTGCAATAGGGTTAGGCCGTTTCTTTTCCTATTTTGCCTACATTGGGCACTTAATCCTAAATAATTGGCCTACCCCGTTAGTTAGTCTTACAAAAAATCAAAATAAATTAAAAGCACTGGTCTATCCCCCTTGGGACCTAGAGCAGGGTCCGTATTTAAACCATATCCTTTTCTGGTTTAAGGTCGTTTGATCCGCCCCGCTCTTTGCCTTTAAATTAATTAATCACTTAAGCCTTATTTTCTTTTTTGCCTATCTTGGGCACCTAGGTTAATTCTTGACTAGTTAAACTTGCCAAAATTAAAAAATATAAAAGAATTGAAAAATACAAAATAACAAAAACATTCAAAAAATCTAAAATGAAAAAGAAGAAATCTATCCCAATAAATGAACTCCCCTAGAGCTCCCCCACGAGCACCTAGCTACGTAACCATCTCCCGGAATGAGATTCATAAATCTCAATTCAACTTCCCCCAACTCAAGCACGAGTTTGAAGTGATCACACTCCGAAACGAGTATAAAAACAGTCACCGCCCCCGAACTACTATCAGGGTCTAATTCCGACTAACCGGATAAGTAGGCAGCCCGAACCAGGGTTCGATCCCAACCGAGGATAAAAATTTTACACCCTACTTATGATTGATTGTGTTTGATTAGCAAAATTAATAATTGTTTTAAGAAATTTCAAGTGATTTTAAATGTTTGGCTTAGACCTAATGAGTAGGTAACCATCATTAGATGAGGGTCCTGGGGTGCCTAATCCCTTCCCTAGGACCTAAACGGATCTCTTACCTAGACTATTCTGGACCGTAGGCCCCTTATCTTGGCTTACATCGGGATCCTACTTCCCCTAAGTAGGTGGCGACTCTTAGAATAAATTTAGTGTTATTCCTCTACTCTCGGACTTTATCTTGACATTTAGAGTTGAGAGGATGGGAAAGACGGTAAATTTATATGCTTACACCACTCTCTCTGGCAGAATGGTAAAATGGGCAGTACTCCTGTCTGAATTCAAAATCGAATTCCTGCCCCAAAAGGCGATAAAAGGGCTAGTCCTTGATGATTTCCTTGTAGCACATCTAGTTCCTGTAGACTCGTCTCTGGTCACCGACCTTCCTGACGAAGAAGTCATGCAAGTTCAAGTCAAACCAGGCTAGAAGATTTATTTTGATGGAGCTTCAAGAAACCCTGATGGAGTCAAGCGCATCGACCTGAAGGAAAACAAATTAGGTGTTAGTATTATTTTTGTCACACCAGACAACACAATACTATCCTATTCCTTCACCCTAACAGAAGAATGTTCAAATAATGAAGCTGAGTATGAAGCCCTGATAGCAAGTCTTGAATTGGCTCTTGAGATCTTGGTGGATGAATTAACTATCTATGAGGATTCATAACTTATCATCAAACAGGTATGAGCTGAATATGCAGTGCGAAGGGTCAGTTGCCTTTCATATCAGAAAAGAGTGGATCAGCTACTTGCTCAAATTCCAAGAAGCATCCTCTTCCATGTCCATAAATGAATCAACAATCAAACCGATGCTTTGGCCGGTCTTGCAGCATCTCTAACCTTCCCAACGGACAGAATGCTGAACATCGCAGTGGGGGAAAGAAGAACTCTCAAACCCCTTCCAGAGATAGACTTCTTGGAGACAGTTTGTGCTGTGACAATTAAAAAAATAGATGAGGATTGGTGACAGCCCTTCATCGATTATCTTCAACATGGTCGATTACCTGGATACCGTGCCAAACGCGTTGAAGTCCGCCGACGGGTCACAAAATTTGTGATGTTGGAAGAAACCTTATATAAAAGGTCACTGGACGGCATCTTGATGAGATGTATCTCAGGAAATGAAATAGATCAAGCCACGGAAGAAACTCATGCTGGGATCTGCGGTGCTCACCAAGCTGGGTCCAAGCTACAAATGCAGCTGAAAATTTTGGGCTACTACTGGCCTACGATGATCACTAATTGTCTCAACTATGCAAGAAAATGCAAAGTTTCAGCTCCATGTTGATTTCATACATCGGGCTCCTGATCATCTCCACATGACAACATGTTCATGGCCCTTCGCGGCATGGGGAATGGACATCATAGGACCATTCACCCCACCATCATCGGCTGGGCATCAATACATCCTAGCTACGATAAACTACTTCTTAAAATGGGCCGAAGCAGTCGCTCTCAAAGAGGTCAAATACCACTCAGTCACAGACTTCATCCGAACCAACATCATATATCGGTTCGGGATCCCAGAAAGCATCATCTCGGATAATGGGCAGCCTTTTCGAAGTGCCCCTATACACAAATTGTATGCCAAATTTGGTATCCGAGAGGACCATTCTACCCGGTACTACGCAGCCGCGAATGGTCTTGCCAAAGCCTTCAACAAGACTTTGTGCAAAATCTTCAAGAAAGTTGTGAATAAAAGCAAATGGGAATGGCACGAACGCTTACCCGAAGCCCTCTGGGCATACAGAACTACTCATCGGACTCCGACACAGGCCACGCCGTATTCCCTGGTCTTCAGCGGTGAAGCAGTTCTCCCCCTTGAAATTCAAATTCTCTCCCTACGGGTGGCAATTCAGCAGTCTCTCGCAAAAGAAGATTCAGCTAAGGTTCATCTTGCAGAGCTTGAAACTCTTGATGAACGTCGTCTCCAAGCCCAACAGAGTTTAGAGATGTACCAAAAAAGACTAACTAACGCCTTCAATAAAAGGGTAAGACTAAGGTCTTTCAAAAAGGGAGATTTGGTCTTGATAGTTAGAACTCCAATCATCGTCACTCGTCGATCCAAGGGGAAGCTCGAACCAAAATGTGAAGAGCCATACGTCGTCGAGAGGGTATACTCTAACGGATCATACCTGCTGGCCTCAATGGATGGAGAGCGAATTATCCCTCCAACCAATGCAAGATTCCTCAAGCGATAATACTCCTAGGAATCGAAATGCTCACTAGGCCAAAACTTTCAAAGACGATCTAGGCAAAATTTAGAGTACAAAATGACTCACTAAGTTGAAAACCCTAAGGGACGGCTTAGGCAAAAATTAGAGTCATGCTCGCTAAGTCGAAAACCCTTAGGGGCGGCTTAGGCAAAATTTAGAGCAACAATGGCTCACTAAATTGAAAATCCTAAAGGACGGCTCAGACAAAAAATTTGAGTCAAAATAAAATGTCTGCTAGATCAAAATTCTAAGAAGAAGGTCTAGGCAAAAATTAGGACAACAAATAGCTCGCTAGACTAAAACTCCAAGAGCAGGTCTAGGCAAAAATTAGAGCGATTTGACAGGCTCTTGAATACGACCTAAAAAGGTTCACAAAGGCTCCTGAATACGAGCTAAAAAGGTTCACGGTGCTTCAGAAGTCTCCAGAATACTAGACCAAAGTTCAAACCCTCCCAGGCATGAACGAAAACTGCCTATTCGCTACTAAATTGCGAATCAAAGCTTCAAAAGCCTCCCAAATACAAGGCTGAAGTCAAACCCTCCTAGGCATGAACGGAAACTGCCTATTCGCTACTACATTACGAATCAAAGCTTCAAAAGCCCCTCAAATACAAGACTGAAGTCAAACCCTCCCAGGCATGAACGGAAACTGCCTATTCGCTACTAAATTACGAATCAAAGCTTCAAAAGCCCCTAAATACAAGGCCGAAGTCAAAACCTTCTTAAGTACGAACGGAAACTACCGATTCACTCTCAAAATGTGGATTCCCTTCTGAACTAAGTTTGACTTGATCCTATCATGGGTACGTAGGCAACCTGAAGAATTAACTTGGGTTCAGTCAGTTCTTCTAAGAGAACACTATCCCCCTGATTACAATGGACGGATAACAGAATATCTCCCCCGACCAATGTAAGATTCTCGAAGCCCGCTAGATCAAAACCCCAAAAGGATGGTCTAGGCAAAAATTAGGACACCAAAATACCTGCTAAGTTGAAAATCCGAAAGGACGACTTAGGCAAAAGTTCGGGTGAAATGGCTCGCTAAGTTGAAAATCCGAAAGGATGGCTTGGACAAAAAATGAGTCAAGACAAAAAGGCTCGCTAAGCTAACACTCCAAGAGTTGGTTTAGGCAAAAATTAGAGCAACCTGATAGCCTCCTAAATACGAGCTAAAAAGATTCAGTATCTTTCGAAGACTTGTCCCAAACTTACAAGTCTAAACCTTCCTGGGTACGAACGGAAACTACCTACTTGCTATCAAAATTACAAGTCTAAACCTTCCTGGGTACGAACAGAAAGTACCTACTTGTTATCAAAATTACAAGTCTAAACCTTCTTAGATATGAACGGAAACTATCTACTCATAAACTACAAGTCCAAAATCGCCATTTCTAAACTGCGTTTGACTTGATCCTATCATTGGTACGTAGGCAGCCTGAGAAATTAACTTGGGTTCAGTCAGTTCTTTTAAAAGAACATCATTCCTCTATAAAAAGGGGGAAGAAGAAAGTTATGTTGTCAAAATAAAAAACAGCATACACTGAATGATAAGATAAATTTTTTTTCATTCATTAGCAGGATTTACATCAGGAAGTGCTTCATTCATTCGATGAATGTCAAGAGGATTCTCTTCAATCAGGGGAGTGGTATCTGAAAAGGATAATTTTTCTACCCTAGTGCACTGTTGTTTGTGGAGATGTGCAGCTTCCCGACAAGCGTCTGCCAAACCCTCTTTCAATTTGATAACTTTCCCTATAGTCTTCTGACCTTGAAGCTTCACGAATTGTCCATCGGATAACTCGGAATTGACGGTTGCCAGCTCTGTTTCCATCAATTCACTGATGCTCTTTATTTTTGAAACCCTGATTATAGCTTCTTGCAGTTGTTGGCGGAGGCTCTCTACTTCGGCTTCCGCAGCCCGTTGATGTTCTGCAGTCTGATAAACTTTCTCATGTAGATCATTGGCAACTTCAATGAACTCTGCTATCTTGAAAGAGGTGTTAGTTAACACGATTTCTAGCTTCTACATCAAGACTACTAATCAGGTCTATGTTGTTCAACCGGTATACTTTCCGAGCTGAATCAATCAAAGCTTCAACCTCCTGTTGTACGATGGGGTCTCTGATACCCAGATGATCAAGAATATTAAACGCGGAAATACAGTCTTCCTGCATCTATTCAAAGTCTTTAAAACTCCTGCTGAGTAATGAAGTTTTCAAACCCTCGAGTACATGTTTTGCGCTCTCTATATAGGCATCAGCCAACAGTTTGGATGGAGGAACCGGAGCATGGTTGGGTACTCCGAAAGTAAACTTTGGAGCATTCATAATTCCCTCGATGATGCCTACAAAAGAAAAAGTTGGGATTTGGTAGGTGTGAAAATTATTTGATTGAAATAAAGAAGCAATCAAATCTACGTACCAGGAAGTCCAGAGATTCTCCTAAGAATGGAATCGTAACTATTCTTTTCTACCAACCACGTACCAAATGGTTCATGCGGAGGAGTAGATGGAGTATGTTCAGGCGAGGGAGGTTTGGTAGGAGATGCCGGACTCGCAGGGTGATTAATCAAAGGAGTAGATGACCTGTACTCAAGTGATGGAGTCATGGTAAGAAAAGGTAAGTCTTCAGGAGCTAATCCTTCACCAGTAAATGGCGCAGAATATAGAACTATTTCCATTCCGATAGCATCTGCGCTTTTGTCTTCTTCTTGGAGATGGAGTTCAGGAGTGTTCAACTCAGGCTCTTAAACGGCCTCAACAGTGACTCCAGCTTTAGCCTCTGGTCTTACTTCGGCGATTGTTTCAGTCTCCGGCCCTGTTTCAGCCTGTAGCTCTGAGCTCATCTTAGCCCCGACACCTCTTTCAACATCAGGCTCAACAATAGCCTCAGCTTCAGGTTCCATATCGACCTTAGTATCCATCCTGACTTCGAGCATTGCTGCGGCAGTTGTCTCGGCCTCCGGCTCTAGTTCAGCCTGCCGTTCTGAGCTCACCTCTGTCCCAGTCCTTGTCTCAATTTCAATGGCAATGTTCACTGGCCCTTGTGGCGCTTCAACTACAAATGGCCTTTCAAGGTCAACGGAGGCTACTTGTTCTACATTAGAAGCTTCATCGACAGGGTTAATGCTCGCTGTGTTCACTATCACCACTGTCTTAGTCCTTGTAATGTTAGGATCAACTCCAGTTGGTGCGGCCTCAGAAAGGACTCCCACAGTTTAAATGATTTCTCTGTCGACTTGTGAACCAGAAGATTGTCCAATTTTAAGTTTAAGGTCACACTTCTTGGCTTTCCTAACCACTAGTTGGACTTTGATAGATTGCAGTTTAGCTTTGGCTGTTTGAACTTCAAACAATAGCTGCGCTTTTAGCTCCTTGGCTCTACAAGCTTCTTCTAGGGCAGCCGCCAGGCGAGCTTCATAAGGACTTGGGTCCATGGGAGTATCCTGACTATTCTCAATAAGTTCATCTAAGGAGCGGTTAAGAGTGGATTAAGGATCATTATGTCCGAGTGAATTAGCCATGTCATTAACATCATCAATGAGATCGGCTATAATGGTCTCACCCAATCCCTCCAAAATACGAGGTCGGACAGCTACCCCAACACGAGTCATAGCTGATGGATCTTCTGGACGAGCAATAAATTTTGCAGCACCCTGAGGTCTTTCATGCGGCTCCTCAAAATTATCGATGTCAGCATAAATGGGTATGTTCAGCTCAGCCGCGAGTGGAGCTATTTTAGCCATCTGAATTTGTTCCTCAGTCAACTTAATGAGGGGAGATGGGCTTCTCTGAACACTCTTGCCCTTTCCCTTGGGAGCTGGTCTAGTCCTTGGACACTGGCGGGTATCAGCAGTGGTTCTTGGTCTTTTGGCGGGTGCCTTGGCACTTGATGACTCTTTGCTTTTTCTAGCACCAAGTGCTTGAGTGGGAGTAGGACCACTAGCCTCAGCAGTAGCCGCGGCAATCCTTGCCAAATGTTCCTTCATAACTATAACCGGAATATCACGGCCACCATGCTTCAAATAAGCAGAAGTATAATTCAGGCACCAAATGGAAAATCTCAATGAAGGTCAACCTTCCTGTACTTGAGAGGGAACAAAGAATCTTAAGCGTGTATCATTGTGAATCAAATGATTCCACTCTCATTTAATCTGATGGAAATCCACTACAAGGCGATCTACAATCTCTAGTGCAGGTGGTTTTGCTTGGTCATACCCGAATTGCCGACCAAATCAGCTTGGGTAGTAATGTTCCACAAAGCATTCCTTGCCAAGGCGCCACAGAAGTTTGGCTGGACGAAAACTCATCATCATTAAGAAGTCCCTGCCAGAGTAGCCCAGGCTCATGTCATCTACTAGATAAGTATCTCCTGTTAGTTCAGAAGTTCCCTTAAAAGGGCAAGCTCTGTAAAGACCAGGAGTAGTGAACATATGCATAATTGTCTCCGAGGAGCGATACTTGGCCGATGTTTGGCCCACTATGTATCCAAATATGGCAAATTCATTTTGGCTTCAGTGACTAGCCATCTCGGATAAGAAGAAGGGAAATACTGACCAATCCAGCCAAAAAAATACTGGAAAGGACCTTGGGCTAAATTGTGACCTGGATATTGGCTCTGGGCGATGACTCTTATCTCTCTGTATAACGATGTCATCATTGGGATAAACAGATAATGCCTCATGTCAGTCGCCATTCTGTCAGCCACCACAAATGTTTCGGGACAAATTACCTCTCCCCTACGGGAAGGCAAATCAAAACTGCATAGCCAGCAAGACAAGAAGGCGGCAAAATAACCTTATCTGCTAACTCCATCACTAGTCTTGATCTTCGAATTTCTGATCTCTTCATTTGATGGAGTAATGTAAGTTGGCTTGGAGTACACATATGGTTCTCCTCTGAAAAAGTACCCTAGCCATTGCCTGAGGGTGACCCTGCTCACTTTGCGTGTCGCCTTGACACCTTTACTCAGCACTGCTTCTTCAGCTTCTTCATCAACAGCAAGTGTTTTGCCCTTATCAGAAAGGGGTGTTGCTCTATCTGCATTTGATCTTAAAAGGGCATCATAAATCCTATACAACTCTCTGGTGCAAGTGGAAACGTTCTCTGAATACAGAACGTTGTTGAATGGGTTAAACTCGTCATAGAAGGCCCCGCTGACCGGTAGCCCTGAGATGCAATTCATCGCATGAATGGAAAGTCCGATCTCTCCCCAGGCCATATGGAAGATGTTAGTCTCAGTACACCAACGGTTGAGCAGGCTACAAAATAGAAGAACATCCCCCTTATACTTATATCGGGCAAGTCCAATTGCTCCTCGGATGCGAAGAGTCGTCAGTTCATCACAGAAGCGGATATATACATCATGAACCCATGATGGCTATAAATTTCTGTCATCAACTGTAGAGCAACTCCTGATAACCATGGAGGCGTCCCAGCAAACATCATCTGTCCGGGTCATCAAAATGGGGAAAACGTCCTTTAGTGCCCTTTCTGGCTTTCGACCTGTTGGGTTCACTGCAGCGCAAGAAGGTGTCAGGTAGCTTTCATCAGAGACCAATCTATTGCCTATTAGACCTATCTCGGCATCATAGATGCATACGGGTATCCTTCCGCGAAGTACCCATTCTCTTGGATCTTTGACGGGAATAGGTTCAATGTCATCTACTCTAAACTCTCCCATGATCTCCAATTGACGATTCAGACTCACCCCATTTTTGTCATCTTCGTCAGTATCAACTTGACGGAGGTTTTCAGTCCCGTGAAAGTATCTTGGAGGTCCGGCCATTCTACAAAGGAAAAGACAGGGCATACGAAATGGTTCAATTCAGGAAGATCGAATAAAAAAATGGAGATTAAAATGGAGATTAATCAATCCCGGACTTAGGTTAAAAATCTGAGTTTGTGAAGTTTGGATGTCTTGTTAAGGCACGTCTAAAGATGAAATTGCTTAAAAGAAGCAATCATCCTAAGAGTTTTTGCTAAAGGCAAATACCCATAGGTATTTTACCATAACAGATGTCTAAGGATAAATGCTAAGGGTAAAATCCGTGGATAAATCCACGGATAAAGTCTCTTGATGCAGAGACTAAGGTCCTATTAATTGCCTATCCGTGGAAAAATATCCCCGGGTACTTGTAGACAAAGTCTATGAATATTAAAAGCATCCGTGGACAAAACTCTACGGACAATTTCATGCTCACAGACAAAAGCCCTGTGAGCAGCTAGTCCGTGAAGAATATCCACAGATACTAAAAATATTCACGGACAGAAGTCCATGAATATTAGAAGTATCCATGGATGTAAACCCACGGACAATATATTTGGGGCTCACGGACAAAAGCCCTGTGGGCAAGCTGTCCGTGGCCATAGACCTCGGATAGTGAGTCTCCAGTTTGGTTTTCTATGACCGAAGAACTCAAGGATTCCGGCAATGGAACCGGAATTCCTGCCAAAACTTGCAGGGAGCCCGAAAGGGCATCCCAAGTGCCCCCTGATCTTGGGAAAATCCAAGAAATGCAAAAAAATACATTTCGAAGAATCCCAGGAATAAAGAAGTCCAAAGAATGCCCAAATGGGCACCCAACCTGTCGGAATGAGGTCTGAAACCCTTATTCCCGTATTTGATAAATAAAAAATTAGGGAAGAACATTGGATCTTCCCCCCCTCCCCTATTAACCCTAGTTAGGGTGAAAATCTCACCTCAAGATGAAAAGGGAAAAGTAAGAAAGAGAGAAAATTTCTTACTTTCTTGAAAAAAAAAGAAGAGAAGAAAACAAGAAGCTCTGATCTCAGAAAAGTTCTGGGTTCAGAGGGTTGGGGAAGACAAAGTATCTTCCCCGGATTTGCCTAAGGCACCCTTATAAAGGTTGCCTTTTGGCTAATCCTGATTATCCATTTCAGAATGGACGATCTAGATGGCAGGCTTGTTCCCCACCGTTTTAGTCTTATTGACCAAGGTGACCTCATCATGAGGACGCCTCGGTTTAGGGAGCCAATCGTGGGTTTCCCATAAAACCATGAGTGGGGACGGTTACGCCTCTCCACTATCACTGCCAAGTGTCAGAATCTAGACGTATGGATCATTTACAACCGTCCAGATCCTGAGGGGCATTTATGGGCAGTGAAATCTCACCGTCCATTGCCCAAGTGTATGCACAATTGCATGCACCTGATCACTGTTTCTGGGAGAGGCGGTTAGGTTCACGCATGCCAATGGCACGCGTAGTACCTTTGGCTGTCAGCATTTAATGCTGATGGCTGGCATCAAGTCACCCAGCTAAGCAGGGTGAGGCTTGATCCGTGAGGATAAATCTCACGGATCAACCCTAAGTGACAGCCTCCAAAAAGGCTGACACGCACCCTATCCGTGAGGACCCAAACCTCATGGATCCATATTTAGTGCTAGCCTTCATGAGACTGAAATGTTTCCATCCGTGAGGACCAAAAACCTCACGGATCCGACTTTGATGTTAGCCTCTGAGAGGTTGACACGTGTTTCTCCATGAGACCAAAATCTCACTGATCAATATTTGGTGCTAGCTTCTGTGAGGCTGACTCGTGTCTCCCGTGAGGATTAAAACCTCACGGGTCAAATATTACCACACCTGGTCTTGGATGTAACTAAGACCACAGGCAAGAACTATGATCTGTGGTTGAGACCTATGGTCTCACCTCATGATCCGTGGTTGAGACCTGTGGTCTCACCTTGTGATCCATGGTTGAGACCTGTGGTCTCACCTTGTGATCTGTGGTTAAGACCTGTGGTCTCACCTTGTGATCCGTAGTTAAGGCCTATGGTCTCACATCCTGATTCGTGGGCGAGAGTTGTGGTCTCATCCTTTAAATCCGTGGACTGACCTAGGTCAGTCTGTCCCCAACTGACAGTTAATATCTGACTGTCATGGGACAGAGAATCCTTGATAGAAAGGATTCTCTGTCAAGCTATGAGGGATCCCAAGATAAGGATCCCCTCTTTTAAAATCCAATAAGATGCCACACAGCACCCCACAATTATAATAGGATTACGATAGTACTATATCCAAGGAAATGATGTGATTAAACTTCCTCCTTTATGAAAGGTACTAGGATTCCCCCCAAAAGGAGAAATCTGGTACAAGAGTCCTCAAAAGGAGAGGATTCTCTCCGGCTTGAGGACTCTCCCAGATAAGGGAGACCCGTAAGCTGGCATCCTCTAAAAGGAGAGCCTATCTTGACTTTCCCCAAAATAAGAGAGTCAAAGAGGGAGTCCCAAAAAGGACTCTCTCAAACATATAAAAGGTGTATTTCTCACAAGAAACACACAAGGAAGATACGTGAAGATATACGGGAAAAACTCAGAAGAAAGAGAAAAAGCTCTCTCCTCTCTCTCAAGCAACAACAAGCAAGTGAAGAAGAAGACTCCCTCGATATGGAGAATATTAGGTGAGCCCTTAAACATGGCCACAATTCTTTTTCTTTTCTTGAAAAGACCTCAATGAGGCACTTGTAATGCCTACATGGGAACTGGGTAACCCCATTAAATAAATACATATACTTTATTCAAATCTTTATTCTTCTTTTTATTCTTCATCTTATTCAGAGGTTCTTCTCGAACAATAGAGGAAATTTGAAAGCAAAGAAGACGAATTTTTCGCTTACAAAATGCATGAACTAAGAATGCAAATAAATGGTTAGAAATAAGTTGTATACCAAGTGTTTGATAAAATGTCTAAATGAGAATTAAAGGAATTAAATAAAGACTATGCAAGCATAATTCATATAGTTTTCCTAATTAGTGAAATTGATCAAATGCTCTACGTGTTTTCATTACATTATATCCCTCATGTCTATGAAAATACAAGAAATGCTATATTTTACTTTATTGTCTCATGTCAATATGATATCACCAAGGGTCAAACACAAGTACACATGCATGCATGAATCAAGTTTTTATGTATAAGTATATGGAAATAAACACCAAGAACAAGAAACGTGAATTGTGAAACAAGCATGAATTTCAAGGGTAGGGCATATCCCTAGGATATGTCATACCTGACTTACAAGAAAACAAGACAAGCAAGCAAGACAAGCAAGAAAATCAAGATGCTAATGTGTTCCGTTCCATCATATTTTGGGCATTAGTTAAGCAAGTAAATTTACTAGTGTGTTCCGTTCCATTATAGTCTGGGCATTAGTAAAGCAATTCAAGATATTAATGTGTTCCGTTCAATCATAGTCTGGGTATTAGTAAGCAATAATAACTAGTGTATTCCGTTCCACCATAGTCCGAGCACTAGTCAAGCCATGGCAAGGATACTAATGTGTTCCGTTCAATCATAGTCCGGGCATTAGCACGTAAGATGTTAATGTGTTCCGTTCCATTATAGTCCGGGCATTAGCAAAGCAAGGCAAGAGCTAGTATGACCGTCCAAGTCATAGTTCGGGTACTAGTTAAACAAGACATGAGGCTAATGTGTTCCATTCCATTATAGTCTGGGCATTAGTCAATCAAGAATAGCAAGAACCTAGTATGTCCGTCAATTTCATAGTTCGGGTACTAGTTAACTAAGACAAGCAAGAATAACAAGCCGCTAGTATGTCCGTCCATTCCATAGTTCAGGTATTAGCCAAATAAGATAAGTGAACTAAAGAATCTCATCAGACATGTAAGGAACCCACAAGATATATAAGATGTAAAAAGGAAATTACAAGACTCACAAGGAAATTGAAATATGTTTTAGTTAAAGCATGAACTTAAGGTATGATTTTCAATATAATGTCCAAGATTATATTTGTTATTTGCTCTTGCTTCCGCACTCTGATTTTATATATGTGATGATGAACGGTATCATGTGTGGAATGTTATTATTATTACTATTGTTAGCTAGTAGCTTGTACTTGCTGAGTATTCCATACTCAGTCGTACTTTTATATCGGCAGGTACACTACGTGATATGTGGATTCCGGTACCTTGGATAGAGGCGGCCCATGAAGAGTAGGAGATTGCTCTGATTTGTCACTCAGATATCAGGGGTTAGATATGTGGCCTTACGGTTGGGTTGAGTGAGAGAGACATGTATTTTGGAATTTTCTTTTGAGGATTTTCAGGTAGGCTTGAGTTGGTAACTCTAGCATTGGACTCGTTTGTACTTATTGTAATTTTTATTAAGTCATTGCTTTATGTTAACACTTGGAAGTATATTTATATTAAATAAATTTTCAGTACCTCTATTTGGCATGCCTTGTATACTCTTTGCAGGTTAGTTTTAATTGTAAGTCACGTCGTCAAAGTATCCTACCTCCTAGGGGGCGTTTCAGAAGTGGTATCAGAGCCTAGGCATTAGGTCTTTAGGGTCGTTTAGGGTTCGATACCACGATGAATACAAGGCATTAGGTCTAAGAAAAGAGTCGTATTCCAAGTGTAGACTAATTATTACTTAGTCTTTATCCAGAACAGATTGATTTCAGCCGAAATTAGTGTCTACTTTTGCTAGAAAACCAAAAATTTTATATACTTATACTATTATTTGTTGAATTTTTATATGGTATTATATGTTATGTGTTGCGTGCATACTATAGGTATATGCTAAGTGAAAACCTATGCTTGATGAATGGGTTTTCCAGTTAGGTTCTTGAGTTGTTGTAATGCTCAGGTTAGAGTCTAGCCTGGTTGTTGGTTGACAAGGGAGGGGTAGGTCCTTTGTTATACATTGTGCTATGGGGTCTCTGTAGGGAATAGCCTTCCGATTGAGACTATAGGATTCTCTTTTATTTTACAAGTCTAGTAGATTTAGAGTTATTGCAAAAGTAGGGACATAGGTTTGATACATACTATTATGAGTATCCAGTGTAATTTGAATTGTTCAACTATACTTAATATATCTTACTTCACAAATAACTATAAGTTGCACATCACGGTATGACGATAAGTCCATGTAAGTTCATGTAACCCCGCGACTAGTAGGAACATATATAGATATCAATATATTTTTAAGCAAGCTCTGGGATGTTTGATGCACGCTTCTAGATACAGATGCGCATTTTATGCAGCACGTTCTAGACCCAGTGCTCAGTCCCAAACGATAAATATATTTTTAAACTCAAGGAACAGATAAAACTTTGGCAAGCTCAGGGATGTTTGATGCACGTTTCTAGATACGGATGTGCGTTCATTCTGTAGCACGTTCTAAACCCGATGCTCGGTCCAAAATAAGAAATACATTATAACTCCAAGGATGATCATGCATATCATTCACTTTCATACATAGCATGCACATCATGCATCGCATAAGCATCCTATGAGCATTATACATATCATTCGCACCATACATTTCATACATGGCACGCATTTCTTACATGGCATGAACATCACACACATATCATAAACATCATGTTCATATCCTGTATGCATCACGTAGATCTTAGAAGCATCTTACATGTCACCAAGATTAAGAAGATTTCATTTAAATAACTCAAATAAATGATACTAGTCATTTGTCCTAATATTAAGCTGGGCAAGGTCTTAAGCATGAAATCAGTGAGATACCTTAAAACGAGCGTGAGAACTTAGCTTCGCTAGGAAAACCAATTGTATGACTATACTAGTACGTGTGCCTTGATGTATTATTATGTATGTATAAACATGAAATGATCGTTGAAATTGGGGATGAGATAAGTTGGGTTCTAAATTAGGCTCATGCTTTGTTATTGTTCTCAGGATTCGATCGTGAGACGTGGCAATCGGGGTCGCGGCTACCCTACTCTGAGAAACGGAGGTGACGCTTCGGTAGGCAATGAGCAACCCGACCTTACACAAGTATTAGGGTCGATAGTTGAGACCTTAGCTATGCTCGTAGCCAGGCAACCTACCACTCCCCATCCTACTACAGCATTAGTTCCAGCTCATCCAAACAGAACACAGGCAGGGATAGAGGCATTTCGGAGGATGAGGCCTCCAGTATTCTATGATGGCACAGACCCATTAGTTGCTGAAGCATGGGTCAGGCAGCTAGAGAAGTTCTCCGTCTTGATGCCTACAGAGGCAGAGAAAGTTGCATGGGCTGCCTTTATGATGGAAGGTGAGGCCGATCACTGGTAGAGATCCGTCATCAGAACAAGGGACTTGACTCGAGCAGGTCAAGAATGGACTTGAGAAGAGTTTCTTGATGTTTTCTACAAGAAATACTTCCCGGTGGGAGTTAGAGAAAAGAAAGAACTGTAGTTTATTACCTTGGAGCAAGGGAACATGAAAGTGGTAGAGTACGAAGCCAAGTTCTCCGAATTTTCAAGGTTTGCCCTATATCTAATAGCCACGGAGGCAATGGAGGCCAGGAAATTTTAGAGGGGATTGCGGGCCTACATAAAAGACAGGGTTTCCATGTTCAGACATGAGACCTACACCAAAGTTGTGGATAAGGCCCAATTGGCTGAAACGAATTTTGAGGAATTCCACAAGAGGAGAGAAATGTTGAGAGGCCAGTCTAGTGGCTCGATTCAGCCCAGGAAGAGGTTCAAGAATGCCCCGTATGAGACCTCCGAGTCTGTACCAATTCAGAGGCCTCCTTTAGCACCAAAGGTCCCTAGCTCCACTACGACTCAGACCACCCAATTCTTGCAGCCCTTATCTTTTGCGTCAGGAAGTGATCACTGCGGTCACTATGGAAGAAGGCATACTGGGGATTGTCGGAAGCTCAAGGGGGATGTTTCCATTGTGGTGATCAAGGCCACTTGATCAGAAGTTGTCCTCACCATCCACCACCAGCCCAACCTAGAGGAAACAAACCTCAGTAGCTCTCACCATCGCCTCTCTAGGTGAGCTAGAGTAAAGTGCTCAGGTGACAATTTTTGTAAGGAATGATGTGATTTTGTGTGTCAAAATGTTGCCTATGTGTATAATTATACTATATTATGTTATGAAAACTTTCTTACTTTCATGGGTTGGGTGTTCAGTAGTAAATACTTTGCTAACAAGCAAGCGCCTAGTCTTGTATTGATTGTTGATGAATGAGTATGTCTTTAGTGCAACTAGGTAACAAAGTTCAAGGTTGAGGGGGGGGGGGGGGGGAAATTGTTCCCGCTTGGTTTCATATCGTCCAAATTTTGAGGACAAAATTTTTGTAAGGGAGGAAGAATGTAGCACCCTGGATATTTTGACATGTATTAAAGCCTTAAGGTTATTTCTTTGAATTATAGGTTGGATTTCCGAAGTCAGATCTATTGAAAATCCAGGTTGCAAAACTCCAATTGCAGATCAGTCAACCTTGGGAAAAATTTGGTTCATGAATAAAGAAGAATTGGAAGATTCTAAAATTCTAGAATTGTTCCCCTTTGAAAGACGAATCCAACGCAAGTTGAATCGTCAAAATCCGACGAATGAGTCAAAAGTTATGGCCAAAATACCAAGATAAGGAAAATCAGCAAAATGAGCAAAACACAGACCAACCGGTCGACCGCTCGCCTACTGGTTAACCGCTCTTGCACTAAAATATGTATGGGAGAATTTTCTAGTGAGGGGTCTTTGGACCGGTCGGCCGCTAGCCTACCAGTCGACCGCTCCTCGAGCATTTTGCTTATTTCGATCTGTTTTGCTGAAATTTTAAGGGTAGGATGGTCATTTGACCACCCCTTTTTCTATATAAACCCAATTTCGTGGGTTGAGGGTTTCAAAAACCCTCAAGCTTGCATTTGAGAGAGAGATTAGAGAGAGAGAGAAGGGGGAAGAAGCTAGGGTTTGCTCAAGTAGGGTTGGGTGTTCAAGGGGGGGCTTGGATATCTTCTTCAAGGTTGAGAAATTTCTTCTCCAAGCTTGAATCTCTTTTCTCAAGTCCCCACAACTTATTCTCCAATTTTAAAGGTTAGTACACCCTACTAACTACTTTAGTAATAACCTAGGTTTATTTAAAAGCATGAATGTAGATTGATTGAGTTAATTCTTTTTCTTAAATTGCTTGATTAAACCCCTCAATCAAACAAGACAAATAAGAGATTGGGAATATGTGAATGCACGGTTGAGGCGATGGATGCCATATGGTGTGGGGAATGTTTTGTGATGAAAAATGAAGGATGGGCATTGTACATATAATGAACACGTGTATTGTTGATGAAATGCATGAACTAAGAATGCAAATAAATGGTTAGAAATAAGTTGTATACCAAGTGTTTGATAAAATGTCTAAATGGTAATTAAAGGAATTAAATAAAGACTATGCAAGCATAATTCATATAGCTTTCCTAATTAGTGAAATTGATCAAATGCTCTACGTGTTTTCATTACATTACATTCCTCATGTCTATGAAAATACAAGAAATGCTATATTTTACTTTATTGTCTCATGTCAATATGATATCACCAAGGGTCAAACACAAGTACACATGCAAGCATGAATCAAGTTTTTATATATAAGCATATGGAAAAAAACACCAAGAACAAGAAACGTGAATTGTGAAATAAGCATGAATGTCAAGGGTAGGACATATCCTTAGGATATGTCATACATGGCTCACAAGAAAACAAGACAAGCAAGCAAGAAAATCAAGATGCTAATGTGTTACATTCCATCATAGTCCGGGCATTAGTTAAGCAAGTAAATTTACTAGTGTGCTCCATTCCATTATAGTCCGGGCATTAGTAAAGCAAGTCAAGATACTAATATGTTCCGTTCAATCATAGTCCGGGCATTAGTAAGCAAGAATAACTAGTGTGTTCCATTCCACCATAGTCCGGGCACTAGTCAAGTCAAGGCAAGGATACTAATGTGTTCCTTTCAATCATAGTCCGGGCATTAGACGCAAGATGCTAATGTGTTTCGTTCCATTATAGTCCAGGCATTAGCAAAGCAAGACAAAAGCTAGTATGATCGTCCAAGTCATAGTTCGGGTACTAGTTAAACAAGATTGAAGCTAATGTGTTCCGTTCCATTATAGTCCGGGCATTAGTCAAGCAAGAATAGCTAAAACCTAGTATGTCCATCCATTTCATAGTTTGGGTAACCAAGACAAGCAAGAATAACAAGCCACTAGTATGTCCGTCCATTCCATAGTTCAGGTATTAGCCAAAGAAGATAAGTGAACTAAAGAATCTCATCAGACATGAAATTGAAATATGTTTTAGTTAAAGCATGAACTTAAGGTATGATTTTCAATATAATGTCCAAGATTATATTTGTTATTTGCTCTTTCTTCCGCACTCTGATTTTATATATGTGATGATGAACTATATCATGTGTGGAATGTTATTATTATTACTATTGTTAGCTAGTGGCTTGTACTCGCTGAGTATTCCATACTCAGCCATACTTTTATGTCGACAGGTACACTACATGATATATGGACTCCTGTTCCTTGGATAGAGGCGGCCATGAAGAGCAGGAGATTTCTCTGATTTGTCACCCAGATATCAGGGGTTAGATATGTGGCCTTGCAGTTGGGTTGAGTGAGAGAGACATGTATTTTGGGATTTTCTTTTGGGGATTTTCAGGTAGGCTTGAGTTGGTAACTCTAGCATTGGACTCTGTTGTACTTATTGTAATTTTTATTAAGTCGTTGGTTTATGTTAACACTTGGAAGTACATTTATATTAAAGAAATTTTTAGTACCACTATTTGGCATGCCTTGTATACTTTTTGCAGATTAGTTTTAAATGTAAGTCACGTCGCCAAAGTATCCTAATTCCTAGGGGGTATGTTGGGGTGTTACACTATCAGAGGCTGAAGTCCAACAGCTCATGGAAGCTGTAAGATACAAGTGGACTCCACTATGGCTAGATCTCCTGATCATTTTTTTCTTTTTTCTATTTAAATCCTTTCACCTCATACTCAGTTGGCATTTTGGATAAATCTGCTTTCTGTATTTCAAGTGGATGTGAATGGAAATGGAACAATTGACTACATCGAATTTGACAAAGCCACGATGCGTAGAAACAAACTAGAAAGTGATGAGATCTATATACAACCTTTCAATATTTTGATACATAAGAGTCGTAGTCTTTTTTTTGTACTCTCGTGCTCGTTGAATCAGAGCTTCCAAATGCTGTCATAACATGGAACCAAATGATTCACCAAAAACCTATGGTAGTTTGACAGTTTCATAGGCAAAAAAGATCAAGCTATCAGCAAAAAAGTTCTAAACAGAAGAATGATCAGAACAAGGGCAATGGTTAAGATTTGATTGAAAGTTTTCTAGATACGATGTAGGTCTGGACAAAAGATGAATCTACCATAGGTCTAGCCAAAAGATGATTCTAACATGCAAATCCACTAGATTCTAAGGAAGGCCTACCAACCTATACAAATGCATGTAACCAGGGGCGAAGCCAGGATTTTCTAGTAGTGGGGGCAAGTGATGGTTCATATAAAATGGTAGTAATTGTCGATAGATTTGTGGAAAATTATTAGGTTGGTACATAATAATCTGAATCTAAGGAGCATGGCCGAAGTTTTTTTTATGACTAAGTTTTTGGGGCATTTCGCTCACATATTTCATACATATCTTACGGTTATTGTTTCTCCTTGTTTACAACCTTGCCCCATGGCTATGTCAAGTCAAATAATTAAATAACATGCTATAGAAGATATATTTTTTTTTCAATAGTTCAAGGAACGTTGCCCACTTGCCTCATGGATATACCTATTAAATAGTTGAATAATATATTATAATTGCTTAACTCTGGTTAAGAATTTTAAATCGTTGTGTTAGTATTTATTATTATTTTTTTAAAAATAATTTTGTATTATTGAACCGCAAGGGTTAGTGAAGCTTAACCCCAGTTAATAGACGTCAAAAGGGCCATGTGTTGACTTGTGGGAGCTATTGAACTCTCCCTGAGTTCTTATTCCCATTCCCAAGGCGAGATCAGATCGCAGCCAATCGCAATTGGACTCAGGAACAATTCAATCGCACCCACAGGTCAACATGTGTCCTTTTTAACCTCTATTAACCATGATTAAGTTTCACTAACCTTTAAGGTTCATCAATTTTATTTTGATTATTTATAGAAAATTTAAACCCTAGGGTTAAAATTTCTTAACTCTAAGGTTAATTTTTTTAATATCTTATTTAAAAAATCAAGGTTAGGTTGTTGAACCTAAAGGGTTAATGAATATTAACTATGGTTAATTGGGGTTAAAAGGAGACAAGTTGGCCTATGGGTGCGATTGAACTCTCTCTGAATTCAATTGTGATTGGTTGTGATTCAATCATACTCATGGCGATGCATTTTTTTTTTATTTATACAAACTTGAGTGGGGGCACGTGGCCCCATAGGCCCCCACCTGGCTCCGCCCCTACATGTAACATATACACAAAGTGGGAGCCACCATTCGATGAGTTCCGCCAAGAAGATCTCTCACAGCAAAAAATGACACAATTGGGTGTCTGTATATCCATCTGTTCTGTATATGTCTTTCTGAAACTTGCCGATTCCTAACCATATAGAATTTCTAAAAGATAAATTATTAAAAAAAATTACGTTCAATGCACATTATATATATATTATTTTTAAAAAAACCACTCAAAGGGAGGGGGGTTTGGCGGACCCCTACCAGTTTATTAATAGAATAAAAATTGGGGGGGGGGGGGGGACATAAAACCTTACCCCTAAAAAGACTTAAGAAATAAAAAGTAAGGGGGGGACATAAAACCTTACCCTACACAAAAGAACAACAAAAAATACAATCAAATACTATTAACCATTCTAACATTACCCAAACTTGCTTTATCAAGAAAGATAAGAGATCTAAGGTGAGGGGGACCATCCTGAGTAGAAAAAAATTGGCCTGAGAGCTGAGTGTTACATCTATGATTAGCAAGAAAGCTAGCAACCATATTAGCTTCCCTATAAATGTGAGTAATAGAGGAGCAATTATCCATCACTTGGATTAGCTTCTTATTCCAATAGCAAACATTCCAAGGATGACTTAAAGAACCCTTCCAAGCTTCCACAAGGGTTTTAGCATCAGATTCAGCATCCACCTGAAGATAACCCAGACTTTGGCAAAGATTAAGGCCATCAAGAAAAGCTCTAGTCTCAGCAACATAATTTGGGCAATTATCATAAAATGAATAGAAGCAAGCAATCATTACTCCAAAATGATCTCGAATAATATCACCTCCTCCTGCTAAACCTGGATTACCTTTAGAAGCACCATCTACATTCAATTTAATTCTACCTTGAGGAGGTCTAAGCCACTTGACATAAGAGAAAAGTTCTTCTATGAATAGGAGGGGGCATATTTTGGAGAATAGAAGAATCCATATGCTTTCTGGTAGATGAAGAACCTAGCTCAAACATCCATTTCTGAATTCTGGCAATAATAACTTCACTGGGCTTAAGCACATCTTTGATTCTTCAAGAACATCTTTCTTTCCAGATCTCCCAAATAGCAATAAGAGGAAGCAGATTATAAAGCTCATTATGCCGTCTCTCAGTAACTCTAAATCATCTCATAAGAAAACAATGAATGTTATCACTGGGATTAGGAAGAATAGAGCAAAGCCTACCAAAATGTCTCCAAACCACACCTGCAATATCACTTTGTAAAAGGAGAGATGAGATAAAGTTTTAATATGCCCTTGAGAACAACAAGAACAACTAGCTAAGGGAATGCCAACAGATTGAATCATATAATCAATAGGAACAACTCCATACATAACCTTCCATCCAAAGATTTGAATTTTGTTTGGAGTGATCTTATTCCAAACATACCTAGTCCAATCTTTCTGAGTAGAAGAGTATCTAATAGAATCCCAAGCAGTTTTAATCGAGAAATTACCTTTAGAGCTTAGATTCCAAATGAAAGCATCTTCGGAATCCGAAGTAAAGAAGCCCGCAATGTCTATCTTGAGATAATCAGGTAAATCATCATATACAAGGCTAAAATCCCATAAACCATTACTATCAAGCATCTCTGAAATTAAGGGAAAATAGAAGGATTGTTAATAGAATTAACAATAAGAGGAGCATCCCCAAACCAACAATCAAGCCAAAAACTGATTTTATTACCATTACCGATTAAAGCTGACAATTTACAAACAACATCCTTACACATTTGACTAATTTGAATCCAAGTTTTGGAAGAACTAGGGCGAGAAGAGGCATAGCAAATGTGATTAAATTGAAACTTAGATTTAAAAAATTTAGACCAAAGGTTCCCAAATTGATAAAGTTTTCAAGCTTGCTTCATTCTAAAGGCAGAAGAAAAGTCATGCATCTTCCGAATACCCAAACAACCTTCCAATAAGGGAATGGCACAAGTATTCCAATTAATCCAGTGATGCTTTTTAGAATCAATCCTATTATTCCAAAAAAATTTAGCCATAGATTTATCAATGAAGGAAATAATAGTTTGAGATAAATTCCAGCTAAAAGGTAAGTTGGAATAGAAGCTAAAACATGTTTAATGAGAATAAGTCTACCACCTACAGATAAACATTTACTTTTCCAACCTTCTATTTTATTAAGAATTTTATCAACTAAAGGATTAAAAAAACATTTTTTTAGTCGACCTTTATAAAGGGGAACACCCAGATAAGTAAAAGGAAAATTATTATTAGGGATGTTAACCCAATTGAAGATAGCAAGACTTCTTTCTCTAGAAAGTTTAGAAGAGCAATAAAAAGCACTTTTGGCACGATTAATCAGCTGACCATAAGAAACTTCATAAGTAGAAATAAAACCAAAACTTTTTTTAATATTCTACTTTCTACCATTGCAAAAATTTAGAGTATCGTTAGCAAAAAGAAGATGAGTTATCGGAATTCCATACCTCCCTAATTTATAGTTCATAGAAAGACTTTCAGAGATAGACTTCAAACCCTTACTAAGAACTTCCTCAACCGGGATAAAAAGAGCATGGGAGAGGGGATCTCCTTGACTAAGACTACGCAAACTCTGAAAATAACCTTGGAGACTACCATTAATAATAATAGAAAATGATTGAGAGTAAAGGCAACCTTTAATCAGTCTGAGAACTTCATTCTTGAAACCCATCTTATGAAGAACTGCAACTATGAAGTTCCATTCCATAGGATCATAAGCTTTAGACATATCCAGTTTGAAAATGATATTGCCTCCCGGAGTCGATCTATCAATATCCTGCACTATCTCTTGGGCTAGTCCTATATTATCAGTAATATTCCTACCCTTAACAAAACCTCTCTGCTTATCAAAAATAATATTAGGAAGAAGAGTACCAATCCGATCAGTCAGTAAGCACGATATAATCTTGTATAGAAAATTACAAAGGTTAATATGTTTGAAATCAAAAAAGGATACAGGAGAACTACATTTAGGAATAAGCGCAATAGCAGTAGCATTAATAGCTTTAGGAATATCAGCATGAACAAAAAAATAAGAGATAACACTAAAGAGATCATCCTTAATAGTATTCCAACAAGACTAATAAAAGTGACCCGAAAAACCATCCGAGCCAGGAGCACTATTAGCAGACATATTGAGCACTACATTCTTGATTTCATCCATGGGAGATGAAATAGGTATAGAATTATTTTCTTCTTCCAAAACAATTCAAGGAATATAATTAATAATATTTTGATCAATTATGCCATTAGATGGGATAATAAATTTTTAAAAAGGAAACAGCTGCACTATCAATATCCTCTCTCGATTCCAACCAATTACCTTAAGGATCTTGAATCCGAGAAATACAATTTATGCCCCTTTTGGAATTAGTAAACATGTGAAAAAATTTAGTATTATTATCCCCTTCTTGAAGCCATTTAATTTTGGATTTTTGACACCAAAAAATCTCTTTTTGTAAAAGGACACTTTGTAACTCATCTTTCAGAGTATGAAGTTCAAAAAATTTCTCTATATCCCAATTAAGTTGAATATCTTCCTCAAGGGAACTAATATGAAATTCAAAGTCTTTAATTTTATGAAAAATATTACCAAAAACATTCTTATTTCAACTTTTCAAAGCAATTTTAAGTCTTTTAAGTTTTAAAAAGAATGTCATAAGAGGATTAGCTGAAATAGGACTATCCCAAGATTCAGAGACAACTATTTGAAAATCAGCATGAGAAATCCACATCTGTTGAAATTTGAAAGGAGCAGAAATCCTAGCATTATCATGACCAAAGAAAGCAGAATGGGAGAATGATCAGAAGCTAACCTAGTAAGATGGGAAACAAAAGTATGAGAAAATTAACTCTCCATTCAGAATTAAGAAGAACACGATCTAAATGAGCAAAATACGATTCAAACCCTCTTGATTATTACACCAAGTGAATTTGTTTCCCATGTAGCCAGTATCCATCAAACCCAAGTCATTAATCATATTATTAAAGTCAGAAAGTGAATCAATATTAACATCCCGCCCTCCCAATTTTTCATCCAATCTAGCAATAACATTGAAATCTCCACCAATAAGAAAGAGACCTACATAAGAAGAGAAACAAGTACAAAGATCCACCCACAATGAAAGTCGATCCCTACTAGTGCATTTGGCATAAATGAAAGCGCATCTGATGGGAGAAATAGTGTTAGAATAGATATCAACAACAATCATTTGATCAGAAGAAGAGACAAAAGAAACTTGTAATTGACTCTTCCAAAACAACAAAACCTTAGGATGAGAAATTTGTGAATCAAAATGGTTATCCATACCAATAAAAGAACAAACATCATGCATAGTACCAAAATTCTTTTTGGGTTCCATAATAACAGCAAGCAATATATGATTAGAAGAAATGAGTTGTGTCAATCTAGACTTAGAGGCTAAGTTATCAATACCACGGATATTTCAAAGTAGAAAATTATTGGAATCTGAAACCAAAGATCGAACCGCAGTTCTAGAGCGATTCATTCTATCAGATGAGATCATAGGTTTGGTTTTTTTTGACTTAATCTTTTGTTCATCATAGTGGCAATTTTTAAAATTTTCAAACTTCAGTAATCTTAGGGAAAAAATTTTAGCATCTTCCTTGAACGAATCAATATTTTTAAGCAAACAAGGAGCAAAATCAGAATGATATTCCCAAGATTGCGAATTCTCCCATAATATTTTACCCGGATGAAGACTATTCTCATGATTGGGAGAACCCTCTAGCGTTCTAATAAGTTTCATTCACATACGATAATGTTGTGAATGATGATACCTATGATTAGGCTGTTTCATATTGTTAAAACTAAATCCACTAAGGTCAAAAGAAGACAAAGTATTCGGATTTTTCAAAAAAATTTCAGACCTAAGGGTAGTTATAGGTTGATTAATGGAAGAACTAATCTTCAAGGGACAAGTCTCTTCTGAATGGGCATGATTTATTTCCTCATCAGAATCAGATTCTAACTCACTAATTTCAATGGATTTATCAGAATAGTTCTTATCGGATTGCCTATGCCTAGTTAAAGATTCAAAACCTTCTAATTGAGATTCAGAAGAGTTATTCGTTAAAGCCATACCTGTAGTGATACGAAGAACTTCTGCTGAAGTTCGGTTTTTTAAATCTGAATTGATAACCTTACCTTTCTCCCCAACTTCTAATGCCAAATACGATTTAGAATGAACATCTTGACGTAGGAGATCAACTTCAATGAGACCCTGAGTATTTCTGAAAGAGTTGTTTAGAGTAATCTGATTACCTTTCTCCCCAGCTTCTAATGCCAAATACAATTTAGAATGAACATCTTGACACTGGAGATCAACTTCAATAAGATCTTGAGTAATTCCGAGAGAGTTGTTTAGAGTAATCTGGAAACTCGAGTCCTTATTAGAGATTTCTTCCAATTGCACCTTGGTAGAAGCCTGTTTAACCACCCATTGCTTGTTTATATTCTTGAAATCACCTTCAACAGACTCTAGACGGATAGATTGCTTGGTTATAGATTTGTTCTTTGATCCCGCTAAGCAGTTATTCATATGATGTCCAAGTTTCTTACATTGAACAAAAAACAATAATTTTTTCTCATACTCAACTGTTTGCCATCGACCATGATCTCCTATCCCTAACCAAAATCGATCTGGATTATTCTTTAGTAAGTCTATTTTGATACAAACCCTAGCAACACTCGGTCTAAAGAAGGTTTTGGTAGTTCCATCAAGTTTTAGGACCTTTACAAATATGTTTCCTATAGATCTAAGGGCTGAATCATTGAAAAGATGAAGGGGAGATCTCGAAAACTCACCCAAATGGGAACTATCGAAGGTTCAACACCGGATATGAATGAAGGAGTCCACTTGAAAAACCTAAACAGAAATCCCAATATGCATATGACTTCCTTAATCCTAATCATGAAAAAATCATCTTCCAATGAAAATCTAAACAGTAAATGCCTCGAGTCTAGAAAACCAACTCAAAAGGCTAACCGAAGGCTCTCTGATTTTTTTCATATGTATCTCGATGGCAACTAGAGAAGGCCGGCCATATGCACATTTAGCTATGAGGGATAATCGATGAGGGGTGGCTAGAGTAGAAGATTCTTCCTCGAAGAAGAAGATAGTTGGTTCTCCTTTAAAAGATGAAACTTTTTTAATTGGGATGGTAGGGGAGGAGACCTCCGAGGAAGAAGAAGTTTTATCAACTATTTCAGCAAAAGAAAAAGGCATCTCAGGCGGCCGGAAAGGGGGATCTCCCTCCCCACCACCGGCAAGCCTAGGGTTTACCATGAAACCCTAACAGAAACGATTGCAAAAAGCCTGCTAACATGCACCTAATTTTTTCGCTTCTTGCACCTCTAGAGCTTTTGGATATACCTACTGAGGGAATGCATTTTTCATCGAATATATATATATATATATATATTTACCTATAAAAAAGTGGTATTGATAAGCATTTAATTAGATTTTCAAGGCAATGATATAAACAAATGAAAATCTTTGAGAAAAGTTCTGCAACTATTGTTAGTAATACATGGCCAAGTTACAACACGGAGTTGAAAAATAGTTTGTGTACAATTATTGAAGGAGTTACAGTAGTCTCTTTAGATCTTTATATAGTGACCGGATATAATGTAGCTTCTTGTCATTTACACTCACGAGAGACGCATGAGCAAACTTTGAAGAAAACATAAAACAATCTTACCTTAGGAGAATCTCCCTTAGTCTTGTTTGAGGAGGTCATGATGGGATATGACACACTTGTAGCAACATTGCATAACCCCTCTTTCATAGATATATCACGCCTCATTCTTATGGAGCTATCCTCCCAACATTCACGTCCCCAAGAGTTCTTCGCTATCTAGTACTTGACTCCATCTATGGTAGTTCTATAACCCAGAATCATCATCCCATGATTTATCTTTGTGCCACAATATATAATGTATATGCCCTGAAAAATGTTCAACAATTTAGACATATCCAGTGTTCTTTGCACATCTAATTCATTAGCTGTTATTGGGCATGTTCGAGCTTGGTTAGGCCCAGTTCTAAATGGACTTGATATATGTAGGCCCAAGCCTTACCCTTTTTTAGTCAGGTCAGGCTTCATTATTCATAGGATCGAGCTTGGGTTGGCCTATGGTAAACTTTGGTGATCTTCGGTAAACTTCGGCATAACTAAAATAAAAAAAAAGTGTTGAAAAAATATAGAACTTCAGTAGAAGTTAACCAAAGTTTACAGAAAAAGTCCCAAAAATTTAAAGGCTTTTAAGTTTTAATTTAAAATGGTAAGGCTAGTTCCACTCGCTTTAAACTTACTTTCTTCATAAGGAAATACATTTGTCCCTAGCGTTAACCTTATTATAATTAGAATTAGCTTTAAAAGAGAGTGTTGGTAGCATTAACCTTATTATAAATTTAATTTTATTATTAGAGTGGTTAGCATTAAACTTAATATAAATTACAATTTGTTAAAAAAATGAATTTTGAATTTTTGACCCATTTTTTGGATATTTACCCGTTTTGTCTCTTTTAATATAACCTTAAATATATAAGAGATTTTTAGGATTTATTCGAAAAAAGAGGAGGGAGAGCCAAAACTATTGTAACATCTTTTTCTTGATTTAGTGCTTGATCATTGTTGCCCATGGACGTAGGCATCTTACCGAACCACGTAAAATCTCGTGCCTCTCTTGTGGTTTGTTTTTGCTTCGATTTGTTTTGGTTACTATTTTTTTGGATTTGTTTCACTTTCTTTGCACGCTTCCGCACTATACAAAAATCCCTGGCTTTCTTACCAAAAACAAAAAAAATTATTATCTACAAATACGAGCATTAGTCCAAAAAAATGTTATTACAGGGGTAATTTAAGAATTATAAATATAGAAGAATGGTATTTTCATCATGTAAAGTATTTTACCTAATTCCGAAATGCCAATGTCAAGGCATTTTTTTGGGGAGCTCCTATCTCTTGCACTAGAGCTCCTCTTTGTAGTGAAACTCTTTCATAATAAAAAGACATGAGTCAGTCTATGGGTACTGCCAAATATCTCCCGACTCCTAGCCGTCTACCGCTAACCACTAAAGGTCAGGATTTAGCTTGGTTTATTTTGTCTTTTCTAATGCTACATCAGCTTTAATCTTGACTATTTGTTAATTGAATTAAAGAATTAGGATTTGGGAGTACACTTTGGGAGTACCCGTAGACTTACACTAAAGACATTAGTATCTGTGACTGATATGTTAACATCTCATTAGTTCTTTGTAATCATGGAGTATTAAGTTGCTAAGTTTCGCTCATTTTCCACCTTTGGGGCCATGTTTTGTTTATGTTTTATTTGGTCCATTTAGAATAAGGTTGGGCTCCCCCAAACAGCAAGGCCATGATTCTTATTCAATTTAAATTAAGTATGGTCGTATGGAGAAATGCTAGCCTTAATTTTGAAAACCTTAAAAAGAACTAAAGGTGTATCTGGGACAAACAACTTTTTGGCGAGCTCCACCAGAATAGGTTTGTCCCATTACCCCCCTTACGGGGTGATTAAGGCTAGCATTCCCCGTGGTCCTATACATTACCTACTAAAGTCAAAGTTTGAAGGATCCCATAATGCTAGCTAAGAGTCGTTTAAGTAATTTTTTTTCAAAGGGAAAGACATGTGTTACTCTTTCAATTATAAAAAGATAGTGTTTTCCACATTCACTGTATGCTCTAAGAGCACACAGGATTTCAGGTGGGGCCCATTTCATATGGTGGGCTCCACCTGAAATCATTTGCTCTTATAACACGGTCTTGGTGGTCTCGGCCTTAACAGGGTCTTAGAAGCTTTATCCTATTTCGTATCATGAATAATAGGTAAGACAAAGACCAAAGGGTACAAGTAAAACAAACCCTTTATATACTACACATATTAACTTGAGTCCTAGAGTACAACCCTTACTTCACTAGTGTACAATCCTTTTCTTTTTTTTGGGTATTGAGACATGCGGTTAGGCCGCAACCCTAGTTAGAAGTTAGTATATGTTCTACATGACGTACGGGTGGAGAGTACAACATTCTCACCCTCTCGGGAATGGAACCCGGAACCTCCTTCCCAAGGTGTGTGTACAATCCTTCACTATTGCAAATCAAACGCCACTATGAGGCATATTATACTATATACTAAAGAAATAGGTTGGTAATGTGGCAGCCCTCATTGATCTCCATTTTTCTCTCTATGATGCCACATCATCACCAGTTAATAAGGTACATGTGGCGAAAGTAGCATTTAAAAGTCCTCTCGTCAATTGACTTATCTCTTCCTTCAATATTCTTACAATTTCATTTAAAATCCCTCAAGTCCCAAGAGAGAATTTCTCTATTCACGATTCACGACTCTTACTTCCCCTCTAACTCATTTGAAACCCCTCAATTCCTAAGAAAGAATTTCTCCCTTCACCTACTTCCCCTCTAACTCATTTTTAAAACCTCTCAATTCCCAAGAGAGAATTTCTCCCTTCACGATTCCTACTTACCCTCTAATTCCTTTTACCAATGAACCCTCTCTCTCTCTCCTTTTGTTGCTTCTTTGTTTTCTCATAAAATTTACAGTGACCAGCTATTCTTTGACTGAATAGGGATGATGGAGAAGGAGATCATGTTGTAGGGTGGCCACAAAACAAATCTCACGGCCAAGTCAAGTCAGTGTTTGCTTTCCAATGGCAATGTTCTGCATCAGTTTTGACAACTACCTCTCTAACCAAGTAAAGTCTCACGGGCTAGATCTAATGGGTGTGCCAGAATCATTACTCTCACTCATGAAGGTGTACTTTATGTTATTTACTTAATTCTTAGATGTTATTTGTGCTTGCATTTTTTAGTTTTGTCTATTTTACAATGTAATTTCTTTTATTAGTTATGTAATTAAGGTTTACTTCCATGTTTGCAGATTTGTTTATATTTTAATGGTTTTAGTTTTGATGCACTTTTTTTTGGTTTCAGAAGTAAATACACTCAGTAATGTGGGGTTTTCACATCTCTCTATTAGTCTATTATATTTTTCATAGTTCAGTTTTCTTAATGCTTTCCATTCTGAATCTTTTGCAAATATCTAAAAAGAGAACTGGGTTGTTGTTGCATCAAATTGGTGATACTCGAAGAACTAAGGCTCTTCCCAAAGTAAATATATAGAAAAACAAGGTGCTTTTATTGCTATAATAACCAGGTAAGCAATTCTTGCAATAATTTTTTTTATATATTTTTCTATTTTATCCTTCTACCCATTGTTGGTTTTTAATCTTGAAAACAACATAAACTAATATAATTACCCTCCAAAAAAAGAGTTTCTATACAATGGTTTTTCCTGTAGTGTTGAACACTAATACAAGATTTTATTAGGTTTTACTAAACCATATTTTGCTTTGCATGTTTTTTTCGTTATTTTATTTTTGTATTATATGAATAGCACCAGAAATTTTATTAGGTCATGTTAATGTTTACTGAGATATCCAAAACTTTGTTTAAGCCCGTGCATAGCACAGGGGTCTTGCTAGTATATATATATATAGAAAGAAATAAGTGCCACCTAACCCCTAACAAATAAGTGTCACCTAATCCCCTCTTTTTGTTCTCCAATTTTTAATCTTAGGAATCTAATGAATTTTATTTTAAGAATGCCATGTGGCACCATTTTTTAAATCTCAACCATTAACTCTTTCTCTCACACGTGTCTCCCTCTTAATTCAAAAACCATTAGAGAGATTTATGGGATACATACGTTTTCTTTATATTTTAAAAATCATTGAAATATTTTTATAAGATTATGATAACAGAGATAGAGATAAGGATAAATAAAGAATATATAGAGATTTTAGAAGATTGTGATAGGGGATAAAGAAAGAGATAAGAATGATAGAAAAAGAGAATATAAAATAAATTTTAAGAAATTATAATAAGAGAGATAGAGAGATGTAGAGTTTTTTATTTTATTCACACCATTACTTATATACACACACAGATGCAAAGTACACACAAACAAACACTCACAAAGCAAGTACTACGTGCCTAAAAGTATAAAGTACACGTAACCAAACACTCACAAAGCAAACTCACATAAACTACACGCCTACAAGCACTCGAAACAGAGTATATATATATATATATGGAGCCAAATCATCTACGGCAAATCCGGTTATCACCCCATAGAGGTCACCACGTGTCTCCTTTGACACCCCTTAAACGTGGGTAAGGTTCTCCCACCCCTAGGATTCACCCATCCATTTTTTCTTTTAATATTAATTTTTTAAATAAAATTAAAAAACTGTTTTTAATATTAAAAAAAACTCTAAAAACAGTTTTTTAATTTAAAAAAAAGAATTAATTTTTTTTTTTAAAAAGGTGGGTAAACCCTAGGGGTGAGTGAATCTTACCCACGGTTAAGGGGTGTCAAAATAGACACGGGGCGACCTCTAGGGGCGATAACCGGATTTGCCAAATCCGGTTATCACCGTGGAGGATTTGACTCCTATATGTATTGTAACGGGTAAAATTCGTAAAACCAACTCAGCGTTGAGGGACGAGCTCGTTTTTGTCGTTTTGTTCACGAAAGTGACACGTGGACACGAGTTGGGGTCACGTGCTTAAAATATAGGGGTCACACGTTATCTGATGCACAACGATCTCGTTGTGCGCATTACGACGTCTTTGTTCTCATGCAGAACAACGTTTCCGTTGTGGCTTTGACAACGTGCTCGTTGTCGAAAGCACAACGTGAACGTTGTGCTCTTGACAACGTCGTTGTCGTTATGCGAACAACGAGTCCGTTGTCTCACCGACAACGATGTCGTGCTGTATTTTAAGGCATCTACGCCGTAACCGAGCTTGAGTCAACAACGAGACCGACTCGTAGGAGGAAGTGATCAGGAGGCGATCCATAATTCCGACAGGCGTGCCGAACGCGCCGTTTCGTGCCGAAAGCACTGTCTTGGCATTTAATGCTGGTCACTTCTGCGTACCGTCCGATCCCGTCCGATTGGACTTATAGGAGGCTCTCATGTGTAATGCAACCGCCGGCAGATATGTGTAAGATATTTGGCAATGAGTGCAAAGACATGTGGCATGGACACCTATGGCCATCCATGGTCATCGATGGCCATACCAACCCTTGCCCTATAAAAACCCCGTGATTTTTAGTGCACAGGACACTTGTTCATAAACCCAGATCCGAGATTAAGTGTTCAGTGCTTCCAGTGCCTTGCGTATTTTTCAGTGATTGTTCTTGTGTTTACTGTTCATCATCTTCTACCCCTACTGACTTTACCATCGGAGTACAGGTCAGGGTGCCACACCCTCCGCTCCAACCTTCTACCAGTAAACCAGAACGTGGAAGAAGCTGCTGCTGACGCGTGTCCTTCCGGTATTTTTCCCCTCTCATGTATATATAATCATCCGACATTTTCGTACATTAATTCCATGAGAGAAATAGTTAGAGTTATTGGCTCTCCAAGAATGGCAGAGAAGATTAATGCAAGAGCCACCTTCGCCCTCCTCAAATAATTCCTAAACTTCTTTGGTCTTGAACTTCCACCTCTTTGAACTGCACCTTGGCTTGGAACCGTACAGTCCTGTGCTCCACCAGTGTCAGGAATCATCTGCATCACACAGGACACATGATATTTTTCTTTGCCGCTCACGGACACGTATGACCAGCCCGTAAAGTCTTCCCAGCGTTCCTTTACACGACACTTGTTGCACTTGGATGAGATCCTTTCCTCAAGATGTAGTTTCACCCCATCACGTTCTAAAGTAAGCAGGAGGTTCGCGCAACAAGGGTGCAAGTCAAAACCATTATTGTTGCAATGATAGGCATATCCTTTTATGTCATTCAAGCACGCGTCACAGATTCTCTGGTTCACCTTCCTTCCCGGCTGCGGTTTCTCGTAGAATATGAATTCACAATCCTTGTAGATAGAATGGGAGATGGTGGAACCGGGGGAAGCCAATGCACAATACTTGTGGAAGCGAAGGTTGCACTCCTCGCGCTCACACACGTATGTCGGCCCAAACCCTTGTTCCTTACACCCATTACACTCATAAGGTGCTCCGTTATATTTGTATTTAAGCGGGTGTTTGTGATTAAAATGATCTATCTGGGTATCGATCACCAACACATCCTCTCCTCCAAGGTGAGTATGTCCAAGAACGAATGATGCAGAATGAATGATGGGGTTGCTTATGACTTTCAATTTCTTCAACCTATCCTCAAACTGAGCAGCCTTCGCAAGATGGTTGCTGCGGAGCCACTCAAGGTCCTTCTCAATCGCATCCTCAATCTTCTCCTTGTCAGTAGGGGAGAGCTTAGCAACCATCTGCTTATCCTTCACTATGTTTCTCATGTAGTAAGCATATTTCTCCAAAGCATTCTTGGACTCCACCATCTTCTTGTGCTCCTCATCCTCAGATTTGTACTTCTCCGCTTCCTGTACCATCTTCTTAATCTCTTCGTTCGAGAGCCTGCCCTTGTCATTGGTGATTGTGATCTTGTTATTCAGACCCGTAGTCTTGTCCTCAACAGAAACATTCAAGATACCGTTGGCATCAATCTTGAAGCAAACACTAATCTGAGGAACACCCCTGGGAGCTGGAGGGATACCAGAGAGCGCAAATTCACCCAACAAGTTGTTATCTTTGGTTTTTGTTCTCTCGCCCTCGTACACTTGGATCAACACACTAGGTTGGTTGTCCGAGGAGGTAGAGAACACCTTCTCTATCTCGGTGGGAATGACGGTGTTCCTTGGGATCATCTTAGTCATGATTCCTCCAGCAGTCTCCAGCCCAAGAGACAGAGGGGTGACATCCAAAAGAATTATGTCCCGGATCTTCTCGTTATCCTCAGCAGCAGTACTCAAGATAGCAGCACGAACAGAAGCACCATACGCAACCGCCTCATCAGGGTTAATGCTCTCACAAGGCTCCTTTTCATTGAACAAGTCCCGCAACAACTGCCGCACCTTGGGAATTCTCGAAGACCCGCCAACAAGAACAACATCGTGGACATCGTCTATTTTTGCATCCCTCATACACTCCGCAACAATGTCCATACACCTTATGAAGAGTTCCATGTTGAGCTCTTCAAATTTGGCACGCCTAATGCAGGAATAGAAATCAATACCTTCATATAATGATCTATTCTTTCTTTCAACTACTCCATTTTGTTGAAGAGTTCTAGGAGCGGAGAAATTATGGTTAAAACCATTTTCTTCACAGAAGGATTCAAGATCTTTGTTCTTGAATTGTCCACCTCTATCACTTCTTATATCATTAATGGAGTAACATTTTTCATTTTGCATTCTTTTATAAAATTTTTCAAATAAGACATGTAATTTATTTTTATGAGCTAGGAATAATACCCAAGTGAATCTAGAGTAGTCATCAACAATAACAAAGGTATAAAGTTTACCGGCTAGACTAGCAACATCATTAGGACCAAACAAATCCAAATGTAGTAATTCTAGAGGTAGATATTACTAGTTTCTTTTTAAAAGAAGATTTGATTTGTTTACCTAGTTGACAAGCATCACAAACTTTATCTTTTAAAAACTTGGTTTTTAGTAAACCTTTAACTAGATCTTTTCTTAATAATTTTGAAAGTAAATCCATACTTGCATGACCTAGTCTTCTATGCTATAACCAACTAGTTTCATTAATGCTGAAAAACACATAAGGTTTTGAGAAATAAGTTCATTAAAATCAATTGTGTATACATTTTCATGTTTATGAGCTATGAATAAGGTAGTAATGTTTTCTTTATCCTTAATAATGCAAATGTTTGATTTAAAGCAAATATTTAAACCTTTATCGCACAATTGACAAATACTAATTAAGTTATGTTTAAGACCTTCAACAAGTAGAACATTTTCAATAAAATTAGTAGAGTTATTACCAACATTACTTATACCAATGATTTTCTCTCTTGCATTGTCCCCGAAGGCCACATGTCCTCCATCATTTGGAGAGATTGAGATGAATAGTTCTTTATTTCCCGACATGTGCCTTGAATATCTACTATCCAAGAACCTTCTTGTCTTTGAGGAATTAGATTTCAAACAAACCTACAAAACAGAATTTAAATAATTCCAACATATAATCCTCCTGAAACCCACACAGTTTTGGATGGAACCCAAACTGATTTTTGAATGTTTTTGGGAGGGTGAGTTCCTTTTGGCACTCAAACTATGTGTGGTCTTTCGTGGATGGTCTTGGGAGTGTATGATCCTTTTGGAACCCAAATCCTTTTAATTACTTTCTTTCCATTAAAAGTGAAAAATGCATTAGAAAGATCATTCAAAACATTTTTAGATTTTGAAAAGAAATTTTGGTACTCCTTTTGTTTAGAAAAGGGGTTATATCCAAGACCGGCTTTACCAAAACACATCTTTGTTGGCCCAAAAGTCTTTCAAGATTCTTTTCTCCCGTAGATAAGGTGTGAGCAATTTTAGTCAAATCAATGACTTTAGCTTTTAGCTCCACACTCACAAATTAGTCATTGGGGTGGATTTTGAAATTCTTTTAATTTTTCATTCAAAACATTGTTTTCCTTTTCAAGTATGACTTTCTCATTGTGTAAATCATTTTTCTCTTTTAGTAAAAGATCATTTGAGTTTGAGAAAGAAATATTGTCCTTTTTAAGTTGTTTGTTCTTTGATCTTAATTTGAGAAATTCAAAATAAAATTCATCAAAAGCCTCTCTAATTTCTTCATAAGTAAGAGATTCACTAGGCGAAGAATTTACCTCCTCATCATTAAGAGCCATGAGGTAAAGGTTTGCAACTTCTTCTTCACTTGAGTTGTCATCCGACCTACTTCCTTCGTTCGGAATCGTTCCAAGTAGCTTTCATCGCCTTCTTCTTGAACCTTTGGCCTTTCTTTAATTGAGGACACTCTGCCTTGATGTGTCCCGACTTTTTATATTCATAGCAAATGATTTGCTCCTTTTTGCTTTATTCTCCTTTGGCTACCTCATTGGAGAATTATCTTTTGAAAGACCTTTTCTTGAAGTTCTTCTTGTGCTTCAAGAATTTTTTGAACTTTCTTGCCATTAAAGCGATGTCATTATCTTCATCACTTTCTTCTTCCTCACTTTCTTAGTGGTCTTCAATGCAAGTCCCATTTTTGCTTTTGGTTCATCTTCTTGATATTTCATTATGACCTCATGAGTCATGAGAGATCCAAGAAGCTCGTCCATTTGAAGCTTGGTCAAATCATTTGCTTCTTGAATGACGGTGACTTTGGGACCCCAACTTTTTGGAAGTGAGCGAAAGACTTTTCTAACATTTTCTGCATTGGAGTATACCTTACCAGAGATTTCAGTTCATTCAAGATATTTGTAAAACGAGTAAACATATCTCCAATGGATTCTTCCTTTTACATTTTAAAGAGTTCATACTTATGAACTAACATGCTTATTTTTTCTTCTTTCACTTGATTTGTATTTTCATATATGACTTGGAGTTTGTCCCATATTTCCTTGGCTGAGTCACATCCGGAGATTCTATTGAACTCTTGTGGACTTAAGGCAAAGTAGAAATTGCTAATAGCCTTAGTATTTGTTTGAATGAGTTTGATGTCTGCTTTATTCCATTCATCTTCAGTTTTAGGGATTTTAATACCATCAACTACTTTATGAGGTAGATGAGGTCCTTTGACAATGAATTTCCAATAGTCATAGTCAAGAGCTTGTAAATAGACCATCATTCTAGTTTTCCAATAATTATAGTTTTCTCCATTGAACAATGGAGGTCAGGTGGTCGATTGGCCCTCTCTTAAGGTAGTAGCAAAATTTTTTGCCATAGGGGATCTTTAACTCAAGATGGTTAGATCTTAAAATAGAGCACAAAGCTTTGATATCAATTGATGCCCAGATAATGGACCCTAGAGGGGGGGGGGGGGGGGAATAGGGTTTATGACAAATTAAAAATTCACTCTAAGTGATATTAGCAGAATTTAAAACTTATCACAATAGCTACCAACTAAAATCAGAGATGATAAAGGAGAGAGAAGGATAGAGATACCAGCCACCAGATATGTTATCGGGGTTCAGCAACTTGCCTAAGTCCCCGCCTTTCAGCTTTCTTACTTCAAGGATTTTCACATGATTCACTAATCGTACTCTTCTTTTTTAGCTGAGAGTAAGCCTTACAATCTTTTTCCAGGGTCAGGAAGAACCTCTTACAATCCTTTTATAGGCTAAGGAGTAACCTCTTCAAGAGAGACTCTCTCTTGGATACAAGAAGACTCACTTCTTGACAGGGTGCAAGAATCTCTGCTTCTTAATTTTCAATGAAAGCAGAGATTTTGGATTTACAATCCGAAATGAAAGCTCCTAAATTGAGCTAGATACGAATTGAATACAATGCTTACAATCTCTCAAGATAAATTGGAATTGAATGCTCAATGAGTGATGGATTGGGTTTCAGGATGTTCAATGCAAAAACAGAGTATTGATTACTAGAGGTTAGTGAGTAAAGAATGATCAATAAAACAGTGATTTGAATACTTAGAATTATATATTTTTATTATAAATCAGTTCCATTTATAGTTAGGCAATCAATATGGCCGTTGGGAGAAGCATTGAATGCAAATTAGCGGTTTAAAAATAGCCGTTATAGGTTTTTCCCACAAGCACTCGTCGACGAGTGGGAAAGAATCAAGCTTGATTCGTCGTTGAGTGGAGACAGAAGCAATTGCTTCAATTTCTGTCATCCACTCATCGACGAGTCCCTTGTACTCGTCGACGAGTCCACTGAAAATTTTTCAGTAAACTCATCTTTATGAGACCAAAAAGATGGGAAACACTTAGACAATGGATTTAATATTATTTTAATCATTTTAGGGTCTTAGAAAGATGTTCATGTTATACTAGGTCTCATAGAGTCAATCTAGGTAGTTTTTGAGCAATTTTTTTCCAATGTCTTGAGGACTTTTTACAAGGTCCTAGACACTTTTAACTTTAGACACCAATCTTCATTCTTGATTTGAGAAGCTCTACTCTTGATGGATCTTCAAGAATTTGTCTTGAGCTTTTGGGGCTTCTAGCTCTTGAATTTTGACCTTGATGACTTTGAAATGAATTACGCTCTTCAATTCTTCATATCTTAAATCTTTGATCTAAATAGACTTCTTCTTTGAAATTTCACATACTCAATGAAAATATTAGTCCAATTAGAGTCATTCCATTATTGTGTTATCATTGAAACTAGTAAGGGTAAATAAAGTTGTAACCTTGAGGCTAGCACTCATCACTCACGAAATACTCCATCACATGAAAGGGGTTAAGAAGCAGTCAGACTACTTGATAGCCATGCAACTTGATATGAATAAGGCATATGATCGGCTTGAATGGACATTCATTGAAAAGGTGTTGAGGAGGTTGGGCTTCTGCGAGGGATGGGTAGGACTTATGATGCAACGTGTCAACACGATGCGATATGCCATATTAATCAATGGTGTGGCCAAGGGATTCATCACTCCCTCGCGAGGTTTACAGAAAGGTGACCCCTTATCCCCCTTTCTTTTTATTATTGTGACTAATGACTTCTCTTATCTTTTAAATAAGGCGGAGAATAAGGGCTTACTATCAGGCATTTGTATCAAAAGGCGTTGCCCTCCTATATCACATGTTTTGTTTGTAGACGATTGTATTATCTTCAGTAAAGCTAACTTAGTTGAAGTTCGTGGTTTGAACGAGGTGCTCACTCGATACTCTCAGCTTTTGAGGTAGTTGGTCAACTAGTCCAAATCTAGGTTGATATTCAGCTGGATCACCCCTCGGAAGTTCCAAAAATTGATTCTCGATCCCTTCATATGCGCATTTTGGAGAATCCGGGAGCGTATCTGGGCTTGCCTTCAGTCTTTGGGTGATCAGAAGCTCACATGTTTGCAAACAATCGCGATAGGGTGCTGTCTAAACTGAGCAGTTGGCGAGGCAGGTTTCTTAACAAAGCGGGGCATAAGATTCTCATTAAGGCGGTCGTTCAGGCTATCCCCTCTTATGCTATGGGTTGTTTCAAGTTTCCGGTTGGCCTATGTAATGAGATTGAGGCAAAAGCAGCTCATTTTTGGTGGGCCCAAGAAGTTAATCAGAAGAGGGCCCATTGGGTAAGTTGGAAAACTATGTGTTAGGGCATGGCCATTGGGGGAGCGGGATTCTGTAATCTGGCCACATTCAATCTTGCACTTATGGCAAAATAGGGATGGAATATTGTGGCGCATCCAAATTCTGAGTGGGTTCAATTGGTAAAAAACAGTTATTTTTCCCCACACCGATTTTATCAAACCTAAGGTTGGGCATAAACCTTCTTAGGCATAGCGAAGTATCATTGCTGGACGTCAGGTTCTCATTTCCAGCCTACGATGGGGAGTTGGATCGGGCCAGCTGATTAATGTTTGGGAAGACCGGTGGATCCCATCTATACCCGGCTTCAAACTCTTCTCTACCAGACCGGTTGATTGTCCTTGGTTTCGGGTGAATGACTTCATCGATCCCAATACGAAATCTTAGAATATTGTGCACCTCTCCTAGGTGCTCCATGATTCTGAGATTTTAGCCATTCGCAAGAATCCTATATATCCCAAATCATTTCCAAGAGGACTATCTGTTATAGCATCAAACCAACTCTGGACAATTCTCGGTTCGCTCGGCTTATTATCACTTTCTTTATCCTATAGGGAGAGCGGCAGCGCCCAGTTCTTCCTCAATGAACCATGTAGACTGTTGGAGGCTCCTTTGGCAACTCCCCATCCCTCCCAAAATGGCTTGGTTCGTATGGAGATGCCTTCACAATGCGTTGGCAGTTAGCGATACTATTGCTCAGAAACGCATTCCCGTGGATCCCATTTGCTTGCTTTGTTCTCAGCAAGAGGAATCAATTTTGCATTTATTGGTGGAATGCTCTGTAGCTCGTGCAGTATGGTGGGGTTCCTCTTTAGCTTGTCGATCTGGTTTTAAGGCGTTCTGCTCTTTTACCGAGTGGTGGAATTTTTGGGTAGTTGTTCCTCTTAATAAGCCGGCCAAGATGCCAAATCTATCTACGATTGCTAGCTTAGCGTGGCATATTTGGAAAGCGCGAAATGATCTTAAGTACAGAGATCAGGAATCACTGAGGCTCCATTTTGGGTGCACGCTGAGTATAGGGTCTTATGGGTGGTTCTCCTCTTGTTGCTAAAGCTCTTGCCCTTCAGGTTGCTACGGAGTATGCTCTAGTAAATTGCTGGTCTTTGGTTCGGTTTATTTCTAATGCAAGCACAGTGAGGACTTAGGTGGCATCGGCACATAATTCCTTCTCGGCTGAAATGGCTACAATAGTGAAGGATATTCGGATCAACCTGTTGCGTTTCCAAGGGTATATTGTGGTGTACATATACCTTGATGCCAAAATGTATTTACTCACAACCTTGCGGGGCAGGTCTTGCAAATGAGTTTGTTTTTCAAGGGAGCTTCAATGTAAGGCATTTATCTACCTTGGAGTGTAGACGATTCTGTTCTAAGAGAGGACCTAGGCCTTCGTAGGGGCTGTGTTTGTTCCCTTTAGTTCTCAGTTTCAAAAAAAAATAAAAATAGAATTCCTATAGGAACAGATACAAAGTACACAGTACAGGTAAATAAACACTCACAAAGCAAACTTACATGCACTATACGCCTACAAGTACAAGTACAAGTAGACGGAAACAAACACTCACAAAGCAAACTTACATGCACTACACGCCTACAAGTACAAAGTACACCAAAACAAAAACTCACAAAGCAAACTCACATTCACTACATGCTTACAAGCACTCACACATGAACCAGAAAATATATATATATATATATATATATATATATATATAATCAGGAGAAACTTTCGTACAGAAATTGGAAAAGAGAAATACCTAGACATATTGGTTCTCCAAGACAGGCAGAGAAGATTAACTCAAGAGCAACCTTCGACATCCTGCAATACTTCCCAAGCTTCTTTCCACTTGAGCTTGCAACTTTTCTTGAAACCATAAGATCCTGTGGTCTACCAGTGTCAGGAATCATCTGCATCACACAGGACACATGATATTTTTCTTTGCCGCTCACGGACACGTATGACCAGCCCGTAAAGTCTGCCCAGCGTTCCTTTACATGACACTTGTTGCACTTGGATGAGATCCTTCCCTCAAGATGTAGTTTCACCCCATCACGTTCTAAAGTAGGCGGGAGGTTCGCGCAACAAGGGTGCAAGTCATAATCCTTATTGTTGCAATGATAGGCATATCCTTTTATGTCATTCACGCACGCGTCACAGATTCTCTGGTTCACCTTCCTTACCGGCTGCGGTTTCTTGTAGAATATGAATTCACAATCCTTGTAGATAGAATGGGAGATGGTGGAACCGGGGGAAGCCAATGCACAATACTTGTGGAAGCGAAGGTTGCACTCCTCGCGCTCACACACGTATGTCGGCCCAAACCCTTGTTCCTTACACCCATTACACTCATAAGGTGCTCCGTTATATTTGTATTTAAGCGGGTGTTTGTGATTAAAATGATCTATCTGGGTATCGATCACCAACACATCCTCTCCTCTAAGTTGAGTATGTCCACGAACGAATGATGCATAATGAATGATGGGGTTGCTTATGACTTCCAATTTCTTCAACCTATCCTCAAACGGAGCAGCCTTCGCAAGATGGTTGCTGCGGAGCCACTCAAGGACCTTCTTAATCGCATCCTCAATCTTCTCCTTGTCAGTAGGGGAGAGCTTAGCAACCATCTGCTTATCCTTCACTATGTTTCTCACGTAGTAAACATAGTTCTCCAAAGCATTCTTGGACTCCACCATCTTCTTGTGCTCCTCATCCTTAGATATGTACTTCTTCGCTTCCTGTACCATCTTCTTAATCTCTTCGTTCGAGAGCCTGCCCTTGTCATTGGTGATTGTGATCTTGTTATTCAGACCCGTAGTCTTGTCCTCAACAGAAACATTCAAGATACCGTTGGCATCAATCTTGAAGCAAACACTAATCTGAGGAACACCCCTGGGAGCTGGAGGGATACCAGAGAGCGCAAATTCACCCAACAAGTTGTTATCTTTGGTTTTTGTTCTCTCGCCCTCGTACACTTGGATCAACACACTAGGTTGGTTGTCCGAGGAGGTAGAGAACACCTTCTCTATCTCGGTGGGAATGACGGTGTTCCTTGGGATCATCTTAGTCATGATTCCTCCAGCAGTCTCCAGCCCAAGAGACAGAGGGGTGACATCCAAAAGAATTATGTCCCGGATCTTCTCGTTATCCCCAGCAGCAGTACTCAAGATAGCAGCACGAACAGAAGCACCATACGCAACCGCCTCATCAGGGTTAATGCTCTCACAAAGCTCCTTCCCATTGAACAAGTCCCGCAACAACTGCCGCACCTTGGGAATTCTCGAAGACCCGCCAACAAGAACAACATCGTCTATTTTTGCATCCATCATACACTTCTTAACAATGTCCCTACACTTCTTGAAGAGATCCACGTTGAGCTCTTCAAATCTGGCACGGCTAATGCAGGAATAGAAATCAATACCTTCATATAAAGAGTCAATCTGAATGGGAGCCTCAACAATGAATGAGAGACTCCTCTTTGCCCTCTCACAGGATGACGTCAGCCTCCTGAGAGACCTAGGGTTCCTGCTAATGTCCTTGCCATGCTTCCTTTGAAATTCCTTAACAAAGTGGTTTACCATGCGGGTAACAAAATCCTGTCCTCCAAGGTGAGTATCTCCAGCAGTGGCCTTCACCTTGAAGATACCATCTCCGATGGTGAGGAGGGCGACATCAAAAGTACCACCCCCGAGGTCAAAGATGAGGACATTCTTCTCCCCAACGCTGCCTTTCATCTTATCAAGACCATAGGCAATAGCAGCAGCAGTGGGCTCATTGATGATACCCATGACATTGAGGCCAGCAATGACACCAGCATCCTTTGTAGCCTGACGCTGAGAGTCATTGAAGTAGGCAGGAACAGTGATGACAGCATTCTCCACATGCAGCCCAGGAAAGCCTCAGCAATCTGCCGCATCTTTATGAGGACCATGGAGGAAATCTGCTCGGCAGCAAACAGCTTCTCCTCACCCTTGTAGTTGACCTTGATCAAGGGCTTGTCAACAGGGTCAGCCATGACCTTAAAGGGCCATGACTTGATGTCGCTTTGGACAGAGGCATCACTGAATCTCCTACCAATTAAGCGCTTCGCATCTGAACAAGAGAGAGAACATCATGAGAAAACCTTTAGCACGTATGCATCGCATGACTAAGAAAGCAGTAAAGAAAGCCATCGAAATGTTGTTCTTTTGACTTTTTCAGCAGATCCAAAATTGGATAAATCGACAATTCAAAACTAATAAAATGTCTTGCTCAATTGAAAACCAAAAATCAATCTTTGGTACATTAGTTAGGGTTGGCAGAAAACCCAAAAAGATTCATACCTTCAAACCCTGTTGAATGTGAGGCCTATTTTTTGCAGCGGGTTCGCTGTTGCCCATCCGAAAATATAATTTTCTTTCAAAATGAGGATTTCATTTTTGTCCCAAAAGGCTTGGATTTGGGGAGGAAACAAATAGAAAATCTTCAACTCAATGTCTTGTCTCATAATTTTTATTTTATTTTATTTTATTTTTTATTCTTAGTAACCAAATTTTCTTAGCAACCAAACATGGTGCAAAAAACAAAATTTCTTTTCTTTCCCTTTCTTTTTCTTTTCCATACTTTAAAAAAAAAAAATTTATCGGTAACCAAAAAAAAAACAACTGAAAAAACAAGTTTGCAGTGATTCCTTACGACAATGCAATTAGATACAAGTCCTTGGGGACATTCTCTGCTGCCCAAACTACCGAACCTAGATCTATGGAAGCGAACATTTAAAAAAAAAATAGCTCACACACTCAGATTCAATAAATTTATGTCGAATCTCAAAGGAAAAATAAAAACTACCGTAATCAAAAGCTCAATCATATAAACACCTGAGGCATGACAAACATGTTAGACATATTTCAGCTCCGGATCAATCAAGATCACGAATCTCAAATGAAAAACAAGAAGGGGTATTTGTAAAAAACCACCATCTTTTTAGGTATTTGTAAATACCCCTTGCCTTTTGTAATTTTGCATTTTGCCCCTACTGACTTTTAAATCTTTTATATATACAACCCTAATGTTATTGAGAGGAATTGCCCGCCGATTTCACATCTTTTTTGCCAATGACCTTATGCTATTTGCTGAGGCTTTTGTAGAGCAAATTGGAATTGTTATGTGCTGCATTGGTGAGTTTTGTGGGATGACTGGCCAAACCATTAGCTTTCCCAAGTCAAATATTTTCATTTCACCGAATTTTCATGTTCCCATAGCTAGAACCATTAACACAACCTACAACATCGCATTAACGTCCAACTTAGGCAGGCATCTTGGTGTGCCCTTAACACATAAAAGGGTTTCAAAAGAGACTTACTTCTACATCCTGGAGAAAGTTTAAGCATGGTTAGCAGGCTGGAAAGTTGAGCAACTGTCCATGGTTGGGAGAACTCTTCTAGTGCAGTCAGTGACCTTCTCATTACCGACATATACAATGCAGACTTCAAAAATTCCAGAATCCATCAACCATGCAATTGATCAATGTAACAGAAAATTCATTTGGGTTAGTAGGAAAAGAACTCACCTGGTTGCTTGAGACACTCTTCAAGTTAAAAGATAATGGGGGTCTAGGGATAAGGACCATGAGTAAAGTAAACATCATCTCTATGGCTAAACTTGGGTGGAAATTGCTGACTGAACCTAAATCTCTTCGGGACTTGGTTTTTGGGGGCAAATATCTCAAAACTTCTTCTATCTTAGAATGTAAACCAAGCACTCTGTCTTCCTACATGTGGAGAAGCATTTTAAAAGGACAAACTCTCTTGAAGAAAGACATCAGTTGGATTATAGGCGATGGAAAGCTTGTTAACTTTTGGATAGATAATTGGGTGGGGGATTGCCTCCTAATGGAGGTAGCTATATCTCAAGTACAAGCCGCTGATCTTACCAAAAAGATTTGGGACTACATTGATGGAAACGGAAATTGGAAATGGGGGGGAGTTTACCCATTTGTTCCCTACTATAGTGACCCTTCGCATTAGAACAATTCAAAGTTTTCCTGATGGTAGCATCCTAGATTCTTTGGTTTAGAAAGACTCTTCGAATGGCAAGTTCCAATCTAAGGAGCTTATGCTCTCCTTGATACCCAACCCCCGAGCATTGATGAAAAGAAATGGAAGACTTTATGGAAATACAGGGGCCCCTAGAAACATAAATTCTTCATGTGGCTTGCCAGACAAGACAAACTCCTTACTAACAAGACTCGACTGATCAGACAAATGACTAATGATGGTTCTTGTCAGGCCTGTGCTTATGAGTTTGAGGATACTCTTCACATTCTAAGAGATTGTCCAGTGGCTAGGGTTATTTTGGGCTCATGAATTAGTCCTAGTGAGGCATCACCATAAATTTTTCTCAACTAATCTCAAGGATTGGATGGATGTGAATTTGAGCTGTGAGGCCATAAATTTTATGAGAATCTATCTTGGCAAGCTACCTCTAGGCAAGTTATTTGGGCGTGATGGACTAGGCGCAATAAATCTATATTTGAGTATACTTTTGTCAGACCTAATGATTCTATAGATTACATCTTGTTTAAAACCAGAGAGTCTGAAGAAGTCCTAAAGGCAGAAAACTTTAGTCCTCCGAAAAAACTGTGACTAATCTCTTGGACTCCCCCTCTAATGGGATGGGTGAAACTTAACACAGATGGAAGTTCCCGAGGAAATCCGGGGCAAGACCTCTAGTGGTGGATTGAATCGTGGCGATGATGGAAGGTGGTTGATTGGTTTTGGGCACAATATTGGTATTTGCTCTGTCACTGTGGCTGAACTTTGGACCCTCTTCCATGGGTTAATGCAGGCTTGGTCCGAAGGTTACACGAGAGTTATTGTTGAAACTGACTCTAGTGCGGTGTTGAATGTTGTTGCTAAAGATCTGGTTAATCCCAACCCCCATGGTTCCCTCATCCGAGCTTGTAGAGCGCTCCAAGGAAAATCTTGGGAGTGCCAGCTTGAGTCTGTTTTTCGGGAGGGAAACTGAGCTGTAGATTGGATTGCTAACTTTAGCCATTCTGGGCCTCTTGGTGTGTTACCTTTTTTCGCTCCCACCCCCTGGTGTTTTATCATTTCTCAGAAATGATGTAATGAGGGTTTTTTACCCCTCGGCTTTGTATTTAGTTTGTGGGTCTTCCTACCCATTGAACCAAAAAAACAGAAACTTAATTCTCGTTAATTAATTGTGATGAAATAAATTAATAGACTAAATTATCCTTTTGTAATACCATTAAAAGTAAACCCTAACCCTCATTTTCTCGTACTTTCTCTCTCAATACTCTCTCTCTCTCTCAATACTCTCACAAGAAAGGACAAAGGACTTGTCTCTCGGTATTGGTGAGTTTCCTTTTTATCTTCTTTTATCTTTTTCCTACATTATCATCTCCAGGCTCTCAAACCTCACTCTCACAGTTTGAGAGTGGAAGCGCGAGAAGAGGGTGGTTTGTAATCTTGTAGAGCACGGTTGCATTTTTTGGAGAGCGCATTTGCTATTGCTGGATTGTAAACTTTAATGCGTGGATTTTATTTTTGCATATCAAGTAAGTTTGGAGGAAGACGAGGATGACGGAGGAAGACACCGGCCGTTTTTAACTTTTTAATATGAAATTTCATTTCTACCCCTATTTTTATGTTAGTGGGGTTGAAGCTCTTTTCAAACCTATTCAAACCTATTTTACTCATTTGCCCTATTTCTATACGTACTTCAAGACTTTATAGCAAAAACGAGAAAGGGACACGAACTGGGTCGGTGAAGCCTCTTGGACTTTAACCGTGGTGGGTTGATATGCGAGTTGCCGGTAATTTTTTTGTTTGTTTTGGTAAACTCAATCATACCACAAGACAATGACTGAAGGCAAATACAAGAAAAGACTCACACCACCCAAACACTCACACACACAGCACATGCAAACTCACACACACACCACACACATGCAGCCCATGTAAGCTTCACCCTAGAGCTCCTCAAAACGGGTACCAACCGTTTGAGGAGGTGCCGGTAATTATAGGTGGGACTTCTCTCCCTCTATATTAATGAACTAAAAATAAATAAATTAAGAAACCTTAACTTCTCTTTTCTAGGGTTAAACATATTATTTTGATGTAAATTTTTTAAAAAATTATTATAAAAGTTTATTGATTAATTAGGTTAAGTTAAGTTAAGTTATCCATTGATGTCTCATGAAACTTCTAATCAGCTCTCTGTATTTGTGGTATCTTATTTTTCTCTAATATGAAATTTCCAATCACTAACTAGCACCATATTTTGTGACATTTAAGATTTTCATTGGTTTAGAAATTTAAAATAAAACTCTAGTTAGTGAAAATAATAGTTTTTTCTATATTTTTAATTAAAAATTGAAATCTTATGTATAAATCTAATTTTGTTATTATTATATTGTTCATTACTAATTATTATTTAATGCTCTTTCTATAAGTAATTTTTTAAGACATATATATATATATATCCTAAATTGAATTTAGACGCACCTGCTCTACTCCCGCTCTCGCTCTGCGCTTGGTTACTTAGGTTTTTACCCTACACTTGCAATAGCACATATGGCTTCCTTCCGCCCTACTTTTCCATTGCCGTTTTCTTACTTCTTTACTGTTTCTCTACGAATTTGATTATCTTAACTTGACCAGATTTGTATTCGTATGTGGTCCTACATGTCTACAACAGATCCGAAAATCTAAGGAGCCAACCTTTGACACCCCTTAACAGTAGGTAAGGTTCACCCACCCCTCGGGTTCACCCACCCATCGTTGGTTTTTTTTTTTTAATTAAAAAACTGTTTTTAATATTAAAAAAAGCTCTAAAAACATTTTTTTTTTTAATTTAAAAAAAGAATTAATGTTTTAAAAAAAATCAAGGATGGCTGGGTGAACCCTAGGGATGGGTGAATCTTACCCATGGTTAAGGGGTGTTAAAGGAGACACGTGGCAACCTCTAGGGGTGATAACCGGATTTGCCATACCGGATTTGGCTCCAAAAACTAATGGGTACTCAGCAGTGAGATCGAATCGCAGCAAATTGCGATTGAATTCAAGGGAGTGTTCAATTGCATGAACAAGTCACCACTTGTCCATGTAAATTCATATTAACCGTGGTTAAGATTTACTAACTGTTAGAGTTCAATAATCTAACATTAGTTATTTAAAAACAAAATCTTTAAAAAAACATTTAACTCTAGTTATAAAGTTCGAACCTTCGGTTTAATATATTTTTTAAAAATCAAGGTTAGATTGTTGAAACCAATGGTTAGTAAATCTTAACCATGGTTAATAAGAGTTAAAAGGGACACGTGGTGACTTGTGGGTGTGATTGAATTCTCCCCGAATCCAATCGCAATTGGTTGTGATTCAATCTCATTCAGGAGTCAAATCCCCTACGGTGATAACCGGATTTGGCAAATCCGGTTATCACCCTTTGAGGTGGCCACGTGTCCCCTTTGACACCCCTTAACTGTGGTTCAGATTCACCCACCCCTAAGGTTCACCCACCCATCCTTGGTTTTTAGAAAAAAATATTAATTATATTTTTTAAATATTTTAATATTAAAAAAATCCTAAAACAGTTTTTAAATTTTTAAAAATATAATTAATATTAAAAAAAATCCAAGGATGGGTGGGTGAATCTAAACCACAATTAAGGGGTGTCAAAAGGGACATGTGGCCACCTCAAAGGGTGATAACTGGATTTGCCAAATTCAGTTATCACCGTAGAGGATTTGACCCTTTCATTTCCTGCATTATGGATAAGCAGACTCTCTCAAATTAACAAAAGGTTAAAATAGTCTTTTGATAACAATTTTAACATCCATTAATTACTTTTAGATCCTCAAATTTTACTCATCAAAATAGTCAAAACTCACCTTATCTATTTTGACCATTCACTTTTTTAAAACACTCCCAACACCCTCAACACCCTCACCAAAATAGCCAAAACTCATATTGTATTATTATTTGTGTGAGCCACAATAGTACGAATAGAGAGATAAATTATTATTTTATTTTTTGTGTGGGACCACAATAAAGGAAGGGAGAGAAATTTTTACTTCAGTGAGTGTACTGTACTTACCAAACTTGGTGAATACTATACACTCACCAAACCAAAATGGTTATTTTGAAGAGGTTGGTAGAGACCCTTTTTAAGCATTTTTTTTAGTACTTTGGCTCATCAAAATAATATTTTGGTTATTTTGGTGAGGCTGCTAGGAATGCTCTTATGGATGAAAATTTAACAAAATGATGGATTTACAAAAGATTTAAAAGCCAATGCGATAAAATGCAAAATTACAAAAAACAAGGGATATTTAGAAATACCTAAAAAGATAGGGTTTTTTTTGCAAATATCCAAATAAGAACTTCAGCAATCAAAGGCCATATAATCACCTAAATCATGCAAGAGAAAGCTACATTTACCGCAACGGTTCCCTAAATAGGTTTATAGTATTTTAAAAGCCCCTAAATAGGATTTGAAGAATCAAAATAAATTGTACAGGCTTCGACTTGAAGGTGATTTTAAAATTCTCCTAGACAGAATTATCTGTCTTCAACTTCTTTAATTTTCCCAAGCCGAGGGTTTCAAAGAAAAAAATGGATAAAAAACTAAGAAGCTATAGAATTATGTAAGAACAACCCCACCAGGGGTTGGGCAGTTGGCTAGCTTCCTGGGTTTGTTCCAGTGGTCGTGCATTCAACTCGCAATCTTTAATTTTATTCAAGAGAAAGGAGTTTAGGAAGAAAATAAATAAAAACTAAGAGGTTTAGGAAATGGATAGTTTTGTTCAAAATAAAATCTTAAAGTTAACTAAAAGCCTGTTTAAATTTCTAAGATTATGTAATAAGAAAAATTAAAATATTTAAGTCTGTTTTGTAAAAAAAAACAGGGTTTTAGGAAAGAGCAATAGTCACCTCCTCGGGCTGAGGAGGGGACTATTCCTCCTCGCTCTCACAAGCACTTGGAACTATGGTTAAAAAATTAACCAACTCTTGTGGTTAGTTTTTTTAAAAATAATTTTTCTAAAACCCAAGGGTAGATGTGTGAGCCCTAGGGTTGACTGAATCTTAACCACAGTTAATGGGAGAAAAAAGAGGACATGTGGCCCCAAAAATGTAGAACCCCGAATCTTCGTTTCACTAAGTAGGGAATAGTGTGTGAATAGTGTTCAAGTGTAGTCTTGTACACTAATGAGTTTTATACTAATGGAAGTGTTTGGATTTATGGCGTGCATGTTTTAATAGGTCTACATATCCTTAGGGAGTATGTTTAAAGCCTAAAAGGTGTTTGAAATAGGATTGGAGAAGATCAAAGTAGTGAAAATAGAGTTTTGCAGCAAAACAAGGGCCACCGATCGCTCGATGATAACCTTCGATTGACCGGTCTTAAACCGATCGATCGGTAGCTATCGACTGATTAACTAATTTGTATGGAAAACAATTCCGGAGAGGGTGTTTTCAACCGATCGCTCGGTTGAAACCACCGCTCGATCGGTCAGTCACCGATCGCTCGGTCTATACCACCGATCGATCGATTATACACAAATTTTCTTCATTAAGGGTGTTTAAGACTTTAGCCATTACCCCTTTGCCTATAAAAGGTCCAGCTCGTGCCTTAGGATTTCAGAAACTCTTAGAGCATAATTTTTAGAGAGATTTGAGAGGAGAAGAAGGAGGAAAGTTAGAGTTTGCTCAAGCTTGAAGAAGAAGATCAAATCTTCCATTTGGTGTTTTTCAATAAAGAACTCAAGGTTCTCACTTGTTCAAAGCCTTTGAAATCAAATTCATTGATTTAACCAAGGTAGATACACTCTACTACTTATCATGTATTCTTCATTTTAAGAAAACCATTATTAAAGTATGTTATTGGATTGATTGGATGTTGATTTTATACTTAGATGTAAACTATCACTATTAGGCACTATATGTGTTTGGTTAAATGACTTTAAGAGATTTTATGTTTAAGTATGCTCCAAATTTTACTATGAGATGTAAGTTACCACTAGTATTGAGTTCTAAGAATATGATGCTATGTCTACAAGCTTTCCAAGTTCACATGATGCTCACAAGTACTATATGCACTCTATGTTAACAAGTCTCGCATGAGTAGATAATTTCTCACAAGAAAAGTGTTTTATTGAGTTCATAAGTTAAGATTTCGGCTCAAAAGGGTTTTTGTTCTAAGTTAAGGTTTCCAAGTATGGTTTTGCTAAAAGAGGTTTTTCTCAAAAGTGGATTCGCTCAAAGAATGATTTTCGGGACTCAAGGGAGTTTACCTCCTTGCTTGTAAAGTATCGTTTTGATTTCGACTCAAGAAAGTTTACCTCCTTGCTTGTAAAGTATCGCTTGATTTTCGAACTCAATAGAGTTTACCTCATTGCTTGTAAAATATCACTTGATTTTCAAATTCAAGGGAGTTTACCTCCTTACTTGTAAAGTATCGCTTTGTTTTGAACTCAAGAGTGTTCTTAAGGGACCGCCTTACTTGTAAAGTATCGTTTCGTTTGAACTTAAGGAAGTTTACTTCATTGCTTGTAAAGTATCGCTTTGTTTTGAACTCAATGGTGTTCTTAAGGGACCGCCTTGCTTGTAAAGTATCGTTTCGTTTGAATTCAAGGGAGTTTACCTCCTTACTTGTAAAGTATCGCTTTGATTTTGAACTCAAGGGAGTTTACCTCCTTGCTTTGTTTTGAACTCAAGGGTGTTCTTAAGAGACTGCCTTGCTTGTAAAGTATCGTTTCGTTTGAACTCAAGGGAGTCTATCTTCTAATTTGTAAAGTATCGCTTTGATATCGGTTTTGTGAATCACCCTAAGTATCGGATTTGTTATGGCTCAAAGTATATGGTTAGTGAAATGCTCAACGATACGTGCCTTGAAAAGAAATGCGCACATGCTATCTGTTTTATAAACTGTTCTACGTTATATGCTCATTCTACTTTGCTTTTGCCTACTTTGTTCTGATAAATGCATATGCTATCCTTGATGTTTATAGTAATGTTATTTAGTAGTTTGTATATACTGAGTATTCCACGCTCAACCGAATTGTTGACTTCGATAGATTCTGTGGATGTACACGCTCCTGAGCCCTAGATAGAGGAGGAGTATTACGAGCCGGAGCCGGCCATGGATCATTACTAGGATGATGGAGCTCTAGATAGGAGGCCTTACCTAGACTATTCTTGAGTAATGTGAGGAAGAGAGTTGTGTATTTTGAAAGTGGGAAATGTCCACTTCAGACTTTACATTTTGTATAAACTGTTGGTTTAGACTTAGAATACAAATTGCAGGATTATGTATGAAGAAATTTTTAGGTTCGTCTTTTTGTATGCCTTATATGCTCTTGCAGGTTGGTATGTTCGCCTTATGTGTCATGACCGGATGGTATGACACGGCGGTCTCGAGCCTAAAGTATCCCTAACTCTTAGGGGGTATTTTGGGCCGCGACAAAAAAAGGGGGATGAGACGGTAAGTCACCTTCTCGGCCGAGGAGGTGACTATTTTCCTTTAGGAAAACCGGCGAAAACCCTAAAGCTCATTGGTTAAAAGAATAGATAGAGACTAATTTTGAGTGGGGCTCTTCACGGGTTGCAACACACTTTTTTTTCACTATAATTCAAGGATTGCCACAATCATAAGCTAAAAAGGGGAGCTCTGGTTCAACGCCGGGAAGCAGAGTTCTGCTTTGTATTTAAACTAAATAGATAAAAAGTAATTTTTAAGTCGGCGCTCTGTGGAGCTCCTCTTTTACAATATAGTGGTGGCATTTTTATAATTATAGAGAGAAATTTGTGCAATTTTGCAACACATTTTTTTCTGTATAATTACAATATTACCACTGATTTACTCTAAAAACTAAAAAGGGACTTCGCCTTGCATTTACAAGGAGGAGTCAAATCCTCTATGGTGATAACCGGATTTGGCAAATCCGGTTATCACTCCTAGAGGTCGCCACATGTCTCCTTTGACACCCCTTAACCATGGGTAAGGTTCACCCCATCCTTAGTGTTCACCCACCCATTTTTGGTTTTTTTTTTAAATATTAATTCTTTTTTAAAATTACAAAACTCTAAGGTTATCACCCCTTGAAGTAGCCACGTGTCTTTTTGACCCCCTTAATTGTGGTTAAGATTCACCCACCCCTAGGGTTCACTCACCCATCCACGTGTCCCTTTTCTACTATATTAATTTTTAAAAAAAAATTAAAAAACTGTTTTTAAGGATTTTTTAATATTAAAATATTTTTAAAAATATTAATATTTAAAAATAAAAAACCAAGGATGGGTGGGTGAACCCTAGGGGTGGGTGAATCTAACCCCGTTTAAGGGGTGTCAAAAAGGACACATGGCTACCTCAAGGGTTGAGGGGTGATAACTCTAGAGGATTTGAATTCCTTTTAAATTCTCAAATCCTCTACAGTTATCACCACTTGAGGTAGCCGCGTGTCTTAATTTGTTGACACCCCTTAAATGGGGTAAGATTCACTCACCCCTAGGGTTCACCCGCCCATCCTCGGTTTTTCTTTAAAATATATTAAAATCTTTTTAAAAATATTTTAATATTAAAAAATCCTTGAAAAAAGTTTTTTTAATTAAAAAAAAATTAATATGAGGACACGTGGATAAGAGAGTGAACCCTAGGGTGGGTGAATCTTAACCACAATTAAGAGATGTCAAAAGGGACACGTTCAAGGGGTGATTGACTTCATTTAAAAATGTGAGGGCAATTTCGTATATGAGAAGATGGGAAAATAACAAATTTAGTAGAGAGGGCGTTTTAGGTAGTTTATACTTTATCACATGATATCACCATTCTAGTAACAGTCAACTGATGGAAAATGTGTAAGTGTTATTATTTTGAAAAGTAAGGTACCTAATGTATTTTCTAAAACCTGAGGAGGTCTATGTGTATTTTCATCAACCCTCATGAGGTGTAAATGTATTTTCTCCAAAACAAAGGTTAGATTGTTGAACCCGAGGGTTAGTAAATCTTAACCACGGTTAACAAGAGTTAAAAGGGATGCGTGGTGATTTGTGGGTGTGATTGATTTCTTCCCGAATCCAATCGCAATTGCTAGGAAGGAGTGGACTAATCTGACAAAATTCTCAGAGTCAAATTAGAATGGAGTGGAACTAATCTGAATTGGAAGAAGTACAAATCACAATAATAAATACAAAAAAACAACTAATTTAATTTAGGGAAATAGTTAAGTACCCGTGGTTTCCATATAGAAACCGAATGGGCGGTCCTCATTGGTCCATGCCCCAATTTTAAATACTCACCTACTATGGTTAAGATTCACTGACCCTTAGGGTTAAAGTGATGTTAAAAGGGACATGTGGACACGGGGTAAGATAGGAAACGGACCCATGGGTCCGCTAAGTAGTGCTCTTTAATTTATTGCAATTATGGATAAGCAGTCAAATCTCCCTCTAATTATCAAAAGGTTAAAATAGTATTTTCATGACAACTTTAACATCGGTTAATTACTTAATTACTTATGGATGGAAATTTAACAAAAGGGTGGATTTGCAAAAGATTTCAAGTCAATTGGGGCAAAATGCAAATTTGCAAAAGGCAAGGAGTGTTTACAAATATAAAAAAAGATAGGGTTTTTTTTTTTGCAAATACCCCAAATAAGAACTTCAGCAATCATAGGCCATATAAACACCTAAATCACGCAAGAGAAAACTCATTTACCGCAACGGTTCACGAAGCGGAGGTCCTGAGTTCAATTCCCTGCTCTCGTTGGCCACCCTCCGGATTTATCCCGGCTTTCCTGGTGCGTGTGGAGAGAGGGCTTTGCACGTGCCCGGGGGAACTAGTCGGGTGCTCTAAGAGGCCCGGATACCCCCGTCACCAAAAAAAAAAAAAGTATTTCAAAAGTCCCTAAATAGGGTTTGAAGAATCAAAATAAATTTTACAGGCTTCTACATGAAGGTGATTTTAAAATTCTCCTAGACAGAATTACCTGTCTTCAACTTTTTAATTTTACCAAGACTAGGGTTTCGAAAATGGATGAAAAACTAGAGAAGCTATAGAATTATGTAAGAACCCAACCAGTGGTTGGGTAGTTTGGCTAGCGTCTTGGGTTTGCTCCTGTGGTAGTGTGTTGAACTCCCAATCTCTAATTTTGATAGAGAAAAAGGAGTTTAGGAAGAAAAAAGATAAAAACTAAGAGGTTTAAGAAATAGATAGTTTTGTTCAAAATAAAATCTTAAAGTTAACTAAAAGCCTAGAAAAATAAGTTTAAAATTTTAAGTTTATGTATGAAAAATTAAAATATTTTAGCCAAAAAAAAACTGGGTTTTAGGAAAACTTGCAAAAACCATAAAGCTCATTGGTTAAAAGAATTGATAGAGACTAATTTTGAGTCGGCGCTCTTCGCGGGTTGCAACACACTTTTTTCTCTATAATTCCAGAGTTGTCACAATCATAAACTAAAAATGGGAGCTCTGATTCAACGCGGCGAAGCAAAGCTATGTTGAAGCGGAGCTCCCTTTTTACGGTATAGTGGTGCCATTTTTGTAATTATGGAGAGAAATATGTGCAAATTTGCAACACACTTTTTTTTATAATTAAAAGATTGCCACTGATTTACTCTAAAAAGAGAGCTCAGCTTCACTTTGTATTTACACTGAATAGATAGACTAATTTTGAGCAAGAGCTCTGTTCATAAACTTACCAAAAACGGTGTTGATAGGATTCATGTCAACCTGGTTATTCGCTGCCTCTCCAATCAATCGCTCAGTAGCAGTGAAAGCAACATACGAAGGAGTAGTCCTGTTTCCTTGATCATTAACTATGATCTCAACACGATCGTGTTTCCAAACTCCAACACAAGAATAGGTCGTCCCTAGATCGATCCCGATTGCCGGACTTCCACTTTTCCCAACCATTGTTCTTGGTTGAATCGAAGGAAAAAATGCAGGAGATAGAAAAAGAAAGCTATTTTTTTTTGGTGGAAGAGAAAAGTCTTGAATGACCAAACGATACAAGAGAATTTATAGACAGGGCTCACGTTTATCACCAATTATTTCTTATCGCGTAATGTATGGAAGCCCGAAATCACTGTGCCACTAGATGTTGTATTCATATGATTTAAAACTAAAAAGAAAAACTTTGTTATTTGATTTTTGGGTTTTTTTGTTTAGTCCCACATTGGAAAACTATTAAATGTTTTGTCTCTTTATATAATGGAGTGTTGGTAAAAGGCTTCGGCCTTTAAGGGCATTAGAATTTGTTGTCTACTCACTTATTGCTTCTTGTGACTATGCTACGCTCCAACTCACACACATGCGTGCCGAGTCGAGTCGGTCGGGTGGATGAGCCGGGTTGGGTCGGGTCTTTGATTAAATAAAATATTATTTTTTACTTAAAGCCCATTAGTATTTTAACTAACCAAATAAAAGAGTTTACCGTTTTAATTTTGGTATCAATTTGATAGTTTTGGAAACCAAAAGTTTCTTTCTCTACTCTATATAATAGAAGTTTATATTCTAGTTTTAGACACAGAAAATCATACGATTTTGCTCTCTTCTTGCTTTCGGGTTTTCCTCTTTATTTTTTGAATTTTTTTACTGGGTAAAGAGCGGAGTAAGGTGTACGATTATAAGTAGTGCATGTTTATAATCAGGAATAGATTTTATGGGGCTATTGTATCTTGGAGACATCGTGACCAGCAAACCCAGTGCAATGGGGGCACGAATTGTCTTAAAGAAAGTGAAGTATCCGTGGCTCATTCCACAAAAGCTACCAATGATTCTGATTAAATTTCAAGTGCAGGATTTTTCTGAATTCGTGGTTACAGTATTGTTCTTGATTTTCTGGGTCTGCCTTTCTGGAATTAGCGTTTATAGGTATTTTGGAACAACAATTTTAAGACAAGTCGACATGACTTCTATAAATGTTAAGACGAATGATTCTGTGATTATGACTAAAATTTTTTATGGGTTTAATTTTAAGCGTTGGCAATAGCAAATGTTTTTTCTGCTAACATCGCTTAAATTAGCATATATTTTAACTGATGTTCCTAATGAAGAAGAAGAAGAACCGGGTAGATCTCATTATAAGGAAAGATAAGAATCTGCAGATTTTTTGTGCAAATAACACATTTTAAATGACATGACAAATGCTATGTATGATTTATATTGCACTAAAAAATCTGTAAAAAACTTATGGGTAACTTTAGAGAAAAAGTATCAATCGTGCATTGCACGGGGTCTAATGACTCTAATCGTGTGTGTTTTTAAATTACCTCTTTAACCAAAAACAAATATCAAAATAAATCTCACTTTATTTTTGTAGATTTATACTTTCCAATAGATAATTCGTCTCTATTTCTTCTAGACAACCGTGCATTGCACAGGGTATTCGCTAGTACATATAATATACAAAGAATTTCACACAATAAGTTTCTTTGTCTTCATCTAGCTGTCACGTGTCTTCTTTTACACTACACTCAGTCACTCACGAAGACCGAAGAAGCACCGACATTCATCCAACAAATTAGAATTGATTTTTTATATAAAGCATGGAAGCTGTTGACTACTTTTTTGGCGAATTTTATTCTTATTTTAACATTAGCTATGATTTTTGCATACATATCATGAAGGGTCTCGGGGTGGTCTCCACCCTAGAAAGTCTCGCTAACAAAGTCAAAAAAAAAAAAAAAAAAAAAGAAAAGAAAAGAAAAGAAAAGATATATATGATACTTCTAAGACTCCATAAGGTCGAGACCATCCTGAGATAGTGCATGATATCCGTAGAACTCAAACTTTTATTTAATCATGTTTATGTCTTTTGAGTTTCATATTACATATCATGAAGGGTCTCCAGGTGGTCTGGCTGCTAGCAAAGTCCTAAAAGAAAACATGAGTTATTAATTAAGAGCCGTACATACAACCTTAGTAACCCAAACCTCCTAACCTGCTACCCACTCCCGCTCTTAAACCTCGCTTCCGCTCTTAAACCTTGCTTTCACCTTGGGAGCTCGATTTCAATTTTTGTAAACCTCTCACCTAAAGGTACATTTTTTTTATAAAATTTTATTTTTATCCTAATTTTTCATGTGAAATAAATTGTATTTTGTCATTTTTCTTTGTAGGGTACAAGATTCATATAAGATTTGTTAATTATTAGTGATCTTGTAATTGAATTTAGAATGATACATTTAATAATTCAATAGTCATCTTGTTTGTTGTGATGAAAAATTTAAATTATGAATGATTTTATCAATTTTCTCTTAGAGTTTAAAAAATTAAAAAGATATATTTATATCTGCAAGTAATTTTCAAGAACATCAATATAAATTTTGTGTATATATATCGGGGCTTCCGACCCTATCCTAAATTGAAATTTGACACTCTTGCGCTCTCGCGCTCGCTCCCACTCTAGGCTCTGGTTACTTAGCGTACAACCCTACTGCATTTTTAAAAAAAAATTGGTAGAGTGGTAATCTAAGTTCTGAACATGCGATCAGACATGAGGAAACCACTTGTGCATCCTTCTCACGACCAAAAATCAATAATTGTCATGTTATTGTCCAAAACCAACACGTGTTAAGTGTTGGACGACTAAGAGTAGGGCTAGAACCCCCTCTTATTTTAATCTTCGAATAGAATCTCACGTCATCTCTTACGTGTCAGTTCAAATGAAATCTCACGTCATCTCATGCGTGTCATTTGAGCTAGGGCAACGGAATATCTATGGTGAATGCCCGAGATGAGCTCTCGGGCACTACCCTTTGAACTTGTTAAGGCATTTAAGTAGGGGAGTGATAGGTGGGTAGTATATCCACTCCTAAGCTCACCACAGTTCTTTTTGACATCCATTAATTGTGGTTAAAATTCACTTATTCTTAATGTTAAATATCTAACCTTAGGTTTTAAAAAAAATATTTCAAAAAAAATTAACCTTGTTTATGTCTCACTTACTCATGTGATTAGAATTTTTTTAAATATTTTTTTTCTAAAAACTAAGGTTAGATATTTAACCTTAAGGATGAGTGAATCTTAATCACGGTTAATAGATGTTAAAGAGGACATGTAACGAGCTTGGGATGTGTGCATGTATCACCCAACAGAATGTGCAATGTATGCTATCATTTCCCTACTTAAATGCTTTATCACACGTCACACAAAGAGTGGTGCTTGATAGCTCATCTCAGGCATCCGCCAAAGAGAATCCATTGCCACTTGCTAGACTTCCAAATTCTTAATGTGTAACAACACGTGCCACTACTTTTCTTGTGACCTTTGAAAAAAAAGGTCTGTCATAACTCACACACATCCAGGAGGTACTGTAGAGCCCTGGATTTTCTACAAAAACTGATCATGTGAGTGAATAGTGCTTTGCACTAGGTCTGTTCAAGCCAAGGTCTTTCATGTGATCTTAGCATTTGATTAATGCTAAGGGGAACACATTTTTGTGTAAAACAAGTGATATGTGTTGTATGAGTTGAGGATTGAGTGTGTTTTGAGCCTTAGGAGTGAAAACCAAGTTCACATGCACTGTAAATAGTGTTGAGGGCACTAGTATTGGAAGGGCCAAAGGCCTTCATTTTAGTTGGGTTTGGTTAATGAGAGTGAGGGTTTTCACACGGACTTACTGTGATGTGAGTTTAATGTATGAGTCAAGGGGTGTGAAGTGTCTTTGGGAAAACAAGCAAATAGTATAAAACATACTCTAAGTGTTAAGTGAATAGTGCATATAGAGGTCAAGGCTTCTATGTATCTTCTTGGGTGTTTCTCAGTGAAATGATGGTTTGATGTATGTCTGTTGAGTCTCAAAACAAGAATATCATGATGTTCTAAGTGTTAAACACAAATGGTATGAAAATACCCTAAGTCTTGGTATGTTTTAGGTTTATAAGGATCCGTTTAATGTTCATAAGAGTTATAACTAAGAGAAAGGTTTCAGCTAAGAGTAGAAGTACTCTAAGAGCTATGAGTGTTTAGGTGATCAAAGGAAGAGTATGAACGCATATCCTGGGCATTTAGAGTGTTGATAATTCATTTGTACTATCTGGTGAATAGTGTTGTGAATAGTGCTATGAATAGTACTATGAACAGTGTTTATGGATCTCATGAACATAATCTTTAAGCCGACTCTTGATCTATTTTTTATTGTGTTCGTGGATGACATTCTGGTGTACTCCAAGACCCAGAAGGAGCATAAGATGCATCTCTAGGTCATGCTGAAGAGACTCTATGAGCATCAGCTGTAGGCTAAGCTTAGCAAGTGTGAATTCTGGCTGGAAAAAGTAATTTCTAAGCCATGTAGTGTCAGCAGAGGAGATTTCAGTTGATCCTACTAAGATAGAAGCAGTGGAAGGTTGGAGAAGACCAAAGAGCTTTACAGAGATTTGAAGCTTCTTGGGCCTAGCTAGATATTATCGAAGATTCGTTGAAAGATTTTCCTATTTGGCCGCTCCACTTACTCATCTAACTCGAAAGAACATCAAGTTCGAGTAGAATGAAAAATGTGAGAATAGCTTTCTTGAGTTGAAGAAGGGTCTCACCACCACACCGATCTTGTCAATTTCATCTAGTACCAGAGGTTTTGTTGTCTACAGTGACACCTTGCTCATTGTGTTAGGTTGTGTTCTTATGCAACAAGGGAAGGTGATTGCCTATGCCTCCCATCAGTTGAAAGGCCACGAGAAGAACTATCCTACCCATGATTTAGAACTGGCAGCAATGCTCTTCGCTCTGAAAATTTGGAGACATTATTTGTACGGTGAGCAGTTTGAAGTTTTCAGCGATCACAAGAGTTTAAAGTACCTGTTCTCGTAGAAGGCGATGAATTGAAGGCAATGCCGTTGGGTGGAATTCCTTAAGGATTATGATTACTATATCCAGTACTACCCAGGAAAAGCCAATGCACTACGTGAAAATATGAAAAAAAGGACTATAGCTATGCGGGAAAAAGGACAGCCGTTTGCCGTCAATCCATAGAACGACGGTCCATAGTTGTCGATTAACGTTTTGCGGCTTTAACGAAGGCTTAAAGCCGTCGTTTTTGGTGTCCCGAAAACCTAAACCACGCGCGAACACCTCCTCTTTTTTTTCCCTCCAAACACTAAGCTCCCTTCTGGTCAGTTCGGCGATTTCCCTCTTTCTTCTCTCTCTCTCCAAACCCCTAAGCTCTCTTCTCCTCTGATTCAGCAGGTTCCAACACCAGACGCAGCACCTCCTCCGTGAGAAGCAACCTAAGCTCTCTTTGTTGTTTCTTTGCTTTCCTTCCTCTCCGAAAAACTAAGGTATCTCTCTTTCTCTCTCTCACCTTTAATTTTTAGAAAGATTAAATCAGGTGTAAGGTTAGGGTTTTTTGGAATGTGAATCGATTCATCTATGTTTCTTTTTTGTAATGATCTTTTTTCATTCCCAAAAGTGTCGTTTATGCTATATATATATATATATCTTCTCTACAACTATCGTAGAGCTTCTTCTTATTTCAAAATCTTAAGTCACTAGTGCTTGAAGCACATAAGCAGCTTTTTTCTTTCTAGGGTTTTATTTTTTGACAGTAATAGCCAAAGATGGACCGAATTGGGAAGGATTACAGAAATGGAGTCTTGCTAACGCTGATGGATCTCGATCCCTCGAAATTTGAGGTATTAGACTCTGTCTTTTTCTTTGGTTTGAACGTCTCTGTTGGATATTTGAATTTTGTTAAAATAATAGAGTTAGTTTAAGTTGATATTTTCTTTGTTTCATCCTTGCATTCGATGGTTCTCTAAATGGTTCATTCATTCCTTTTTAACATAAAGAAATGCTCTGTTTACTGGGATTTATCTCTTTTCTTTTTCATTAGATCTTCTGGTTTGTTATTAAGCATTACAAAACCTGAATTCCAGTTGAGGTCTTGGATGGATATCCCTGAATGTCACTGGGAGATTTGAGGGTTTTGATAAATTAAATATGTGAATGAAAGGCAGATTTTTTTTTTCTTTTATAAGATTTCCTTGATTGACATGGACATAGTGGCCGGACTTAATTTTTAGTTCATAATTTTTTATATTTGCTTCTAACTTTCGATTGTTAGAGATGTGTACCCGCTTCCTCAAACTACATATGTGTTTGTGTCTTAAGCCTTGGGATTAGTCATTGCTTAGAACGGTTCTAAGTGACACTCTTAGCATATGTCTCAAGAATTGTTTTCGATAGAATGACTGCTACGAGTCTTGTTTTAATTTTTTCAACTTCACAAGTTGAAAAAAACTTAGATGCTTTGAACCGTATTGAAAATTTTTTTTGGGAAGGAATGAACTGTTACATGGAATTTGCAAAGGGTTGAGTTACTTTATTCATGTTTAGAGGAGGACCGGAAATGGTTTATGGAAGCCATGCAAGCTCAGACTATGGATGTTATTAAGCGAATGAAAGAGATCACTCTTGTTATGCAAACTCCAGAACAAGTCTTGGAGGCTCAAGGTGTTACTTCTGGGGACATTGAAGGTAGTACCAACACACAGGGGCGGAGTCAGGGGGGTGGGGAGGGGCCATTGCCCCTTCAAAATTTGTGCAATTCCTTTGTGTTTTGGTATGAAATAGTGGGCCCCTCAATTAAATTTTTTTTTTTTTTTGTATACTTGGCTCCCCCCAAATTTTTGTCTTACATATATAGACAGTGCCGCCGCCCCCCCCCCCCCCCCCCCCCCCTAATTTTTTGTCATATATATAGTGGGCCCTCCAATAGAGTCCGGTTATGCCCTTTAGGTCGCCACATGCCCCTTTGATACCCCTTGACTATGGTTAAAATTCACCCATTATTAGGATTCACCTACTTATCCTTGGTTTTTAGGAAAAAATATTAATTTTTTTTAACCTTAGGAGTTGGTGAATAACTAGGATTTGAAAAAAAATTGATATATTTTTTAAGGGAAATGGAAAATGGACCCAGGGTCACCTTAGAAGCTGACCTCGTGATTTCATTGGTCCAATCCCTCTTCTTACCACCTATCAACTATGGTTAAGATTCATTCACCCCCTAGGGTTAAGTAATCTAACCATGGTTTTTAGAAAAAAAAATACAAAAATATTATTATTAATTTAACTAAGCTTAACCATGGTTAAACATGTGTTAAAAAGGGACAAGGGGACACTGTGGTCAGCTTGGAAGAGGACCCTGGGGTGGTCCTCTTCTCAGGACTCTTTTTTTAAAAATCAAGGATAGGTGGGTGACTTTAAACCACAGTAAAGGGGTATCAATAGGGACACGTGGCGACCTCAAGGATATTACCGAAAAAAAGTTCTAAAAATAAAAAATTACCCAAATTTTTTTTTCTCGGGGGCTACCAAACCCCCATGTTTCATACCCTCAAATCCTTTAATTTTTTTATACGTGTATTTCGGCGCCCCCCCTCCCCAATGTAAAATTCCTGGCCCCGCCCCTGCCAATACATCTAGGTTACTGAACCTTCTTTTATTTTACTTTTCTATTTAATGTTTTTGTTTCATTTTGTTTTAATCTTCAGATATGCTCTATGTGGATGTTATTCGGGGTGTACAAAACTGGAGTGCTCTTTCATGTTAGCCTTGAATTAACTTGAAGAAAATTGAGAAATCTAAATCTGCAAATGAGAAAATTATGCGTATTTCTTCTCTATTCTATTCATATGTAACTATCCAATATATAGGCAATACAAGATAAACCTAATCTAGAAAGGGATAAGATAAAACATGATAAACATCAACACTTTTCTACACTAAATAGAGTCCTAGTTTATCTAAACTTCTTACATTTCAGACAACTTCTTTTGTGTCTGTTTTGCTTATTTCTCATGGTTACTGTATCATGTGTGAGCATCTATCGGTACCCAAGCGTTGTACTACAGCTGCACTTGGGTGTGTTTTGTACTTGACTCTTTGGTTTAGTTAGCTTATACGCGTTTTGATATTAAATTGGCGATATCCGCTGATTCTAACTATTTATATTTATACTTCACATGTATTTCAACAGATCAAAGATATCAGACTTCCGAACCCTTACATACGTTGAAGCAATGGGTCGATACGGATCAGACCAGCCGTTATATCATAAAAGATGCAACTTTCCTATCCTTAAATCAGACTTGAGATTTCTTGAAGAATCAAGCACCTAAAATTTTATCATTTGTATTTATCAATTGTTCAAAATAAAGATGCAAATCAAACCAAACACGTTCACCCAGTGTGGGCTGCCGGTTACGTCCATGGAGACGATCGTCTTCTTCCCTTGTCACAAGCTCTCTCTTCTCATTACTCAACGATCTCTCTTGGAACCCTAGGCCGAATATAACAGTGTATTTTTTGTTTTGAATTTCATGATACATTTTATGCGGTTATTGTCATTATTATTTTTTTATGGTTCTTACGGTGTCTTGTTTGATCTCGGCTGAGCGAGTCTGTTATAGTGTTATAAGATGATAAAAATTGGCACAATAGAGGTATCTTTTTTAGGAAAACATTGTGTACAATGTGTTTTTCTCCTTTCCCTAGGGCAAATATGGAACATCTTTTCTTTTTTAATTCTGTTTTTTGCAACATACTGAGCAGTGATAGACTGATAGTACCGAACATATTCTATATGACACTACAATTTTTATTGCTTGCATATTAGATGGATGAGCATATTGCTAATATAATGGAAATACTGTTACATTCACAACGCCTTGCCTAGCCAGGCCTAATCGCCTAGGCATCACCTAGACACCTTGACTACAATGCATCACATATCTCAGAAAGATGGGTCCATCCCCATAAAATTTGGACCCACCTAAGGGCAGAAATAACTAAATACCTTCTAGACAGTTATTAGTTAGCTTATACTAACTATTTATCACTGGGATTTGCGTCTTTATAGATGAGATAAGCTAATTCCTTTTAACTACCTACCTGCAATCCAGGTCCTTCTTCTGCTTAACTATTTCATATAGTTCTATGCAATCTTCCATCACATATCTCAGAAAGATGGGTCCATCCCCATAAAATCTGGACCCACCTAATCAAGGGCGGAAATAACTAAATACCTTCTAGACATAGTTATTAGATTATTGTTTCCTATTTCCTAATAATGGCAAGACATGTTATAGGAAATGGATGTTGCCGCTTTAAAAAAATTTGGTGCTTATGAATGGCACATTGGGGTTGTAAGTGACATCAACTCAAACATATCTCCAGTTCTCCACATGTGCTCTTTCTTACAGTTTCTCAATGATAATGGGTCATTTAAAAGTTTCATTGTTTGTAGCCTTGTGAATGTAACAGTGCCCTAGGCTTTTGATTTCAAGATATCCCATGGCATTTGTAAAATTAAAGAAGATTAAGGGTTTCTATTTTTCTTCATTAATAGTTCTTGTTTTCTCCTTATCTACAGATCTAATTGGTTCACGCAAGCTTTGCGGATTGCAGGTTTTTGGTAAGGGTTTCTATTTTTTGCCAATTTTTGGTAAGAGTTTCTATTTCTTGAAGAACGAGCCTTAATCTACCGTGACGAAGAACATGGTGCATCTAGCTCAAAGTAAGTCTCTTCAGTTTCTATGTTGTAGATTTCTTTGAAGATCAAATATTTGTTTTAGTGATACAAAGAGGAGAAACTATCTATAGGAAGGCTATAGCTATGGTCTTGCTGCAGAGGAACTCCAAGCCAGAACTTATCTGGTTTTCTTTCTCCAAGTATAGGGAACTTGACAAATCTCCAGATTGTGTAAGTACCCACCACAAAAAAGAAAAAGAAAAAGAAAGGGTTTTTGAATTATCTGATCACAAGTTTTTTGAATTGGGAACAGGTTGCTTAACAATAACAGTCTCTTTGGAGCATTTCCTTTGTCTCTTGCTAACATGGCCCAGCTTGAATTTCTGTAATTCTCTTGACCTTTTGCACTTGTAATTCATAATTTCTTTTTCTCTCTGATTAAGTTTTTATCTTAAGAATGTTTATTTGGGTCTGTTTCACACTTCAAGAACTTGTCTTATAATAATTTGAGTGGCCCTATACCCAGGTTTTCTGCTAAGACATTCGAGTAAGTTGCACTCAAGATGATGCTCTTTTTTCTTCTTTCTCTCTATTTCTTTCTTTTTGCTGTGAACAAAGATGGGATGCAGAATTTTTTTCTGTTCTGTACTTTCTCTCGATGATTCAGCATTGTAGGAAACCCATTGATCTGTGCAAAGGGGTCGGAGCATGACTGCCATGGAACAATGCCAATGCCACTTTCCGTACCCTTGAATAGTTCACGGATTTTAAAATTGCTTACCCATTAGAAGTTCAACTATTTCCAAACTTTTGGTTGGTGGTTCATTGATGATGTTCTGGACATAAATCCATCATTAGTTCTCTGTTCTTAAAGTTATTTTGCTTCTTATCAAATACAATTCTATCCTTTTCACTTCTTAATTTACCGAGCATCTTAATACATGATATCACCTGCTTTTTACAATTGAATTTCTTTCAATGCTTAACATTTCTCCTCATTTTTGTTTCTTGAAATTCCAATTTTAGTTTAAGTTCAATCCTGGTATTCTTTGAATGAATTGGTATTTATGCAATTCTGCCTATCATTGTGCTGATTTTGACATTTAATTCTCGGTGTTTTTTAAGACGCTCAACCTTCGGAAAGATCCAAAAGTCACAAAGTTGCCCTTGCCTTTGGGTCGAGCCTGGGGTGCATCTGCCTACTCATTCTTGGATTTGGGCTTCTTCTCTGGTGGAGGCATAGACACAACAAGCAGATATTCTTTGATGTTAATGGTTAGTGAATATCAAAAACTCGAGAAATTAAGCATTATCGGTGTTTGACTAGTAGACATAACTAGCTAGATTATATCTTTTTTGAACAAGCTATCTATTCAAAATTTCAGACCATCATCATGAGGAAGTTTGCCTTGGCCATTGAAAGGATAGGATACCTCTCAAACTATATTAATTTTCTTTCCTTTTGTAATGCACCTAATACCACCATATAAGAAGAGAGGAGAGCTACTAGTTCATGAAATCTTTTGGTATTTTTGGAATTTTAGTTATTGTTAGAAATGATTTAAAAAAAAGTGACTAATTAAGATGTTTACAGGTTCAAACACAGCTATTGTACCAACATGGGGTATAGAGTAAGCTTGTATGAGGGAGGGCATAGGGTCCCATCTACTCTCTTGTTATGGATGATGATGAACACTTTGAAAAGACCCCAAACACCTCTTTAGTACTAGTCACTTCATTACTATACCAAACTGAGAGAGTCTTCTTTGTTTGGTTTTGGTTGGTTGAGTAATGGGAGAACCAAGCTCGAGCTTTGATTTGACATTCTCAACCCCCATCTAGATTATCAATTATATTTCTATGTATATGTCTGTTAGTAGAAGCAAAACCTCTAATGATTTCGAAGAACAAAACCATATGCAGACACTCAAAAGAGAGAGAGAGAGAATTGATCAAAAAGAGAGAGAGAGAGAGAGAGAGAGAGATCTGGACAGTTCCAAGAGAGATCTGGATAGTTCCAGAGAGAGATCTGGATGGTTCCCAGAGAGGGATAGATTTGGATAGTCCCAGAGAGAGAGAGAGAGAGAGAGATCTGGATAGTTTCCAGACAGGTCGTTTCGATGCAAGTTGGCTTGGAGGCTTTAATGCAAGTTGGTTTCACCATAGAGGATATGTTCCACTCTTATATGACTTGACTTAAAGGGTCATTACTCATGCATTCAGAACAGGTAACTTTACTTTTTCTGGTAATACAATCATTATTCCATTCATAGTAAGCAGGGTTGGAGATCTTTGTCTTGTCCTTTGGACTAAGGAAATCAGTTTACTTACAGTTATAGATTCCCTTTTACTAATGACTTTTCTTCTTTTTCATGATACTGTAACATGACTTTACAATTTGCTTATATTATTTTTACTTGCAGTTTGAGGGCTTTCTCTTCTCTTTTTCTACACTTATGCTACCAGGTTATTTGCTCAGACTCTACAAATTCTTCAAACTATTTCTTTATCATCACAAAACAAAAACAAAATCCCTATTTGATTTTTAGAAGATGTTTGCTTATTCATTATTCAAGGTATGTTTGATTGTTGCAATTGTTGTAACTGTTCTCATCTTCCCATTTTGATTAACGTGTTATAGTTCGAATAATCTATGTGCTTGAGTCTATAAGATTGTTTGTTCTTTAAATGATCATATTGGTTTACTTGTTGCTATGTAAGCTTAGCATGTGAAAGATGACCATTCTATTTCATTCTATTTTATTGTTAAATGAATTATTCTTAATGTTTGTAGGTAGAACGATATTCTCCAGCTCTTCCCGAGTCACCTTCAACATCTACACGTTGTTTGTTGAAGAATTTTAGGGGAAACATTGTTGCACTCGGACAGATTAATAGAGATGCAGCACCACATCAAATTATATAACATTATAGTAGATGACATTTATGAGCCAAATACAGATTTGTCTCAAAAAAAGGGAATACTTAGAGATCTTATACTTGGAGATATTATTAATTGATCCAAATATTTTGTAAATTTTATTAATTGACTTTTGTCGAATGCAAAATTTCATTTCACTTTTGTTGAGATGCACAATGTATTGACATCTTAATTGACTAAGTACTTGTATGATTTTGTGGTTAAATTATATATGACCTGATATTTTGATTGATTGAGAAGTTGGTTTTCAAATGTATTCTATTATGTATGGAAGAACGTTGGGATGTGATGGATTTAATTAAATGTTTTAGAAGTGATTTTGCAGGTAAAAGGTAATGAAAGGTACATTTGAGCGAATAACATATTTTTTTTTCTCACAATTTTCTTGAAAAACGACAGCCATCGACTGTCATTTAGATACGTATATAAGTAATAAAAAAAATTAAATGAGGGAAAGAACGACTGCTATAGACCGTCGTTGATGGAACTATGATTGTCGTATATCCTGATATATAATCGACGCTCATGGACAGTCGTTTTTGAAAAACGACACCAACTTTCTCGACAGCCCACTCGACAGTCAGAAACAGTCGTATTTGATCAAAAACGACAGTTTTGGGCAGTCGTTTTTAGCGACTTTTCACGTAGTGATGTGGTGGCAGATGCATTAAGTGGATGACCTACTAGATTCTTGGCACACTTGATGATCCAAGAGTGGAAGTTACTTGAAGAGGTGTCTAACTTTGATGCAGGTTTCAATGTTGAGAAATTTGGAGCTATGTTGGTTAACATTGTATTCTGGCCGACGATTCTAGATAGGATTAAAGACTTGCAATGGCATGATGAAGAATTGAACATAGCTATGAACAAGTCGATTAGCAATGGATTTGAGGATTTCTCCTGGAGAAATGGTGGTATCTCTTTCAAGGATAGACTTTGTGTTTCGGATAACGAGGATTTAAGAAGGGAAATTCTAGATGAAACACACAAGTCTAAGTACACTGTGCAATCCGGGAATTGCTATCACATTGTTTATACAAAGGGTTTTTGCTCTGGAGGTACAAGTTAGCATATTTTTTCTTTAGGTGTATGTTAGCAACCGGTTTGAAGGTTTTCTCCTAGGGTTTCATGGTGACTTCCATGGCCGCCAGCCCCATGGTAGGGGGTTTCTCTTCTCGCCCCCCTGATTCTACTCCTTCATATACTGAGATAGCTAGAGAAACATCATATGCTGAAGTTTCGAATGCATCAAGATCATTGATACCCGAGCAAGTGAATATATCAAAATCTATTGCAACTTATCAAGGTGAACCAGAGTTGTTTCTAACTCCAGAGGAATTTGCGAAATTAGCTTCTCCTCTAAAACTCTCTTTAGTTGCTAAATGTTCTTATGGGAGGCCTTCTTTCCCAGCCATTAGAGAGTTTTTCAAAAAAAATTACACTTGAAGTCTGATTATGACGTTGGGGTGTTAGATCCTCGCCATCTCTTAATCAGGTTTTTTGTCAAGGAAGATTATCTGACCATTTATCTTAAAGAGTATTGCTATATTAATGGGCTGCTGCTGCATTTTATTAAATGGACTCCAAACTTTTGTTCAGGTATGGAACCTTCAATAATTCCTATGTGGATCTCTCTTCCTAATCTGCCTATTCATCTTTATCAAGAACAAATCCTAAGGTCTATGGGATTGACAGTAGGAAAAGTTCTTTGTTTGGATGGTCCAACTAAGATGTTAACAAGGCCAAACAAAGCCAAGATATGTGTAGATCTAGATGTATTGAAGCCTTAGACATCTCGAATATGGCTGGGTATTGGTCCCATTGGACGATGACAAAAAATCAATTACAAAAAGGAGGTTTCTTATTGCTCGTATTGCCGTAAACTAGGTCATTCCGATGTTGTGTGTCGTATTGCTCTCAAACAAAATCAAAGTGAAGCTAATCAAGATCTGGATAAAGATATTATCAAAGGACACAAAATGTCGCGACCCAAAATAGCCCCTAGGAGTTAGGGATACTTTAACTCGTGACCGCCATATCATACCTCTAATATGATACATAAGGCATGCATAGAAACCTGTCAGAGTAGACAGACATTCACAACGGAATCGATTTACAATGCATGGCGGAAGCGAAACATAACTAACATAGCGGAAGCCAAAATATAACTGAACACTCCTATTACTCGGTCCAAGTTTGAACCAACAAAATACAACTGTATAAGTATCCAAAATGTGGAGTGGACAAGTCCCACTCTCACTTAACAAAATATCAAGTCTTCTAACTAACAGATTCAACAGAAGTCAAAGTCATGACGCCTATCTAATGAGCCATCATCCTGATAGTGATCCATAGAAGGCTCCGGGTCGTAATACTCTTCCTCTACCCAAGGCTCCGTACCGTACAAATTGAAAGGAATCCGGGCACCTACCGATGATAACAAATTTCGGCTGAGCGTGGAATACTCAGTGTATGTATACTACTAACAATAAAGCATGTGAATCATGGAGAATGAAATCCTTAAAACATATCAAAGTGTGGAAACCGTAAATAATACATATAATAAAATCTGAAACCAAAAACTGTGTGAGTTATGCGATAATCATAACCATGTTAGTTCTTAGAGTTCATGGAGTTTCTTAGAATCATTTATGATCCGTAGAGACATAGAGCAATACCATAGAGCAAATACCATAGAGATTTTAGAGCAATTTCATTGTGATCCTTAGAGCTTGTGAGACGATATTAGACATTATCATAGAGTTCTTGTGAGTGTATCATGATCCTTAGAGCGTGTGAACCGATCTTAGAGATATCATAGAGTTGCTTAGAATCATTCATATAAGTCATTTATTCAAAACCCTTTTCGTAACTTTGAGAAATCCATGGAAAAACCTCGGTTCATGCGAGACATGCGAACATATGAGCATATGAGAATGATAACATGTTTAAACACCCAAAAACCCTTAGAGGCATTTACACAAATACATAGAATGCATAATAGTGATAGCTTGCATCCAAGTATAAAATAACATCCCACACCATAACAAAGCAAGGCTTATAGTATAGAATGAGAAGAACAACATATGGTAACTAGTAGTATCACTAGATTGGTAGTAGAGTGTATCTACCTTGATGAAATCAATGACTTTGATCCCAAATGCTTGGAACACGTGAAAACTTCGAGTTCTTCGTTGAGAAACACCAAAAGGAGTGAAGAAACTTGATCTTCCTTCAAGCTTTGAGCAAACTTAGCTTCCTCCTTCTTCTTCTTCTCAAAAGCCTCTTAAAATAATGCACAAAGGGTTTATGAAACCCTAAGGCACGAACCCAGCCTTATATAGGCAAAGGGGTAGTGGCTAAAGACTTAAAAACCCTTAATGAAGAAATCTGCGTATAACTGATCGATCAGTGGTACAGACCGAGCGATCGGTGGTTTCAACCGAGCGATCAGTTTGAAACACCTTCTTTGGAATTTTTTCCCATACAAATTAGTTAACCAGTCAATAGCTACCGAGTGATCGGTATAAGACCGATCGATCGGTGGTTATCACCGAGCGATCGGTGCTCCCCTGTTTTGCTGCAAAACCCTATTTTCACTACTTAGACCTTCTCCAATCCTATTTCTAACACCTTCAATGCTTAAAACCCAATCCTCAAGGATATGTAGACCTATTAAAACATGCACGCCATAAATCCAAACACGTATATTAGCATAAGGCCTATTAGTGTACAACACCACACTTAAACACTATTCACACACTATTCACTACTTAGTGAAATGAAGATTCGGGGTTCTACACAAAATCTAGGTGAGAAAGGATATTCCGAAAGGTATTGAGGGTAGTAAGCATACCATAAAAGAAAATGATGTTCGAAACAAGGATTCTAGCATTGTCATTAATTTAGAAACTGAAGAGAAGGTTCAAGATAACCCTAAAGGAGAAGAAGAACAGCAGGTTCCAATTACAGAAGTTAACTTAATCCATAATTCTGAAATAGAAAATAACAGTGTCCATAGCAAGGAAGATTCTCAACCAGATACAAACACTGAAAATTTTTTAGAAGGTAATCATCGAACTGTGGAAGATTCAGATTCTGAAAATTTTGTTTCTAGCCATCCCAAGTTGATATTTATGAAGAAGAGATTGTAATATTCTATTCCTCCTCCTAACAAGATTCCCAAAGATATAAACTGGCTCTCATCTTCTACATCGGAATTTCATCACGAGGTACAAAAGTTTCTTTTGAAAATATAGAAAACTTTATAGTTGAAGGTAAAGCTTTTCTTCCCAAAATTTAGAATATCAAAAATATTTCAGAAATTGAAAAATAAAAAGAAATGCATTTGAATCACAAACAGAAAAAAGGGATCCCCCCTTCGGATTGAATAACAAGATTTAGAGCTCAAGCTCCTAAGTTGCTGGAAGAAGTAATATAGTTTCCAATGATTAGTAATTTATCTTGGAATATTAGAGGTGTTGGAAATTTAGCTTCTAAAGTCAGGTTAAAGAATTTGGTGAATTCTTATAACATATCTATGATAGCCATTATGGAAACTATGCAGACTCCTAATAAGATTAGAGATCTTAGCAAGATGCTTAATATGATGGGATACCTTTCTCATGATAAAATTTGGATATTATGGAAAGACTGGATGAATGTATCTCTATTTACTTCTCTTGATCAAGCTCTAATTGTCGATGTGAATATTCAAGATTTTGATATGATTAGATGTGGTTTTATCTATGCCAAATGTTGTAGTAATGATAGACTGATTCTGTGAAATGATATTATCTCTTCTCTTATCTAATTTCAATGGTCCTCTCCTTTTTGCTGGTGATTTCAATGCTATTGCTAACTCTGGGAAAAAAATTGGGGGAAGTGATCTAAATATTAGATCTATGGAAGAATTTAATTATTTCATCAGTGACATGGGCCTTATTGATGCTGGTTTTTCTAGTAATAAATTTACATGGTGCAACAATCAGAAGGGTATTAATAAAATTTATGCTAGGCTGGATCGTATTTTGTACAATGTTGATTGGAGCAATAAATTTCCAGTGCCTCAGGTATTTCATTTATCCAGACTCAAGTCGGATCATGCTCCTCTTCTTTTCAAGTTTGATAATGATAGAGTTCGGAAACCTTCCTCATTTAAATTTCAAAAAATGTGGATCAGTCATCCCGACTTCAAAAGGTTAGTCACTAAATCTTCGTCTGTTGATATTATAGCTGATCCAATTCTGGCTTTTTTCTTAAGCTTAAGAGACTTAAAATATCTCTTAAGAATTGGAACAGGGAGATATTTGGAAATATTTTTGTTAGGATAAAAGAGCTGGACAAGAAAATTTGTGCTACAGAAATTATTCTCCAAGAATATTGGGACTCTTCAACTGAAAATCAGATATCCACTTTGAAAGATGATCTGCAGAAGGTTTTGATTCAAGAGGAAATATTCTGGAAACAAAAATCCAGAATAAAATGGCTTCAAGAAGGTGATATGAATTCTAAGTTTTTTCATGCAATTGCCAACCAAAGAAGAAAAAGGAATGGAATTCATAAAATTAAAAATTCTTCGGGTGATTGGATTGAGAATCATCTTGACATTGGTAATGAAGCTACTAAATTCTTTCAGGGTCTTCTTACTTCTTCCAGCAATAATATTTTTTTTTAAAAATCACCCAGAGGGGGCAGGGGTTAGGCGGACCCCTACCTGTTTATTAGATTAAAAAAAAATACAAAGCATGGGGGGATATAAAACCTAAACCCAAGCACCGACCAAACTTATTAAAATCTTACATTGAATAAAGTTGATATATCAATACGAATCATCCCTTGAATAGGCACTGGACATTCACTAATGTTTCGAAAGATTCTGTTTTCCAATGTTCTGCAAGCTTCTTTAGAAAGAAAGTCTGCTACTTGGTTATTCTCTCTATAAGTATGCTGAAACTTCAAGTTGCACCCGTTTCTTGTACCAATACCAGGCTTTCCATGGAGGATCTATAATACCATTAATGACATAAATGATGATCTTAGAGTCGCTTTCCACCACCATATTAAAAATTCCATATTTATCACACAAAAAACACCCACTGTAAACCGTCCGTATTTCAGCAATAGTGTTCGTTTCAAACCCATAGTATTCGTAAAAAGCAAGGAGCATATTACCCACAAAATCCCTTATAATTCCTCCACCTCCACTTCTACCCGGGTTGTTGACTGAGGCACCATCTGTATTGAGCTTGAACCATCCAAGCGAAGGGCAAATCCACTTAGTAACTAAAGGCCTTTTGATTTGAGGATGAACCAATTGAATTTCAAAATAAGAACATAATTCAATATCCTTATTACTAAAATTTTTCCTAAACTTCCAGCAAACTGATGCTCCTTTCACCCCTTCATTAATCCTTTTCAAGATCTCCTGAAAAGCCAAATCTCCCAAAAAACATACAATGGTAACACATTACAAAGAAACCCTCTTATTGATCCTTGTTTTCCTTCATTGAAATATCTCATCAACCTAGTATGAATAGTAACCTCTTCACACCATTGAATATTTAAGGCATAACCACTCTTTTCCAAATATTGGTAGCAATCTCTCCTTGGCAAAAAAATATGGGACAAATCTTCCCTCTTGGATAAAATACAGCATTCACACTTGCTAGGAAGAGAAATACCTTTATATTGAACATTTAAATCCATCAGAATCAATCAACGGGGTCTCTTCCAACCATATGTCAAATGAGAAATTCGTTGCTTCGCCAATGAAAGATTTTCCATATGAACACCGAAATTTTGTACGTAATAGGCTCTTTCTAGATGAAATCGGCCCACCTAACTTTGGAAGACACACTCCCAACACAATTTAGTAGAGAACCACCTCCCTGAGCTCTTCTTCTTCCAAATTATTCTATCTTTGTGATTAGATAACACCAATCCATATTGATTTAGATTACCAAGAATATCTCTAGGAAGCAAATTCAAATCCTCCAAGTTCCAAACACCTCTGTTCAAAATGTCCTTCATCATTGGAAAAGAATTCGAACAATCAACCATTTACAGTTGATTAAAGTTTTTTTAATCCATATTCCAATATCCAACCAAGTTTTAGAACCCTTCAAGAAGCTATAAACCATCCACGGGTGATTATTCTTCAAATACTTGCTTATGAAGTATTTACTCCACAAACCTTTCTCGGATATAATTTTCCAAGTTATCTTCATCCTGAAAGCATTGGCAACATCTACCAATTTCCGAATACCCAGGCCTCCCTCTTCAATTGGTTTCGCAATTTTATTCCAAGACACCCAATGATTTCTATAATGCCCTTCACTGTCATCCCAGAAAAAAGAGGCAAACATTCCTTCAATTCTACGAATAACCCCTTTGGGAATATTGGCTCCGATTAAGCTGTAAATCGGCATAGAAGATAGAACATGCTTTAAAATGACTAATTTACCACCATTTGATAGCATTTTTCCTTTCCATCCTTCCATTTTCCTCCTCACTTTATCAATAATATAGTCGAAATAAATTATTTTCATTCGACCCTTGAATATAGGAATACCCAAGTACCGTAAAGGAAACTTATCAATCGAAATTCCATTGTTAATCACCAATCTTCCCCTATTCCTTTACAGATTTTTTATCAACTACATACATCGAACTTTTAATTTTGTTAATTTTTTGCCCTGAAGCTATTTCATAAACTGATAAAAATTTAAAGAGATGAATAAGAGATCTTTTCTTTCTGTTGCAGAAAATGAGGGTGTCATCAGCAAACAATAAATGTGATATAGGAGTAGCATGCCTCGATGCCCTGAAATACTCAACCTTATTTGCTTGAAAAATATTTTTCAAACCTCTACTCAAAACTTCTTCAGCCCGAATGAAAAGAGCTTGAGATAATGGATCACCTTAACGCAAACCTCTCGAAGACTGGAAGAATCCATGTAACTGCGCATTTAGAGTAACCGAGAAAAACGGAGAAGTTATACAACCTTTAATGAGCTTCAAAAAATTATCACTGAAACCAAATTTCTTCAAAACCAGAAGAAGAAAATCTCATTCCAGTCTATCATAAGCTTTTGCCATATCAATCTTAAAAATAGCATTCCCCGCTAACACTTTCATGTTGATACTTCCAGCTAAATCTTGAGCCATCAAAATATTATCTATAATATTTCTCCCCTTTCACGAAAGCTGACTGCTCCTCAGATATTAACTTAGGTAAAATAGTTCCTAACCGAATCGCAATAACTTTGCAATAATTTTATAGAACACATTACAAAGGCTGATTGGCTGAAAATCACAAAAGTTAGACGGCGCCTCACTTTTGGCTATCAAGCAAAGCATAGTCGCATTAAAAGCTCTCGGAATGAAATCATACACAAAGAAATATTGTATAGCAACAACTAAATCGTCTTTGATAATATCCCAACAAACCTTAAAAAAGAGACCTGAAAATCCATCTGGCCCATGAGCTCCAGAATCTGACATATTCAACACCGCTGAGTGAATTTCTGCCATTTCAGGAGATTTACAAAGCCCTTCATTATTCTCATCGGAGACTAAAGATGGAATGCACTCCATTATATTATCTTCCTCAAGTATGATTCTGAAAGTAAACTTCTTTGGAAAAATCTAATTGCTTCAATACCCATCCCCTCCTCTCAAGTTAAAATGGTTCCATTACCATCTTTAATTGAATGGATCATATTTCTCTTTCTCTTATGCTGATAAACTGCATGAAAAAATTTTGTGTTTTTGTCCCCTTCTTAAGCCAATGCTCTCTGGATTTTTGCTTCCAGAAAATCTCTTCATAATCTAAATATTTTTTTCAGCTCACTTTTGGCAGAACAAAACTCCTTGTGCCTCTCATCAGACCAATTAGACTGCATTTGGTTTTCTAATTCCACCACATGACATTCACAAGCTCGCAGATGAGCAAAAATATTCCCAAACCTATTTTTGTTCCAAGCAGATAAAACAAATTTAAGGGATTACAATTTCAAGGAAAAAGAAATAAGAGGGTTACCTGGTTTTTCAACTTTCCACTACTCCTTCACAATATCAAGGAAAGTTTCATCTATAGTCCACATATTCTGGAACTTGAATGAAGATGGAATTTCTCTGTCATTCAGAAACTGAGATGAGAAGTGGAGCATGATCAGAAGGACTTCTAGGGAGATGCGTGATAGTAGTCTGATTCCTCGTTAACTGCCAGGCCGAGTTATATAAAACTCTATCCAATCTAGCCCATATACAATGCGCCCTTATACAGTCATTGCACCACGTAAAATAATTGCCTAAAAAGTTGTCGTCAATCAAGCCACTTTGAGTAATCATCTCATTGAATTCATCAATCGCCTTTAAATTAGGGCTTATGCCCCCTTTTTTCTCTCCTACATGCCTGATAACATTGAAATCCCCCCCCCCCCCCCGCCCAATGATCCAAGGAGTAGTCCTATCCGAACTGACAATTCTCAATTCCTCCCAAAGATCTCTTCTTTCAAGACAACCACACATAGCATAAATGAGTACCTAACTGGACTCGAACCCCGGTTTGTCAGCAAAACTGAAAGGCACTAAGGAGATCTCTAAATTGACAAAATAGAAATATCATCTTTCTAGAAAACCCATATTCTACTATCTTCTCCATTATTGGCTGCATAATTATTAAAACCAAATTCTTTTCCGCATTTCTCTAAAAACGTTAAGTTCTTCTTCGGATCCAAAAGGCCAAAAATAGAAATTTTACGCTCCAAGATCACAGATTTTAATCTCCTACGGGAATTAGAGTTGTCCGCACCTCTAATATTCCAAATAATGGAACTACACATGAGAAACATTTTGGTTTTCTAGATGAAGACCTGCTCTAGTCTTCGATCTTATAACTCTTACCACCGAGCTTATTGGATTATCTTCTATTATGTTTTCCAAGCTAGCAATGTAATTTTTTAACCAAACCGATCCAATTATTCTTTTGGAAAAACCCTTGCAGCTATGAATGAATTCATCCTTGTTCTGAGAGGATGACTCTCTATCCAACTTGACTTCCGATCTGCTTCCATCATCCATAACTATTTTAACCTTGGTTAAACATTCATCTTTTGAGCGAAATTTAACCCTAGGCTTCGCTAGTTGTAACTCTTCCAATAGCTCATGGTGATCGTCTTCTTCAGAGTTTCCTCCATTAGAAGCATGATTCCCCATTGCATCCTTCATACTGAAACTCTGAGGAGTAGCCTGATACCTTTTTCCTTCCACAAATAACTCTCGATCAGTGATATCAATATCTTCTTCTGATTCTTCCTACCCATTCAAATTCAACACTGAGAAAACCCTTGATGAAGATGAATTCCCATTGTTTACTTTCCGGATTTCCTCAGTTATCTTACCAGCGCCTTTATAATCTTCTTTCTCGGTTGACTCCCTTTCCATTCTGCTATTTAGGATCTTCAAACCCTCATTAGAATTAGAATGTTGCTTTTGACTTTCCAAAACCTCCCCTTCATTAACTTGCCTAGAAATTCTTTCTCTGAGACTTTCAGTCTCACCGTCATTAGCTGTATCAACTTTGTTAGACTGTTCCTCCCTACCCCGATCATCCAAATCATTTTTATTCTTATTGCCAAAAACTTTAGCAACCCATTTAGCTATGGATTCCTTAACACCTGGATTAGGAATGGCCTCTCCTTTCTTTTTCACCTTGCTTGATTCGACCCTCCCATTAATCTTGTTTTTCTTCATGACCGAACCTTTAAAAAATCTTCTTTCTTCTCCTCTTCTACAGGCGTCTATCAAATGGCCTACTTTTTTGCATCCTTTACATATTATAGGATCTTTTTCATATTCAATCGTTTGCCATCTTTCGGTTGTACTCAGCCCTAACTAGAATCGTTCAACCTTCTCTTTACTAACATCGATTTCAACACATATCCGAGCTACGCTGGGTCTAGATAACGTTCTCGTTGGTCCATCCACCTTCAAAACTTTCCCCACAATACTTCCAATGGCTTTCAAATCTCTCGAATTGAAAAAATTAATTGGTAATCCTGGAAGATTCAAACATATCGGCACTATAGTTGGATTTGCACCTGCTTGGAAATATGGAGTCCACTTTAAAAAGTGAAACAGTTGCCCTTTTAAATAACAACATTCTTTCAACCATACCGAAAGATAGTCATCTTCGGATTCAAATCGAATAAGCATATGATTATCATCAAGGATAATTACTGATATGGCTAACTTCGTGTGGATAGATCTGATGAAGTAACCTTTTAAATCTTCAATAGATGATCTTTCGAATGAGAGCATCGCAATAAGAAGCTGAAGAAGAGATTAGTTCTTCTAATGAATAAAATAAAGCCGGTTCCCCTTGGTATAAGGTTGGTTTCTTCACGTTTGTTATTGAGTCGAAACTAAATTCTTTTTGAGTTTGATTCCCCAAACTTGATCTAGATGTACCACCTACCACAGAAGCATACGAAAGCCCTTGTTTATCAGGAGGATGAGGGGGTGCTCTTCCTCCCATGGGGGTGGCTGCCATGAAACCCTAGAAAGGTTTCCACGAAAGCTGCTAACTTGCTCTTAAAATTTTGCTAACATGCACCTCCAGAGTTACTCTCAACACTCCTTGCCCTAAGAAGATTCCTTCCATTTACAGCAATAATATTGATTATGATATTCTTAATCATATCCCTCTTTTGGTATCTGAGGAAGATAATCATATGCTTACTACTATGCCCTCTAAAGAGGAGACCAAACGGGTGGATTTCAGTATTGCAGATGGTAGTGCTCCTGGTCCGGATGGTTTTGATGGTCATTTTTATCAAGCGTGTTGGGACATTATTAAGACAGATTTAGTAATGGCAGTGAATTTTTTTTTTCTTCATCCATTTAATCCGAAGGTTATAAATGCTACTGCAATTGCTTTGATTGTAAAGTGTAATGACCCCTCTTCTTTTACGGACTATAGGCCTATCAGTTTATGCAATTTTTTCTACAAGATTTTTTCTAAAATGTTAGCGGGGCGTTTGGCATCTATTCTTCCTAAAATTATTTCTGATGAACAATCGGGATTTATTAAAGGTCGGAACATAATAGAGAATATCACCATTGCTCAAGAAATGGTTAATGAGATCGACAGGAAAGTATTTGGAGGAAATCTTATTATTAAACTCGATATGGATAAGGCGTATGATCACATGGAATGGAATTTTATTTTTGAAGAAATTTGGTTTTAGTGAAAAGTTTATGAACCTTATTCATGGCTGTCTTCATAATCAAAGCTTTTCGGTTATCATCAATGGGGCATTATATGGTTTCTTCTCCAGTTCTAGAGGTCTTCGTCAGGGTGATCCCCACTCTCCTTCTCTCTTTATCTTGGCTGAAGAGGTTCTTAGCAGAGGTCTTAGGAACATTATCACTCATCAGGCTACTTCTTACTCAATATGGAGAAATGGGTTTGCAGTTTCTCATCTCTTATTTGTAGATGACTCTCTCATTTTCTGCAATGGTAGTGCTCGGAGCATTAAAATCATTTTTGATTTTCTTTAAAAATATGAGGACTCTTCTGGGCAAAAAATTAATAAACAAAAAAGTTCTCCGTATTGTTCAAACAAGCTCTCATCCGCAAGAAAAAGAGATATATCCTTCATAACTGGTTTTCAATTCAAGCATTTTTCATTTACTTACTTAGGGGTTCCTTTGATTAAAGGTCAGCAAAAATTATCTTATTATCTTCCCCTCATTGAGAAGATTCAAAACCATATTTCTGGATGGTCTGGAAAGCTGCTTTCTGCTGGTGGGTGTCTTATTCTTATTAAGCATGTGCTTTCTTCTATTCCAGTTCATATCTTATCAAGTAGTGGGAGAAGTTGTCGTTCACCATTGTGTTGAGATGAAGTTGGCAAGAGGAAGTTTTTGGGTCCTGAGCTCGTTGGTTAGACTTTGGACTGGGTTCATTTGATCAGGGAGAAGTTGAAAACAGCTTAGAGTAGGTAGAAGAGTTATGCCGATACTCGCAGGAGAGATCTTGAGTTCCAAGTTTGAGATTTTGTATTTGTTAAGATCTCACCTACGAAGGGGATGATGAGATTTAGCAAACAAGACAAGCTCAATCCAAGATATGTAGGTCCATTTGAGATCATCACCCGGGTCGGGGAAGTTGTTTATCGGGTCACCTTACCATTCCACATGGCAAGTGTGCATAATGTCTTCTACATCTCTATGTTGAGGTAGTATATTTCGGATCCTTCGTACGTCATTGATTTGGAACCGTTAGAGATTCGGGAAGATTTGACTCTAGCAGAGCAATCGGCTCAAATCTTGGACCAGAAGGAGCAAGTCTTGTGTACAAAAGTCACTCCTCTTGTATTCTTGAAATGAGAGCATCACTCTAGGGAAGAGGCTACTTCGGAGAGAGAAGTCGAGGTTCACGAAAAGTACCCGTACTTATTCACCTAAGGTACGTAAATTTCGCAGACGAAATTCTTTTAAGGGGGTGAGGATGTAGAGTTCCGGACCTTTTTCCTTGTTATTATCATGTTTTAGTAGGATTTTTATTGTCATTTTGTTGTTCTATGCTTGGATGTTTAAAGTTAAGCAAGTTGGAGGGTGAAAAATGATGAAAAATCTCAATTTCAGGACCCCCGATTGATCGGACCGTTCAGACCGATCGATCGGACATTACCAGAAAGAAAAATAAAAAGAACTCTGGTCCCTCCGATCGATTGGAGATTACCACCGATCGATTGGCCGGTAACAGAAAAAAATGCCAAGTTTTCCCTATATAAGCCCTGATCGATCAGAACTAACCCCTAATCGATCGGAGCGAGTGATTTTGGTTTTTAAAAACCCTCAAATCATGAATTTTAAGATTTTTAACCAATTGGACTATAAATAGGAGTTGTATTTGGAGGTTTTAGAGTGTTCTAAATATTTCTAACCTAATTTGGCAAAGGAGATGAGAGAACCTAGAGTTCTAAGGTGGAGATTGCTCTTAGAAGGAGGAGAAAGCTTGGAGATCTTCCCCAAAGCCTTCTTGAGTGATTTGGATCCAAGGGAAGGATCCATAAGGTCGATACACTCTCCAACTCAACCCTATTATGATGTTTTGTAAATATTAGTATGATAGAAATAGAGATTAGATATGTTTTTTCCCAATTATTTATGAATTAAGTTTATTAGAGATGGAAATGTGGTTTAATACTATGGATGAAATGTACAGAGGGTGAGAAATACCATGGAGGATGTGATGAATTTATGGATGTGGATTGTGTTGGGTTGTATGGATTGATTATGGTGTGGTGAAGTACTGGAAATGGGAAAGGGCAATGTATTCATAAATTATGTACTCAGGGTATTTGTTGAAATGCTTGATATGATAAATGTTAATATGACACTATGGAATTATTGTGAAACTAAGTCAAATATGTATTGCTGTTTGTCATGATAAATTATGTCCTATTTATATTGCGTAGTGATCAATATTCAGATAGGTCAAAGCTTAGAGGAAGTCCTCCATGTCGGGAATTCTCTAACTAGGGAGATGTAACCTAGCGGAGTTTCTTACCGGAAGATGGAAACCTAAGCGATGACCGAGTTCGAATATCTATCACAAGACTTAAGTACTATTACATATGCATGGTAAGGAGTAAGGTCCATAAGTTCACATGTCTCATATGATCATGCATTGAACACGTACATGTTACGAATTGTGCAATGAAAGAATGATCCCCATTTACGAACATCCATTCTACGCGTTGTCACACTTATGTTATGCTATGAAAGAATGATCCCCCAGTTACGAACATATCACTCTATGCATTGCCGCGACTATGTTACAAAGCTATGAAATATGCGTTGATGGGACAAAACACTATGAAATATGTATTGATGGGACAAACACACTACGAATCATGCATGTATGAGATATGTTAAGCATCATGAGCATGTATGAGTCTATGCATATGTTAAGTTCAAGTTCATAAAAAAGAGTCATACAAGTACACAAGTCAAGATGATATTATGACATGTTATATGCTCCGTACTCTGATTATGTCAATGTTACGTGAGTCTATTACAATTAAGCATAGATAAACTAAGTTATGATATTGATATTGCTCATGTTACTTTATGTTGTTGGTTTGTTTATTCGCTGAGTATTCTATACTCAGTCGACCTATCATTGTCTTCAAGTCTAGGTCAAGAGCCTTAGATTGAGGAAACATACATCGAGGGAGGAGAGGAAGGTGAGCTTCCTGAGGTGAAGGCTAAGGATTTTGATAGTTATTCCTATTGTTAGTTTCAGTTCATTTCTTTTACGAGTTATTGTAATATACATTAGACATTTTGATTGACGTTACTTGGAGTTTTATTTTTTGGTGGATTATAGTCTTATTGAGTTTTAGTTTTGTTGATCTTGAGCTGTACAGGATGGATTGGCGTTTATAGAATTTTATTATTCTCATTTTGGGAGACTCGTGTTAGTGTGCCTTGTATGTTTTGGAGACCTAAGTAGGTTTAAGAACTATGTCGGACCCAAAGTCCCACTATGTTCAAGGTTGGGTTTTGGGGTCGCTACAGGGAGTGAAGAAAACGAGAGGGAGGGAGAAACGTAAGCAGTTATTGTGAGCACGGATTTTGTCACCCACTGACTGGTTTGTGGAGATTTTAGAGTCGCCACCTATTTATTTTAAGAGATAAGTCCCGCGATTATGAATAAGGCCTTGGTCTACATGAGAGTTTTAGGTGAGAGGTTCAATTAAGTCTCAGGGAAGATGTTAGGCACCCTTAGACCCTCATTTTGTAATGGTTACCTACTCCCTAGGTATAAGCCAAATTAAATTCAAGTATTATTCAAATGCCTAATTTTTAGATTATGCTAATCAAAGAAAGAAAAACTAATTAGGGTCGAACCAGGTTGGGTTGCCTACGTACTCACATGAAGTGAGATTAGACTGACCGTAGTTCTAGCACATGAGTCCATGCCAAGGCTAGAGGAGTGTGTGTGTGCACCGGGTGGTTAAAAGTCTAACTCAGGGGCTAGGGTTGGTTGACTAGGTTGGTCAAATGCATGGTTTAAGGTTGATTCGGGGGCCAAATGCCAAGTTTAAGCCCAGAAGCTTGGGATTGGGCCCGAAGGCCAAGGTTTTAGTCTGGTAGATTAAGGTTAGGTCCGGCAGGTCAAGGATAAGCCTGGTAGGTCTGGGGTTGAGCCCAATAGGCCATGGATTAGCCTAGTAGGCTAAGGGTTAGTCCGGTAGGCTACGACTAGGCCCAGTAAGCCAAGGGTGGGGCCCAGTAGGCCAAAATCCATTTAACCATGAGTTGAGTCAGTTAACCGCGAGTAAAGAGGAGGGCTAACCATGGTTAGGATTCCTAACCATGGTTGAAGGGTAAAGATTACATGTTTTTGGTCTTTTTATATTTTTAGATGTTTTTAGGAATTTTCAGAATTTTTAAAAGGGTTAAACGGCTTTGACCATGGTTAAAAGTTAACCGGGGTTTAATTTAAGCCTAGTTAAGAGTATGGTCTAGTCTGGATTGGGCCCAGATAGCATGATAGGGCCTAAAATGACCTCCTACCTGGTCTAGGCCCTGTGCAAGACCCATTTAACAGAAAACTGAGATTAGCGGTAAACTAGTTTACCGCCAATTCCAATTCTTCTCAGATTTGGAATGGCGGTAGAGAGTTCACCGCCATTCCAAGTCTTTTCTGAGAATGGCTTTGCAGGTCAGGGGAAGAGTTAGGGCTGAACTCATTGGGTCATGGACCCTCAAGGATGGTTAGGGGACTTCCCCATGAATCCTGGGCCTATTGTGGGCCTGCACATGGTCTGAGATGGACCCACAGTGGCCATGTTCTCACTGTAATAGAAAACTCAGAATTGCGGTAGATTGTTTACTGCCATTTTGGACAGTTTCTATTTTTTTGATTTTAACCATGGTTAAGCAAGTGGGGTTAGCCTGGAAGGACCATGGTAGGCTTAGGGAGGTCCTATGGACCAAGTCCAGGCCCTGAAATGGACCAGAGCTTAACCAAAAAGAGACTAGGGCCACTGAAAAGGAGAATGTTCAGATTGGTAGTACTATGTTTATCGCAATTCTGGAAATTTTTCATAAATGAATTTGTACCCCACAATGCTTTACTATAATATTTCCAAGGGATTCTTCATGGACTGAGGATCTCCTAGAAAGCATAGGGAACTTCTGTCGGGTCTGAAGGGCCATACGTTCGAATTTTTTCCATTGAGGGGGACCCCTACGCCTATGATGAAGGCAAGGGTGTCCCACTAGGGGTTTCTTAGCAGCAAGAAGACTAATAAAGTCCCCTAGAATAGGACCAGGGGCTCACAAGGCTTAAGAGAGAAGAAAAGGGGGAAGGGCAAACCCCTACCCTGCTAACTTTTTCAGGTGGAGGCAGTGGGGGCCTGTGGCTGCAGTAGTAGTGACTGCTGCGATGGGGAAAAAGAGTGGAGGGAAGCTTGGATTTATAGGAGGGGAGTCTAGGGACACAAGGGGCATTAGTATAGGGGTAGACGGAGGTCTCAAAGGGGAGTGGGCAACCTCAGAAACGTACCTGTTCACTGGGGAAGGCAGGTGAGCTGTAAAACACTCAAACAGGGAATGAAGGTAATTCCAGTACCGTCATTCCCCTACAAGGCTAACAAGATAATGGCGGTAGAAACTCTATCGCCATTACTGGCTTTTACCCAAAAATAGGCCTGGCCCTGTTTGTACACGGTACGGCCTTTGTGATTTGAATTTTTAGGCCCAGCTTGGGCCTAGGCTGAGGGCTTAGGCCCTAGGGGCCTTAGGTTTTGCATGGATTTTGGGCCCATGCCCTATGGTTGTAGGGCTAGGCTAGGGCTAGACCTAGGGTTGACTTGAATTGGACCTAGGGTTTAGCTAGGGTTCCATTGAGATTGACCTACGGTTAACTAGGGTTTGACCTCGGGCTAACTAGGGTTTGACCTAAGGTCTAGGGTTAACTTGAATTGGACCTAGGGTTTATCTAGGGTTCAACTAGGGTTGACCTAGGGTTAACAATGGTTTGACCTCGGGTTAACTAGGGTTTGACCTAGGATTTAGCTAGGGTTTGACATAGGGTTAACTACGATTTGACCTACGGTTTAGCTAGGGCTTGACCTAGGGTTTGGGGTTTTGACCTACGATTTCACTAGGATTTGACATACGGGTTTAGAGTTTTGACTGGGATTAACTTAGGGTTAAGAAGCTTAACTATGGTTAAGGAGGGGTGAAAAAATTGGGTACTTACATTTTATGAATCTTATTTGGGTTGTTTTTAACTTAAAAAATGTATTTTTATTTCAACAGCTTAGATTAAAAGCTATCTACATCGGGTGGCTGAGATTGCGTAGCTTGCAAGAGTCTCTAGTGATAAATGCTAACCAAAATCCTACTCTATATGTACACACATCATTAGTATTCCTGTAGGAACAAGTACAAAGTACATGTAAACAAACACTAACAAAGCAAATCACATGCACCACACGCCTACAAGCACTCACACATGAAACAGAATATATATATATAATCAGACAGTTTCAAACAAATATTCAAAGAGAGATTTAGCTAGAGTTACTGGTTTTCCAAGAATGGTAGAGAAGATTAACTCAAGAGCCACCTTGCCCATCCCTGCCCTCTTTTTGAGGGTTGTATTGGAGCTGTGACTGTGCCTCCTAGATCTGGATTTGTGAGTTATGACAGTGTATTATGTATGATATAAAAAAAAGTTACCTTTATTATTTTATTTTTTTGGTCACAGGAAAAGTAGTGGCACGTGTTGTTACACATTAAGAATTTTGAAGCAATGGATTCTCCCCGGCGGATGCCTGAGATGAGCTCTCAGGCACCACTCTTTGCATGACACGTGTTAAAGCATTTAAGTAGAGGAATGATAGCATTCATTGCACATTCTGTTGGGTGGTACATACATACCTCCCAAGCTCGCTACATGTCCTCTTTAACATCTATTAACCATGGTTAAGATTCACTCATCCTTAAAATTAAATATCTAACCTTAGTTTTTAGAAAAAAAATATTTTAAAAAAATCTAACCACATAAGTAAGTGAGTCACAAAGGTTAGATATTTAACATTAAGAATGAGTGAATTTTAACCGCAATTAATGGATGTCAAAAAGAACGTGTGGCAAGCTTGGGAGTTAATATACTACCCACCTATCACTCCCCCTACTTAAATGCATTAACAAGTTCCAAGGATAGTGCCCGAGAGTTCATCTCGGGCATCCCGCCATAGATATTCCGTTGCCCTAGCTCAAACTACACGCACGAGATGACGTGAGATTTCATTGGAACTGACACGTAAGAGATGACGTGAGATTTTATTTAAAGATTAAAATAAGAGGGGGGTTCTAGCCTAACTCTTAGTCGTCCTACACCAAACAAGTGTTGGTTTTGTTTTACCCATGACAAGACAAATTATTGATTTTTGGTAGTGAGAAAGGATGCACTAGTGGTTTCCTCAGGTCTGATCGCGTGTTTATAATTTAGATTACGGACTTTGCTACTAAGATCCAATTGAGGGCGCGACCATCGAGACCATGCTTTAAGAGCATTGGATTTTAGGTGGGACCCATTTCACATGATAGGCCCCACCTGAAATCTCATGCTCTTAGAGTATGGTCTCGGGCCTAAACGGGTCTCAAAAGCTTTATCTTTCAGATTACCTCTCTACCAAAAATTTTAAAAGAATGCACTAAACTTGCAAGTACGGCTCTTAATTAATAGCTCATGTTTTCTTTTAGGATAAAGCTTCTGAGACCCCTAAGAACAAAACCATGCTTTAAGAGTTCGGGATTTCAGTTGGACCTACTATGCGAAATTGCCCCACTTAAAATCCCATGCTTTTAGAGCACGGTCTTGGTGGTTTCGGCCCTAAAGGGATCTCAGTAGCAAAGTTCTTTCTTTTAGGATTTTGCTTGCGAGACCCTCTATAGTTGAGAAGACCCTGACCCCCCCGGGTGACCCTTCATGATATGTATGCAAAAATCTTAGCTAGTGTTAAAATAAGATAAGAAAAAAGTTGGTCAAAAAAGTAGTCTAAGAGCGTCCACGCTTTATATAAAAAATCAATTCTAATTTGCTGGAGGAATGTCGGTGCTTCTTAGGTTTTGGTGAGTGACTGAGTTGTCGGTGCTTCTTAGGTCTTGGTGAGTGACTGAGTGTAGTGTCAAAGAAGACACGTGACAGCTAGACGAAGACAAAGGAACTTTTGGTGTGAAATTCATTGGATGAAGATATTGAAGTGAGTTTATTTTTATTTTTTATCTTTTCTGGAACGCGAAAGCGGTAGTAGGGAGGGGATCATCAAATTTCAATTTAGGATAAAGTTGAGAGTATCTCTGAAGCGCCACCATATATGCATTATTGAATCTTAAGGATTAATTAATTTTAATCAGGGTTTTGACCGGTCCCTGGGTGGGATTGAACTTAGGAGAGGTTCAATTGTAATTGGCTGTAAATGTGATCTTGCTGATCCCTCCAACGAAGTAAAAGAATAAAGTAAAATAATAACCTGAAAAGAAATTGTTGAAAAGACATTTGCTACTTCTTTATCTTTATCTTTATCTTTTCTATTATAATGCGAGAGGCATGCGTAAGATGATTTTTTGGAAATTCGTAAATTACCCAAATAAGAATTTATATTCTTCTAAATCTCATCACCTGAAATAATGGTTGTTAAATCATTAATAAAGAAAATGTCTATTGGACATATTTTTTAAATAATGATACGGTAAATGTTATATAAAATGACTCTTAAAGCCAAGTGGGAGTATTAGAATTATTGGCTGTAATAAACATTTGATTGAGTCATCATGAAGGGATCTGAAACCCTTGACCAGATAGTGTAACGACAGCCATAAAGACGTCCATTACATATAGCCATATAGGCATCGGTTACGGGTGATTCTCTATATAATAGAGACAAGAACATATATTATAAAACTCTTTAATGGTTTCTATCACTCGGATCTGGTTTAAGGGGATCGACCTATGTCGTTGGTTTATATCCACAACTACCTCTTCTCGATGATGAACAAAGATGATCCTACGAAATTCTTACAACAGATTCCCTATATGCCCCTACTAAAAGATAAGGCATGTTTTGTAAAAACATAAATTTTAAATGACAAATTTATTATGTGTGTGAGCAATGTTACGTGCACTTATTATTTGTCCACTCTCCCTTATTTTTATATAAAAAGACAAAATAGTATGAATTTTTTTTTGGAACCCATCACTTTTATTTTATCTTTTTATTTGAAATTAGGAAAGACAACTAAAGAGTAGACAACCGGAAAGTTGTCATAACATTGCTGGTTTACCTATATACCCATATGGCACTCGAATCAATTGGGGGGCAGGATATGTGTGCCATGTTGCACACGCCAAATGGACTCAAGACGCACCCCACTTGTGTTTTAGTTAGTAAATAAAGAAGTATATGATTGTCCTTGTTAAATTACTAAGATTTGCCATGGTTTTGGTAATTTATGGAGTTGTGAGAAAGTCTAGAAAATATACAGTGAAATCTAACTCGGTTAAATCATATTCTATTGAGAATAGAAACCAAATCCTTTACGGTGATAATCAGATTTGACAAATCCGAATATCATCCCTATGGTCGCCATGCGTCCCTTTTGACACCCTATAATTGTGGTTAAGATTCACCCAATTTTAGGGTTCACCCACCCATCCTTGGTTTTTTTTAAAAATATTAATTCTATTTTTAATATTAAAAAACTATTTTAAGGATTTTTTTAATATTAAAATATTTTTAAAAAGAATTAATATTTTTTATTATACCCAAAATACCCCTAAAGTTTTTTAAGTCTCAAAATGTCTATATGTTATATTTCTATAACTAACGTGTCTCTTACCATTTTTTATAGCCAAAATATCCCTTAATATCTGTACCTAAAATATTTCATAAAGAATTTTTTTGACCTCCCTAGATCGGCCTTCTGAGTCTCCCCCCTTCTCTATCTTACGTCCCACGTACGTCCACTAGTTCTTGAGATTACCACTTTGTTGACTTCCAAGCCCACAAGACTGTCCACTAGTTCTTAATAATTGAGATTGCTACTTTGTTGATTTCCAAGCCCACAAGAGAACAAACCAACATACTTTATGCATTGATTATGTATACACACGGAAAGTTCGTGAACACTAAAAGTATGGAAAATTGGGCCTCAGAGTCTGTGAACTGTGGTCTCGGTTACCCCCAATGTGTGACACGGGCTAGAAAAAGGTGAAAAGTCATTTCATTTTCTCCTCATTATTTTGACTTCTCCCTATTTGATATCTCTCCTCTTTTATATCATGTTTTATTGCCACATATCATAATGATAGGAAAAATCAAAATCATGAGACTCATGAAACTTCATTACTTATCGCATACATTGTGGTAGCCCGAGACCACCTTTCTGACATCTGTCAGGGAATCGAGCCCCGAAAATTGAGGTCTCCTGTCCTTCCTATTAATTCTCCTACTGTGACAAGTAACAACCATTTCTAATTTCTTCCCATTGGTCTTCAATCCTATCTCGTAATATGTAGGGATGGAAATTTTTTTCAAATCCTTATTGTTGTAGTATGAATAGTGAGCCCCTCATTTAATGTTTTTTTTTAGTTTACTTGGCCCCCCTAATTTTTTTTGTCCTATATAATATAGTGGTCCCCGCAATTTTTTATATATATATATAGTGGGCTTCCCAATGGAGTCCCCTTATGCCCTTGAGGTTGCCACAAGTCCCTATTGACACCCTTTAACTATGGTTAAAATTCACCCAATCTCAGGGTTCACTTATTTATCCTTGGTAGAAAAAACATTTAAATAATTTTAACCTTATGAGTTAGTGAATGTTAAACTAGGGTTCGAAAAGATTTTTTAGGCATTACCGGGAAAAAAAAATTCTCAAAATAAAAGAACTGTCCTCAAAAAAAAATTTCTCGGGGGAACCCCCAAATTCCATACCCTCAAATCAAAATTCTTTTATACATGTATTTTGACCCCCCAATAAAAAATTCCTGGCTCTGCCCCTGGTAATATGGATCAACGGCCCAGTGAGGCAGTTTGTAGAGGCGATACGGCTGCCTTTCTCGATTTCGTTGGAGAAGATTTGAACAAAGTTAGACAAAGGGATGAATGGTTGAACACTGTGTTACACTTGGCTGCCAAGCGTGGACACCTCAGATTGGCTTCGGAGATTGTTCAATTAAGGCCGGAAATGATATCAGCGGATAATTCGGAAAAAGGATACTCCATTGCACGAAGCATGTCGAGAAGGGCACGTAGCTGTAGTGAAGCTTTTGTTGGACGATAAACAAGCTTGGGTGTCTTGACCAACTCCTAAGAACAAAACCATGCTTTAAGAGTTCGGGATTTCAGTTGGACCTACTATGCGAAATTGCCCCACTTAAAATCCCATGCTTTTAGAGCACGGTCTTGGTGGTTGCGGCCCTAAAGGGATCTCAGTAGCAAAGTTCTTTCTTTTAGGATTTTGCTTGCGAGACCCTCTATGGTTGAGACGACCCCGACCCCCCCCCCGGCAAAAATCTTAGCTAGTGTCAAAAGAGACATGTGGCAACCTGAGGGGTGATAATCGGATTTGCCACAATAGACGATATGGTTTCTATTCTCACTAGAATATGATTCAACCGAGTCAGATTTCATTGTATATTTTCTGGACTTTCTCACAACCCCATAAACTATCAAAACCTTGACAAATTTTAGTAATTTAACAAGACAATCATATACTTTTTTATTTACCAACTAAAACACAAGTGAGGTGTGTCTAGAGTCCATTTGGGGTGTGCAACATGGCACACATATTCTGAGTGCCCCAATTGATTCGAGTGCTAAAACAAAAAATAAAATAAAATTGATTCGAGTGGCACCTATACCAATTATGGGTATATTGATAAACTATCAATACTATGTCTACTTTCCAGTTGTCCACTCTCCGGATGTCTTTTCTATTTTTAAACAAAAAGATAAAATAAAAATGAAGGACCTATAAAAGAATTTCATACTACTTTATCTTTTTGTATAAAAATAAGATAGAATAGACAAATGGAAAGTGGACTAACATTGCTCACACACATAATAAATTTGTCATTTAAACTTGTGTTTTGCAAAACATGCCTTATCTTTTAGCAGGAGCACACAGGGAATCTGTGTGCCAAGTTGCACACCCCAAACCCACGAGAAATCAAATGGTTGCAACATCAACCGAACTCAAATTGTTCCATTTAAAAAAAACAAAAATCTTAATTTGAAATTGTGATAAATTTCCATATAATAATAATAATAATAATAATAATAATAATAATATACTTATTTCTTTAATGAGTCAACCTCAAGCAAATCTATTTTGTTTGTGCCGAGCTCCAACCCTGATTTTTGACCTCGAGCGTTGGCTTGAATAAGTTCAAGCCACACTCGAGGTCGGCTGGAATACACCCTATAATAAACCAGTTTAAATACAAAGAGGAGCTCTGTTTTACCACGTTGAGCGGAGCTCCCCTTAAAAATTTGTCCCAACCTCCTTGAATAATTACAAACAAGCCACAATTATAGAGACTGCTCCGCTTCAACGCCGTGAAGCATAGCTCCGGCTCAAAAGCTTGTTTATCGTCCAACAAAAGCTTCACTACAGCTACGTGCCCTTCTCGACATGCTTCGTGCAATGGAGTATCCTTTTTCCGAATTCTCCGCTGATATCATTTCCGGACTTAATTGAACAATCTCCGAAGCCAATCCGAGGTGTCCACGCTTGGCAGCCAAGTGTAACACAGTGTTCAACCATTCATCCCTTTGTCTAACTTTGTTCAAATCTTCTCCAACGAAATCGAGAAAGGCAGCCGTATCGCCTCTACAAACTGCCTCACTGGGCCGTTGATCCATATTACCAGGGGCAGACCCAGGAATTTTTCATTGGGGGGTCAAAACACATGTATAAAAGAATTTTGATTTGAGGGTATGGAATTTGGGGATTCCCCCGAGAAAATTGTTTTTGAGGACAGCTCTTTTATTTTGAGAATTTTTTTTTCCCGGTAATGCCTAAAAATTCTTTTCGAACCCTAGTTTAACATTCACTAACTCATAAGGTTAAAATTATTTAAATGTTTTTTCTACCAAGGATAAATAAGTGAACCCTAAGATTGGGTGAATTTTAACCATAGTTAAAGGGTGTCAATAGGGACTTGTGGCAACCTCAAGGGCATAAGGGGACTCCATTGGGAAGCCCACTATATATATATATAAAAAATTGCGGGGACCACTATATTATATAGGACAAAAAAAATTAGGGGGGCCAATTAAACTAAAAAAAAACATTAAATGAGGGGCTCACTATTCATACTACAACAATAAGGATTTGAAAAAAATTTCCATCCCTACATATTACGAGATAGGATTGAAGACCAATGGGAAGAAATTAGAAATGGTTGTTACTTGTCACATTAAGAGAATTAATAGGAAGGACAGGAGACCTCAATTTTCGGGGATCGATTCTCTGACAGATGTCAGAAAGGTGGTCTCGGGCTACCACAATGTATGCGACAAGTGAATGAAGAAGTCATTTCATGAGTCTCATGATTTTGATTTTTCCTATCATTATGATATGTGGCAATAAAACGTGATATAAAAGAGGAGAGATATCAAATGGGGAGAAGTCAAAATAATGAGGAGAAAATTAAATGACTTTTCACCTTTTTCTAGCCAGTGTCACACATTGGGGTAACCGAGACCACAATTCAGAGACTCTGAGGCCCAATTTTCCATACTTTTAGTGTTCACGAACTTTCCGTGAGTATACATAATCAATGCATTAAGTATGCATAAAGTATGTTGGTTTGTTCTCTTGTGGGCTTGGAAATCAACAAAGTAGCAATCTCAATTATTAAGAACTAGTGGACAGTCTTGTGGACTTGGAAGTCAACAAAGTGGTAATCTCAAGAACTAGTGGACGTACGTGGGACGTAAGATACAGAGAAGGGGGGAGACTCAGAAGGCGGATCTAGGGAGGTCAAAAAAAATCTTTATGAAATATTTTAGGTACAGATACTTGAGGGATATTTTGGCTATCAAAAAATAGTAAGAGACACGTTAGTTATAGAAATATTAGTTATAGAAATATAACATATAGACATTTTGAGACTTAAAAAACTTTAGGGGTATTTTGGATATAACAAAAAATATTAATTCTTTTTAAAAATATTTTAATATTAAAAAAATCCTTTAAATAGTTTTTTAATATTAAAAATAGAATTAATATTTTTTAAAAAAACCAAGGATGGGTGGGTGAACCCTAAGATTGGGTGAATCTTAACCACAATTATAGGGTGTCAAAAGGGACGCATGGCGACCATAGGGGTGATATTCGGATTTGTCAAATCTGATTATCACCGTAAAGGATTTGGTTTCTATTCTCAATAGAATATGATTTAACCGAGTTAGATTTCACTGTATATTTTCTAGACTTTCTCACAACTCCATAAATTACCAAAACCATGGCAAATCTTAGTAATTTAACAAGGACAATCATATACTTCTTTATTTACTAACTAAAACACAAGTGGGGTGCGTCTTGAGTCCATTTGGCGTGTGCAACATGGCACACATATCCTGCCCCCCAATTGATTCGAGTGCCATATGGGTATATAGGTAAACCAGCAATGTTATGACAACTTTCCGGTTGTCTACTCTTTAGCTGTTTTTCCTAATTTCAAATAAAAAGATAAAATAAAAGTGATGGGTTCCAAAAAAAAATTCATACTATTTTGTCTTTTTATATAAAAATAAGGGAGAGTGGACAAATAGTAAGTGCACGTAACATTGCTCACACACATAGTAAATTTGTCATTTAAAATTTATGTTTTTACAAAACATGCCTTATCTTTTAGTAGGGGCATATAGGGAATCTGTTGTAAGAATTTCGTAGGATCATCTTTGTTCATCATCGAGAAGAGGTAGTTGTGGATATAAACCAACGACATAGGTCGATCCCCTTAAACCAGATCCGAGTGATAGAAACCATTAAAGAGTTTTATAATATATGTCCTTGTCTCTATTATATAGAGAATCACCCGTAACCGATGCCTATATGGCTATATGTAATGGACGTCTTTATGGCTGTCGTTACACTATCTGGTCAAGGGTTTCAGATCCCTTCATGATGACTCAATCAAATGTTTATTACAGCCAATAATTCTAATACTCCCACTTGGCTTTAAGAGTCATTTTATATAACATTTACCGTATCATTATTTAAAAAATATGTCCAATAGACATTTTCTTTATTAATGATTTAACAACCATTATTTCAGGTGATGAGTTTTAGAAGAATATAAATTCTTATTTGGGTAATTTACGAATTTCCAAAAAATCATCTTACGCATGCCTCTCGCATTATAATAGAAAAGATAAAGATAAAGATAAAGAAGTAGCAAATGTCTTTTCAGGTTATTATTTTACTTTATTCTTTTACTTCGTTGGAGGGATCAGCAAGATCACATTTACAGCCAATTACAATTGAACCTCTCCTAAGTTCAATCCCACCCAGGGACCGGTCAAAACCCTGATTAAAATTAATTAATCCTTAAGATTCAATAATGCATATATGGTGGCGCTTCAGAGATACTCTTAACTTTATCCTAAATTGAAATTTGATGATCCCCTCCCTACTACCGCTTTCGCGTTCCAGAAAAGGAAAAAAATAAAAATAAACTCACTTCAATATCTTCATCCAATGAATTTCACACCAAAAGTTCCTTTGTCTTCGTCTAGCTGTCACGTGTCTTCTTTGACACTACACTCAGTCACTCACCAAGACCTAAGCAGCACCGACAACTCAGTCACTCACCAAGACCTAAGAAGCACCGACATTCCTCCAGCAAATTAGAATTGATTTTTAATATAAAGCATGGACGCTCTTAGACTACTTTTTTGACCAACTTTTTTCTTATCTTATTTTAACACTAGCTAAGATTTTTCCCGGGGGGAGGTCGGGGTCGTCTCAACCATAGAGGGTCTCGCAAGCAAAATCCTAAAAGAAAGAACTTTGCTACTGAGATCCCTTTAGGGCTGAAACCACCAAGACCGTGCTCTAAAAGCATGGGATTTTAAGTGGGGCAATTTCGCATAGTAGGTCCAACTGAAATCCCAAACTCTTAAAGCATGGTTTTGTTCTTAGGGTTCTTAGAAGCTTTATCCTAAAAGAAAACATGAGCTATTAATTAAGAGCCGTACTTGCAAGTTTAGTGCATTCTTTTAAAATTTTTGGTAGAGAGGTAATCTGAAAGATAAAGCTTTTGAGACCCGTTTAGACCCGAGACCATACTCTAAGAGCATGAGATTTCAGGTGGGGCCTATCATGTGAAATGGGTCCCACCTAAAATCCAATGCTCTTAAAGCATGGTCTCGATGGTCGCGCCCTCAATTGGATCTTAGTAGCACAGTCCGTAATCTAAATTATAAACACGCGATCAGACATGAGGAAACCACTAGTGCATCCTATCTCACTACCAAAAATCAATAATTTGTCTTGTTATGGGTAAAACAAAACCAACACTTGTTTGGTGTAGGACGACTAAGAGTTAGGCTAGAACCCCCCTCTTATTTTAATCTTTAAATAAAATCTCACGTCATCTCTTACGTGTCAGTTCCAATGAAATCTCACGTCATCTCGTGCGTGTAGTTTGAGCTAGGGCAACGGAATATCTATGGCGGGATGCCCGAGATGAACTCTCGGGCACTACCCTTGGAACTTGTTAATGCATTTAAGTAGGGGGAGTGATAGGTGGGTAGTATATTAACTCCCAAGCTTGCCACACGTTCTTTTTGACATCCATTAATTGCGGTTAAAATTCACTCATTCTTAATGTTAAATATCTAACCTTTGTGACTCACTTACTTATGGGTGAATCTTAACTGCATGTAAGAGGTGCCAAAAGGGACACATGGCGACTTCATGGTGATAACCGGATTTGCCAAATCCGGTTATCACCGTAGAGGATTTGGTTTCTTCTTCTACGGTGATAAGTGATAACCCTTGGGAATGGGTATATTGGTAAATGTATGCTTTCTGAAGTTTGACCTGCTTAGACCCGTAAGTAATGTATATGGAGAGGGAAATGCTAGTGAGCCCGCAAAGGGTCGAAACCACGAATGTGATGCACGGGAAAAATATATATATATATAAATAAATGGATTCAATAAAAGTTTTGATTCCCATTCATGTGATGCATGGGACCAAAAAAAAATAAAAAGTTGATTCAATAAAAGTTTGAGTTCCGCGCATGTGATGCACGAGACAAAAAAAAATTTGATTCAATAAAAGTTTAAGTCGCATGCACTGGGTTCAAAAAAGTAAAAATAGACTCAAAAGTTTGAGTTACATGCATGCACGGGATTCAAAAAATATAAAATGAATTCAATAAAAGTTCGTATCCCATGCTTACGGGAGTATCCCATGCTTACGGGAATTAAAAAAATAAAAACAGATTCAATAAAAGTTCATATGCTCGGAACTAAATAAAAATAAAAACGGATTCAATAAAAGTTTTAGTCTCGTGTATGTGATGCATTAGACTCAAAAATGAAAACAGATTCAATAAAAGTTTAAGTCTCGTGCATCTAATGCATGGTCTCAGTGTGATCAGCCCTTTGGGGTCTCACTAACATTTCTAGGATCCGAGAGAGAGCGGGCATCATCACATGCACGAGATCCGAGAAATGCTAACGAGATTAATGCAAAGAGTCGAGACCACACTGGGACTATGCATGTGATGAACGGAGCTCAAAAAATAAAAATGGATTCAATTAAAAGTATGAGTCTTGTGCATGTGATGCACGGTTTTGTTGTGGTCTCGGCCCTTTGTGGTCTCACTAGCATTTCTCATATGTATAATGTTAGCACACTTTCTTTTAATACTTACTCTTTTTTTTATTGGACACAGTGTTGGTGCAAAACAAGTGTCTTTCTCTTAATGAAAGATAATAACACATTTTTTTTCTTGATTAATGGAAGACAATAACATGTCTTTTCCAAGAAAGTGAGTTTAAAAGAAAGTAGAGCACAGCCAGGTGTGTGACCGAGTAGGGTGTGGTTACAAATGATGCATAATTGCGTATTGAATCAGATTTCATGCAAACCATTAGAGGATCCATTGTTAGATATTCCATAGGCCTAGTTCTTACAATGTATTACTATAAGGGAAATACTTAACTTATTGTTGCTTTAGACTATGTAGTCTAATATGCTTTCCTCATTGGTCAATGACCCCCTTTTTACCACACATCAATAATTAAGATTCACTCACTCATAGGGTTAAGTAATCTAACCATAATTTTTTTTAAAGAAAAACAAAACAAAAATATTACCTTTAATTTTCTTTAGCTTAGCCATAGTTAAAAAAGTGTTAAAAGGGACAAGTGGCCATGGCATTAGACTACCTAGTTTAACGCGTGATGTGCTAATCACTGTGTGAGCATGGGATTTTCCAACCCACTTTCACAATTATATGTTTTGACTTGAGTCGCCACCTATTCATTCTTAGGGATAGGTCTCGGGTATTTGTTTGTTTGGATAAGGCAAATGGTCTAATCAGAGTTAGGGTAAGTGGTTCGATTAAGCCCTGAGGAATGTGTTAGGCACCCCAAAACCCCCGTTTTATAACGGTTACCTACTCCCTAAACTTAAGCCAATTATAATCTCAAAGTTTAATTAGAATGTCCAAAGTTTTTAAGTCAGAGCTAATCCAAGAAAAATAGAAAGCTAGATGGCTAGGGTCGAACCCGAGTTGAGTTGCCTACGTACTCACATGGTGAGATCAGACCGAGCGTAGTTCTGGCACATGAGCCCGTGCCGAGGCTAGGGGGGAGTGTGTGTGTGCATAGGATGGTCAAAGGGTCTAGCCTAGATGGCTATGGTTTAGTTGACCGGGGAGGTCAAGTGCACAAGTGTTAAGTTTAACCGCGGTTAGATGGTATTTATCCATGGTTAGATGAGCTAACCAAAGCTAAGGAGGTCCTACAAGTCTCTTTTTGGTCTTTTTGTATTTTTTATATTTTTTGAAATTTTTGGGGATATTTGAATGTTTTTTATATTTTGGTTATATTTGAATGTTTTTGGTGTTTTGAGATTTTATCATGTTTTTGGTATTTTGAGATTTTATCATGTTTTTGAATTTTCATATAGGTAAGGTTTTGACAAACTTAACTAAAGTCAAATTTAGTCCAAGAGTTTGGCTAAAAGATTATAGTTTAAAACATAAAGAGGGATGTGCCTTATGAATAGTAAATGGTCTATTACCAACACCTATTTTGTTGGATTGATGTTGATAATAGATCAAATACCATTGTCTTTAGTATGAAACATTTTTAAGAATGTCCTCTTTAAGTCCTTACACCATCATTTATCTTAAGTCCTTAAACCATCACCTACCCATTCAACATAGAACATGAAGGAAAAATAAAGAAATGAAAGAAAATGAAAATTCATCATCTCCCTTTTAAGGTGGTTCATTTACACCATTATTAATGATGTAATGTTGCTCTAAAGAATGTTAGGGAGGGGATGAGCTTTCACAAAAAATTCTAGAAAGAGGACTAGAATCTCAAAAGGAAACAAAATGAAAAAGAGAGGTATAGCTTTAGCTTCCACTCTCTATGGGCCTACCCATATCCACACTTGTGGGTACATAAAAAAGAAGAAAATATGTACATGGAAATGAAAAGAAAAAAGGAGCATCTCCTTGCCTTTGATATGGGGTCCCTCTACACAATTAGATTGGTGTAGAGAGACCCAACTATGCTTGAGAAACGAGAGATCAAGAAGAGAGAAACAAATAAAAAAAAAGATAAAAAAGAAGAGAAAATGAAAGAAGGAGTGCTTACTCCTCCAAGAATTCTCCTTCAATGCTCCAAGGGGTAGGGTTTTAGAATCCACAAAGGAAGAGAGTTAGTGAAGAACTCTAAGCTTTTAGTCTTAGAATTCTTTCCAAACTCTAAACCTTAGTTTTTTTCTCCCTTCTTCAAACTCAAGAGAAACACAAGTGGGTGGGAACCTTCTAGGGGTCTTGAGGGATGGATCTAAGGGGCTAAGGGATTGGTATTTATAGGAAAACTAAGAGGTTGGATTGTGTCTTTTACATGGGGGATAAAAGGAGCTAGTGAGTAAAGACTTGAGTGTTGTAAGGAGTGTAAGAGAGTTGGTGGGTTGAGTGAACTATGAGTTATATGAGTATGAGTTGTAGGATATAGGATAAGTAGATATGGATATGTGGATTAGGTCTTATGGATCATGGGTTATTAGTAGATGGGTCATGGGTTATGTTTATTAGACTTTGACTATGACATTTGGGCTTGGGCTATGGAAATAGGCTTTGGCTTAGGCAATTGGGTGATTGGGTATTTGGGCTTGACTACTTGGGTTGGGTAATAAAATTAGGTAATTGGGTTTGATTGAGTTGTCTAGGTATAAGTTTGGTCAAATGGGCTTGGGCCTTGGGTATACCTAGGGCTTACTAAGGTTAGGCTAGGGCTACCTAGGGTTTGGGTTTAGGACTACCTAGGGTTAAGCTTAGTGTTAACTAGGGTTTAGTCCTATGGTTAAGGGTTTACCTAGGGTTTGGAATTAGGGTTGATCTAGGGTTTGGACCATAGCTAAATTAATTAACCACGGTTAAGGGGGTGTAAAAATAGGGTGCTGACAGCTGCCCTTCTTTGTCGGAGAATGCCAAGTTGGAAATTGAACGACAAAGACTAGAATCACCGTATTTTTACACCAGAGCACGCAAGGTAGAGTGAGGTGATGGTCGATCTCACAACCGCTTCACCGAAAATAGAATAAGGTGACGGTCAAACTCATAACCGCCTCACCAAAAATAGAGTTAGGTGATGGTCAAACTCATAACCGCCTCACCGGAGATAGAGCCGGGTGATGATCAAACTCATAACCGCCTCACCGAAGATAGAGTTAGGTGATGGTCAAACTCATAACCGCCTCACCGGAGATAGAGTAGGGTGATGGTCAAACTCACAACCGCCTCACCGGAGATTGAGTAGGGTGATGGTCAAACTCATAACCGCCTCACCGAAGATTGAGTAGGGTGATGGTTAAACTCATAACCGCCTCACTGGAGATAGAGTAGGGTGATGGTTAAACTCATAACCGCCTCACCGGAGATAGAGTAAGGTGATGGTCAAACTCACAACCGCCTCACCGGAGATAGAGTAAGGTGATGGTCAAACTCACAACCGCCTCATCGAAGATAGAGTAAGGTGATGGTCAAACTCATAACCGCCTCACCGAAGATAGAGTTGGGTGATGATCAAACTCATAACCGCCTCACCGGAGCTAGAGAATGCAAAATGGAAGGTGACGGGTGCAAGACTAACATCACCGAGGCCGTAACTGATGTCCGATCACATGATCGGGACAGTACTCCTTTAACAGTGAGCTAGTCGAGCAGAGATAGACTTCACAAGAGGCCGCAACTGAAATCGACTGTTCCAGTGCTCCTTTAATAGTGAAGGGAGCGCAATGTTATAAGCATCCGCCCAAAAGATTGGCAGGGATAATGAGGGTAAAGACAGCCGCCCGACTGCTTTACCGAGATAGGATGCAATGTTGTGGGCAACCGCCCGATTGCCTCGCTGGGGTGAATTTGATGTGGTAGTTGATAGGTATGAGTAAGAATTTGAGAAGCAAGATGGATCATATATGAGAATGAGAGCCGTAGCCCTGAGCCATTGCACGAATCTCATGTCTCTGTGCATATATAAAGCCTGATGGATCTGACATGCCCATTGGCCTGGATGATTCGACTGTATGTGCGTACCCCTTGGGATATACTGATCTTCAAACATTTGTATCACCCAGAATAGTTTGCCGACTTTACTCTGCCTTGGTTTCCCTGCTCCTCTTGCGCTAGCGGGAATGAGTAGCTGACTCTAATAGGGAGTGAATTTGGACCGACTGATGATGACTTGATAAAAAGACAGATGGACTAACAGACAAGAGATGTAACAAACCTATTGAGGAGACTGATGGAGTGACTGACAGGTGATGGTAGTAGCCTGACAATTGCCAGGTGGACTGACTGTGTCTGAGATTGCCTATATTAGAAAACTTATTTAGGTTCCTTTTGCCTTCAGGTGAACGATTATGCTATGTGTGATCATCCTTGTGGTAGATCTGCATTTGCTGGGGAGGGATGTCTGCAAAGCCTGTATTAGCTTATTTTCCCTCTTTTGCCCCTGGGCCTTTTCAGGTTTTCATCAGGACTGGGTTGTATGTTTTGATCTTTGTCCATTTTTTGCCCCTGGGCCTTTTCAGGTTTTCACCAGGACTGGGTTCACGTAATTTTTGTGCAATAGCAAGATTGAATATTCCTTACTATGCCCGTGAAATTTGATTTATCCCTTTTTTGCCCCTAGGTCCTTTCGGGTTTTCACCAGGACTGGGTATACAAGCTTCGCATTTTCTCATTGTCTACTCTTTTCTTTGATAGTCTACTCTCATCATTGCCTGTTGGTAATAGAGGTGAATGCTTTTGACCATTGATGCACAAGTCTTCTCAAAGATCAAGGAGGGCTTAGTGTTTGGGACGAAACGTGGGTTGGCTAGAAACGAGATAAGGCTCAAAATTTCAGTTCTAGCAAGAGCAGGGCCCCCTATGATTTTGTTCGGTGTCGGGATAGAACCAGCTTATGCATTCTTGATCTTTTGGTATAGCTTTGCTGTGTAACCAAATACCTTTTTCTTTATTTATTTATTTTTTTTTGATTTTTCTTTCTTTTCTCTTTTTTTTGTTTTTTTTTTGGTACATGGTTGTCTTGTATTGTGGCACATTTGCTGTGCTATAACCGCACCTGATTTCAGGCTGCCTACGTACCCAAATAGGGATCAGGTCAAGACGTAGTTCGACCAAAAGGCCGCATTTGTTAGTTGCTCTTTGCTGATTGTTCCTCTTTGTCATTTTGACATTCAAGAGGTGCCCCTGTGTGGGTTTTGAAAGAAAGGCTATTAGGCTCAAAGGTCTAACTAGAGGATATAAGTAGCACGGGTGAGCGAGGTGTTGTGAAGGTTTATCCAAAGATGGCCTCCTATCATATCCTTGATTGGTCGAGAGCATGTATAGTCATTGCGTTGCCTCGTTTCAGTTGATTGTCCTTTGATGCTCAGAGAGGTCTTCACTGTTTCTGCATTTGTTTAGATAGTTGTTGAACTTCCCATTGAATGATCAAGTTGTCCCTTACAGGCATTAGGAACTAGTCTAGCTCCCAAATTAAGCATCTCATAACACAATAAAACTTGACTTAGACTTAAAAATAGCAATTTTCATTAAAATGTCAAAATGGACAGACTTGACAAAAAGACATAGCAAGGACCTCTGGTCACTTGCTCGGACTGGACTAATGATAGGGATAGACATGGACCAACATGGCCGACTGAGGTACTAAGAAAAGAGGTACAAGATAGACATAACAAAAGTGGGATTGTTCAAAAGTCAGCTACAGAACTATTCCGGCTGACACACCTTAGTTTGCAGGAGGAGTATGATCTGGGAGAGGAGCTTGATTGATGTCCGTATTTCCCGGTGCAAAGCAAATTCTGTCGGTTTCCAGCAAGTCCTGGATTGCGTGTTTCAAATCATAGCACCTGTCAGTAGGGTGCCCTGGTGATTGGTGATACACGCAGTGCTGATCCGCCCTGTAGTTCTTTGGAAGATTTGCCGGTGGAGGCTGTAGATCTTTCTGGGTGATCAGTTTCTTGTCCAACAGGAAGGATAAGAGTGTCGTCGGAGAATACGGTAGCGGAGTGAATGCCCGGTTTCTCTTCTGTTCAAGAGTCATCTGGTGAGAGAGTAGCTTCCCCTGGGGTTGCTGAACTTACCGTGGTCGTTGAGCTTGTTGGCGGGGCAAGTTGGGCACCCGGACTGGTATGGCTGATACCGTGTGTCCATCATCCTCTCTCTTTTTGTTGTCTCTCTTCGGATGGATGAGAGGTCGAGAGGAAGATGCGCCCTTCGTTCCTTGAAAAATGTCGACTGACCCACTGTCACCCAATGTCGTTTCAATTCTGGCACCACACTTGGCCATGGTGCTAAAGTCAGAGATGGGCTGTGCCGCTAGGAGAGTCTTGAGTGGGTGTTTAAGGGTGCGGAGAAAAGTTGTTACCAATTCTTCTTCCGTCAGAGGGGTGCTCATCTTGCCAGCCATTTCTCTCCACCGAACTGAATACTCGATGAAGGTTTCATTGTCCCTCTGGGACATTCTCTCCAGGTCTGCCCTTTGTGGGACCAGATCAACATTGTAAGAGTACTGGGCAATGAAGGTTTCGCAGAGATCTTCCCAAGTTCGTACCTTGCTAGGGTCCAGCTTGGTGAACCATTGCAGTGCAGGCCCTCTTAGGCTTTTCTGAAACAACTGTACCAACAATTTGTCTCCATGTTCAAGCTGAAATAATTCTCCGCGGTATGCCCTCAAGTGTGTCTCAGGACAACCCTTCCCATTATATTTTTCAAAGTCAGGAACCTTGAAGTCCTTGGGCATTTAGATTCCAGGGTGTATACACATGTCCCTGAAGTTAGTGGACTTACGGGATCCCTGATTTTGCTTTATCAGCTCTTCTAATTTCTCGATCCTCTCCCAGTATGCATCCGGGATTTGAGCAGTGCTTGAAGATACATGGGCGGACCCTGTGTGAGGTGTCAGCACCCTATTTTTACACCCCCTTAACCGTGGTTAATTAATTTAGCTATGGTCCAAACCCTAGATCAACCCTAGTTCCAAACCCTAGGTAAACCCTTAACCATAGGACTAAACCCTAGTTAAGACCCTAGTTAACCCTAAACCCAAACCCTAGGTAGCCCTAGCCTAACCCTAATAAGCCCTAGGTATACCCAAGGCCCAAGCCCATTTGACCAAACTTATACCTAAACAACTCAATCAAACCAAATTACCTAATTTCATTACCCAACCCAAGTAGTCAAGCCCAAATATCCAATCACCCAATTGCCTAAGCCAAAGCCTATTTCCATAGCCCAAGCCCAAATGTCATAGTCAAAATCCAATAATCATAACCCATGACCCATCTACTAATAACCCATGATTCATAAGACCTAATCCATATATCCATATCCACCTACCCTATATCCTAGAACCCATACCCATATAACTCATAGTTCACTCAACCCACCAACTCTCTTACACCTCTCTTACACCCTATATCCTAGAACCCATACCCATATAACTCATAGTTCACTCAACCCACCAACTCTCTTACACCTCTCTTGCACCCCTTACAATACTCAACCATCAACTCTCTTACACTCCTTACAACACTCAATCTATCAACTCACCTTACAACACTCAAGTCTTTACCCACTAGCTCCTTTTATTCCCCATGTAAAAGACACAACCCAACCTCTTAGTTTTCCTATAAATACCAATCCCTTAGCTCCTTAGATCCATCCCTCAAGACCCCTAGAAGGTTCCCACCCACTTGTGTTTCTCTTGAGTTTGAAGAAGGGAGAAGAAACTAAGGTTTAGAGTTTGGAAAGAATTCTAAGACTAAAAGCTTAGAGTTCTTCACTAACTCTCTTCCTTTGTGGATTCTAAAACCCTACCCCTTGGAGCATTGAAGGAGAATTCTTGGAAGAGTAGGCACTCCTTCTTTCATTTTCTCTTCTTTTTTACCTTTTTTTTATTTGGTTCTCTCTTCTTGATCTCTCATTTCTCAAGCATAGTTGGGCCTCTCGACACCAATCTAATGGTGTAGAGGGACCCCATATCAAAGGCAAGGAGATGCTCCTTTTTTCTTTTCCTTTCCATGTACATATTTTCTTCTTTTTTATGTACCCACAAGTGTGGATATGGGTAGGCCCATAGAGAGTGGAAGCTAAAGCTATACCTCTCTTTTTCATTTTGTTTTCTTTTGAGATTCTAGTCCTCTTTCTAGAATTTTTTGTGAAAGCTCATCCCCTCCCTAACATTCTTTAGAGCAATATTACATCATTAATAATGGTGTAAATGAACCACCTTAAAAGGGAGAGGATGAGTTTTTATTTTCTTTCATTTCTTTATTTTTTCTTCATGTTCTATGTTGAATGGGTAGGTGATGGTTTAAGGACTTAAAATAAATGATAGTTTAAGGACTTAAAGAGGACATTCTTAAAAATGTCTCATACCAAAGACAATGATATTTGATCTATTATCAACACCAATTCAACAAAATAGGTGTTGGCAATAGACCATTTACATTCATAAGGCACATCCCTCTTTATGTCTTAAACTATAATCTTTTAGCCAAACTCTTGGACTAAATTTGACTTTAGTTAAGTTTGTCAAAACCTTACCTATCTCAAAATACCAAAAACATGATAAAATCTCAAAACACCAAAAACATTCAAATATAACCAAAATATAAAAAACATTCAAATATCCCCAAAAATATCAAAAAATATAAAAAATACAAAAAGACCAAAAAGAGACTTGTAGGGCCTCCTTAGCTTTGGTTAGCTCATCTAACCATAGATAAATACCCTCTAACCGCAGTTAGACTTAACACTTGTGCACTTGACCTCCCCGGTCAACTAAACCATAGCCTTCTAGGCTAGACCCTTTGACCACCCTATGCACACACACACTTCCCCCTAGCCTCGGCACGGGCTCATGTGCCAGAACTACGCTCGGTCTGATCTCACCATGTGAGTACGTAGGCAACTCAACTCGGGTTCGACCCTAGTCATCTAGCTTTCTATTTTTCTTGGATTAGCACTCACTTAAAAACTTTGGACATTCTAATTAAACTTTGATATTATAATTGGCTTAAGTTTAGGGAGTAGGTAACCGTTATAAAACGGGAGTCTTGGGGTGCCTAACACCTTCCTCAGGGCTTAATCGAACCACTTACCCTAACTCTGATTAGACCATTTGCCTTATCCAAACAAACAAATACCCGGGACCTATCCCTAAGAATGAATAGGTGGCGTCTCAAGTCAAAACATATAATTGTGAAAGTGAGTAGGAAGATCCCATGCTCACATGAGGTTCACCGCCAACCCTGGCCTCCTCTTCCTCGTAATGGTCTATGAGTGGTGTGGAGATGTGGTGAGTAGGTTGTAGCTGAATTGGCGGAGGAGGAATGTTGAGGGTATGTGATGGTGGCGTAGGTTGTGGTGTGATGTTGATGGTGGGTAGAGAAGGGGTAATGTTGGTTGTAGATGGTGGGTTTGGTTGTGACGGCCTTTTTGTCTCGGCGGGCTGAAGGTTGGAGGAAGAGAGGGCATGAGTCACTGCCCGCATAAAATCCTGGACGATATTTGTTAGATTCTCAATGCTCAGGGCATTTTCTGCTAGTCTTGTCTCAAAATCCGGGACCTGAGGTTGTGATCTCGGGGTGTCAGGGTCAGTCTCTTGTCCGTCTCGGGGGTCCATATCGTATCAAGTATTCTGCTTTTTAGATCCGTGCTCGGCTCAGGGTATGCTCCTTGAAAAGATGGAGGTACGGAGTAAGTTGAAGTAGATAGGAAAGACGAGAAGAAATAGAATGCATGCAAATGACCTAACTGTCTAATTGACTTAGGGGCAATGCCCCTGATCTGGAGTTGGAAAGTCATGTAGGAATGACACTTTTTTTATTTTTGATTTTTTTTGATTTTTTGATTTTTTTTTAAGGTAGGATATAACAGGTGTGACTCGATAGGGTAGGCGGAGAGAACTCCGTTCTACTAACCTGGGTTGTTGGTAACCAGGGCCTATTGGGGCAAAGTTGGAGTGGGTTAATGAGCTTACCCATGTGAATCTCACCTGTATGTCTGAAGACAGGGTGGGAGGTATTTTATTACAAGCACAAAAATGGCTCAATACATGCCCCCTGGATAGGTGTTTATCTGGACAAAATTACCTGAAGTTCAGCCATGATTGGGGGGCAGGTATAGGGTACAAGCAGGTTAGGGTTTAGAATATCCCTCCAGGGTGGGCTGCTTGTAGACTATACCTCAGCCTATTCTATATGTATGCATGCTGGGGTAATGCAGGGTGTTCCTAAAGGATGGGGGGATCACTTAACACCGTATATGCGACTCCCCGGTATAGAACATACCTGAGACGATTGGTGTAAGCGGGAGCGTTCAGAATCCTTCCCTGAGAGTAGTCACCCAGCAGGAGTAATTCCGCGGACCTCCAAGACTGTTAAGCCCCTATTACTGAGGATAGTCATCCAACAGCCGTGAGTGTAATAAGCCTGTCTAATGGGTATTAGGTTGTTACACTAGTATGCTATGCATGAAATGCACTGTACAAGGAACATCCCAAAAAGTATAAAGAATCGGCACTTAATTAAATACTTAGGTATTTTAATTAATTTTAAGATTATTTGGCTTAAATTTAAGTTTCGGCTTGAACCTCATCCCCAGCAGAGTCGCCAGAGCTGTGAGCATGGGATTTTTCAACCCACTTTCACAATTATATGTTTTGACTTGAGTCGCCACCTATTCATTCTTAGGGATAGGTCCCGGGTATTTGTTTGTTTGGATAAGGCAAATGGTCTAATCAGAGTTAGGGTAAGTGGTTCGATTAAGCCCTGAGGAAGGTGTTAGGCACCCCAAGACCCCCGTTTTATAACGGTTACCTACTCCCTAAACTTAAGCCAATTATAATCTCAAAGTTTAATTAGAATGTCCAAAGTTTTTAAGTGAGTGCTAATCCAAGAAAAATAGAATGCTAGATGGCTAGGGTCGAACCCGAGTTGAGTTGCCTACGTACTCACATGGTGAGATCAGACCGGGCGTAGTTCTGGCACATGAGCCCGTGCCGAGGCTAGGGGGGAGTGTGTGTGTGCATAGGATGGTCAAAGGGTCTAGCCTAGAAGGCTATGGTTTAGTTGACCGGGGAGGTCAAGTGCACAAGTGTCAAGTCTAACCGCGGTTAGAGGGTATTTATCCATGGTTAGATGAGCTAACCAAAGCTAAGAAGGTCCTACAAGTCTCTTTTTGGTCTTTTTGTATTTTTTTATATTTTTTGAGATTTTTGGGGATATTTGAATGTTTTTTATATTTTGGTTATATTTGGATGTTTTTGGTGTTTTGAGATTTTATCATGTTTTTGGTATTTTGAGATTTTATCATGTTTTTGAATTTTCATATAGGTAAGGTTTTGACAAGCTTAACTAAAGTCAAATTTAGTCCAAGAGTTTGGCTAAAAGATTATAGTTTAAGACATAAAGAGGGATGTGCCTTATGAATAGTAAATGGTCTATTACCAACACCTATTTTGTTGGATTGATGTTGATAATAGATCAAATACCATTGTCTTTAGTATGAAACATTTTTAAGAATGTCCTCTTTAAGTCCTTACACCATCATTTATCTTAAGTCCTTAAACCATCACCTACCCATTCAACATAGAACATAAAGGAAAAATAAAGAAATGAAAGAAAATGAAAATTCATCATCTCCCTTTTAAGGTGGTTCATTTACACCATTATTAATGATGTAATGTTGCTCTAAAGAATGTTAGGGAAGGGATGAGCTTTCACAAAAAATTCTAGAAAGAGGACTAGAATCTCAAAAGGAAACAAAATGAAAAAGAGAGGTATAGCTTTAGCTTCCACTCTCTATGGGCCTACCCATATCCACACTTGTGGGTACATAAAAAAGAAGAAAATATGTACATGGAAAGGAAAAGAAAAAAGGAGCATCTCCTTGCCTTTGATATGGGGTCCCTCTACACCATTAGATTGGTGTAGAGAGACCCAACTATGCTTGAGAAACGAGAGATCAAGAAGAGAGAAACAAATAAAAAAAAAGATAAAAAAGAAGAGAAAATGAAAGAAGGAGTGCCTACTCCTCCAAGAATTCTCCTTCAATGCTCCAAGGGGTAGGGTTTTAGAATCTACAAAGGAAGAGAGTTAGTGAAGAACTCTAAGCTTTTAGTCTTAGAATTCTTTCCAAACTCTAAACCTTAGTTTCTTCTCCCTTCTTCAAACTCAAGAGAAACACAAGTGGGTGAGAACCTTCTAGGGGTCTTGAAGGATGGATCTAAGGGGCTAAGGGATTGATATTTATAGGAAAACTAAGAGGTTGGGTTGTGTCTTTTACATGGGGGATAAAAGGAGCTAGTGGGTAAAGACTTGAGTATTGTAAGGTGAGTTGATAGATTGAGTGTTGTAAGGAGTGTAAGAGAGTTGGTGAGTTGAGTGAACTATGAGTTATATGAGTATGAGTTGTAGGATATAGGGTAGGTGGATATGGATATGTGGATTAGGTCTTATGGATCATGGGTTATTAGTAGATGGGTCATGGGTTATGATTATTGGACTTTGACTATGACATTTGGGCTTCGTTTATGAAAATAGGCTTTGGCTTAGGCAATTGGGTGATTGGGTATTTGGGCTTGACTACTTGGGTTGGGTAATAAAATTAGGTGATTGGGTTTGATTGAGTTGTCTAGGTATAAGTTTGGTCAAATGGGCTTGGGCCTTGGGTATACCTAGGACTTACTAAGGTTAGGCTAGGGTTACCTAGGGTTTGGGTTTAGGACTACCTAGGGTTAAGCTTAGGGTTAACTAGGGTCTTAACTAGGGTTTAGTCCTATGGTTAAGGGTTTACCTAGGGTTTGGAACTAGGGTTGATCTAGGGTTTGGACCATAGCTAAATTAATTAACCACGGTTAAGGGGGTGTAAAAATAGGGTGCTGACACACTGCCTATTACTATTTTGGTAACAGACACTGTCAAAGAAATACTATCAGTTCGGCCGGACTTAAAGTCTATAACGGACTTGGATGGATGGTCTCTCTTGCACTTAGCTTGTTACAAAGGTCACATGGAGATAACAAGAGAGCTTCTAAGGTTAGACCCAGACCTCTGTTTTTCACAAGACAATTTTGGTAGAACACCTCTCCATTTGGCAGCGATAAAAGGACATGTCGGTATCCTCGAGGAGATCCTTTCTACGAGTCTCAATTCTGCTGAGATGCGAACAAAACAAGGAGAAACAGTTCTACATCTTGCCGTTAAGAATAATAGCACCAAGCAATCAAGTACTTGGTTACGACACTCAACGTCACCAAACTCGTAAACTTGCGTGATAATGATGGCAACACTATCTTACACCTTGCCGCTGCTGGAAAATTGACCAAAGTAAGATCTCTTGCACTATTATCTTTTTTGCATTTCATACTTAGCCCATTTATGAATAACATTTATCTCTTCAGCAATGCTACGTCCATTTCGGGTCGTCCTTCGATAGTTTTCCTACTTTTAAAAATAGAAGACAAAACAAAAGTATTGGTTCCATAAAAAGTGTCATATTGTTTTGTGTTTTTGTACAAAAATAGGGAGAGTAGATGGCCGGAAAGTAGACATATAGCATTGCTGTTTTCTCTTTAGATGCCTTGAAATTTGAACTAAGTAGTTACTTTCTGTTTGCCTTGAGAGCAGATGGTTGGATATCTAGTCCACAATACAGGTATTAATGTCAGTATAGTCAACCACAAGGGGTTCACAGCTCTTGACCTCGTTAAATTCCATTTCGGCAATTCTAGCGACCAGGTCGTAGAGATATTACAAGAAGCCACAATGGGGAGTTCACATGAAAATAACGAGGCTTTACAAAAACGGCGAAACGTGATAGGTCTTCTGGCTGTTTTAATAGCCACCGTTACCTTTGATGTTGGTATGAACCCTCCTGGTGGTGTTCACCAAGAAACTGGAAAGGCAATCATGGGAAGGGAAACTCCTTTCATGGTCTTTTTTTTCTGCAACAATTTGGCGTTGTTCTTGTCCCTTGGCACTATAATTGTCTTAGTCTTAGTCGGCGTTATCCCAATCCGACTTAAATCAATGCACAATTTATTAATGGCGGCCCATATCGTCGTATGGGTATCGACATTGTTTATGGCAGCGGGAGATATAGCGGCTATGTGGTTGATTATACCGGCCGGAAAGGGGTCGAGATGGGTAAAGGTGGCTCTAGTGTCGATTGGAGGAATCATCTTTGGGGGTATAGGGGTGATGTTGGCAACGTACTGGCTAAGGTGGATTGAAACGAGGAAAAGGAAAGAGAAAACGTCGGAGGAACAATCTGAAAAAAAGGCAGAACGACCTCTAGAAGAAAGACCAGCAGAACCACGTCCACTTATACTACAAGAAATGGCAGAACGACCTCTAGAAAGACCAGCAGAACCACGTCCACCTATACCAGCATATGGTGGATATCCACCAAAAGGACCAGTACCAGCACCAAAAGCACCTGAACCAGCACCAAAACCAAGAGCACATGAAGCACCTAAACCCGCACCAAAACCACCTGCACCTAAACCCGCTCCAAAAGCACCTGAACCCGCACCAAAACCACCTGAACGAAAAAGTTATGTACGAAAACCAGAGCCACAGCTGGAGGATAGTGATTTGTTTGATTGTGAGAGTTCGGACTACTTCCGTCCTTTCTAAAAATATGGAACTTCGCTCATGGATGCACGCAAGAAAGATCGATAGACGGGCAGCCCGACAGGTAGGTAGGTAGGTAGATAGATTAGATTAGATACATGGATCGGTACTAAACCCTCCCATTCCTAATTTGTACAGCAGTAAGTATGTAGAGCATTTGTTAATTGTGATACGGTTAACACAATTAAATTGGATTTTGCTATCCCCACTCACCAATATTGCACTCTCCTCTTTTTGGTTAGTAAAAAAATAAGGATTTTATGATGCCCACTTGTTTCTTTGACCAAATAAGGGAGAGGGCAATGCGGGAGAGTAGGGCTAGCACTCAATTAGATTTAGAGGAGTGCTAGCCGCCCGTCGTTGAATTCAAATTTTTTCTAAAAGTCTCATTGTGTGTGGGTCAACACTTGGAAATTACTAAAAGACAATTTAACTATAATTATTCCTCCAAATAAAATAAATTTTAATAATAAAATATTAATACAAATACTTGCCTAATGATAAAAAAAAATGTAAAATTCTGGAAAGTAGGAACTTTACTTTCATGTATTCTTGTTTCTCATCATATTTTGATTTATATGCATATATTCTTATTTTCCATAACTCTTGAATTGAAAAACATCATAAATTAATTGCAATACCGAAATTATATACATATTGGAACAATTGTTTCCTCCTCATTCTCAATGGAAAAACCCAGATTCAGAAAAACAACTCCACCCACACATACAAAAAGCTAATGGTAGTAAACATAGAAAAAAACAATAGATTAAACAACTTTTTAACGAGATTTACATTCAAAGATAGTTTAATAGTCTCATTCTAAGATGATCCAACTGCATGTATAAACCCATATGAGTTATCCTAACTATAGTAGGTGGTTATTTTCTGACTCTGAATTCACTTCTATAGTCTCAATCAAACACACACACTCAGACCCTATACATTCACCCAAAGTTCGTAAAACCAAATACTTCCGTCTCTCTGCTATGCCCTCTCCTCTAGGCCGTCCTCTTCTAATCCAAAGCAAATCACAATTCATTAGAGTAGAAAGACATTTATCAAGTTAGTTAATAACGGTCCATATTCTTCCCATTCTACCCTTTAATTCATTTCCAATTATACTTTAAATGACATTTAACATTCACCACCACTGGTCCACTACCAATATTAGATCTCTGCAACAAAGCTTCTTCTTTCCGTCAAAGCATTCATAAGATCAGCATGCTCGTAGTCCTCAGCATGTGGACCAACTTCACCAAGAATGGCAACGTGTAATGTCCTAAATTTTTTGTTTTGTATTTAAAGAAAAAGCAAGCAGAAAAAATATGTTAAAAAAAAATGAGAATAGAGATAGGAGCAGACCCTTACTGTTAGAACCAGATATCAATGACAAGAGAACATCGGTCTCATTCATCTGTTATAACATAAAGTTTTAGTTTTGTATTCAAAGAAGAGAAAGCAGGAAAATAAATGGGCGTGATAGAGAGAGTTATTGCTTCGATCTTACTTTGAATGAAAGCCAGATCTACCAAAAGAAATCTACATCTCTCCTCTATATATAGCCTAGGATTTATGGGAAGATAAAGAGTTGCAACTCTACAGTACCACCCAACAATACCTCTTCCCAATTGAAATATCCTAGTTCAATGATTCCTTTGACCTAGAAGAGTTGAATAGGTCTTTCTAATAATGTCTACCAATTTTAAATTTACACAGTTATTAATCAGAGTTATGGTAAATAAAACAATCAAGTATGGAAATAATAGAAGACATGTAATCCACAACACGAGATTTTTTACGTGGAAAAACTTTCCGGAAAAAACCACGGGACCTAATCCAGCACAAAATCCACTAAGAGAATTGTTATCAAGTACAAGACTCAAACCTTACCCAACCGGATTTAGAGTTTAATCTTGCATCACTAGATTGTGAGAGAGGAGAACAATGGATATCCACCAAGAGGAGATTGGAGATACATTACTCAGATAAGTCTCAAAACTCTCTCACCTCAACCTTAGAATGAGCTACGTGATCATCACTTATATATCTAAAGCAATTCTACTGTCAAAAACAGAGTTCGGACTGTTTTAGAATCATAATATATGAGATCCGTTGGAAAGGCCAGAAGGTCATTTGAATGGCCTGGGATTGGTCTGAGATTGGATTGAAAATGGAGAGCCAAGGAAGATACTAGAGTCTCTGTTATAATGAGTCATTTGAACAGCTTGCAGGCTGTTTTGTACCATTCGAACGGATAGCTGGGAGTTCGAACGGTCTGTGCATATTTTGACTGTTTGTGCACAAACTCATTCCAGACATCCAATCTTCCATCCAATCAGGTTATAACCAAACTTGGGTCAATTTCTAATCACCTAGTGTATATGATGGTGTAATCTAAGACAATTCCACCTAAGAGAACCACTAGGTATCTAGGTCACTTACCATCCTAAGAGTGTGAATGAAGCTTTAACCAGAATGTACTTCACTTGAGTATTTGGAACTTCATCCTCATCAATCTTGAACAACCGGAGGAACAATGACACAAGACTTACATTGACATCATTTTGACATCAGAATTAAACTAATACAAAATTTAATTTACAATCTTCCCCTTTGGCAATTCCATGACAAAATACAAATTGAAATACATGACTCGATACAAAATTCCCAAAACCATTCAAACATGAAGAGCTTAACCAATTATATGACTCAAAAATATATTTTGATAATCTACAAACTTGCTTGACATTTTCAGCCTTTTATGTCAACTTGATCTGTACACCTGCACATGCTAGATCAAGATCATTATGTGAATGTACTTCCACATTTTCTCCCCCTTTTTGGCATGAATGCCAAAGCTTAACATCAACAATCAATATTCGAGGGAAAATAACCATAGAGCTCAGATTTTATAAGATTAACATAATTTCAGCATATGAGTTCTAGAGTACATCCATATGAGGACAAGCTATCAAGAATAAACCCATCTATCCAAAGAAAATTGATAGCATCAAGACAGATCATCCATAAAAATATAACTATAGCAATAGTCATCCACACATAACTATCCGAAAAAAAATATCATATGGACCACATCCAAAATTTAAAACAGATATAACAAGATCCACATAATTCAAAATAACAATAAGTAATTTTCCCACAATTCATATCCATAGAAGTAGATAAATATAACATGATCAAAAGTTGGGAAATGTACATAGCCAGAATACATCATAGCATCATCATAAGTAGAATAGCATCCAAAAGTGCTAACAGGATCCAGAAGTACAATTAAATGGTCCATATGACAATATACATCCACACAAAAAAGGATAACATCCACATCAAAAAACATAAAATCTAGGCATCAGCAGCCTGGTCATCATCATCTCCATCATCACTCGAATTACCATTAGCTGAATGACGCCAACACTCCAATCTAAGTCAATCAAAGTCAGATCTCAGATCCATCATTGAAGTGTTGGGATGCCAAAAGTGACCGCGAGTCTCGGCAGCAAAACTAGAGAACTGAGTCTCCATCATGCTATGAAAAGCAGCCTAGGCTAAGCGAGACTCATCAAAGAAGGTCATTTGACTAGCAGCCAACTAAGCCATCTGAGCGACCAATAGATCCATAGTTGTAGGAGGAATAGGTGGAGGCTGAGCAGATGAAGAAGGTCCAACATCATGTGAAGCTACAGTGGGGTCAGCAACATGAGCAATGCTATTGGTGTAGGCCTTCAATGTGAGCGGCTCTTTAGAGGTACCAACCTCATCATCAATCGAATGATGGATATCGAAAGTGGCCAAAATCAGATTGACCAAGATACAAAATGGAAGACCAATAGTGCCAAGAGTGAGATGGGATGCATGGTTCATCAACTCAATGATGTGGGAAGCAAGATCAATAGGTTCATCCATGAGAAGAGAATAAAGGAATCGAGCACGATTTGGACTAATGTCAGTGCTATGACCTCTAGGGTGGAGGTTGGGGCACATGAGCAAATGAAGGATCCAAGCAAAAAGAGTCAACTTATTCTACAGAAGATGAGTAGAAGGCCATCTAGTCTAAGAGCCACAAATCCTGGTGGCAATCTCATCCATATCATGGCCTTGGGGATCCGTCCTGTACTGAAATGGGAAATAGGCATCTGGAACTCGAGGAATATGTAGGAGCCTAGCTATAAAGTCTGGGTGAATGGTCATGAGAATACCACGGACTTGAGTTTCAAAGGTCATGTTCACTAGGTCCTCTCTATACACATTAGAGTAAAATTCCCGGACCAAAACAAGAGGGCATTGTCCTGTGAAGGTAAGAACACCTAGCCACTCCCGAGATTGGATAATGCGAGGAAGGTCTGTGTGACTAAAATCACGAAGACGGACTACCCTTTCAAGGATAACTGCCTAGTTTTCAAAGTAGTGTTCAAAACGATATGATGCTGTGGGCTTCCTGAATCTAGGGCCATCCGAGGAGGGGTGAACATGACTAACCTTTGTCCTTTTTGTTGCCTTTTTAGGAGCATGCTTAGGCTTAGGATGAGGGACAACAGCCTTGCCTTTACCCGAAGTAGCCTTAGCCCTTGAGGATTTTGGGGTCAAAGGCTTCTCAATGACAATCCCCAGACCTCGAACAAGAGGAGGTCCATAATAGGAGTCACTCTCATACTCAAACTCAGATGAAGTCGAGGGAGAGGGTTCAAGAGTAGGAGGATTTTGGGCTTTTTTCCTCTAAGAAGAACTCGCCATTAGAAAAATGAGAATCCATATGGGAACAATGGAAAACATGATTTGGAATGATAAATTTGAACCCAAAGAAAGGAATTTCAGGATTAGGAAGAGAAATTACTTCAAGAAGGAGTAGAAAATTCAGAGCCCTAGCTTTTGATTTTAACCCGTTCGAGCGCGTAGTGAAAAAAATGGGAAAACGAGGGCTAATAACCAAGTTTTGCAATGTCCGTTCGAACGACTAGATGCCCGTTCGAACGCTAGAGAATGGCATTCAGAAAAGCTTTGAAAACTCCATTTTGAATTTTACAAACACTCCCCCTAAGTCCCAACACTAGAAAAACTCCCTCTTGAATTATGAAACCCCGGAAAGCAAGCTCATATAAAGAATCATATAGAAATGAAAGATTTGTCAAGTTATAAAACAAGAAACTCCTGTTGAAAACATGTTTTCATCAAAAGTACACAATCACAAATGCATGAAGCAATTTCTAAGAAGCCAAAAGTAATTCACCCAAGATTTAATATCATTAAGTTTTGACAAAATGAGGATATGTCCATCTACTCTAGATTCTTAGGGTGATCAATTATAGACTCAACAACTAAGACACATTTAGTGAAAAGTTTCACTTTGAAGCATAGTGTGTGTAGTGGATTTTCTGGCTTGACTCTTTCTGAGGTTTCAACCATTTGTTAAGGATATGACATTATTGTATTTCAGAGACTCAAGGTGTCTCAATAACTAGAAGTCAAACCTGTTAATTCCTGATTTTAGCATTTGTTGACCATGTGTAAATTTTCACTATAGTTCATCTTTTAAGCAATTTGTCTTTTATTTTCTTTTTCTGACAAGCATAGTTGTGAACACCCCATTTTCACACCCTTAAAACTCCATGTTCTTTTATTATTTTGTATTTATTTTAATTTTATTTTATTTTTTGAGTCGAGAGAGAGAGAGAGAGAAATCCATACCCTAAACCCAACCCATGTTTAAAAAAACTGAGCCCAAGCTTTGTTTCTCTCTAAACAATGAAGCCCGAACCCATTCATTAAACCTAGCCCATGCCAAAATCATCTCAAGCCCAAAGCCTATTACTGTTGCCTATATAAGGCTTTGAGAGAAGGGTTCTAAAGAAAAAACCCTAATCTCTTCCTTAAAAAAGGCTGCCGTAGATCTCTCCTCTCCCATATTTTTCTCCTCTTCACGTCAGCATCACTCTCTAGCAGTTGATCTGCTGACTTCAAGCATCTTCTTCAGTCTGCGGTTTGCGCCTGAGGCATCACCATCATCGTGATAGCACTAGTCCTCCATCTCCATTGACTTACACCCCTGGTTCTTCACGCCCAATAGCAGCCCACCACCTCCATCACCATCTCCTCTAGCCAAATCAGTTCCATCAAGGAGTCACTCATCGCCTCTGGTCAATTGGAATAGAGTAGCATTGCTCCATTTCTGGAGCAATAATCCGACTCTGATCCTTGGCCGGCCAAACCAGTGGTCCCATTCCCTTTTTATTATTATTTTTAGTTTAAACTCTGTATATGTTTTGTAAGAGAGTTGTTTTCACTGCTTCTTCTACACTAGACCAGCAGCCTCTCCATCATCCTTGTTCCTTCACAATCGATTACGGCTGTAGCGACCCCAAAATCCCACCTTGGACACAATGGGACTTTGGGCCCACACATTTCTTAAACCTGCTTAAGTCTTCAAAACATACAAGGCCCACTAACACGAGTCTCCCAAATGAAAATAATAAAATTCTATAAAAGCCAAACCGTCCTGTCCAACTCAAGATCAACAAAACTAAAACTCAACATGACTATAATCAACCAAGAAATAAAACTCTAAGGAACGTCGATCAAAGTGTCTAATGTCTATTACAATAACTCCCAAAAGAAATGAACTGAAACTAACAATAGGGATAGCTATAAAAATCTCTAGCCTCCTCCTCAGGAAGCTCACCTTCATCTCCTTCCTCAATTTACGCTTCCTCAATCCAAGGCTCCTGACCTAGACCTATAGACAATTATAGGTTGACTGAGTATGGAATACTCAGTGGATAAACAAACCAATAAGAATATAAAGTAGCATGAGCAATCTCAATATCATAGCTTAGTTTATCTATGCTTAACCGTAATAGATTCACGTAACATTGACATAATCAGAGTGCGGAGCATACAACATGTCATAACATCATCTTGACTTGTGTACTTGTGTGACTCTTATTCATGAACTTGAACTTAACATATGCATAGACTCATACATGCTCATGATGGTTAAGATATCTCATACATGCATGATTCATAGTGTGTTTGTCCTGTCAACGATCCTTCATTTTTGTTCATGATCTGACTTGGACTTTGGGTATGATCATTAATTATCTTTTTGAACCAACTTGATCCAATGGCTTGCTTTGACTTTGGTGATGAATCTTCTTCATAGATATAATGGTGTCATTTTCATGCTTTTTCACTTGGAATGCCTTTGATAATGTTCTTCGTAAACTGATTTCACATAACCTCAATAGAAGCATTAATAACACAAATCTCCTTCTATTATTGTGTTACATCAAAATCATTAAGGGAACCTATGGTGGAAACCTATAGGCTAACACCTTCTGCCTCAGATCGGCTCAAGGATCCTTTCTTTGATGGATTTGTGGCTACGTGTCCCTTTTAATAACCCTTAACTGTGGTTGGGATTTATACACCTATAGGGTTCACGCACCTATCCTTGGTTTTTAGAAAAGAATATTAAAAAACAAATTACCTGGTTAAAATTCACTAACTCCTAGGGTTAAAGAATTTAACCCCATTATTTTCGGCCACAAGCTCATGCTTGTTGGAGTGAAGCCCATTTCGTTCGAACGAGAATGATTTGTGTTAGCCTTTCTTTCTCTATTTTGGCTCATTGCTTCATCTCATGCTGATCATATTGTAGGGTAGTCTTTATCCATAGTTAAAACCCCAAGAAAATCTAAAACCTTCCCCAGAGACTTAATCAAATTACTTACCTAGATCTCTAACTTTGACCGTAGGCCCTTATCTATTTACTTGGGAACCTATTTTCTACCTTATTTATGAAAGGGGATCTGGGTAAAAATTTATGCGGAAACTGGATCCCCTAGATCATAACACCAAAAAAAGTATCAAAATTATCTAAGAGTTTTAATCATATCACCTTGGTGAATGTTTTTAACCGGTGAAGCTTAATCCACTCGAACCGTCAGAACTCCTTGTAGAGATTTCTCCGAAAAAATACTAGAAGCTCGGTCCTTGTTCTTCACTATCCCCACGAAGCTTTAGAATCTCCTTTGGAATAATTAAGCAAGAGGAAGAAGATGGATCAATGGTGTAGACCTTCTATCAGCAATAATACTAAGGTTCAAAACCCTAGATTTGCAAAACCCAACTAGGACCACCAATATAGCTCACGAAAATCCCTAGGGGTCTCCCCTAGGGCTCACGGTTTGGAGAGAGAGAGGAAATGAGAGAAAAAATTCTGGAGAATTCTACTTAATGGTCTAAGGTGTTGGGGTATTTATAGACTAGGATCTTATCCTAATCCTACTCCAACTTGATCTTATCTAGTAGGATTTATTAATTAACAATAACTCTTATTATTAATTAAATAAACTCCTACTTAATCTATAACTACTTTAGTTATAGTAATCCTATTAATTAAAGAGTCCCTATTATAAGAGAATTCCTTAATTAAAAGGGATAAGTCAACATCCTACACCAAAGTAGGAAACTTAGTCAAACTAGGAATCCACAAAGGGGGGGCATGACCTTCTATGGGGCATGGGATTTGAGGAGTTAAAAATCCTTATTGTAATCTAATTACAATAACATCTTAATCCTAATTGCAATCCAACACTTGGATTTTAATTCCATAATAAAAGGAATTATATTTCAATAATTATTCAATTAAACAAATCCTAATCCAATTAGGATTCCTCAAGTGGGCGCCCCACCCTAGGGTTTAAACCCATGGGCTTTGGCCCATATTAAAGGTCCATTTTAATGGGTTTATGGATATGGGTCAAACCCATTTCCCCTTTAATTATGTTAATCAAATAATTACTAAAATAATCCCTTAGTTTAAATTAACAATTAATTTAAACAATAGATTAACTATTAATCTATTTAATTAAATGATTAACTTTTAATCACTTAAAATAATTGATTAACTTTTAATCAATTATTGAGCTTGTATTTCTTATGTGAGCACCTCCACAGATTGCTCTGGGACATTCTTACCCTGACCTATCCAATGTTATCCCATTGACCCTAAATGAGAATTATATCGGAATTGCAAGTGACGTGAGATATCCATGTTGCAATCGAATCCCGGTGTATGAACATTAACCATTACGGATCCCGCCACATGAACTCTTAAATTTGATTTATCCTTCCAAATACATTATCTCTAATGGGCCTTCGAGATTGACATACTATCTAACCCATAGCCCATTGCAAATCATCCGGGTTTTCAAGACTTATGATTAAGCCATGAAAAACAATTTCTCATGAAAAACATTTTGAAAAAATCCTTCTATAAGTTTATACCTTTTAATAAAAGTATATTTCAAAACTTATTTTTTTTTTCAAAATCACCTGCACAGGATTTGAACTTAATCAACTGTCTAACCCGGAACTTGGATAATCTCTCAAATTAATGAGCATGGATTTCTTGTTTGAAATTCATCATGACTCGAACAACTTTTTAACTATCTAACTGTCACTGTATTGTATTCCCTAAGTTAGAAAATACGTTGGTGGAATCAAAACAGTCAGATTACTGCCCAGTCATATATGAACTCATCAGATCTAAGGATCATCGAAACCGTTCAATGTGAATGAGAGACCAACTATCTGATAGTATGTTTATGCAAGTGGTCTCTCATTGAATGGAATCAGTCAGTGTACATTTAAGCACCCATATGCTGATGTGTAGTCTCCACTACAATAGTTCGAGATAGAACTACATCTCAACTATTGAGAACATCTACCTGTGATAATCTAATCACATAACTTTCCTATAATATATCCTATGGACCTTTATCGATATCTTATATCGTATAGATCATCTCATGATCATGGTCAATTACCCATAATATACACAATAGATTAAGAAGAAGCATTTATTAATCAAATTAATAAGGTTCTAATAATCTAAATGATTTTTCTAGGCATCTTGTCCAACGATCTCCCACTTACCCTAAAAGTCACTATGCCATAGATTTTAATCCCAAACTGTCTAAGTGTGTTACAAAAACTTTATCTGATAAAGCCTTGGTCATCGGGTCTGCAACATTAAGTTGAGACCTAATCTTTGTAACCACTACATCTTGTCTGTCAATGATCTCACGAATGAGATGATACTTCCACTCCACATGTTTCATCCTTTTGTGGTTCCTAGGTTCTTTGTTATGCACTACTGCACCGTTACTATCACAGAAGAGAGTGATAGGTCTGAGTGCTGAAGGAACATTTCCTAGCTCTTGCAAAAACCTTCTGAACCAGACTGCTTCTTTTGCTGCTTCTGAAGTTGCAATATATTCTGCTTCTGTGGTGGAGTCAACAATACTCTTCTGCTTTATACTGCGCCAACTGATAGCAGCACCACCCAGTGTAAACACATACCCAGATGTGGAAGCTCTATTGTCCGGATCAGATTGGAAATCAGAATCAGTATAACCCAGTCCAACTAAATCTTTTGATTAAAAGGTAAGCACATAATCCCTAGTCCTTTTCAGGTACTTCATAATGTGCTTCACTGCAGTCCAATGATTAACTCCTGCATTGCTTTGGAACCGACTAACAACTCCTACTGTATGATAGATATCCGGTCTAGTACATAACATGACATACATGAGGCTCCCAACTGTCGAAGCATAAGGGCACCTCTTCATTTGCTTGATCTCATCAGCTGATGTAGGGGCCATCTTTTTAGACAAAGTGACACCATGTCTAGAAGGAATAAGTGTTGTCTTACAATCACTCATACTGTACCTAGACAATATCTTGTCTATGTAGGAAGTTTGGCTCAATCCCAACATTCGGTATTTTCTATCTCTCAGAGTCTTTATTCCGAGAATATATGATGCATCTCCCAAGTCTTTCATTGAGAAATGCTGAGAAAGCCATATCTTGACTGATGACATCCCTACATCATTCCTAATGAGTAGGATGTCATCTACATAAAGAATTAGGTATACTACTGCTCTCCCACTGTCCTTCTTGTATATACAATATTCTTGCAAATTCTTATGGAATCTAAATTCTTTGATCGAAAGATCAAATCTTTGGTTCCAGCTTCTTGAAGCTTGTTTCAAACCATATATCGACTTGTTGAGCTTGCATACCATGTTCTCCTGGTTAGGAGCAATGAAGCCCTCTGGTTGCTTCATATAGATGTCTTCATCTAACATTCCATTAATGAAAGTAGCTTGACATCCATTTGCCATATCTCATAGTCATGGTGTACAGCTATAGCTAGCAATATCCTGATGGATTTAGGCATAGCTACAGGTGAAAAGGTATCCTCATAATCAACTCCTTGAATTTGAGTATAACCTTTTGCAACAAGTCTAGCTTTATAGGTCTCCATGTTACCATCGGCAACCTTCTTCTTTTTGTAAATCTATTTGCATCCAATTGGCCTTATACTATCTGGTGGATCTACTAAAGTCCAGACACCGTTGTCATACATGAAATCTATTTCAGCATTCATGGGTTTATTCCATTGAGATGCATCTACGTCTAATGTAGCTTCCTGATTAGTATTAGGATCTTTATCCTCATCATCAGGCGTAACTAGATAAATTTCATTATTGTAATACTGAAGTCTATCTAGTGGTCTAGAAACTCTTTCAGACCTTCTCAGTGGAACAGAATTAGGAGAAATTAAAATTGAAGGATTAGGTTCAGTTTGGATACTGGCTGTGTCGTCTTTCATCTCATGAAATTCAACTTTCTTAAGGAGATCCATTTCTTCCTCCAAGAAAGTGGCATGAAGCCTAACAACTATTGTTTGGTCTGCCTTGGAGTAGAAATAAAAACCCTTAGTTTCTTTTGAATATCCTACAAAATTCCATTTCTTTATCCTAGAATCCAATTTAGTGGGTTCGAGTTTGCGAACATGCGCAGGACAACCCCATACCCTTAGATTTTGTAAACTAGGTTTTTGCCCAGTTCACAATTCATAGGGTGTAAACGGAATAGACTTAGATGGAATCCGGTTTAGAATATAAATGGCAGTTTGTAGCATATCCCCAAAGATATGAAGGAACATCGGCATGGCTCATCATAGAGCGAACCATATCTAATAAAGTCTGGTTTCTTCTTTTAGAAACTCCATTTTGTTGAGGAGAGGCAGGACTTGTCCATTGCGAGATAATCCAATTATCACTTAAGTAATCCATAAACTCGTTGGTGAGATATTCACCACCTTGATTTGATCGAAGTGTCTTTATGGTTTTGTCAGTTTGATTCTCAACTTCTAATCTGAATTCTTTGAACTTTTCAAAGGTTTTAGATTTGTGTTGCATCAAATAGAAATATCCATATCTGGAATAGTCATCGGTAAATGTGACAAAATACCGGTATTGACCTCGTGCAACAATGTTAAATGGACCACATACATCACTATGTATTAGTCTCAACTTTTCTTCGGCTCTTCCTACCTTTTTAGGGTAAGGCTTCTTGTCATCTTCCCTTCGAGACAAGACTCGCATGTAGAGAGTGGTTCTACCTTGAGGAAGTCAAGGGGACCATCTATTACTAACCTCTTGATCCTATCAAGATTAATGTGACCAAGTCTCTTGTGCCAAAGATAGGTAGACTCAGTGCAATGTCTCTTCATTCCAGACATTCTAAATGATGAGACATTGTCACTTTGCAGACATTCATTATTTATCAATGAAAATATCAAATAAAGACCATTAATTAGATTACCAGCTATCAAGACCATTCCATCTTTCTTAATTTCAAAAATTGAATTAAAATTGATAGATAATCCATAAAATAAGAGTCTAGATACTGAAATCAAATTTTGATGTGCTGAAGGCACATAAAAGCAGTCTTCTAAAATTAATGTCTTTCCATTAGGTAAATAAAGAGTAAACAAGCTGATTGACTTCACTGCAACATTTGTACCGGAGCCAACTTTAAGCTTCTGCTCCTATTTGGTCGGCTTTCTGGTTTCCTTGAACCCCTGTAAAGAATTGCAAACGTGTACAGTGGATCCAGAATCAACGCACCATGAGTTAAGAGGACTGTCCAGAAAGTTAGACTCAACAGTAATATGTACTTCAAAGTATCTCTTACCTTGAGTACTTCCACTACCCTTCTTAAGAGTTGCGAGGTAAGTCCTGCAATTCCTCTTCCAGTGGCCTATTTTACCACAGTGAAAACACTTTCCATTGCATTTGTTTTCCTTGCTAGCTATCCCTAAAGAACCTTTGGCAACTCTTGCCTCACCCTTATTGTCTTTAAACTTTCCTGTACCTTTCTTCCCTTTTCTAAACTTTTTAGATTTCTTGGAGGTATCAGGTTTATCGACGATTAAAGTTTAACCTTTAGTTGACTTTTTGATCAAATCTTCTACAGCCACAAGTGAGTTCATAAGCTTATTTAGTGACATTTCACTCTTGTTCATGTTATAATTTAACACAAACGAATTGAAGGACAGAGGGAGTGACTGCAAAACAGTGTCAACTTGAGTGATGACATCCATCTCTCCACCAAGAATTTCCAGTTCATTCAATGATCCCATCATCTTTATGATGTATTCCCTGACTGGAGTTCCCTCAGCTATCTTGGTGTTAACAAGGGATTTCAACTTTACTTGTTGAGCTGACCTATTTTGCTCACCAAACATCTCATGAAGGTTTTGCAAAATGTCAGAAGCCTTATCCATGTGTTCATGCTGGCTTTGTAAAATGTTAGACATCGAAGCCAGTATGTAACACTTGGTCATCTGATTAGACCTCTCCCATTGCTCTAATCAGCCTTTTGGGCCGGTGAAGCATCTGTAGGAATTTTGGGCTTAGGTGTCTTAAGACATAGGTCAAGGTTATCCATGGCAAACACAATTCTAATCTTTCTTTTCCAGTCTACATAGTTAGTTCTTACTAACTTTTCATCATGAAGAATTTTAGTTAATGGGTGTAGGCCTGTCATGATCTAATCAAATGACAAAAAAGACAGTATTAGGGATCTATTGTATTCATTAATACCAATTAGATTATGGGTCTGTTTCTAATGGTATTGCCAATTTGGGAAGAATTAATTGGCATCGAAAACCTAGACACTGGCTTAATGTGATCCTGCCTTTGGACACATCATCACATCGCCTTGAATAGGCAGATAGAAACTATATTCTCCAATTTCACAGATCTCTTCTTGTGAATTCTGGAGTATTCGATCTACTGTCTGATCTATAAGGGATGTTATACTCACGCTTTGGCGTTATTGTATAATATCTCTTATTCATGTGCCCACCTACCCTGAACCTAATAAACCCTAATGAAAGCTCATGCTTTGGCGTTATTGCTCCCACTATTTGCTTGTTAAGTTTTCACCACGTTCACCCATAAGAGGGATTGGGCCCGGCCTTGGCCTGTCAGCTTACTCACACTCCCCACTATAGGATCACATAGTGTATGGTAGAAGATCATAATACTTAGGGACTTGTTTCCAGTCTTATATACACATGATATATCAAGAGCAATTATTTCAGCAGAATAATTAAACATATAAACAAATATCATCTCATGCTAAAATAAGCAGCAGTTATCATCTTATGATAATAAAACATTAGTATACAAGATTAATCGTTATGGGTCATTAAATTAAAATGCATGGAAGCAATGGAATGTGATAAGAACAAAGGTAGCTCGCAAACTCCTTCGCGATCCCTTCCTTTATCATCTTATCTAGATCACATTGCAACATCCTCCTTCGCAGCATGTCCACCAATGCATTAAATAGAATTTAAATGGCATTAGGGGAACCGGTATTCTATTTGCCATTTTCAGGGAAACCGAATGAATCTGCTCTTTACAGATTGCCAAAACCTACTACATATTAACCTCTAGTATGAATGCATGAATGATAAACAATTTATCATATATTATGACCCATAACTATAATCTCATATAAAAAAGATGCTACATGGTGATGGAGTACTTTTTCTTATTTTTAAAAGGATTTAAAATTTGATAACAATTATCAAATCGTCTGATAAAAATCTATATCTTATATAGATGAAACTCCGGAAAAAATAAAACAATTATATTTTCCATAAAACAATTTTCATAATCAAATAATACAATTTAGGAAAAATTTGAAAGCCTCTTGGAAAATTAATTTAGAAAACTCCTTTTTCCGTTTTAAATTTTCGACTCAAATTTTGACCATTAAAAATATTGATTTTGGAAAAACTTTATTCATGAAAGTTGTAGATCTTTTCGACGGCTTTGAAACGATATACTGACAAACCTAAATCGGACTTACGGTCATAAAGTTATGGCCAAAATACCAAAACTGTATTGATTCTTTTAATCAAATACAAATCCGAAAATCCATGAATCAATTTAAATCGAAATAAGATTTAATCTCCAAGAACGCTTAAGCAAGGGTTTCAAACACCATGGGATTTATTAATTAATGATCAAATCATTTAAAAGGAATTTCAAAATAAACTCTTTGTTTTGAATTTAATTATATCACATATAATACTAGTTTTTAAAATTTATTTAATTATCAAATCTTATTCAATAATATAATAAATATTTATTTATTTATCTTATGAACAAATAAAATAATAAAAACTATGGGCAATATTAAATAGATCTAAATTAATTCATCTCATGAATTAAATCATCCATTTAATTACCTTATCAAAATAAACAAAAAATACTCCTAACCATGAGCTCTGATACCAATTGAAGGGGGATCCGGATAAAAATTTATGCGGAAACTGGATGCCCTATATTTTAACACCATAAAAAGTATCAAAATTATCTAAGAGTTTTAGTCATATCACATCGGTGAATGTTTTTCACCGGCGAAGCTTAATCACTCAAACCATCAGGACTCTTTGTAGAGATTTCTCCGAAAAAATACTAGAAGCTCGATCCTTGTTCTTCGCTATCCCCACGAAGCTTTAGAATCTCCTTTGGAATTATAGAAGCAAGAGGAAGAAGATGGATCAATGGTGTAGACCTTCTATCACCAATAATACTAAGGTTCAAAACCCTAGATTTGCAAAACCCAACTAGGATCACCAATATAGCTCACGAAAATCCCTAGGGGTCTCCCCTAGGGCTCATGGTTTTGAGAGAGAGAGGAGAGGAGAGAAAAAATTCTGGAGAATTCTACTTAATGGTCTAGGGTGTTGGGGTATTTATAGACTAGGATCTTATCTTAATCCTACTCCAACTTGATCTTATCTAGTAGGATTTATTAATTAACAATAACTCTTATTATTTATTAAATAAACTCCTACTTAATCTATAACTACTTAAGTTATATTAATCCTATTAATTAAAGAATCCCTATTATAAGAGGATTCCTTAATTAAAAGGGATAAGTCAACATCCTACACCAAAGTAGGATACCTAGTCAAACTAGGAATCCACAAAGGGGGGGCGTGAGTTTCTATGGGGCGTGGGATTTGAGGAGTTAAAACTCCTTATTGTAATCCAATTACAATAACATCTTAATCCTAATTGCAATCCAACACTTGGATTTTAATTCCATAATAAAATGAGTTATATTTCAATAATTATTTAATTAAACAAATCCTAATCCAATTAGGATTCTTCAAGTGGACGCCCCACCCTAGGGTTTAAACCCATGGGCTTTGGCCCATATTAAAGGTCCATTTTAATGGGTTTATGGATATGGGTCAAACTCATTTCCCCTTTAATTATGTTAATCAAATAATTACTAAAATAATCCGTTAGTTTAAATTAACAATTAATTTAAACAATAGATTAACTATTAATCTATTCAATTAAATTATTAACTTTTAATCACTTAAAATAATTGATTAAATTTTAATCAATTATTGAGCTTGTATTTCTTATGTGAGCACCTCCACAAATTGCTCTGAAACATTCTTATCCTGGCTTATCCAATGTTATCGCATTGACCTTAAATGAGAATTATATCGGAATTACAAGTGACGTGAGATATCCATGTTGCAATCGAATCCCAGTGTATGAACATTAACCACTACGGATCCCGCCACATGAACTTTGAAATTTGATTTATCCTTCCAAATACATTATCCCTAATGGGCCTTCGAGATTGACATAATATTTAACCCATAGCCCATTGCAAATCATCCGGGTTTCCAAGACTTATGATTAAGCCATGAGAAACAATTTCTCATGAAAAACATTTTGAAAAAATCCTTTTATAAGTATAATACCTTTTAATAAAAGTTATTTCAAAACTTATTTTGTTTTCAAAATCACCTGCGCAAGATTTGAACTTAATCAATTGTCTTACCCGAAACTTGGATAATCTCTCAAATTAATGAGCATGGATTTCTTGTTTGAAATTCATCATGACTCGAACAAATTTCTAACTATCCAACTGTCACTGTATTGTATTCCCTAAGTTAGAAAATACGTTGGTGGAATCAAAACAGTCAGATCACTGCCCAGTCATAGATGAACTCATCAGATCTAAGGATCATCGAAACAGTTCAATGTGAATGAGAGACCAACTATCGGATAGTATGTTTATGCACGAGGTATCTCATTGAATGGAATCAGTCAGTGTACATTTAAGCACCCATATGCTAATGTGTAGTCTCCACTACAATAGTTCGAGATAGAACTACATCTCAACTATTGAGAACATCTTAGCATTCTGGCAGCCATATAAGTGAAGTGCCCAGCTTCACCCACAGTTGTGACTATATAAGATATAAGGAACCGGAAAGTTATATCTACCTGTGATAATCTAATCACATAACTTTCCTAGAATATATCCTATGGACCTTTATCGATATCTCATATCGTATAGATCATCTCATGATCATGGTCAATTACCCATAATGAATACACAGTAGATTAAGAAGAAGCATTTATTAATCAAATTAATAAGGTTCTAACAATCTAAATGACTTTTCTGGGCATCATGTCCAACAATTTAAATAGGTGACAACTCCAATTTGTAGGCATTTAGCATCATTCCTTCACAGGACCGACCCGAAAAAATTCTCTTGCTCACACAACATGTAAAATTTTCTAGCATATGGCCTACTAATCAAGAGATTTTTTTAGTAGGTTAGCCCTCCCGGCTATCATCTCAAGTTGTGGAATAGATGCAATTCTGTTGCAGATGATTGTTTTCAATTGTAATGGAGGTAGAAGAGGTGTAACCATCTTTGGAAAAATTTAAATTCTTTTGCATCAGCCCCTTTGACAATAAAAAAATTATCAATTAAATTCAATTGTTGGTATCCAATCTTTCTTGTGAGCATTCTACCTCTAAACTTGCTTCATGTGTAAATTTGATAGTGGAGTCCTAGATGCAACACTATGTTTTGATTCTTCTTCACATTCTTATAGGGGTAGGAGTACATTTTAGTCTAAAATTTTTCTTTGTTGACAAAACCAAGAAATTAAATTTTTTTTTGTTAGTTTTCAATCCATCTCTCCTTAGTAATTGCCTCTAAAGTTGCTTCATATATGGACTTTTAAAAGTAGAAGGCCCGATACAGATGCAACACTATTTTGGTTATTCTCTGCATTCTTAGATGGGATTTCCTAAGTAATCACATCAAACAAGAGTAGAAGTGCACTTCAACTTGATCTTCATCTTTATAGACAAAATCAAGAAATAACCCTCACATACACCCCTCATCTCTATCACATTGTAGGTGAGTTTTCAATCGAGCAATGAGTTGGCATTAGTGTAGAGATCTGAATCTTTTTCATGCTTTTAATGCAAGTTTTAGGAGTATAACAGTCTTTGTGATGTTTTAATGCCAATTTATTTATATTTAAATGGTATGGTGTGATCAAGGCTTAATCAAAGTTGAAAAGAGAGGGATGCCTTAACATACCCTCAACTTTAAGAAGCTCTAGTTTTGTCACCGCTTATCAGAATCAAGTGATTATTGAACCATTAGAAAGGTATTGGAACCCTCTTTAAGGTTTATGTTTAATGTTTTTTTTTCATATTTTTAGTCTAAACTAAGTCAAAAGTAGGTTTTCCGATGTTTTGTCTGCTGAAATTGCAGATCAGTCAACTTTAAAGCCCTTTTAGACCATTAAAAACTCAGAATTAGGATTTTCCATTAGAGGTAAAATTGTTCCCCTTTCAAGGATGATTCCAACGCAAGTTGAATCGTCAAAATCTGATAAGAGAGTCAAACATTATGGTAAAAATATCAAAACAAGGTAAAAATCAGTCGAAATCCGGAAAGGAGGAGTGCGATCTATCGCAAATCAGGTGCGATTGATGGCAAAATAGTGCGATTTATTACAAATTTCTGCAATTGATCGCATTCAGGTGAGTTTTTTTGAATTCCTTTCGGGTCTAAGTGCGATAGATCGCACTCATGTCCAGATTTTGTTTTTGAAGTCATTTTTTTTGGTTTTTAACCCTAGGGGGCTATAAATAGGGATTCTATTTCGAGGGTTTTAGGGTTCTAAACCATTTCTAACTTAATTTGGCAAGGGAGAAGAGGAAACCTAGCATTTTGAGGTATAAATTTCTTGGAGAAGAAGGAAATAGCTTGGAAATTGTAAGGAAAGCTTGAAGATCTTCCTTAAAGCTTCTTGAGAGCGATTTGGATCCAAGGGAACGATCCCTAAGGTCGATAAACTCTCTAACTCAACCCTATTAATGATTTTTGTGAATATTAGTATGATAAAAATTGAGATTTGATATGTTTTCCCCAATTATGTATGGATTAAGCTTATTAGAAATGGAAATGAGTTTGATACTATGGATGGAATGTATGAAAGATGTGAAATCCTATAGAGGATGGGATGAATGTATGGATGTGGTTTATGTTTGGGTTGTATGAATGGATTATGGTGTGGTGGAATGTTAAAAATGGGAAAGGGGAAAGTATCCATAATTAACCCACTCAAGGTGTTTGTTGAAATGCTTAAGAAGGAGGAATGCTAGTATAATGCTATTGATTATTAATAAACTAATTTAAATGGATATTGTTGTTTGTTATGATAAATTATGCCCTATTTACTTGTATGGTGATCGGTATTCGGGTGGACCAAACCTTAGAGAAAAATCCTCCACGTTGGGAATTCTCTAATTAGGGAGATGTAACCTAACGGAATTTCCTAATGGAAGATTAGAATCTAAGGGATGACTTATTTTAATTTCAATCACGACACTCAAGCACACGTACACTTGCATGATAAGTATGTAAGTCTCATGAGTTCACTTGTCTCACAAGCATACATGCATTGAACACGAACATGTTATGAATTATGCCATGAAAGAATGATCCCCTATTATGAACATCCACTCTACGCGTTGTCGTACTCATGTTATGCTATGAAAGAATGATCCTCTATTATGAACATCCACTCTATGCGTTGTCGAACACTATGAATTATGCGTTGCCGGGACAAAACACTATGATTATGCATTGTCGGGACAAACACCCTATGAATTATGCATGTATGAGTCTATGCATATGTTAAGTTTAAGTTCATAAATAAGAGTTACACAAGTACACGAGTCAAGATGATGTTATGACATGTTACATGCTTCGCACTCTGATTATGTCTATGTTGCATGGATCTATTATGATTAAAGCATAGATAAACTAAGCTACGATATTGATATTGCTCGTGCTACTTTATGTTGTTGTGGGGTTATTTATCCACTGAGTATTCCATACTCAGTCGACCTATCATTGTCTTCAGGTTTAGGAGATGAGTCATGGATTGAGGAGGTGTACGCCGAAGAGAGAGAAGAAGGTGAACTTCCTAAAGAGGAGGCTAGGGATATTGATAGTTATCCCTATTGATTAGTTTTAATATTTCTTTTTGGAAGAGATGTCCATAGCAAACTTTATGACTTTCAGTGGATATTGCCTTCGTTGTTTTATCCTGTTGATGGTTTTAGACTACTTTGCTTATGAGGAGTTTTGTTATGTGGATTATCATTGCACAGGATGGTTTAGCTTTATATAATCAAAATTTTACTATCCTCATTTTTTGGAGACTCGTGTTAGTATGTCTTATATGTCATGGATTTAAGCAAGTTATGGAAATGTGATGATTCCAAAGTCCTATTCTAGCCTTATATGATTTTGGGGTTATTACAGAGCAGAAGGGATTAAAGTCCTTAGGGCAAAGGTATTAAGTATAGGATATAGGAAGATGTCAACCTTAGGGAAGCAACATCATGTTTAGGACCTTACAGTTGTGAAGATTGAGCCTTGTTAAGCGTAGACTTAAGGTTTTATGTGAAAGTGTTCCTAAATAAATTATTTTCTTCTTCTTAGGACTGTAGGCATGAGAAGGAGTGGAAGTGTTAGACATGATGCCCAGAAAAGTCATTTAGATTGTTAGAACCTTATTAATTTGATTAATATATGCTTCTTCTTAATCTATTGTGTATTCATTATGGGTAATTGACCATGATCATGAGATGAACTATACGATATGAGATATCGATAAAGGTCCATAGGATATATTATAGGAAAGTTATGTGATTGGATTATCACAGGCAGATGTAACTTTCCGGTTCCTTATACCTTATATAGTCACAGCTATGGGTGAAGCTGGGCACTTCACTTATATGGCTACCTAAATGCTAAGATGTTCTCAATAGTTGAGATGTAGTTCTATCTCGAATGATTGTAGTGGAGACTATACATCGGCATATGGGTGCTTAAATGTACACTTACTGATTCCATTCAATGAGAGACCTCTTGCATAAACATACTATCAGATAATTGGTCTCTCATTCACATTGAATGGTTCTGATGATCCTTAGATCTGATGAGTTCATCTATGACTGAGCAGAGATCTGACTGTTTTGATTCCATCAATGTATTTTCTAACTTAGGGAATACAATACAGTGACAGTTGGATAGTCAGAAAGCTATTTGAATCATGATGAATTTCAAACAAGAAATCCATGCTCATTAATTTGAGAGATTATCCAAGTTCCGGGTAAGACAGTTGATTAAGTTCAAATCCTGTGCAGGTGATTTTGAAAACAAAATAAGTTTTGAAATATACTTTTATTAAAAAGTATTATACTTATAAAAGGATTTTCTCAAAATGTTTTTCATGAGAAATTATTTCTCATTGCTTAATCATAAGTCTTGGAAACCCGGATGATTTGCAATGGGCTATAGGTTAGATAGTATGTCAATCTCGAAGGCCCATTAGGGATGATGTATTTGGAAGGATAAATCGAATTTAAAAGTTTATGTGGCGAGATCCGTAATGGTTAATGTTCATATACTGAGATTCAATTGCAACATGGATATCTCACGTCACTTGCAATTCCGATGTATTCCCATTTAGGGTCAATGGGATAGCATTGGATAAGCCAAGGTAAGCATGTCCCAGAGCAATCTGTGGAGGTGCTCACATAAGAAATACAATCTCAATAATTGATTAAAAGTTAATAAATTATTTAAGTGATTAAAAGTTAATCATTTAATTAAATAGATTAAAAGTTAATCTATGGTTTAAATTAATTGTTAATTTAAATCTAGGGATTATTTTAGCAATTATTTAATTAACATAATTAAAAGGAAAATGAGTTTGACCCATATCCATAAACCCATTAAAATGGACCTTTAATATGGGCCAAAGCCCATGAGTTTAAATCCTAGGGTGGGGCGCCCACTTGAGAAATCCTAATTGGATTAGGATTGTGTTAATTGAATAATTATTGAAATATAATTCCTTTTATAATGGAATTAAAATCCAATGGTTGGATTGCAATAAGGATTAAGATGACATAAAGTTGGATTGCAAAAAAGAGTTTACAGCTCCCCAAAACTCACGCCCCTTTAGTGCTCACACCCCCCCTTGTGGACTCCTAGTTTGACTAGGTTTCCTACTTTGATGTAGGATGTTGACTTATCCCTTTTAATTAAGGAATCCTCTTGCAATAAAGACTCTTTAATTAGTAGGATTACTATAACTGAAGTAGTTGTAGATTAAGTAGGAGCTTAATTAATTAATAGTAAGAGTTATTATTAATTAATAAATCCTACTCGATAAGATCAAGTTGGAATAGGATTAGGATAGGATCCTAGTCTATAAATACCCCAACACCCTAGACCATTAAGCACTTTTCTCCAGAATTTTTTCTCTTCTCTCCTCTCTCTCTCAAAACCGTGAGACCCTAGGGAGACCCCTAAGGATTTTCGTGAGTTATATAGGTGGTCCAAGTTGGGTTTTGCAAATCTAGGGTTTTGAACCTTAGTATTTTTGGTGATAGAAGGTCTATACCATTGATCCATCTTCTTTCTCTTACTTTTATAATTTCAAAGGAGATTTTAAAGCTTCGTGGGGATAGCGAAGAACAAAGATCGAGCTTCTAGTATTTTTTTTGGAGAAATCTCTACAAAGAGTTCTGACGGTTCGAGTGGATTAAGCTTCATCGGTGAAAAGCATTCACCGAGGTGATATGCCTAAAACTCTTAGATAATTTTGATGCTTTCTATGGTGTTTAGATCTAGGGGATCCAGTTTCTACATAAATTTTTATCCGGATCCCCTACAGTTAGAAACAATAGAAATGGAGGGGATAGTGTGAGAGATGGAGATACCACAGATGGTACTCCCCAGGCCATCGTGAGTCAAGCTATGGAGGCTATCGTTGCAGTCATGGAGCGACAGGCTGGGATTAAGGCCTAGCAAACTGCATTGCTAGTAGCTGGCCAAGCTAGGCAAGAGAGGCCAGTTGAGGTCCACCCACCCTGACAGAATGGAGTGGAAGCTTTCAGGAGGATGGGTCCTCCAGCCTTCTATGGGAGCACGGATCCATCGGTGGCAGAGTTGTGGATCATGCAGTTAGGAAAGATATTCTCTGTACTCGAGGCTGCTGATGAGCAGAGAGTGAGATGAGCCTCATTTATGATGGAATGAGAGGCAGAACATTGGTGGAGGGCTGCATCCCGAAAGAGAAATGAGGTACGAGTTGGTCATGAGTGGACATGGGGAGAGTTCCTCGATTTCTTCTATGAGTAGTATTTTCCGACATCTGTGAGAGAGTAGAAAGAGATCGAGTTCTCTACTCTTCGACAAGGGAGCATGTCTGTGGCCAAGTATGAGGCCAAGTGTGTAGAGCTATCCCAGTTTGTGTCTCATTTGATTACTACGGAGAGCATGAAGGCGAGAATTGAAGGAGGGTTGAGAGATTACATCCAAGACAAGGTAGAGATCCTACGTCTTGGGACATGCTGAGAGGTAAGCGAGCAAGCTTTGATTGCCGAGAGGAGGTCGACTGAGTTTTTGAGGAAGAAGGGGATGCAAGAAGGCAAGTATGGCCCGTATGACGAGAGGCCAAGGATGGTAAGCCCAGCACCAGTGGCCAGGACAACCCCATATCAGAGGCCAGGAGCTGCACCTACCGTTCATCGTGCTACTCCTTAGGCACCACGAGCTGTCCCACCTGCTCTATGGGCGACTACGTATGAGGTATGCCTTTATTGTAATAAGAGGCATGTGTCAGGTGAGTGCCGAGCAATCACAGAGGGATGCTTTCATTGTGGTAGTATTGAGCATCGAATTCGTGATTGCCCAGTTCGGGGTATGCAAATGCCACCGCAGAGTCAGCTCCAGGGTGCTAGACCCTAGCCAGACAGCCAGTACAGTAAAGGCCACCTCAGGGTCAAAGGCCCCAGCAGCCTCGCTAGCCAGTTTAGGGTCGGGTGTTTGCTATTTCCAAATAGGATGTATAGGCATCCGATGATGTTGTGCAAGGTAAGTTTAAATCATAGATTAAATTATGTATGATGTTATACCGTTTGTATGACTTTGATGTTTGCTACTGTGTATAAACATGCTAAGTATATAATAATGGTTTGTGCACATGTTTTGACACACTTAACTATCCCAATTCAGGCACCTTGTTGGTAAATGATTGTTTAGCTCGTGTGTAAATTGACACCGGATCGGCTCATTCCTTTATCACTCCTAGTTTTGCTCAAGCTTTCCCTTCGGAGCCAAGCCCTTTAGACCGTAAGCTAGCTATCGCCACTCCAGTTGGTAGTTTAATCATCACTGATAAGGTCTATTGCGTTTGTGATATTCGAGTGGATCTTAGAGAATTGTCAGTTGATCTGACTGTCCTTGATTTTCAAGATTTTGACATCATATTAAGCATGGATTGGCTTTCCACCTACCATGGCAATGTGGATTAATTCGGAAAAGTGGTTAACTTCAAGCCAGTCAATGGGCCTCCCTTTCACTTCTGGGGTTTGAACAAGAGGGATGTAGCTAGATTTGCATCTTTGAGTATTTCTACCTCAGAAGTGCCAGACTCATCTACTATCCTAATGGTAAATGAATTCCTAAATGTCTTTCCTAAAGATTTGTTGGGTTTACCACCTGATAGGGAGATAGAGTTCACGATTGAATTAGCTCCAGGCACAGCACCCATCTCCAAAGTGCCGTATAGGATGGCCCCAGCAAAGTTGAAGGAGTTAAAGGAGCAAATTGAGGAGTTGCTCAATCTTGGGTTTATTCGCCCAAGTGTATCACCTTGGGGAGCTCCGGTCTTATTTGTGAAGAGAAGGATGGCTCGATGAGGATGTGCATCGACTATCGGCAACTAAACAAGGTCACTATCAAGAACAAATATCTTTTACCAAGGATTGATGACTTGTTTGATTAGTTACAAGGGGCTAAGTATTTCTCCAAGATCGATTTAAGGTTGGGCTACCATTAGCTGAAGATAAAAGCGGAAGATGTGCCTAAGTCTGCATTTAGAACTAGATATGGGCATTATGAATTTCTAGTCATGTCATTCGGTTTGACAAATGCTCTGGCAACATTCATGAATCTCATGAACATAATCTTCAAGCCGACTCTTGACCGCTTTGTGATTGTATTCGTGGATGACATTCTAGTGTACTCCAAGATCCAGAAAGAGCATGAGATACATCTCCGGGCCACACTGAAAACACTCTGTGAGCATAAGCTACAGGCTAAGCTTAGCAAGTGTGAGTTTTGACTAAAAAATATAACATTTTTAGGCCATATGGTGTCAGAAGATGGGATTTTTGTGGATCCTTCCAAGATAGAAGCAGTGGAAGGATGGGGAAGACCAAGGAGTGGTATAGCGGTTCGAAGCTTCTTGGGCCTAACTGGTTATTATCGAAGATTTGTGGAGGGTTTCTCTAGTTTGGCAGCTCCGCTTACTCATCTAACTCGAAAGAACGCTAGGTTCGAGTGGAATGAGAAATGTGAGAAGTGTTTCCATGAGTTGAAGAAGCGTTTTACCACCATTCCCATCCTGATTGTACCATCTGGTAGCAGAGGTTTTGTCGTGTACAGTGATGCCTCTCTCATTGGGTTAGGTTGTATCTTTATGCAACACAGGAAGGTGATTGCCTATGCTTCTCGACAATTGAAAGACCACGAGAAGAACTATCCTACCCATGATTTGGAATTAGCAGCGTTAGTCTTTGCTCTCAAGATCTGGAGACACTACCTATACGGTGCGAAGTTTGAAGTATTCATCGATCACAAGAGTCTAAAGTATTTGTTCTCGCAGAAAGAGCTGAATTTGAGGCAACGCCGTTGGGTAGAATTTCTCAAGGATTATAATTGCTCTATCCAGTACCACTCGGGGAAAGAAAATGTGGTGGCAGATGCGCTAAGTAGGCGACTTATTGTATTCTTGGCACACTTGATGGTCTAAGAATGGAAGTTGTTTGCAGAAGTTTCTAGCCTTGATGTGGCTTTCAGTGTTGGAACTTCTGGAGCTTTGTTGGCTAACATTATGGTCAGGCCAACCATCCTGGACAGGATTAAAGACCTGTAGCAGAATGATGCAGAATTACATGCTGCCATGAACAAGTCGCTTAGCAGCGGGTTTGAGGATTTTTCTTAGAGATATGGTGGAATTTCTTTCAAAGGTAGACTTTGTGTTCCGGATAATGAAGATTTGAGAAGGGATATTCTGTATGAAGCACACAAGTCAAAGTACACTATCCATCCGGGAGGTACCAAGATGTTCCAGAACTTTAAGAAATATTTTTGCGGGAGAGGTATGAAAAAGGATGTGGCTACCTATGTATCCAAGTGGTTGGTTTGTTAGCAAGTGAATGCCGAACACCGGAGATCAACAGGACTCCTTCAGTCACTTCCTATTCACGAGTGAAAGTGGGAAAATATTTTCATGGACTTTATTGTGGGTTTGCCAAGGACTGCTAAGAACTTTGATGTCATTTGAGTGGTGGTCGATCGATTGACTAAGTCAGCTCATTTCCTTCCATATTGGACCACTTTTAACTCCAACCAGTTGGCCAACCTTTATATCAAAGAATTAGTCCGTTTGCATAGAGTGCCAGTTAGCATTGTATCTGATCGATATGAGCGCGGATTTCAGTCCTACCCACAATTGGAAATGTTCGATTAAGGGTCGCCACATATTCATTCAGTACGGATAAGTCCCCGGGATTATGGATAAGGTCTTAGTCTGCTTAGATTTCTAGGTAAGAGGTTCGGTTAAGTCTGGGGAAGGTGTTAGGCACCCCGACACTTCCATTTTGTAATGGTTTTCTACTTTCTAGGTCTAAGCTATATTAATGTCAAGGTATTAGTCAAATGCCTTAGGTTTAGTTTATATTAATCCAAGAAAGGAAAAGCTAACAAAGGTCGAACCTGATTTGGCTTGCCTACGTACTCACATTGGGGTGAGATCAGATCGAGCATAGTTTTGGCACATAAGCCCGTGCCAAGGCTGAGAGAGTATGTGTGTGCACCAGGGGTGGAGGGTCTAGCCCAGAGGCTAGGATTTGGTTGACCGGGTTGGTCAAGGGCTTGGTTATGTTAGATTGGACCCAGTACGCCAAGGTTGGGCTTGGAAGGCCGAGGGTAAGCCCGGTAGGCTTAAAGGTTTAGTCTGGTAGACTAAGGATCAGACTCGGTAAGCCAAGGGTAAGCTCGATAGACTAAGGGGTGGTCCCGATAGGCCAAGGATAAACCTAGTAGGCTCTGGTTGGGTCCAGTAGGCCAAGACTGAGCCTAGAGGCAAAGAAAGTTTAACTGGAGTTAAATGGGTCTAACCATGGTTAGGGTTACTAACCATGGTTGGGCAATGCCCAAGATTAGTTTTATGGTCCTTAAAATTGATTTTTGGTTTTTAGGAATTTATCCCAATTTTTTTAAGGTTAAACGAGGTTAACCACGGCTAAGACATGAGTTTAACCATGATTAATCTAGTTAACCATGGTTAGACAGTCTATGGAGTCAGATTTAGAATCACACTGTATTTTCTGAGTATTCCCAAATTCTGGGATTTTCTAGGGTTTAAATGGGCTTAACCATGGTTAAGTCAAGTGTTAACCATGGTTAAGCTCATTTAACCATGGTTTGGCATACTTGTATAGTCTGATTTTGACATTTTCTGTAATTTCAGATTATTTTTTATTTTTAAGAAAATTTTAGGATTTTTCTCTCATTATTAGGTCAACTAACCATGGTTAAATCCTAACCATGGTTGGGTTAACCCGTGGTTAAAGTCAGGGGTAGTCTGAACTAGGCCTAGGGGGTTAGGCAGGGCCTTGAGGGGCCTCTTACTAGGCTTGGGCTCTTGCAAAGCTTATGAAATCCGAATACTGGATTTGGCGGTAGAGACACTACCACCAATTCTACTTCTTCACTAATCCAAAATGTCGATGAATGTTCTGCAGGCATTTCCAGACACTTTTTAATCAAGGTCTAGGCCACTGTAACTGGGATTAGGGGTTAACCCATGGGATCATGGACACAAAGGGATGAAGAAGGCACTTCAGGGAAGCTCCTGGGCCTGATGTGGGCCCTGGAAATGGCTTGGAGTGGGTCCCACAGAGAGCCCAATAACGGTAGATGTTCTACCGTCATTCTGCACAATTTTATTTTGAGTGCATTTTAACCCTAGTTAAGGTGATGATGGGGGGAACCTGGAAGGACTAGGGTTAACTCAGGGAGTTCTTGGGTGTCTGACCGATGCCATAGAATGGACCAGGAGTGCACCAGGTGGGGGCCACAGCAACCTGAACAAGAAATACTAGGAATGATGGTACCATGTTTACCGCCATTCCTGAGATTTTTCAGCAAATGGTTTTGCCCTACAGGGCTGCTGCTTGAAGGATTCCAGTGGAGGAGAGGGTGGTGGGGCTTGGTATTTATAACTAAGGGGTTGAGGACATCCCTGGTATTAGTACCAGGGTGGGCGGAGGTCTGGAGGAGGAGAGGGGCTGCTCAGGAGTGTGCCTGAGTACGCAGGGAGGGTTGGTGAGATGCTGGAACACGATACAAGTAATGGCGGTAGAATAATTACCGTCATTTCCCTATCAGGCTAAAATTAAATTGCGGATCATCTACCACCAAGCTTGCTTTTTACCCAACAGGGGCCTAGGCCAGCTCGCACGCAGTATGGGGTGAGGGATTGAAATTTTTGGGGCTTAGGCTTAGACCCAGGCCGAGATTTTAAGGGCTTTAAGCCCTGAGGGCTAGATCTAGGGCCAACTAGGGGTTCACCTAGGGTTAGGCCTAGGGTTGGACTGGGGTTAAGCCTAGGGTCAACTAGAGGTTCAGCTAGGGTTAAGGTTTAATCAAGTTTAGGCCTAGGATTGGACCAGGGTTAAGCCTAGGGTTAGGGTTTAACTAGAGTTAGGTCCTAGGGTTTACCTAGGGTTAGGTCCTAGGGTTTGCTTGGGGTTTACCTAGGTTTAGGGTTTAACTAGGGTTAGGTCCTAGGGCTTACCTAGGGTTACCTAGGGGTCTACCTAGGGTTTGATTAGGATTAAGTCCTAGAGTTTGATTAGGGTTACGCTTAGGGCTTGTTCAAAGTTAACTAGAGTCAAAGGGACTTGGTTAGGGAGTAACCATGGTTAAGAATTCTTAACCACGGTTAAGAGGGGGTGTAAAAATTGGGTGCTTACAGCTTTCCCTCTTTGTTGGAGAGTGCCAAGATCGGTAATTGAACGATAAAGACTAAAACCATCCAATTTTTATACCGAGATTGGATTAGGAATGCAGTATGTGCATATTGTGCAAATGGTGAGTTCTATTAAGAGATCAGAGCTACTACTGGGGAAAATCGAGTAGCTGGGGAAACAAATGGATACAGAGACGGCGTGGCTCAGAGGCGCTTAACCGACAAAAGGTGTCGATCGGAAGCGGCAGCTAGATTGATTGAAACAGTGTTTCCTAAAGGGGATTTAACCAAATCGATCGAAAGATACAGGGATGTCAAGAACACACGGGGTGTTAGAAGGGGGATACGGAGTGTCAGGGGACACACGAGATGTCAGAACACACGGGGTGTGAGGGGACACGCGGAGTTTCAAGGAACATATGGGGTGTGAGGGGACACGTGGAGTTTCAGGGGACACACGGGGTGTGAGGGGACACGTGGAGTGTCTGGAGACACACGAGCTGTCAAAACACACGAGGTGTTAGTGGACACGTGGAGAGTTAAGAGACACACGGGGTGTCAAAACACACGGGGTGTTAAGGGACACACGGAGTGTTAGGGGACACGCGGAGTGTCAAGAGACATACGGGGTGTCAAAACACAGGAGGTGCTAGGGGACACACGGGGTGTCAGGGGACATGCATGAGGTAATGTCGTGGTATGACGAGGTTGTCATGGGGTACACAGGATTTCTAGGACACACGGGGGTGTCACAAAGGGGACACGTGGGTGGTGTACACTGTTAAGGTATACACGGGATGTCAAGGACACACGGGGGTGTTACAAAGGAGACATGTGAGTGGTGTTTACTAATAAGGTACACATGAGATGTCAAAGACACACGGAGGTGTCACAAAGGGGACATGCGGGTGGTATACACTGTTAAGATACACACGGGATATCAAGGACACATGAAGGTGTTACAAAGGGAACATGCGGGTGGTATACACTTTTAAGGTACACATGGGATGTCAAGGACACACGGGGGTATCACAAAGGGGACATACGGGTGGTGTACACTATTAAGGTACACACGGGATGTCAAGGACACATGAGGGTGTTACAAAGGGGACATGCGGGTGGTGTACACTGTTAAGGTACACACGGGATGTCAAGGACTTGTGGCATGTCTCGAAAGCACTATCCAGGGCTAATATTGAAATGGCATATCCCGGAGGCACTAGTCGGATTGAAATTGTAGGATGTAGCTGAGGTGTAATACAGCTACAATGCGTGCGTCTTGATTAAGTGCAATGTGTTGTGAAACTTGAATGAAGTGCATGAGGCTAGTGCTTGTCAGAGTGCAGTTAGCTAGAGTATTTTTGTAAATAGCTAGTGCATAACTAGGGTGCACTGTAAGTGACTCGATTGAGTGCTAATTTGCGAGGTGTACATCTAGGGTGCATGAGTGACTCGATTGAGTGTGTAGGCTAGTGTGTAGCTCGACTGGGTGTGTGCTAGGTTTGTAGCTAGAGTGCTTTGTGAGTGACTCGATTGAGTGCAGGAGCTAGTGTGCAGCTTGACTAGGTTTGTGCTAGTTGTGTAGCTAGAGTGCTTTGTAAGTGACTCATTAAGTGCATGAGCTAGTGTACAGCTTGACTGGATGTGTGCTAGTTGTGTAGCTAGAGTGCACTATAGGCTACTAACTGTATGTGAATGGCATGCACAATTTGACCTATGCTGATGCATGGAATGCTTGACTAGTCATGATTTTACTGGTGTGTAGGTTGATGGAGGGCTAGGTATATGACTCGCTCTTGGAGACCAATCCATTGCTGATTGGAGATTTTGGAGGCACTTGATCTCATTCTTGCTTCCTTGTTGGACCAGTATTGTATCCCGATCAGTTACTGAGTTCTGTTTGATTTGACCAAACCGATGGACGGATACTGCGATGACAGGGTCGAAGGATACGTCAAATTTTGACAGTGGTTGACTTGATGAGTATTTGGACTCTAGTAGTGATCGAGAGATGTCATAGGATTGGACACGGAAGCTATCTTGCACTTCAAGGACGGTTGATCCAATGAGAAGAAGATGACTCATGATTTGGAGCTAAATGCCTCATTTGCTTATGTGATTCAATAGGGAGATCATTTTCACAGGGAGAATGGATTTTTTCCTTAGGGTAGAGTACGATGCTAAGCAGATTCATCTTACGGCATGCATAGTTGGGCTTTGCCAGGGACCTGAGGTCGTTTTCCCAATAAGACCTGCTTTGCCTTGATCTGGAGATACTCCTATTTGGTGTTTTCAACTTATCCCTTCTAGGTCCGCCTAATTTTTGCGCAATGAGGCCATTTCTGGATTTCACTCATGCCTACGAAGTTGATGGGTTTTTCTCCCTTTTTTGCCCCTGGTCGTATGACCAGGTCTGGGGTTCGCATATTTTTTGTGCACTAATGCCATTTTCGACTTTCATTGGGCCCGCGATGAATTTGCACGATGTTTTGTTCCCGTCATTACCTTGGATATCAGTATTTAGCTTTTGGATACTTTCATGGTAAGTTGCTTGCACTTTTAGTCTGTAGGGGATCTAGGAAGACTTGTGACAGAAAAAAATGTAGGCTAGGGGACCGAAATTTGGGACACCCTGTAGTTGATTTGCACTCCCTTGGGGATCTCTGCTGAGTATTCCCTTTTTCTTTTTTTTTGTGGACTCCGCTAGGGATTGTCCTCTCTAGTAAAGGTGGACATTAAGGGATTCTTCCCTATTTGAGGGAGTTTTCTAGGGAGAATTTTGATTGACTCTACTGAGGAGAGTGATTCCACTGGGGAGAATTTGATTCCATTGGGGAGAGAGTCTTGGGAGAAATTGATTCTGCTAAGGAGAAAGTCCAGAGGGGTTCTCTCTACTCAGGGAGTCCCCAACTTTGAAAATGTTTCAACTTCTATTTTAGGATTCCCTTTTGATGGAATTTTGTACATTTGGTGTTGACTTCGTCGGCGAAACTGGGGATAATTGGACTCTGCTTTAGGGAGATTCTAGGGAGGTTTTATTCCCTTTCGTGACCTCACCTAATCGCCAGGTTGCCTACGTACCCTTTGTGGGATCAGGTCATGATGTAGTTCAAGCGATGCCACAGAGGGTGAAGGAGGGTGTCCTTGAAAAAAGGTTTTGTGAAAGAAAGGTTGTTAGGCTCAAGGGGCTAATTAGCAGATTTCATTGATTTTGTGAATGAGTTTACATTACTGGGTATGAAGGGGTACCAAGGATGGCTTCCTGTCCTTTCCCGAAGCGGCTAGAAGTACAAGCGTTACCCGACCGGACCCTGAGTGCTATGCTTTGATTTTTGCCCATTTGATTGGCTCAGGGTCAGATGATTGATATTGCCCCTAGCATTTATCGAGTGGGGCATTTGCCCCATGACTAGTAAATTTGAGCAGTTTTCGGCAGGTGCTAGTCGCTTGTTCTGGCATTGGTGATGTGAGTGTCAGCTTTGTTCCGTGTCTTGTAAAGAAGCAAGTTGGCCCTAACTCCAAGTGTTGATGGGGGTAGAATGATGGCAAGATTTCAACCTTACCATCACGAGGAGAGCTTGACTCTGTACGATTTCCAGATCTTGACTGAATTTGGAGATTACGCCGGATGACCGGGGATGGGCTTGCCACTTGCTTTTGATTGCCCCTGCCCCTGCCGTGGTGAGATTTTGGCCTTTGCATGCATAGAATTGCTACCTGGCTTTGCACAGGATGAGGTTTTCGGATGAGAATTCTGCTCTTCCTCGTATTCTTCCCCTGAGGGTTGTGGGTCAGATTACCTGTTTTAAGTAACCTCTTGTTGAAGCAAATAAGCTTAATTAGCATTCAACTATGCTAGGCAAGTATGAGAATTTTGAGAAAAAGAGTGATTTTATTGAATTGAAAGAGTTAGACTCTAGACCAGACTTGTACAAGGGCCGCTGCGGCCGGCTCTTAGAAAAAAGAAACCCTAAACTAATACTGGCTTAGACTTGGCTTGGTTCTGATCAACCGAACTCAACATCTTGCTTTCAGGTCTCCTTCCTTCAGATGAGTTGGTGAAGACACTGCTCTGGGTGGCACAAGGGCAGATTGCTTGATGGGCTAATGAGGGGATAAGGTTTTCAAGAGGACCAGTTACCAGGTACATAATCAGTTTCACCCTTATTGATTATGTCTTCGATTGCATGCTTAAGAGCGATGCAGTGGTCGGTAGAATGTCCAGGGCCTTGATGAAATGGTGGTTCCTTTTGGCTAAGGGTGATAGGACTGCGGAGTGCGATCAGCTTTCTCTTAACGAGAACTGGTAGGAGCTGACAGAGTGGAAGAGGGGTGAAATGCTTGGGTGGTGCCCGCTCCTTTTAGGGCTTAGGGAGCAAGTGAGAGGAAGGTCTTGTGTGTTTGTCAGAGAGGTAGGGGCAAATCGGGGTTTGCCCTTGTACCATCGGAAGCTTGTTGAGGGTAGCAGTCATCTCTTGGAGGAGAGCCTTGATTTCCTTGATGTCCTGTTCTTGACAGAGGAGGGTTGTCAAGATGATTTCTTGGCCGGTCGATGCTTCTCCATCCTCCATCGCTTGGGTCCTTGAGTCGTCGCCTTGGTATGGTGGGATCTGAAAATGTAGAGCGAGTCAATACCGGGGTAAGGTAGGCGGAATTAAAATGCATGAGCACACGTGGGTTAGACCTGATGGGGTAAGACTCAACAAAAGGAAAAGACTCGACCTTAAACAACACCCTTGATGAGGTAACTAGGGTGAGGGATAGGCATGGTTTACATACCTTATTGATTCTTGCAGTTGGGTCACTTCTAGGAGTGCTGTCGACTATGTGATGCATAGATTGTGCTCTAAAACTGCATGAGCGATGCTAGGTGCAGAGCAATGTCCGTGAGGCAAGGACTAGGATAAACCGGGTTCTACAATCCCCTAGATGGGTGTAAGCGTAGTGTACTAGTGATGCAGATACCTGATAATGTAATGGCAATGCAAGTGTAAGTGCCGGCGTAGTGTGCCGGTGTAGCGTGTCGATGTTGCAAAATGTAATGGATAGTGTACTGGTGCAGTGTGAACCTAACTGGTGCAAACGTTGTTCATGGACAATGGTGAAGGTGCAGTGGTGCAGGAGGGGCACAGTGCGAGTGTTTGTGCTCAGTGTAGTTGTAGCATGGTGAGTGGAATAAGGACTAAACATGAATGTGAACGATTTCCAGGAAATAAGATACTACAAAAGATTTCGCATTGGATGCATGATGGGGGAGATACAGGGCAGTGACTCAATAGAAAAGAAAAAGACTCGACCCTATGCAGGTCCATCAGGGACGGCAAAGTCAAGTGGACGGGGCATACCATCGAGGTCCATGATCTGTTGTTGGAGGGATGTGATTTCAACCTCCATGTCATCAATTGTTTCTGTAGCATTGAACATTCGGAATCCAAACTGTCGGATCCCATCGGTCATCTCAACCTTTGCACTGTCCAGCTGTTCTTCGTAGAAGTGTAGCTGAGCCCTGATGACGGCTGTATCCTTGGCATCACCCCTGTGTCTCTTCTGGAGAGATTGGACTGTATGCTCGAGCTGCTCCACTTGTTCCTGTATAGCCTGGAGTTCGTGGTTCTGCTGTGCTTCCTGCTGCTTGAATGCTCGTTGGGTCTTCCGTAGCCTCTTTTCCCTCTCCTGGAGCTGTAACTGTCTTTCCAGGAAGATGTCTCTCCAGGGAACCACCATTTCAGCAATGGGTATGTTTCCTCATGATGGAGCTGTAGCTGGTGTTGGCAGTTCCCTCGGTACCGGCATGCAAGATGAAATGTCAGGATCTTCCACCCACAGTCGGTATGCTAAATCAGTCGGTCGTACTGCTGTAACCAGGAAGTCTGGTCATTGGTCTCTCCTGGAGCTTCACAATCTGCTTGGAAGTGGTGGGTGAGGCGTTCAGACTGCACTGTGAAGTTGGCGAAGTCATTTCCCAAATTATCTATCACCGGTATATGCTGAGGGAGTCTAAACTGGTGGAGGACTCAGAATGGTATGTAGGCTGCTGAACCGGTAAAACCTGCTAGGATCATGCACCGTCTTCCTGCTATGACGACGCGAGGTAGCTGTTTTTGGACCAGTCATACGCATTCCCATGTAATATGTTCCTCTTTCAGGTTCTGGAGAAGCTGGTAGAGAGTTCTGACATCGGTAATCACTATCTGGCCCTGATTTAGAGAAATCTTCCTGGGCAAGCTGTATGCATCTCAAGAGACGTCGGGCACCGGTATGATGGTAGGCAGGTGAGATACCAGTCACAAATTTAAGAGCGGTGCACTGGCATAGAAGATGCCTTTTCTGCGTTTCATTGCTTGGTTGAGATCCCTGAGAAGCTCCGCAAGGATGACTGGGTGACCGTCTTGGAGTCGCGCATGTCTTCAATAATTTCCACCAATATAGAGTCGACGAGAGTGCGACACTTGGGGAAGACCAGCTAGGACATGATCATCAGTGCAAAGGCATTGAGGCCGCGAAGTTCAATTGTCAGGGAGTCAGGGTTCCACTTGCGGCTATACCACTTTTCAAGGAATTTTATGGGCACTCGATTATAAGTGCCGCTAGGATCATACTGCAAGCAGGCAGACTTGATTTGCAAAAACCTTGAGAGGTCTGCCTGGTATGTTGTCTTGTAGCGCGGTACTATGACATCGCCTTCCATGTTCAACCTTTGAATGCGATGTATCTCTTCCAGCGTTGGACACAATTCATTCTTACCAAAATGGAACACCATGTATAATGGGATCCAACACTAGATAACAACATTTAAAAGGCACCAGTCTAGTTTGACAACGGATAGGTCTAGGATGGTCCCTGCTTTGTAGTACTGAGCCCAAGCAAGACGCTGACTTGGACTAAAGGCTCCAATTGATTTCTGAAGGCTATCGTCACATGCCCCTTGAGAAGTGAGATGTACGGATCGTGACGATTGACCAATTGACTAAATAATCCCTGAAGGGCCTACCATCTATCTAGATAATATACAGACTCTATGTGAGTGTACTGTGTACGCAAATGCAAGATGCAAAGATGATGCAAGTGATGATGATATTTTTTGATTGAGTGTGACAAGGCACATGTGTTCTGTATGGATGCTTACCTAGGTAGAGTGCCCGGATAATCAACCATGGCTGGGAGACAGGTATAGGGTGCAAGCAGTTTAGGATTTAGAGTATCTTTTCAGGTAGCCTGCTTGTAGACTATACCAAACCCTATTCTATATGCAGAATGCTGAGATAATGCAAATGTATTCCTAGTAGGATGGGGGGTCACTTAACACCGTATATGCGACTCCCTGAGAAGGGACGATTGGTGTAAGCGGGAGCGTTCAGAATCCTTCCCTAAGGGTAATCACCTAGCAGGAGTAACTCCGTAGATCTTCAAGACTTTTAAGCCTCGGTCACTGAGGATAATCATCCAGCAGCCATAAGTATAATGAGCCTGTCTAATGGGTTTAGGGTTGTTATACTACTATGCTATGTATGCTATGCACAGTGTAAATTACACCAAAAGGATATAAAGAATTAGTATTTGACTAAATTCTAAGGTATTTGATTGATTTTGATCTTAATTTGGCTTAAACCTAGGTTCCAGGTTGAACCTTGATGATAGAATCTCTGCAACAGAGTCGCCAGAACTGTGAGCGCAGATTTCGGTCCTACCCACAGTTGGAGATGTTCGATTAAGAGTCGTCACTTATTCATTTAGTAGGGATAAGTCCTCAGGATTATGGATAAGGTCTTAGTCTGCTTAGATTTCTAGGTGTAAAGTTCATGTTTTTTGTGTTAGCATATTTCGGTGTCAAAACAAAGTCTAGGTGTGTATCTTGTGTCTTTGCCGTCAAGCATCCGCAAACAAGTGAAGTTGAAGACTGTTGAAGACTCAATTGATCATTTCTTGCATAGGATGGTAAGTGACCTTGATACCATGTGACCATAGGTGAGAATTGACTTAGAATAATCCTACTATGATGCCTTAGATGGTAAGTGTCCTAAATTAATCATACGGACCCTAGGTGATGAGATAAGTAGTGCAAAACATGTTAGAAATTTTGAAAATTTTCAAAAATTAAGGTTGCTTGAAAGTGGCATATCTCCCAAACCGTAGCTCGGATTTTACTCTATAATATATCAAATCGATCACATCAAAAAGAGCTAAAACTTTACTGAAGGGTGTGAGAGCCAAAAAAGGAGTTTTAAAATCGAGTCTGCACCTCAAGGTCGACCCTGACCATTGAGGGGACCTTGAGTATAAAAGTTTTTGAAAACTAAGGTTGCTTGTAAGAGGCATATCTCACAAACCGTAACTTGGATTTTGCTTCATAATATATCACAATGACCGTGTTGAAAAGGGCTACAACTCTCATGTAGGAAGCAAGAGCTGATTTTGTGATTTAATATCTCAGTCGACCGAAACCAGTCAGGGTCGACCCTGATATGGACTATTTTTGTATGCTGAAATTTTCCAGCAAGTGAAAACAGCCAGGGTTAACCCTGGAGGTTACTTGGGTCGACCCAAGTGGACATTTGGGTCGACCCAAGTATCCTTGAGGGTCGACCTTGATATGGGAAATCATTCCTATACGTTTTTTTCATTCCTCTTTGGTTTTTACACCACTTTAGCAAGTTTCAAAGCTTGGTTTTGATTCCCTATAAAGTTAGAACCCTTCTACTTCATGGAGCACAACCTTGGGGGAGTATAGAGAGGGTTTTTAATTCCTTCTAGAGTCCATAAAAACTCTGACATCTTATTGTTCTCCTTCCCTTTGTTAGTGTATTCAACCTAGAGTTTACAAGCCTAAAGTTCTAATTTTGCTTGTTTGGACTTGTCCATCGAAGGAGTCCATCTAGGTGTTGATTTCTATCAAATCATCAACTCGTTCTAGATAGAACAACTTGGCCGGAATGTTCCAAAGCCTTTGCGAAGGAGATCGATCCAAGATGGATCATGGTAGTGTAATTTGGTCGGTTGAATCCGAAGCCGTCATTGACGAAGATCGATCGGAAGATTGTGAACTATTTTTGAGACACAAAGAGAAGTACGAGCTGCTGCGGTTGATCACAGGACTTGAGAGTACGTGATGACTTTTCGAGGTATGAAGGACTAAGAATTGAAGGATCAAAGTGTCGAGTCTGAAGGAGTCAAGTTCGAGTCTTGTAAGTTCTTGTTAACTTTGTCTTAGTGGATTCTCAAGGTTGGACTAGGTCCCGTGGTTTTTCCTAGAAGGGTTTCCACGTAAAAATCTTTGTGTTGTGGTTTACTTGGCTTTCTATTTTCTGCACTTAAAGTACATCATCCCTTAACTTAATAACTTAATTGTTAAAACATCAAAAAGGGTAGATAGACTTATAGGAAGCCCTAGCCATCCCCTTGACTTTGTGAGTTCTTAACTCAAACCTTAATTTGAGGATCACCGAATTTTTTTTTCACTAGGTAAAAGGTTCGGTTAAGTCCGGGGAAGGTGTTAGGCACCCCGGCATTTCCATTTTGTAATGGTTTTCTACTTCCTAGGTTTAAGCCATATTAATGTCAAGGTATTAGTCAAATATCTTAGGTTCAGTTTATACTAATCCAAAAAATGAAAAGCTAACTAAGGTCGAACCGGGGTTGTGTTGCCTACGTACTCACATTGGGGTGAGATCAGATCGAGCGTAGTTCTGACACATGAGCTTGTACCATGGCTGAGGGAGTGTGTGTGCACCAAGGGTGGCTAAGAGTCTAGCCCGGAGATTAGGGTTTGGTTGACCGTGGTCAAGTGCTTGGTTATGTTGGATTGAGCCCGGTAGGCCAAGGTTGGGCCCGAAAGGCCGAGGGTAAGCCCGGTGGGCTTAAAGGTTTACTCTGGTAGATTAAGGATCGGGCCCAATAGGCCAAAGATAAGCCTGATAGGCTTAGGGGTGGGCCCGATAGGTCAAGGATAAGCCCAGTAGGCTCTGGTTTGGGCCCGGTAGGCCAAGACTGAGCCTGGAGGCCAAGAGAGTTTAACTAGAGTTAAATGGATCTAACCATGGTTAGGGTTGCTAACCATGGCTGGGCAAGGTTCAAGATTACTTTTATGGTCCTTAAAATTGACTTATGATTTTTAGGAATTTATCCCAATTTTTTCAAGGTTAAACGGGATTAGCCATGGTTAAGACATGAGTTTAACCATGATTAGTCCGGTTAACCATGGTTAGACAGTCTATGGAGTCAGATTTAGAATCACACTACCATTTTTGAGTATTCTTGAATTTTAAGATTTTATAGGGTTTAAATGGGCTTAACCATAGTTAAGCCAAGTGTTAACCATGGTTAAGCTCATTTAACCGTGGTTAGGCATGCTTGCATAGTCTGATTTTGACATTTTCTACAATTTTAGATTATTTTAGAGTTTTAGGGAATTTCCAGAATTTTTTTCTCATGATTAGGTCAGCTAACCATGGTTAAATCATAACCATGGTTGGGTTAACCCGTGGTTAAAGTCAGGGGTAGTCTGAACTGGGCCCAAGGGGCTAAGTAGGGCCTTGAGGAGTCTCCTACCAGGCCTGGGTCTTCCAAAGCTCATGAAATCTGAATACTAGAATTGGTGGTAGAGCCATTACCGCTAATTCTGGTTCTTCACGAATCCAGAATGTCGGTGAATGTTCTACTGCCATTTCCACGCTCTTTTTAACCAATGTTTAGGCTACTGTAACTGTGGTTAGAGGTTAACCCACGGGATCATGGACCCATAAGGATGAAAAGGGCACTTCAAGGAACATCCTGGGCCTGGTGTGGGCCCTGAAAATGGCATGGAGTGGGCCCCATAGAGGGCCCATGTCAACTGCACATAAAATCATAGAATGGTGGTAGATGCTCTACCATCATTCTGCACAGTTTTACTTTAAGTGCATTTTAACCCTAGCTAAGGTGATGAGAGGGAACCTGGAAGGACCAGGGTTAACTCAGGGAGGTCTTGGGTGTCTGACCCATGCCCTTGAATGGACCAGGGGTGCACCAGGTGGGGGCTACAGTAGCCTGAACAAGAAATACCAGGAATTGCGGTACCATGTTTACCGCCATTCCTGGGATTTTCCAGGAAATGATTTTGCCATATGGGGCTACTGGTTGGAGGATTCCAGGGGTTCCCTCATGGACTGAGGGACCCCCAGATGCCCTGAGGCTGGCCCGAAGTGGTGTTATACCCTTGAGGGGCTCCCCACACATATGGAGGAGGTGGGGGAGACCCCTATGATGGGTTTATTAGCAAGACAAGAAATAGAAGTCCCCTATGAGGACCAGGGGCTCACATGAGTTCAAAACAGAATAAAAGGGGAAGGGCAAGGCCCTACCCTACTGCTGCTGCTCTTACCGAGGTGGTGGCTCACGGTGGCGGTGGCACACAGTGGTGGCACTGCGCAAAGGCTGGGAGGAGCTGGGGTGATCCATGAGGGCTCCCTCGAATTACCAGGATTGCTTACGGAGGCAAGGAAAGGGGCTTAGGCCTTGGAAAATTCTTCAGGGGTTCGGAATGGAGGTTCAACCATGGAGGAGAGAGTGGTGGGGCTTGGTATTTATAATCAAGAGTTGAGGACACCCCTGGTATTAGTACCAGGGTGGGTGGAGGTCTGGCGGAGGAGAGGAGCTGCTCAGGGGCGTGCCTGAGTGCGCAGGGGGGATAGGGGAGCTGTTGAAACACGATACAAGTAATGGCGGTAGAATAATTACCGTCATTTTCCTATCAAGCTAAAATTAAATGGCGGTAGATAATCTACTGCCAAGCTTGGTTTTTACCCAATAGGGGCTTGGCCCAGCTCGCATACAGTATGGGGTGAGGGATTCAAATTTTTTGGGCCTGGGCCCAGGCTGAGGTTTTAAGGGATTTAAGCCCTGAGGGCTGGATCTAGGGTCAACTAGGGGTTCACCTAGGGTTAGGCCTAGGGTTGGACTAGGGTTAAGCCTAGGGTCAACTAGAGATTCACCTAGGGTTAGGGTTTAACCAAGGTTAGGCCTAGGGTTGGACTAGGGTTAAGCCTAGGGTGAGGGTTTAACTAGAGTTTGGTCCTAGGGTTTGCTTGGGGTTTACCTAGGGTTAGGTCCTGGGGTTTGCTAGGGATTTACCTAGGGTTAGGTCCTAGGGTTAACTAGGGTTTACCTAGGGTTACCTGGGGGTCTACCTAGAGTTTGATTAGGGTTAAGTCCTAGAGTTTAACTAGGGTTACGCTTAGGGCTTGTTCAAAGTTAACTAGGGTTAAAGGGACTTGGTTAGGGGGTAACCATGGTTGAGAATTCTTAACCACAGATAAGAGGGGGTGTAAAAATTGGGTGCTTACAATCGAGCCTAAGATTCACTTCCAGATTCTAGAAGAGTTTTCAGCAAGCTATGGGTTCCCGTTTAGATTTCAGTACCACATTTCATCTACAAACAGATGGGCAAACTGAGAGGGTGAACCAGATCATAGAGGACATGCTACAAGCTTGTATGTTGGACTTTCAGAGCAGTTGGGATGATCACCTGTCGTTGGTTGAGTTTGCCTACAACAATAGCTATCAAGCAAGTATTCAGATGGCGTCATTTGAGGCACTCGATGGGAGGAGTTGTCGTCCACCTTTGTGTTGGGATGAAGTTGGCGAGAGGAAGCTTTTGGGTCTCGAGCTCATTAATCAGACTGTGAACAAGTTCATTTGATCAGGGAGAGATTGAAAGCAGCTCAGAGTAGGCAGAAGAGCTATGCCGATACTCATAGGAAGGATCTTGAGTTCCAAGTTGGGGATTTTGTGTTTGTCAAGATCTCACCAACGAAGGGGGTGATGAGATTCGGCAAGCGGGGCAAGCTCAGTCCAAGATATATGGGTCATTTTGAGATCATCACCCGAGTCGAGAAAGTTGCTTATCGGGTCACCTTTCATCTCACATGGTAGGTGTGTATAATGTCTTCCACATCTCCATATTAAGGAAGTATATCTCGGATCCTTCGCATGTCATTGATTTGGAACCGTTAGAGATTCGGAAAGATTTAACTCTAGTTGAGCAACCGGCTCAAATCTTGGACCGGAAGGAGCAAGTCTTGCGTTCTAAGGTCATTACTCTTGTACTCTTGCAATGAGAGCACTACTCTAGAGAAGAGGCTATTTAGGAGAGAGAAGCTGAGGTTCACGAAAAGTACCCGCACTTGTTCACCTAAAGTATGAAAATTTCGGGGACGAAATTCTTTTAAGGGGGGGAGGATGTAGAGACCTGAATCTTTTTAATGCTTTTAATGCAAGTTTTAGGAGTATAATAGTCTTTATTATGTTTTAATGCATATTTATTTATATTTAAATGGTATGGAGTGATCAAGGCTTAATCAAAGTTGTAAAGAAAATGATGCATTAACATACCCTCAACTTTACGAAGCTCTAGTTTTGTCACCGCTTATTGGAATCGAGTGATTATTAAACCATTAGAAAGGTATTGGAACCCTCTTCGAGGTTCATGTTTAATTTTTTTTCATATTTTTAGTCTAAACTAAGTCAAAAGTAGGTTTTCCGATGTTTTGTCTGCTGAAATTGCATACCAATCAGCTTTAGAGCCCTTTTAGACCATTAAAAACTTAGAATTAGGATTTCTCCATTCGATAAAAAAAATTTCCCTTTTAAAGACGAATCCAATGCAAGTTGAATCGTCAAAATCCAATAAGAGAGTCAAAATTTATGGTTAAATACCAAAGTGAGGTAAAAATCAGTCAGAATCTGAAAAGGGGGAGTGCGATCTATCGCAAATCAGGTGTGATTTATCGCAAATCAGGTGCGATCGATCGCAAAATACTCCGATTTATCGTAAATTTCTGTGATAATTCGCATTCAGGTGAGTTTTTTTGAATTCCTTTCGGGTCTAAGTGCGATAGATCGCACTCAAGTCCAGATTTTTTTTTAAAGTCGTTTTTTTGGGTTTTTAACCATTGGGGCAATAAATAGGGGTTCTATTTCGAGGGTTTTAGGGTTCTAAACCATTTTTAACCTAATTTGGCAAGGGAGAAGAAGAAACTTAGGGTTTTGAGGGAGAAATTTCTTGGAGAAGAAGGAAATAGCTTGGAAATTGAAAGGAAAGCTTGGAGATCTTCCTCAAAGCTTCTTAAGAGCGATTTAGATCCAAGGAAAGGATCCCTAAGGTTGATAAACTCTCTAACTCAACCCTATTAATGATTTTTGTGAGTATTAGTATGATAGAAATGGAGATTTGATATGTTTTCCCCAATTATGTATGAATTAAGCTTATTATAAATGGAAATGAGTTTGATACTATGGATGAAATGTATGGAAGATGTGAAATGCTATGGAGGATGGGATGAATGTATGGATGTGGATTATGTTTGAGTTGTATGAATAGATTATGGTGTGGTGGAATGTTAAAAATGGGAAATGGCAAAGTATCCATAATTAACGCACTCAAGGTGTTTGTTGAAATGCTTAAAAAGGAAGAATGCTAGTATGATGCTATTGATTATTAATAAACTACGTTAAATGGATATTGTTGTTTGTTATGATAAATTATACCCTATTTACTTGTATGGTGATCGGTACTCGGGTAGGCCAAACCTTAGAGGAAAGTCCTCCACGCTGGGAATTCTCTAATTAGGGAGATGTAACCTACCGGAGTTTCCTAATGGAAGATTAGAATCTAAGGGATAACTTATTTGAATTTCAATCACGACACTCAAGCACACGTACAGTTGCATGATAAGTATTTAAGTGTAGAACCCCGAATTTATTATTCTTAATAATTGTAATCTTTATTAGATGCTATGGAAACGTGTGTTTAACTTTAATATATTTAAGCCTATAAATGTAATGTGAAAAGTAGTGATTTTAAAACCCAAATAAAACACTAAAATTAAGTAGTTTTTGACGTTTAATTGCATGAAAAGGAAGATGGGTAAAAAGTAGCAAAAGAGTTCAAAAAAAATTTGGGGTCACCACCGATCAATCGCCCACCGGCGGCAATTGATCGCCAAAAATGCCGTTTTGGGCTTTTTTTTGTGTGTTTTTCCGACTTGTGGAGTCCCTAGGGCTCCCAACACTATAAATGCCCCTTATACTCGTGGGTTAAGGGTTTCTAAAACTTTTTAGACTTAAAAGAAAGTGAGAGAATGGATTTTTGATAGATCCAAGAGGAGGGATCAAAGGTTTTGCACGGAAGAATGGTGAAAAAGCTTAGATCCACTCATTTCGCAAGCGCTTGATCGTAGGGAAGCGATCGTGAGAGGTAAATATGACTTCCTTCCTATCAATATAGGGATTTTTGATATAAATATAATGAATGTGATAGATCTAAAGCAAGAACAATAAGAGTAAACATGTTTGTGATGTTTTAATCTATTATAGAAAATAAATATGATGATCTTATGATGTTTATACCAGGATTTTTTTATGGAAAATATATGTGATAACTTTGTGATGTTTAAATCATGATTTTCCCTTGAAAAATTTATATATGATGTTAGAAAGTTTTAAATTATGATTTTCTTATGGATAGTATATATGATGAATAGAAAGTGTTCTAAATGGTGATTTCCTTGTGAAAATTATTATGTGAGAGATGTTCTTCATGATTTTAATTTTATATCAATAAGGGGAAAGGGATTGATTTTGTGATGCATGGATGATGGAGAATGGAGGAAGGGGATGATGTTTGCAATTGATGAAACTATTATAAGTTTGCTTTGAGATTATGATGTATTATAAAAACTAGGGTGCTGTGAGATTTATTTGATTATAATTGTGTATTGAAAATTTAGACACGATAAATAAAACTGTCCCTTATTTGATTTGATAAATCTATGTTTTATATTGGTTATTTAAGAGGACTCCTACATGTTTAAATGTGTGCATGATTTGAAATCATTATTATTTTACTCACACTGATTCACAAAATTTAAATATGAACAAGCATGAGAATAAACAAGATGACAAGTATTATGCAAGTACACAAGGACATAAGCATTATGCATGATTGAGTTTTGCACTGACCGAGTACCAACAGGCCTATGATCAAGGCAAGACTAGCCGTATACACCGGTGAATGTGTAGACAAGCCGTATACACCGGACAATGTGTATATTGTGTGGTACCTCGAAAAGTATGGTGTATGTTAGTCTCTACCAAATATATGAGGTAGACTTATATTAAGTTATTACATTTGCATATTGTTAGATAAATTCACGAACAAGAAAATAAGTAAGATAAACAAGAGAAATAACACAAGTGATCATGTGTAAGAATCGAATTGAATTATGCTTCTGTACTCTGAATTGTTATATGTTTACATGTTATGTTGAATCTTAAACCATGTTTATATTAAATATCATTATATTGTTAGATAGGATTTTATATATATGCTGGGTAACTAGTTACCCAGCCGATGACTATTGTTGTCGGAAGGTTATAGATTTGATACCGGTGCTCCAGGACATTGGGAAGAGGAAGTGTACAGGGAGGAAGAGGAAGAGCCAGCAGGTGATTACCCTGATGGGGAATGGAATTTGGATTGCTGGCCATTAGATTACTAGTATTTTGGATTTTGAAGTTTAGACATTGTAATAAACTTAATTATAGATTTATGGTTAGTTTGAATTTATGGTTGGGGATTCATAGAGGATGATTTAAATTAATTATGATGTATTAGCATTTATTTCAGATATTAGACTTGATTAGTATTTATTTGAAGAGAAAATTTTTAAGTTCATGTTTTAGAATTGCCTTAAATGCTTTATGATAGGAAATTAATGATTAAGTCACGTGCCAAAGTCTCACATTAAGTTAGGTGGGATTTTGGGGCGTGACAGAGGTGGTATCAGCGCAAAGGCATTAGGTTGCTAGGGCTTATGTTTTAGGATATTACAGGCTAGGATTCATGGTGATGTTATTTTAAGGTTTTAGTGTTAGAGTGAACTAATTCCAAGTTAGACTAATTGTTACCGTTTGCTCTCGGGAATATCATAATGAGGCGCAGTGGCAGAGCTCATGGATATAATACTAGAGGAAATGCTGGAAGGAGTATTGGAGATGGACATCCAATTGGTAATGACCAGCCTGATTTGACTGAAGTACTAGGATCGATTGCCCAGACCATGGCACTCCTTGCAGCCAGACAACTTGCTACAGCAGCTCCTGGACCGGCAAAAGCACATGCAACCCTCCACCCAAGACACATGCAGGGATTGAGGCATTCCGGAGATTGAGGCCTCCATCATTCTATGGGACCACAGACCCAATAGCTGCAGAGGATACTGAAAGAGTGACATGGGCAGCCTTTGTAATGGAAGGCAAAGTAGAGCATTAGTGGAGAGCAGCCTCCAGGACTAGAGATTTGACTAGAGCAGGTCAACCATGGACATGGGGGGAATTTCTAGATGTGTTTTATAAGAAGTACTTCCCAGTGGTTGTCCGGGAAAAGAAGGAAGCAGAGTTCCTCACTCTTGAGCAGGGGAAGATGACAGTGGCCGAGTATGAGGCCAAGTTCTCAGAACTTTCGAGATTTGCACCTCATATGATTGCCACAGAGACGATGAAAGCGAGAAAATTTGAAAGGGGTTTAAGGGATTTTATCCGAGATCAAGTCTCAATGTTTCGACTCGAGACTTTCGCTGAGGTAAATGATATGGCTCAGTTGGCTGAAAAGAATTCAGAGGAATTCTTGAAGAAAAGAAAGATGATTCAGAAAGAGAAGTTCAGTAGGGGACAGCCAAGCAAGGTTGGACCACAGGTTAAGAGGCCCAGATTTTCAGGCCAACCACTAGCAGCTAGGCCGACTCCTTATCAGGCCAACACCTCCATCTGCACCTACTGTGCCTCGCCCGTACTACTTCTCAGGTCACTCGATATGTGTAGCCTACTTCTTCTACACCTATGTTTGATGTGTGTGTACATTGTGGGAAGAGACATCTAGTGGGCGTATGTCGAGCACTCACTGGTGGATGTTTTCAATGTAGTCAAATGGGACACCGGATTAGAGATTTTCCTCACCATAGTCAGCAGACCCAGACTCAGGGGAATAAGCCACCTACCAGGCAGGCACCACAATAGAAGCCTCCTCAGGCTCCTAAGCCCCAGTAACCCCCACAGTAGCAACCACGACAGGTGACTCAGGGCAAAGTCTTTGCAATATCAGAACAAGATGCACAGGCATCAGATGACGTGGTGCAAGGTACACTTTAATTATATTTATATTTGATATGATAATTCTATGATTAATGTGATGTTTATAATTATGATGTGTTGATAAAAATATACTACTGATATTATATGAATAATGCATGAAATTGAGACTTAGTTATGTAATAACTCAGGCACCCTGTTGATTAATGAATGTCTGGCATATGTATTGATTGATACGGGATCGATACACTCGTTTGTTACACCTAGTTTTGCGAAGGGATTTGTTTTAGAACCGACCCAGTTAGATAAGGAGTTATCCATCTTACTCCTATTGGTAGATCAGTAGTCACCAACCAAATATACCGAGCTTGTGTCATCCTAGTGGGACAACATGAGTTACTGTCAGACTTGATCATCCTAGACTTCCAAGATTTTGATGTTATTCTTGAAATGGATTGGCTTGTAGCTTACCACGGGCAAGTCAATTATTTTGAGAAGATGGTGAAATTCATGCCAGTTAATGGAACTCCCTTCTATTTTAGAGGATTGAAGAAGAAAGACATCGCTAGATTTATGGCCTTAAGTCTTTCTAATCCAGAAGGAAAAGATGGTTCTGTCATTCTAATAGTTTGTAAGTTCATGGATGTTTTTTTTTTTATGAGTTACCAGGGTTACCACTAGATAGGGAGATTGAATTTGTCATTGACTTAGCTCCAGGCACTGCACCAATTTCTAGAGCATCGTATAGGATGGCCCCAACAGAATTAAAGGAGTTGAAGGTACAAATTGAAGAATTACTGTAAGTTCATGGATGTTCTTTTTGTAAGGAAGAAGGATGGGTCGATGAGGATGTGCATCAACTATCGGCAGTTAAATAAGGTCACCATAAAGAAAAAATATCCGTTGCCACGGATTGATGACCTATTTGACCAGTTGAAGGGAGCAAAATTCTTTTCTAAGATTGATCTAAGGTCAGGGTATCACCAGTTGAAGATTAGATCAGAGGATATCCCTAAATCAGCTTTCAGAACAAGATATGGACACTTTGAGTTTCTGGTTATGCCTTTTGACTTAACTAATGCTCCTGCAGTATTTATGGACTTGATGAATAGAGTATTCAAACCAGTTTTGGACTGTCATGTGATAGTATTTGTAGACGACATCCTTGTATACTCACCAACCCGGGAGGATCATGAGAAGCATCTTCGGGTTACACTCGAGACTTTGAGAAAACATGAGTTGTATGCTAAATTGAGTAAATGTGAGTTTTGGCTTAAGAAGGTACCATTTCTAGGTTATGTCGTATCATCAGAAGGGATTTCAATAGACCCCGCGAAGATTGAAGCTGTTGTAGATTGGGATAGGCTAAAGAGTGTTACAGAAATCAGGAGTTTCCTAGACCTCACAGAGTATTATAGAAGATTTGTAGATGGATTCTCTAGCTTGGCAGCACCACTTACTCACCTGACCAAGAAAAATGCTAAATTCACATGGGATGATAAATGCGAGCAGAGTTTCTTAGAATTAAAGAAGTGCCTTACTACAGCCCCAGTTTTCATTGTTCCATTAGGTAGTGGTGGATTTGTGGTTTACAGTGATGCTTTGCATGTTGCATTAGGTTGTGTTCTCATGCAACATGGTAAGGTCATTGCCTATGCACTCCGGCAATTGAAGAACCATGAAAAGAACTACCCAACTCATGATTTAGAGCTAGCAGCTGTGGTTTTTGCTCTAAATATTTGGTGGCATTATTTGTATGGAGAAGAGTTTGAAATTTTTACAGATCATAAGAGCCTCAAGTACTTGTTCTCTCAGAAAGAGCTCAACCTGAGATAGCGCAGTTGGGTTGAATTTTTGAAAGATTATGATTGTTCAATTTTATATCATCCGGGGAAAGCTAATGTTGTAGCAGATGCACTTAGCAAAAGGCCCTTTGGGTTATTGGCACATCTAAGGGTCAAAAGATGGAAATTTTTAGAAGACATGTCTAACAATGAAACAAGTTTCAGTCTTGGTACCTCTGGTCCATTGGTAGCTAATATTGCAGTCAAATCACATGTTTGAGCCAAAATCATAGAGTTACAAGGGTCTGATGAAGAATTGTTAGCTTATCGAGCCAAGTCTTTCGAAAATGGTCAGGAGGATTTATCAATTAATGGAGAAGGAGCCATAACATTTAAAGGCAGGTTATGTGTCCCAAATAATGAAGAATTGAGAAGGGAGATTTTGGATGAAGCACATCAATCCAAGTATACAGTTCATCCCAGTGGTACTAAGATGTATCAAAATCTCAAGAGACACTATTGGTGGAGGAATATGAAGAGAGATGTGGCTACTCATGTATCTCAATGTTTGGTTTGTCAACAAGTGAAGGCCAAACATAAGAGACCTGCAGGACTATTGCAACCTCTTCTCATTCCTGAATAGAAGTGGGAAAATATCCATAGATTTTATTGTGGGATTGCCAAAGACAGCCAAGAATTTTGATGCCATTTGGGTGGTGGTAGACCGTCTTACTAAGTCAGCTCACTTTCTTCCCTATCGGACTACTTATAATGCTAACAAGTTAGTGGAACTTTATATTAAGGAAGTAGTACGTCTCCATGGAGTACCTGTCAGTATAGTTTCTGATAGAGACACAAGGTTTACATCAAGATTTTGGAGGAGTTTTCAGCAAGCCATAGGATCTCGCTTGAATTTCAGCACGACATTTCATCCTCAAACATATGGCCAAACAGAAAGAGTGAATCAGGTTATCGAGGATATGCTCCGGTCTTGTATGCTTGATTTTCAAGGCAGTTGGGATGAGCATTTACCCTTAGTTGAATTTGCTTATAACAACAACTATCAAGAAAGTATTCAGATGGCACCATTCGAAGCCTTGTAAGGTAGAAGTTGTAGGTCCCCTATTTGTTGTGATGAAGTGGGAGAGAGAAAACTTCTAGGTCCTGAGTTAATTGAACAGACCGTAGACAGGGTTAATTTAATAAGAGAGAGAATGAAGACTGCTCAGAGTAGACAGAAGAGTTATACAGACACCCGAAGAAGGGATTTGAAATTTCAAGTTGGAGATTTTGTCTTCGTCAAAATATCTCCTACAAAAGGGATTATGAGGTTTGGTAAGAGAGGGAAGTTAAGCGCAAGGTATGTTGGACCTTTCAAAATTATCAAGAGACTAGGAGAAGTGGCATACAGGGTTAACCTGCCTCCTCACATGGCGGCGGTTCATAATGTATTCCATGTTTCTATGTTGAGAAAGTACATTTCAGATCCTTCACATATCATAGATTTTGAACCTTTAGAAATTCGAGAAGATTTGACTATGGTAGAACAACTGGTTCAAATTCTGGATCAAAAAGAGCATGTTCTACGCAGGAAGATCATTCGTTTTGTCCTCCTTCATTGGCAACATCACTCTGTTGAAGAGGCCACTTGGGAAAGAGAAGATGAAGTTCGAGAAAAGTACCCCTACTTGTTTATCTAAGGTATACAATTTTGAGGACGAAATTTCTTTTAAGGGGGGAAGGATGTAGAACCCCGAATTTATTATTCTTAATAATTGTGATATTTATTAAATGCTATGGAAATGTGTGTTTCACTTTAATGTATTTAAGCCTGTAAATTTAATGCGAAAAATAGTGATTTTAAAACCCAAATAAAACACTAAAATTAAGTTGTTTTTGAGGTTTAATTGCATGAAAAGGAAGATGGGCAAAAAGTAGCAAAAGAGTTTAAAAAAATAAAATAAAATTCGGCATCACCGCCGATCGATCGCCCATCGGTGGCGATTGATCGCCAAAAACGCCGTTTTGGGCTTCTTTTTGCCCGTTTTTCTGACTTGTGGAGTCCCTAGGGCTCCCAACACTATAAATACCCCTTATACTTGTGGGTTAAGGGTTTCTAAAACTTTTTAGACCTAAAAGAAAGTGAGAGAATGGATTTTTGATAGATCCAAGAGGAGGGATCAAAGGTTTTGCACGGAAGAATAGTGAAAAAGCTTAGATCCACTCATTTCGCAAGCAATTGATTGTAGGGAAGCGATCGTGAGAGGTAAATATGACTTCTTTCCTATCAATATAAGGATTTTTGATATAAATATAATGAATGTTATAGATCTAAACCAAGAACAATAAGAGTAAACATGTTTGTGATGTTTCAATCTAATATGAAAAATAAATATGATGATCTTATGATGTTTATACCAGGATTTTCTTATGGAAAATATATGTGATGACTTTGTGATTTTTAAATCATGATTTTCCCTTGAAAAATCTATATATGATGTTAGAGAGTTTTAAATCATGATTTTCTTATATGATGTATTATAAAAACTAGGGTGCTGTGAGATTTATTTGATTATAATTGTGTATTGAAAATTTAGACACGATAAATAAAATTGTCCCTTATTTTATTTGATAAATCTAAGTTTTATATTGATCATTTATGAGGACTCTTACATGTTTAAATGTACGTATGATTTGAAATCATTATTATTTTACTCACACTGATTCACAAAATTTAAATACGAACAAGAATGAAAATAAACAAGATGACAAGTATTATGCAAGTACACAAGGACACCAGCATTATGCATGATTGAGTTTTGCTGACCGAGTACCCCACGGGTCTATGATCAAGGCAAGACCAACCGTATACACCGGCGAATGTGTAGACAAGTCATATACATCGGATAATATGTAGACAAGCCGTATACACCGGATAATGTGTATATTGTGTGGTACCTTGGAAAGTAGGGTATAGGTTAGTCTCTACCTAATATATGGGGTAGAGTTATATTAAGTTATTGCATTTGCATGTTGTTAGATAAATTCACGAACAAAAAAATAAGTAAGATAAACAAAATAAATAACACAAGTGATCATGTGTAGGAATCGAATTGAATTATGCTTCCTCACTCTGAATTGTTATATGTTTACATGTTATGTTGAATCTTAAACCATGTTTATATTAAATATCGTTATATTGTTAGATAGGATTTTATATACGCTAAGTAACTAGTTACTCAGCAGATGACTGTTGTTGTCGGTAGGTTATAGATTTGATACCGATGCTCCAGGACATTGGGAAGAGGAAGAGTACAGGGAGGAAGAGGAAGAGCCAGCAGGTGATTACCCTGATGGGGAATGGAATTTGGATTGCTGGTCATATACTGGACATTAGATTACTAGTATTTTGGATTTTGAAGTTTAGACATTGTAATAAACTTAATTATAGATTTATGGTTAGTTTGAATTTATGGTTAGGGATTCATAGAGGATGATTTAAATTATTTATGATGTATTAGCATTTATTTCAGATATTAGACTTGATTAGTATTTATTTGAAGAGAAAATTTTTAAGTTCATGTTTTAGAATTGCCTTAAATGTTTTATGACAGGAAGTTAATGATTAAGTCACGTGCCAAAGTCTCATATTAAGTTAGGTGGGATTTTGGGGCACGACAGTAAGTCCCATGAATTCACTCACAAGCATGCATGGATTGGACACGAATATGTTACGAATTATGCCATGAAATAATGATCCCTCACTACGAACATCCACTCTACGCGTTGTCGCACTCATGTTATGCTATGAAAGAATAATCCCCCATTATGAACATCCACTCTACACATTGTCGAACACTATGAATTATGCGTTGCTGGGACAAAACACTATGATTATGCATTGTCGGGACAAACACACTATGAATCATGCATGTATGAGTCTATGCATATGTTAAGTTTAAGTTCATGAATAAGAGTTACAAAAGTACATAAGTCAAGATGATGTTATGACATGTTATATGTTTTGCACTTTGAATATGTCTATGTTACATGGATCTATTATGATTAAAGCATAGATAAACTAAGCATTGATATTGCTCAACCCGTCATTGTCTTCAAGTTTAGGAGAGGAACCGTGGTCTGAGGAGGTATACGCCGAAGAGGGAGAAGAAGGTGAACTTCATGAGGAGGAGGCTAGGGATAGTGATAGTTATCCCTATTGATTAGTTTTAGTATTTCTTTTTGGAAGAGATGTCCATAGCAGACTTTATGACTTTTAGTTGATGTTGCCTTAGTTATTTTACCCTGTTGATGGTTTTAGACTACTTTGTTTATAAGGAGTTTTGTTATGTGGATTATCATTACACAAGATGGTTTAGCTTTATATAATCGGAATTTTACTATCCTCATTTTTTGGAGACTCGTGTTAGTATGTCTTCCATGTCCTACATTTAAACAGGTTAAGGAAATATGACGATTCCAAAGTCCTATTCTAGCCCTGGAGGATTTTGGGGTCGTTACAATTAGTGTCATCTCTAGAGATAATAATTTAGAATTCACAGAATTCTAAATTAATTCTACAAATTTTAAATTACCAAGAACTTATAATTTATAAAGACATCTATGTTTTTTTAATTCATAATATGATTAGAAATCATAAACTATTTACTCATACTCGATATCTATAACATATATAAAAATTTGCATGCCTATGTTTTCATTCACCATCGTCTCTTTTCTTTTCGTTTTCGTGTTCTCCCTCTAGACCTCCATTTGTTAACGATGATGATACCCACTATAGAAATTGAAATCTCTATCATTTTCTTTCTTGAATTGTAGAGGGTTTGTCTTCATTTGGTGGAAGATCGGGTCAAATTCGATTGGGCCTTGTTCTTTGAATTTTTTTTCTTTTTCTTATTTTCCTCTTTATTTGTAGGATTTCCATGTTTGAACTGCACGATGACCTATTTTTCTATGGAATTCTTATGTCTCTACAATTTATAATTTTTTTTTATGATTTATTCAAGGGACACTAGTTTGTTTTTACAGAGAAGTGCATTTCCACTGGAAAAACCTTTTGAGAGTTCGTGATTGCTTATTGAGGCATGGAAGACTGAGTACTGAGGATTGTTGTGTCGAGTTCAGTTTAGTACAATTCGAATCTTGTAAGTATTTGTTTGTTTTTACTCGTAAGTGATATCTCTTTGCTGGACTAGGTCCCATGGTTTTTCCAGAAAGGTTTCCACGTAAAAACCCTTTGTGTTATGATTTGTTTGTCTTCCTTGATTCCGTACTTTAATGTCTATATTTATCATCACTCAGTTAATAATTTGTATAAATTAAAATTGGGCAAATAGACCATAGGAAGACCTAGCCACTATCTTAGGTTTGTGAGTTCTCAGTTCAAATATTACTGGTTTGTGAGTTCTCAATTCAAATATTACTTTTAACATTCACTGGAATTCTCAATTTGAGGGCTTTTTTTCTCCCCCAAGGAATGTGGGCCAAGTGGTACCAAATTTTAGAAAACCCTCTAACTTGAAGGTAAGGATAGGGGCTTGCTCTACCCTGTTTTGCCCTCCAAATGCTCTACTATGTCATAATATGAATGTATCGTATTATATCTATATCTGTACTATTATAATGAGAATAGGATCCTTAAAAACGTTGATTGAATTTTGTCACTATTAACAAAATTACCCTACAACTTTTTTCTCTCCTAAAATGTTGATTGAATTTTGACACCTTTGGCAAAATTACCCTTAAGACTTATCTTCTCTATTATTATAATGAGAATGGTAAAATTACCCTTACACTTATATCTTCTTTATATTATAATCATTGTTGACAAAATTACCCTTACACTTATTTCTTCTTTTTCTTCTATACTTTCTCACATCTCTCGCATGTATATTACGTGGGTCTCACTATGGTCCTTCTTCCCAATCTCTATCTCTCATTCCTCTCTCACTGCATTGCACGTGTGGGTTGTGCGGCCCACTAATTATATATAAAATATAGACTATACATATATGGATAATGCTTGCAACACTTTCTTTCTAATGTACTATCTTTATGAGTGGTTAGAGTGTTGGTGCAAAACACGTGTCTTTCTATTAGTGAAATAAAATAACATATTTTTGCCTTGATGAGAGTGCATTGAAAAGAGAGTTTAGCTAGCATTACCCTCTTTTCTTCCAAAAAAAAATCATTGTTGTTTACCGCATGCGTTAGGGTGTGTATCCAGAGTTTAGTCCCACATCGGTTGGGAAGTGGACTTCGCAAGGGTGTATAAGGGGCCCTCAACCCTCCTTAAAACAGATCCTTTTGGAATGGTTGCTTGGACTTACCCTTATGGCACCTTAGCGGCTACCTTAGGTCTGGTTGTGTGTGCGTTTAGGGTGTATGTGTGTGTGTTACATGATAACCTTTCAACCAAAAAAAAGCTAGCATTTCCCTACATATATTAACTGTATTTTAAAAGCCGCTTAGTGGGGGGGGGGGTTTAGTAGACTCCTATAAGTTTTAGTAGTAAATAAAGAAAAATTTGTGGACATTAAATCTTACCCCTGCAATGACACAAGGACACAAAACTTAACTATGGACAACTCTAACACTACCCATACCTGTTTTATCTAAAAGAATAATAAATTAAAAGTTGGACTGGATTGAATCAAGTGGAAGAAGCCTGAATTTTGCATGTCACAGCCATAATTTGCAAGAAAATCCGCAATCATGTTAGCTTCTCTGAAGACATGACTAACGGAGGAGTAGAAATTCATCAGTCGGCTAATAAGGGGTCTAGTAACAAGAAAAACATGGGCCCTCCCTTTTGATAGTCATTATATAAATAAATTTAAGGAAAATGCTTAACTTACCACCCATTTCCACTATGTAATGAAATGTCGGTTTTCATTGGTTCTGCTCACCTTTTTAATATCCATTAATTGTGGTTAAGATTTTCTAACCCTTGGGTTTCATCCATTTAATCTTCGTTTTTAGAAAAAAATAACTTTAAGTTGGTTAAGCATAACGGCAGTTAAAGGAGATGAAATGAGAATTAGTCAAATGGTGGAGTGGGCTAATCAATGGAACGCACGCGCCTTCCCTACTTGACACATGTCCCTTTTAACACCCATTAATTGTGGTTAAAATTCACTCACCCTTAGGGTTTATACATCAATCCTTTTTTTTTTATTAAAAAAAAACTAAATCCTAAGATAATAAATCTAACTATGGTTAAAAGAGACAAAAAAAAATCAATTCCTTTATATTATACATATAGAAATATTTCCAATATTTTTTGGAGGGCCACTACATAGAAAATTTTAATATTATGTATTTTTTAAAAATATACATTCAAAATAATACTCTTTAATGCCCCCTTGCCCCTAGCTCCGTCCTTGTATAAGGATAAGAATAGGATTGCATTCAGGCAAAGCCGGATCGTGAGATCGTCTTGTTTGAGCCAAGTTCAAATTGACATTTTAGGCTCGAACAACTAATCTAAGCTTTTATTTGAGCTCAAGTGTTTAAGCAAACTAAGCTTGAGCTTAAAATTGTCAACTCAACTTAAAATTATATATCTAATAATTTCATAGTTTTGTTTATATTTATATATATAATAATTTTTAACTTATAATAAATAAGTTTAGGATATAATAATAACTAGAGAAAGTTGAAAAGTTAAAAGCAAACTACCTAATCTGAACTCTCTACTTTCGGATTGAGGACTATCTTTAAATGTGATTTTTGTGCATTATTAGATTAATTTTGTATAGTCTCTTGTATTATAATTTAATAATAAATAATTTTATCACAATTATATATAACCTTTTAATTTTGTATAATTTTATCACAATTGATAAAAATAACCTTAAAATTCTAATCACGCTTACCTGAGCTCGACCAGGCTTCAAATCTATGATCCACGAGTCATCATTGAGCGGTGGTGGTGGAGTTCGTTAACGATTTGTAAGTTAAGCATTCGACTAAAAACTCAGGTATTTTACGAGTGTTTTAAAAAAAATTGCAAAATTTTGTTACTAGGCTCGAGCAAGATAAGTCATAACTAAGAAGAAATTAGGAGTACTAAGTTTAGGATATAATAATAACTAGAGAAAGTTGAAAAGTTAAAAGCAAACTACCTAACCTGAACTCTCTACTTTCGGATTGAGGACTATCTTTAAATGTGATTTTTGTGCATTATTAGATTAATTTTGTATAGTCTCTTGTATTATAACTTAATAATAAATAATTTTATCACAATTATATATAACCTTTTAATTTTGTATAATTTTATCACAATTGATAAAAATAACCTTAAAATTCTAATCACGCTTACCTGAGCTCGACGAGGCTTCAAATCTATGATCCACGAGTCAACATTGAGCAGTGGTGGTGGAGTTCGTTAACGATTTGTATGTTAAGCATTCGACTAAAAACTCGGGTATTTTACGAGTGTTTTAAAAAAAATTGCAAAATTTTGTTACTAGGCGAGCAAGATAAGTCATAACTAAGCAGAAATTAGGAGAACCTCAAAAGACATGATAAAATATATATACATACTCTGAACCTCGAACACATTACAAATAAACCCTAGCAAACATTATGTACGGGCCTGGCTGGTGGCTGCTGAGGTAAAATAAATACAGACCCTTAACACAGATCAATGATTAGGATTCTCAATCTATCCCAATTTATTTCTCAGGTTCCTTTTGGGAATCTCTCATCTCCATGTAGTGACGCTCCCCGCATCCATCGAATAATAGGGCAAGCTCACGAGCTAGCTCAAGCTCGATTATCTATAAATGTGTCAAGCTCAAGGTACAATTCGAGAGCTCGAATTGAGCTTGAGCCGATCTTAAGCACGTATGTATATGTCACAAGACGAGCTTGAGTAGCACTTAGCTCGGCTCAATTGGGCTCGTTTACACCCCTATTTAAGACCCAAGGCTAAAATCAATTAGGCCAAATAACAATTTCATAAAGGCTCCAAATGGTTAAATATAAAAAAGAAATATTAAATTTAAAAGGCTTTAAAAAGAAACAATTAGAATTAATAAATTATGTATTAAAATAACAAAATCTGCAACACCACCATCTAGCAAAGAAGCCCATAGATGAGGACCTGCTTGAGGAAGGACCACTCAAGGCGATCATACCCCCTTCTGGGGGGTAAGGAGGCATATCCTTGAATTTACAGAGGAAGTGGCAGGCATTATAGAATGGCCTCCAACGAAAATTGAACATTACTCTGTAAGATTTGTTGGATGCTTTCATTAAGACCTTGGTTAACAAGATTATGTGCTAGAAGATTAGTCTCCCATCTGGCAAAAAGAAACTTCCAGACTTGTTGGATGCTTTCATTAAGAGCTTGGTTAGCAAGATTATTTGCTAGAAGATTAGCCTCCCATCTGGCAAAAAGAAACTTCCAGGGGTGTCTAACACCAATTAAATTAAAGTATTCAATTCGAATAATAATCAAATTATTTGATTACTTAAAAAAAATATGCTAAAAAGGTGAATTTTTTTTAATTAAAAATGATAAATTACAAATTTATTTATTGTTTATATTAAAATAATAATTTAATAATAAAATTATGTAAAAACGTATATAATAATAAAAACATTTCAATCTATTAACTTATAATATATTATGTACAATATAAAAATATATTATTTAATTGGTCCAAAATTTATCAAAATCAATAAACAGAAAGTAAAAGAAATATTTGTATTTACTACGGCGCAATCCAATAACATCCATAGAAAAGGCTATTTACATGCAGTATTTAGCCATATTTTTCCCAACGTTACGAGTTTTTTTTAGAGAACCCAATGTTATGGTTGGTGTAGCATCGTACTCTTAATTTACTACACTGTTATGGTTGGTGTAGCATCTTACTCTTATTTTACTACACAAAGAATCAAACACCCCGCACGATGGAAGAGTAAGAAAAAATAAACTCCTTGATATATAGCGAAGGGACGTAATCTTCTCAAGTTTTGCCAAAACCGGTTACACCGCTGAGGTGGCCACATGTCCCTTCTGACCCATTTTAACTATGGTTAAGATTCACTCTCAGTATTTTATAAAAAAAATAAAAAATAATTTATTAACCGTGGTTAAAATTCATTACCTCCTAGGTTAAATTTTTTCTAAAAACCAAATATAGGTGGGTGAACCTAGGGGTTGAGTGAATCTTAACCATAGTTGAAAGGTGTAAAAAGGGACACGTGGCCACCTCAGGAGTGTAACCGGTTTTAGCAAAAACCGGTTACAACCGGAGGATATTACGAGTCTATAGTAAACATAACAGAAGTGACGCGGATTTTGTTTACCTTTAAATGACGGCAGAAGAAAACTTAGTATGTTACTCATGCTAAAGCGCCACTACATTCATCAGAAATCAACATTCTCCAAACCCCAGCTCCTGAGAAGGGTCCTATATATCATGGGGTTTCTTTGAATTTGCAAATTATGTAATTATGTACATTGACTTTCTATCATCATGCAAAATATATTAATAAAATATAACAAAACAAATACATAACCCAAGCTTAGAATTATATAAGATTATGGTTATAAGAGAGTTTAAACATGATCTTATCCTTGGTAACATTCAACAAGGTTTTAACTTAAAAGTAATGGGACTCTCTCAAACCTCAACCATGCAGCATCGCAGTTGTCAAGTTAGTAATTCCTTTGAAACGTAGCATCAAGTTTTGTGCCTCCTTCTTGAATCCAGTATACCTCGACACTGCGAGAAAATATATCACCCATCTCCCTGAAATGAATTGAGTGTTATATAAAATATAGCTGCACCACTACCAATGTAAAATTCCACCTCTGATAAAAATGAAAGGCGCAACTTTGTTTATACCAACAGGAGACCAGTTGGCAACTGCAAGCAACCCATCTAAAAACTGTTGGGATTTGAACCACGTGTTTAATCCCTAAATCCTTTGGATCTTGAGAGACTATAAATCACATAAATCACATAACAAATAGAAAAATTGCAGAGAAGAAAATAGAGACAAAACACAAGGGTATACGAGGTTCGCTAATGTGCCTACATCCTCGGGAGCCACACCAATCTCCCACTTAGAGATAATCGTAGCAACATTGGATTTTGACATTGAAAGCCGAGTAATTCGTCCCGACTCGTCCGAGTTTTGTACTTTTTTTGTTAAAACAAAAAATCGAGTAAACCGGCCAACCTGAGTGACAAATTATATTTTTTTTTCACACACCCTAGTCCCCACCCACTCTTAAGTATAAATACGAAACAAAATTGAGTGTTTAGTATATATTGAATTATATATATATATCATTTTAGGCATAGTTTATCATTAATTTTGAATTTATACCATATATATAGTATTAGAAAAATATTATATATGTCCGAGTTTTAGGTGTCATTAATCGGATGAGTTTTGCTCGGGTTTCCGAGTTGACTCTACTCGGCAAGTTTTCGAGTCAAGTCGAGTTTTAAAACACTAAAGCATATAACACATATACACACTATTATAATAGTATATATTATATAATACATAACACATAACATAAACTATATAACAATTATACACAAGGTTCGAAATTTCAATAATATTGGCGATATATCGCCGATATTTTTCGATATCGGTCACCACCGATGTATCTATACGTTGTTAAACAAATTTTATATCATATCAGGAGATATAGGTGAAATATCGACGATATCGGCGAAATATCATCGATAACTCACCAAAATCCGTGAATCAATTTGGAAACAAATTTTTCTCCATTTTTTTTGCAAATGTGCAAGCATCCATTCAAAAAAAAAAGAAAAGAGAAATCGAGTTTGAGATCTTTGAGTTAGAAGAAAAAAGAAAAAGAAAAAGGATTTGAGGGTAAAAAAGAAGAAGGAAAAAGAAAATTGTGGCCGTGGGCATATACATGTGTCATCGCCGACTCGCCGCCACTGATTGCAAAGCCAAAGTTGTCGCTGATTGCAAAGCCAACGCCGTCGCCGACTCGCTGTACCCCTCTCTCCCCTCTTCCATTCGGAGCTTTACTCTTGTTTTTTTTTTCGTTGTGAGCTTTCGATCGAAGGCTTTGGTTTTAAGATTTTAAACCCTAAAGAGGGTAATACCAATGTCACTCTGTCTCTTTAAACTTAAAAAGATAATGCTAATCTCACTCTATCTCTTAAACTTAAAAAGGATAATGCTAATGTCACTTTGTCTCTTTAAACATATCATACTTCTATTTTAATTGTTTTAACCAAATAAGGATAATACTAATTTCACTCCCCTTTTAAGTATTTTAACCTAACACGAGTAATGCTAGTTTCACTCTCTTTAAAAATTGGGGGCTTAGGCTTTTAAGGATTTGAACCTAAAATTAAAAAGACATACTATTTTAGTACAAAAATTTATAAGTTAAAGTGTTAAGTTATAAATTTATGTTTTTTTTTTTTTTTAGTACATAATCTAAAAATAAATAAGTTAAAATTTTTAATATAAGGCATTTTTGTAAAAATGATGTGCCATATAAAAAATTATATTATACGACAAAAATTAATATGTTAAAAACTAACATTGATTTATATTATACACCCAATTAAAAAAAAGTATTAAAATTTTTATTAGAAGGCATTTTTTCTATTTTAATGATATGCATATTTTATTTAGTTATGAATTTGAACAATGTTATATAATTATTATTAATAGCTAATAATTCTAAATAATATACATAGTAACATCGACCAAATAATATAACTTATTTCACTAAAAATGATATATAAAATATTTTCTAACCTGTTAAAAAAATATAGATAGATAAAACTTTATATTTGGTATTTTGCGATAGAGGTCTTTCTTGATTACATTAAACTTGTAATCACCTAAACAACACTAAATGTTTTTATTCTAAAAGGTGTATTAATATCTATTTTAACATTTCTTAAAGTTTCACTGCAAAATTTCATGTTTTGTCCCTTTTTTTTTTTTGCAAATTTTCAAAAATCACCGATAAACGATATATTTTTTTTCCACAGCTCGACATGTCAAGCGATATTGATATCGACATTTAGAACCTTGATTATACACACTTGCACCATAATGGTGCCACATTATTATACATACATACTTTTACTGAAAATAGAAAAATATATCAAATATGATCACTACATTCAAATATAATTTCTTTATGACCAAGTCTAAGTACTTTTAAGAAAAGATATTACTTTTTTTTTTCATAGAGCTCATGCATTAGTTCATCAAAAGTAACAAGAATTCAAATTTAAGTTAAATCCTAATTAAAATGTGTTGAATAAAAATTTAAAACTTGGGTTTACAGAAATAAATAAAAACATTGATAGGGTGACTTTTTCTTTGCGAATGGAGATCATTGATCAAAGGGAAAAGCATGGAATAACTAAGGAATAGAACTCCAAAAAATGATCAAACTTCTGAACTTTCACATATGAAGGGAACGCACTATCACTTTTCTAATTCTCAACCATTTTGTAAGCACCACTTTGGGGACCACAATTCCTCCCAACACAAGGGCCTATCTATACAAAACCTTTATAAATTTAATTAGTCCCTTTTAAGAAAATAAATTAGTCTCAATTATCAAATGTATTGAACCTATATAATAGTCTTATGAATTGCATTCACCTGCTTCAGAGAAGCATATTATTGGAATATGTATACATATATATCATTATGACAATATTGTCAATACAAGTTTGTGTTTGGATAACAATTTTTACCATAGGTAAGGTAACAATAGGTGTTGTAAGGGATAAAAGTCGTAAAAACTAATTAACGTTGGGGAACGAGCTAGCTTTTGTTGTTTTGTGCACGAAAGTGACACGGGGACATGTGTTTGAGGCACGTGCTTAAAATAGAAGGATAAACATTGTCTGATGCATAGCGTTCATGTTGTATAAATTACGACGTATCTGTAGTCTTGCGAACAACGGGTTTTCGTTGTGGTTTTGACAACGTGTTCGTTGTCTTATACACAACGTAAACGTTGTATTCTCGATAACGTTTTCGTTGTTAAATGCACAACGAGTCCGTTGTAACTCAGATAAAGATGTCCAGGTCCTATTTTAAGACATATACAACGTACCCGAGCTCGAGTCAACAACGAGACCGACTCGCAAGAGGAAGTGATCAGGAGGCGATTGGTTATTCTGACAAATGGGCCGAAAGCACTGTCTTGGCATTTAATGCAGGTCACTTCTGTGTGCTGTCAGACTCAACCGACTGAAGTAATGGTAGGCTTTCACGTGTGATGCAACAGGTGGCAGATTTTACTGACATATTTGGTAATGAGTGCAGGGCACGTGGTATGGGCATCTATGGTCATCTATGGCCATACCAAGGTTAACCTATAAATACCCCGAGAATTTCAGTGTTAAGGGGATCGAAGAACGCATATATTTTTGAGCGATATTGTGTGTCTTACTGTTCATCATCTTCTCCATCTACTTACTTTATCATCGGAGTACAGGTCAGGGTATCACACCCTTCAACTTCTACCTTCCACCAGTTAACCAGAGGCGAACAGTTGCAGCTGATGCGTGTCCTTTCCGGTATTTTTTTCCCTTCAAAATTGGCGCCGTCTGTAGGAAATCATAAACGAACCTCCCTTAGCTCTTTGTGATCATGACTGATCAAACTTCTGTACCCGGGCGTGAGAATCAAACCCCTCAGGCCACCCCTTTTGCACCTTCTGTTGTGCAGACTTTCATTCCCGGGATCAGTCCATCGTCTGACTAGCCAGAAAGGACCATGCCCCTCCATTGACCTTTCTGTCTCTGATCATATTTTGATGATGTTGCAAAGACAACAGTCTGCTCTAGATCAGATCACCAGACATCAGCAGATGATGCAAGAAAGGCTTGATGCAATCAAGCATAGTAGGCTCGAAGTAAATGGTGGGCCATCTCAGAGATCATCAGTGAGACGTCAGCTTGACTTCTCTTCTCCCCCATTAGCACCGGAGAACCGTGACACCAGGTTCGTGCTTCCTCCTACTTAGAGGGAGGCAAGACAACCTCCGGTTCGTACAGAGCAGAGAGTCCCTTCTGATCGTATTGATTTGCAAGAAGAAGTAGGACGAGAAGAGTCGAGAAGTGCTGCCGAGGGAGCGGTTGCTCAGAAGACTTGGATAACTTCCAAGGAAGTGGAGGCTATGATCAGCGCTCGTGTCAAGAGCATGAAAGGAGGAGTCCCAGATCACTTTGCTCAGTCGGCAAAGGACAACGTCGAGAACTCTTCTTTCACAGATGTCATCAATCAGTCATACACTTCTTTCAAGTTTATGACCCCGATCTTCCCCATATACACTGGGAAAACGGATCCAGATGAGCACTTATTTGACTTCAAGCATGCGATGGCAGTTCGCAATCCAGATGACAATCTGTATTGCAAGGCCTTCCCTAATAGCCTGGCAGGAGCGGCATCAAGATGGTTTCGTAATCTGCCTCCTGGTTCAATTAGCAACTTCGCCGAGCTCAGGTCGGCTTTTATTGATTAATTCATTATCAAAAAAAAAAAAAAAGCAGGTGCAGATACTCTCTTCTCTTTAAGGATAAAATCGGCGGAATCCTTAAGAGACTTCATTTCGCGCTTCACTGATAAAGTCCACAGCATCGATAAAGTCGATGAAGGAAATTGTATTGCTGCTTTTAAGAATGCTATCCCCAAGCATTCCGAGCTATATAAATCTCTGGCTCTTGACTATCCTGTCAAGATGAACGAGATGATGGTTCGTGCAACCAAGTACGGAAGATACGAAGATGATGTCTCCGTTGTATCGAAGCTAAGGACAAGAGGGGTGGACGTGATAGAGAAAGCACGCCGGTCGTCTAGGAGGAAGGAGAAGAGGCAGAAGTATGAGTCTTCATCATCTGAGGATTCACCACCTAGGAAGCAGAAGGAGAAAATAGTGTATGTGACTCAGCGGGATCAGTCGGTTCGGCGCCCGTATGAAGGTAATTACAATCAATCCCAGCAGCAGGGTAGGACGGAGAAACATCCTAACCTGAACTTTCAACAGCAAGCGAGGCAGCATTATCAGCCCCGCTAGGAGCAGCCACAAGTGCAGCAAGAGAAAGGTGTTCAGCCTAGTGAGAGGCGACCTTTTGCAGGTCGGGCAGACCCCATCCATTTTACTGCAAGCCCAGCGACCATCATGAAGTCAATGGAGGGCCAAGCGTATTTCGAATGGCTTGCTAGAGCTGTACAAGACGTTATGTCGGGACCACGGGCACATGAGTATTGCCATTATCATAAATGTCATGGTCATCTTACAAACCGATGTCGCATCTTGAGGGAGTATTTGGAGAGACTAGTCCAGGAAGGGTACTTAGGAGAGTCTCAGTTTTGATAACGGTAACACGATGCGCACCAGAGAACCGTTATCTCAACCTCGTACAGGAGAGTCTGCCAGTAATCCAAGTACCAGTGGAGGAGGACGAGGGGGAGCCCCTTTGGGCACCATCAATGTCATTTACCGGGTGCGAGCACCAGAGAAGGACGTAGAGAGAGACTTCAGAGCAAAGAAGAGGAAGATGTCTCACGAAGCTGAGGTTTGTCAGGTGCAGATGTCTGCAAGAAGCGTGGAGCAGGCGCTTACTTTCACTGATCATGATTTGGCGACGGTAATCCGGCCTCATTATGATGCTCTTGTTTTCACCATGAGAATAGGAGATTTCGATATCAAGAAGGTGCTCATAGATTCTGGAAGTGGGGCAGACATCCTGTATCTTCATGCTTTCACTTAGATGAAGTTGGATCCGTCTGTTCTCATCTCTGCTCAGACCCCACTGTTTGGGTTTGATGGCAGTTCGATGAAACCGTTAGGCGACGTCGTCTTACCCGTTGTGGTAGGACCCGTTGTCCTACAAACCAGATTTTCCGTTCTAGATGCTCCATTGCCTTACAATGCGATCTTGGGTCGATGGTGGACCCACGAGATGAAGGTTGTTCCTTCCTCGTACTATCAGGTGTTGAAATACCCGACGCAGGACAGGCCCCAGAAGATCAGAGGGGATCAATTGGCATCACAGAAGTGTGATTTCTCTCATTCCGTTGTGCCCAAATAGCAATCACAGGTCGACTCCGTTGTGAAAGAGAGCTCGGAGGCCACGTTATGCAGACCTTCCGTTGAGCCCAAGAAAGCAGTCAATTTGGGAACGGAAGAAGAGCCAAAGGTGTTCCAGATCGGGACGAGCTTGACAATGGACGAAGAGGGCGAGTTGTTGGAATTCTTGAAGAGGAACCTTGATGTCTTTGCATGGTCGCACGAAGATATGACAGGCATCAATCCGAGCATTATCTGCCATCACCTCAACGTTGATCCTGCTGTCCCTCCGGTGAAGCAGAAACCTCGGAGACTCGCCCCAACCTATTATGATGCAGTGAATGAAGAGATAGACAAGCTGATCCAGTTTGAGTTCATCCAAGAAGTGCAGTATCCTGACTGGATAGCTAATGGAGTAGCCGTACCCAAGAAGAATGAGAATGTGAGAGTTTGCATTGACTTCACTAGTGTCAATAGAGCATGTCCCAAGGACTTTTTTCCTATGCCAAGGATTGACAGGCTTATTAATGCCACTACTGGCCATGAAATGTTATCATTTATGGATGGTTATTCGGGTTATAATCAAATCCTCCTAGCGGAAGAAGATCAAGAGAAGACCACTTTCATTACGAAGCGTGGCTTGTTCTATTATCGTGTTATGCCTTTTGGTCTGAAGAATGCCGGTGCCACATATCAGCGTCTGATGAATTTCATGTTTGGGCCACTCTTCGGCAAATCGGTTGAAGTTTACATTGATGACATCGTTGTGAAGAGCCGACTTCGGAATACCCTTGTGACGGATCTTGCTGAGCCCTTCTCTATTCTGAGAACTTTCAATTTGAAGATAAATCCAGAGAAGTATACTTTCGGAGTTACCTCTGGCAAATTCTTGGGATATCTTGTGAGCCAGCGGGGTATAGAAGCTAATTCAGCTCAGATTCAAGCTCTACTGGAAATGCCGGATCCCAAGTCGAAGAAGGAGATCCAGAAGTTAACATGGCGTATCGCTGCACTTAATCGGTTTATCTCCAAGTCCTCTGATCATTGTAAACCCTTTTTTGAGCTCCTGAGGAAGGATTCTATCTTTGCTTGGACGCCAGAATGTTCTCAAGCTTTCATTGCTTTGAAAGAGTATTTAGGCTCAACCCCTATTCTCTCCGTCCCTGAGCCAGGTGAGGTCTTGTATATTTATCTTTCTGTTTCAGAGCAGGCCATTGGCTCCGTCTTGATCAGGTGTTGTGGCGGCGTCGAGAAGCCTGTTTATATCATCAGTAAAACTTTTCTCAAGGCAGAATGTAATTACAGCAAGCTCGAGAAAGTGTGTCTTGCTCTTGTCTTTTCTGCTGAAAAGCTTGGTCCTTACTTTCATGCTCATACTATCGTTGTCATCACAACGTATCCTTTGAAAGTCATGTTGGGACGACCCGAGTTGGCGGGAAGGATGTCGAAGTGGGCTGTGGCTCTAAGTGAGTTCGACATTCAGTATAGAGCGAGATGTTCAGAGAAGGGGTAGACAATGGCAGGATTCCTTTCTGACTTCCCTGTAGAGGAGGCAGAGGAGGTGATTGCTGATCTTCGTGAGCTCCCTGATGAGGTTGACAACGAATATATCGTTGTAGATGGAGATAAATCCTCAGAGTGGGTTGATTGGCTGTTGTACGTAGATGGATCTTCTAACTCGAGTGGTTCAGGACTTGGTGTTGTGCTCATTAATCCGGAGAACGTAAAAGTACAGAAGATGTCACGTCTTGGGTTTACTGCTGCCAACAACGAAGCTGAGTACGAAGCATTGCTGCTTGGCTTGCAGAGTGCACACGAGCTGCAGGTCTCTAGATTGAGAGTCTTTTGTGATTCACATCTTGTGGTAAATCAGGTGAATGAAGACTATGAATGCAAGGATGATCGAATGAAACAGTATACTGCACTCGTTCGTTTGCAGTGTGAAGCATTCACCGTTGTGGAGATCAAGCATACCCGAAGAGATGAGAATAGGCATGCTGATGCTTTGGCTTATCTTGCTTCCATGATACAGTCTGATGAACTCAAGGCCATCCTTATGGAATATAAAGAGTACCCTTCGATAGCACTCCAGTCTCAGCGGGAGGTATGTTTTGTTAATCCAGTACCAAGTTGGATGACAGGGTTGACGACCTACTTGAAAGATTGAGTTCTTCCTATCATTGCAAAAGAGTCAAGACAAATCCAGTTCAAGGCACCTCGTTATGTCCTGGTGCAGGGAGAGTGATATAAAAAGTCTTTTGGGGGACCTTTGTTGAAATGTGTTCATCCTGTAGATGTGGAGAGGATTCTTGCTGAGCTTCATGAAGGGATTTGTGGCATACATTCAGGGGGGAGAACGATAGCTTATCGAGCCCTGGGGCAAGGATACTTCTGGCCTTACGTGCAAGCTGATGCTCAGAAGTATGTGAAGAAGTGCAGTCAGTGTCAACGATATGCTCGTTTAATTCATGCTCCAGCTCAAGAGCTTAACACTGTCTCTCAACCTTGGCCATTTGCACGTTAGGGCCTTGATATTGTGGGACCTTTCCCTAAAACCCCAGGGAATCTAATCTTTCTCCTCGTGGCAACTGACTACTTCTCTCGTTGGATTGAAGCCGTTCCCCTTACTCGTATCAGAGAACAAGAAGTGAAGAAGTTCAAGTGGGAGCATATCGTCTGTAGGTTCGGCATACCTCAGTCCATTATCACTGACAACGGGAAACAGTTCTCAGGACGTATCATTGCAGACTTTTGCATCGAATTGAAGATAAAACATATTTTCTCGTCTCTATATTATCCTCAGGGGAACGGATTGGCTGAAGCAGCTAATAAAAATATATTGAATGCCTTGAAGAGAAGATTGGAAGACTCAAAAGGGAAGTGGACTACCGAGCTGCACAACATATTGTGGGGATATAGGACGACACCGAGGAGTCCTACAAACGAGACACCTTTCTCTTTGGCTTATGGCATGGAAGCTGTCATTCCTACTGAGATTAGTTTGCCCATAATACGCTCTTGGCATAACAAGAAGAAGGGTAGAGAGAAAGACATGAACGCTGAGCTCATGGCCATTCACCTCGACTTGTTAGAAGAAAAGCGAGAAGATGTCAGTATTCAGATGAGGAGATACCAGCAACAGCTAAGGAAGGCATACAACCGAAAGGTACAGCGAAAGGTCCTTCAAGTCGGAGATCTCGTTCTCCGAAAAGTATTCCAGAATACCAGGGAGATTAACAGTGGCAAGTTGGGGCCTAATTGGGAAGGACCCTATATCGTAGAACGATTAGGGAGTCCTGGAGTTTGTTACTTGAAAGATCTACAAGGTAATCTCATCCAAAAATCCGGGAATATTATGAACCTAAGGCAATTCTTTCAATAGAATCTGCGGTGAATAAATGAGTTGTTATAATAAAGAGTTTTCCAATATTATTACGTGAGCATTTAAATTATATTGCTATGAAGTTTTGCGTCAATACGTTGTCTAGAACATCAGTGTAATATTGTGAATGTTTTACAAATTCGAATAAAATTTCGCTTGAACAACATACTTACAACGATACACTAGTGGCTTTTCCTAAGGATGTCATCTGAGCAAATCCAGTGGCTTATCCTAATGACATCCTCTGAGCAAGCGTCTCTGAACTGAGTTACATTATGTTCATTTTATGAAATTTTATTTGTCAGATTACATTCACAGTGAACTACATAACGATGTATCTAGACATATTTCTATTTTCCGTTGTGTGTATGATTCAGAGTGCTTTGTTTGATGTGTGCATCAATCATTACGAAGAAGCTTCATATACATATACTCAAGTACCTACGTTGTGAGCTATTATGTTCATGTCTGATTCTATGATCCGTAAAGCATGTCCATACACACTTATGCTATATTCTTTCTTATATGCATACGTTGTGCGAGCTCCGCAAATTCCAGTTACACTACAAAGAGTAAAGAAAGGTGCAAAGAAAAGAAAGAGAAATTGATCATTCATTTAGAAAAACCCATTGCTGGGTAAAGTACAGATAAAGCCCCATCACATGGAGAGAAAGAGAATGTATTACAAAGGTTTTAGTAAAAAGGAGAGAAGAAATCAAGTTTCAGCAGTAGCAGCAGGAGGGGAGACAGTAGGATCAGCAGCATCAGTAGCTTCAACGGCAACGGAAGGATCTTCGGCAACAGGAGGAGCTTCAGGAGCAGCTGGCTCAAAGTATGGTTCAGCTGGAAGAGGTGCAGGACCTTCGAGGGGGTGTGGCTTCTCAACTCCTTCAACTTCGGTCTCGTTGTCGAGATAGATGACATCCTTGCTCTGGAGCTCGGAGAAGGTAGTCACGTCCTCCTCGTTGTCCTCCTTTAGACGACCTTGTTGGCGGAGCATGTTGATCACCTCCTTCTCGGTCTCTGCCCTGTCCTCGTCGAGGAGAGTATCCAGCTGAGACTGATAGTGTTGTTGCAGTCTTGTGGTCACCGCCTACTCGATGGCCCCTTCAGCTTTTTTGGCTTCCTCGAGCTCCTCCATCAACGTTGCTCTCGCTACCTCAACTTCCTCTAGTTGTCTGCTTAGAGCCTGGGAGACGAGCTCTAACTCGCTGATTCGGAGAACGGCGTTCTCCACTTCCTATTTGGCTTTCTTTTCTCCCTCCTTGGCTACTCGAGCTTCGCCTTCCGCCTTCTCTTGCCCCTTGAAGGCAGCAATGAACTTCTCCTCCACCCGCACCACTTCAGCTCGGGCTTGAGACAGGTCGAACTCAATCTTGAGTCGATCCTCGGCCAGAGTTCTCTCCAGCGCCTCAGTCCTTCCTTGCCAGTAGCTGATGGAGTCTTTGAGGTGATTGTAGTGGTAGGTACTACGATCGCATAACTCGTGGAGGAGGACGTTCAGCTATAAAAACGAAAAATCAGGAATATCAGTATATCACAACGAGAATTGAACAAGTAAATAGGGAAGAAAGAACATAAGTCATATCGAGGCCATGGACTGGCAGGCTGCATAAGAGACCTGGGGCAAGGACATCTTGCCAGCATCAGCAATGTCCTGGGGAAGCCTCATGGAGTGGGTCAAGGCCCTAACAACCTTCTCCGAAGTCTGCACCGAGTCGTTAACGGTGGGCCTCCCGAAACGAGTGAAGTCGGGTGACCAGTTTATGTCATCTGAAGGTGGTGCTCCAATTGGCAAACGAGATGTGGTCATCTCCATTGTGGCAACAGTGACCAGAGCGGAGCTTGAAACAATTGGGGCAGCCACAGCTTGAGTAGCAGCAGGTATTGTGCTGGCTACTGGCGTTCCCGTTGCAGCCTTAGCTCCTTGGTGTGTTGCAGGAGCAGAAGGGGAAGGAGTGGCAGCAGGCGCATTGTCCTTCTCACGGCGCTTCTCTTCCTTTCTTTTCTTTCTGGCCTCGAACTCGGCCTGGGTAAGAATCTTCCGTTTTGGCTCGGAAGGTGCCGCTCCCGTTGTGGAGGGAACTGTCTTTGGAGGAGGTGGAAGAGGAGGCAGCACAGTTGCAGGACGAGCTGTCCTTGGCTTTCGGATCAGTGCAGGAGAGTTGGTGCTAACCATTTCTTCTTCCGAACTTGGGTCAACTACGGGTGAGGAGGAGGAGGCGCCTTATTGCCTTTGTAAAGACGGGTTCGAGCTACCGAAGAAACTCCAAGTATCAGGCGGTAGTGGTGTCCACCGGATGTACTCCCCACCTCGTACTTGCTTGATGTTTGTAAGAAGACTTTCCTCTTCGGGCGCAAGTTTTTTGAACGGGAGTTTCTTCCCTTCAACTGCAAAGAGCAGAAACAAAAAAGTGTGAGACAACGGAAGTAAGTAGGACGAATAAAAGTAATAGACAACGGACGCTGGGATAGAAAGATAGAAGAATTAATGTACAACGGACAACGGTATTGTGTTACCTGGTTTATCTTGGAAAACATTGGGCACAGTGGAAGTCTCTGCCTTCTAGCCCCCAGAGACAACGAATAGAGTTGCCTTCCACCCTCTTTCTCTGTCCAAGATGCCGGAAACGAGGTCTAGGTACAACGGCTTCTTGTTCTAGGAATAATAATTGTAGGGGCCATCGTCAGTACCTCGGCATCTGACGGCATGACAGAAGTGGAAGAGATGTCTAGCTTCTATTGGGAATCCATCCTTGATGAATTTAATCATCATGGACATGTATTTATAGAAACTGTGGTGCATTTGCCCCGATGCAAGGTGTAGAGTGGAAAGGACTTCGTCCAGGACGGGATGAAGAGGAAATCGAAGGCCAGCTTCGAGTTGGGAGAGGTAGACAACGATACAGGCTGATCGTTTGTCAATATGGGCGTCTTCCCTTTTGAAATGAAGATTGACGTGGGAAGGAAACTCGAAACGCTCCCTAAAATGGTTAAGATATGCTAACTGTTGCTGGCGTAAGGCGGAAGATTTCTCGATGTAGGTATCATACGGTGCGCTACCAGTGCAACTAGCCTCATCTTCGGTTTGGCTTCTAACTTCATCTAGCCTAATGGATTCTATGGGGGTCTCGCCAGCCATGGATTGAGGGAACAGTGGGTAAGAAAAGACTAGGCAGACTGACGACAGAGAAGGAGAAAAAGAAGCAGAGAAAGAGAGAGAAGAAGAATCAATAAAGACAGTAAGAAAAGGAATAAGAGCGTACCACAAAGATAAAAACGAGAGAGCCTGAAGAGAGCTTGAACTTTCGCTTGAGACGCAAATGAGGCAGAGTAACAGTACTTCAATGGCGAGATAAGTGAAACGAAGCAACCCAGAGGGATTTTTATAGATACCTCAGAGAAATAAAAAGACAAGAATACCCTCCATCAGAGCCGTACACCTGTGTCGAAGCCGGAAAGAGTGGTGGCAGGATCGACGTTTTACATAAAGAGAGTAACCGTCAGAGATATAAAGCGTTTTGAATTCCGAAACGGTAATGATGACAGCCTGTCTTGCATTAATGAGGCGTGACGGTTCGCACGCGTAAACCAGCTGGCTTGAGCGTTCTATCTTCTCAGCGTAAATCACGTAACGATTCAGTTTCTGGAAGCAGAATCAGGTATGGTTTGTCGCTCTTTTGTCCGTTTATGACACTTCGAACTACGTTCTAAGCCTCATAAAGGGACAAATTGTAAGGGATAAAATTCGTAAAAACTAATTAACGTTGGGGAACGAGCTAGCTTTTGTTGTTTTATGCACGAAAGTGACACGTGGACATGTGTTTGAGGCACGTGCTTAAAATAGAAGGATAAACATTGTCTGATGCATAGCATTCACGTTGTATAAATTACGACGTATTTGTAGTCTTGCGAACAACGTTTTCGTTGTGATTTTAACGTGTTCGTTGTCTTATATACAACGTAAACGTTGTATTCTCGACAACGTTTTCGTTGTTAAATGCACAACGAGTCCGTTGTAACTCAGATAAAGATGTCCAGGTCCTATTTTAAGACATATACAACGTACCCGAGCTCGAGTCAACAACGAGACCGACTCGTAGGAGGAAGTGATCAGGAGGCGATTGGTTATTCTGACAAGTGGGCCGAAAGCATTGTCTAGGCATTTAATGCAGGTCACTTCTGTGTGCTGTCAAACTCAACCGACTGAACAAATGGTAGGCTTTCACGTGTGATGCAACAGGTGACAGATTTTACTGACATATTTGGTAATGAATGCAGGGCACGTGGTATGGTCATCTATGGCCATACCAAGGTTAACCTATAAATACCCCGAGAATTTCAGTGTTAAGGGGATCGAAGAACGCATATATTTTTGAGCGATATTGTGTGTCTTACTGTTCATCATCTTCTCCATCTACTTACTTTATCATCGGAGTACAGGTGAGGGTATCACACCCTTCAACTTCTACCTTCCACCAGTTAACCAGAGACGAACAGTTGCAGCTGACGCGTGTCCTTTCCGGTATTTTTTCCCCTTCAGGTGTCATTCTGAATGGTTTGAGATTTAATAATGTTTATTTTCTTATCAACAAAGTATCAATTTTACATGTAAAAACAATAAAAAAAGGTACAAAGTACCATTCACAAAACAAGAGAAAAAGAACAAAGTACCATTGACAGCCCGATATATAATGTATACTTGTCTTGTTTAAAAGTCAAAAACATACCCCAACCTGAAACTGAAAGTCGAAACCGCTTGCATCTATGGCAACTGCCACAGGTTGGTGTGCCACAGCTCTTTCATCATTAGGCACTTGCTGGTACGCATCAATCGTCACCGTCGAATAATATTTCTGCAAAACCAATACATATCCCTTATTAAATATCTAATCATATGCACAAATACATATATTGATGTATATTAGTAAAATATCATTCATGTATGTTTTTTTCAGCTAAAAAAACATGTAATCTACCTTAAATATATTGCATTTTCCTCTTATCCCTTGGTAGGGATAGTTCTTCATAGTTTTTCTCAGTAGTAATGCCTCCATTTTCTAAGATGAACTGGAATACAAGGCTCACAAATCCCCCACTACATCCTTGGTTATAGTAATCAAGGTCCACCAATTGACACTCTATTGCAGTGGCTATGACAAATGCCCAACAAGAATCTACAATATCAAGGGGTCAAATAAATTATAATTAGTAAAAAAAAAAATTATTCTTCTAAGACTGTAACTACATGTGGTACAATACTAAACTTACTGCATTTATAACCTTGATCCTTTACACTTGTAAGTTGTAACCGGGCCTTCTTTCCTCCGATCAATGGACTTGGGAGAACAAATTCATCTTCAAGCATAAATTTCCGGGCCACCCCTTGTGTAGGTTGGCCTAAAAATCAAAATTAAAATTAACTAAACAATTAAGTTGAATTTAACCAAATTAAGATTTTAGGCTAGAAGGAATGGTGTTCAATTAGAAACACCATAGAGGCATTCAACCGAGCAGGTGATGAGCACTCCAGATTCCCAACCACATCAGGTGCAGTTTGCAGAACCCACCACCGTAACTACCCAACACTATTAACATAAAAACACGGTGCTCATTAGAGCAACTATGCCTTGCATGCCACATCTGATGGGTTTCCACTCAGCATCTGCTTTCCCTACAAGTGCAGTTAAAGGTTGGGTAGCTTAATCCACAAAGGGACTGAAGACATTTACTCACCGGCAGCAGCCATGGTGGAAGACACACGCAAGAAACCCTAAAATCTTAATGAGAAAAATAAAAATCCAGGTACTCCCTTAGGGGATCATACTTGGTCGGTCGGAAAGGACCTCCGGTGAAATGGAGCTAAGGGCAGGCCGGGCTCGGCGTAACTGAACCCGGCCTTATGGAAGGAGGGCTTTGTGATTTTGGGCCCGGCCCAAGGGTTGTAGAAGGGCAAGGCTTGGACGGGTTTAGAAGGGCCGAGTACCCTTTCACCCGGGCTTTTTTAACAGGCGTAGGTGCGTCGGCATTCTTTTCATGAAGTCTAGAAAGGATTTCTCTTCAGGCAAAAGGGCAAGCTCCTGTGGAGGACGGTCACTGGGCTGCTATATCTAGGGGTGTATTCGAGAAGCTGAGCCAAGCTTAGCCCAACTCAAGCTCGGCTTAGCACATTCTCCTGCATTCTCCTGAGGCTCTGTTTGTTTTCATTGATAATAGATGATGGAAATGGTTTTCAAAAGAAAACAGTGTTTGGTATCTTGGAAAATACACTTTTTCCTAGAAAAGTTTTCTATCCAAGTAAACGTTTTCCATCATATATAAGGAAAATTTTCCCCTTAAAAACCGTGAGAAGTTATTTCCCTCTCGCGATGCTCGATGCTCTCGACACTCAAACTGTTCTTTCTTCACCAACAACAACAATCAATCAACTCTGACTCCAAAGCCACCACATCAAGATCATTTGCAGGTACAAATCTCAATTCTATACTCAATCTCCCACCGCCACATACTAATTCTAGGGTTTTTGAATCGGGGTTATTTTTATCGGTCTCTGTTCATGGTTGTTCTTCCATGTGGGGTTATTTTGAGGCTCTTTCAGACAGAATTGCAGCCATTTAAGCCATGATTTAACACAGGTTAGACCGTCTTCACGGTCTAGCAAAAGGGTATCCTGGATTCTTCATTGTAGGTTTAGCAATAATTATAGATGCTAATAAATGATGTTCTTATGTTGTATTGATTCACATGTCCTAAGAAAATGCATATAGATAATAAGCCAATTTAAAAATATTCCAGTTTCTAAAAAATTCTGGATATGCTAAGATCTTGTTGTTGAAATGATGAGTACTGTTCGATTTCTGTTGAGTTTTGAGATGGGTAATGAATGAATATGGTTGTTTCAGTATGTTTGTTCTCATTTATCAGAAGCATGCTTTCTTATTATACCTGATGACAAGGGCTGAGTGCCATTTGATGAGTCCTCAACTAGGAAATAAATGCGTTTTGATGCACTTCCCAGTTCCCACAATGATTATGAATGTCTTGTTGTGTTAAGGATTCGACCCAGATGATCTTAGTGAAATCTATTGAATTGTATGACTTGGTGAGCCAGAGGATCCGAAAATGAAATGTTTCCCTTTCAACGCAGCTCATGATGTTGCTTACACAGGTGATCTTGTTAGTGAAATCTATTGAATTGTAGGACTTGGTGAGCCAGAGGATCCTAAAATGTTTCCCTTTCAACGCAGCTCATGTTGTTGCTTACACTAATGCGTCCATGAAGTTTTTGACTCTAGTTGGATAAAAAGAACAGGAAACGGGGTATAGAATACCATAAAGAATAGGGGGAAGGGGAAGAAGGGATGCTTTTATTCTTAGCTTGATGGAAGTCCGATAAATAAAATGTATTATCATTGTAATGGATGGTTTTAGTAATTGCATTTACAACGTGAAATTCAGAGGCCATAGTAGGCTAAGAATGACTCATATCTTGAATTTTTTTTTCTCATTTTAACTTCCTATAATTAATTTGTCTAGTGGCATATGACCAATCATGCACACAAACACAATAGCACTGGATCCATAGAAATTCTCAAATTCCGGAGGTATCGTATCAACTGGAAATAGTTGTATCATTGGTTGTTACAAGTTTCAGTACATCCCATGGAAGTGCTTATAAATGAGCTGTAGAGATGAGCTGCAATCTCAAATAGGCCAATCCAATTATCCACTACACCCGCGATGTTTCATAAAGTAAAATATCTCTCAATGAAGTCAAGAACTTAGACACCAAAGAGGAACATAGTTTCAAAGAAAAAGAACTTGGGAAACTATATACGAAAAGCATAATATCCTAGTTTTAATGCAATGTTTAGTGAAGTTAACAATTTTGTACAAGTCATGAAATAATGACCATGCGGGTATATATATTGTAATCTATCTGTTCTCGATCTCGTTGTCCCCATTATAGGATTTTGCAGAAGTACAATAATTTGTGGGAAAAAGGAAAAACAAAATCTTTGTGCAAACTTGGCTTGCAGCTCTAGTTTAATTCATTGGACTCTTGTTTTATTGGTAACAGGTTTGCATGTTCATGTAGTCGGTCTCCTCCATCCATTGAATAAAAAGTAGTCAATCCCCTCAAGTTTCAAATTGATCCCCATCTTTTCATGTGCTTTCATCTTTTAATTTATCAATCTGAAGCACTTTGCTTTGGCCTTCTTTTCATTTGTTGTTATGGAGGTCAATTCGGATATATTGATGTAGACTGTATAAACCATGATTTTGATTCATACTTGATTAAGAAAGCGGGGCAATAACTGTCTTATGATTGTAGATTTACACTGTAAAAGAGCTATGAGGATTAAAGTAACGAGAAGCAAAAGCGTTGTTTTATGCAAAGATAGACCAAGAAGCGTTTGTTTTTTGGTGCCAAATGCCTGGCCACAGATGGGTCCATGGCAAGCTCGCCAAAGCAGCCAAGGAAGTGCACCGCCAGCCAAGGCAAGCTTGCCAAAGCGGCCAAGAAAGAGCATACAAATCATGGAGCAAGAATAAAATAAGAGACCTATGAACACCATTAGAGGAGCTATGTTGGTTGTGGACTTGGCTTCTGTAATAGCAAGTGAGAGATGGGTCTTGTTAGGTTTGTTACCAAAATGTAGGATTTTGGGGATCAAAGGAGTGAACGTGTAGGGTTTTGGGTCTGTTATTGAGGGAATGTATGGTTGGTCTGAGTTGCTTGCATAGGTGAGATGAAAATGATTTTCCATATGATTTTCAAGAAAAAATAATTATGTCGGAAAAGTTTTCTTTTCCATCCCATTTTCCATGTAACCAAACTGAGCCTAATTTCTAATCAGAAGTTATTTCGAAAAAAATAAAAATAAAAGAAACGTTTACTTACTTGCAGAGAAACAAAAGATGGTTTTATATAATTAAAGGTGTCAATAGCCCTGCCCGACCCAAATAAAGCCGCTCAATACCCATATTGCAGGCACCAAGGCTAGAGTTGGGCTCAAATTCGTCTGCCTATATTAATGTGGGCTGGATTAGGGCTTGGCTCGTTAAAACCCAGGCCCGGGCCGATATATTTACATATACATATATACACAGGTGTATATACACACACACGTGTGTGTATTATACATTTTATTTATATTTTGTTTGTTAATATGAAGCATATCATAGTATTAAAACTCGGCGAGTCGAGTCGACTCGACTCGGCCAGGTTTCGAATCGAGTTAGAGGTAAAACTCGGTTTTGGCACTGAAAAACGAGTAACTCGTCCCGACTCGCCCGAGTTTTGCACTTTTTTTGTTAAAACAAAAAATCCCGAGTGACCAAATTATGTTGACACCCCACCCACTCTTAAGTATAAATGCAAAAAAAAAAGGGGATGTTCAGTATATATTGAATTATATGTCTCATTTTAGGCATAGTTTAGCATTAATTTTGAATTTATACCATATGCATAGTATTAGAAAATATTATATATATCCGAGTTTAGGTGTCATTGCTCAACGAGTTTTGTTGAGTTTCCGAGTTGATTCTACTCGGCAAGTATCCATGTTGGGTCGAGTTTTCGGGTTTTAAAACACTGACCTTAGGTGATTTGACCTAGATAACTTGGTTCACATAGGTGACTAGTAACTTGGCTTAATTTTGGGAAATTAAGACATCAGAACACACTGAATGTGTTTTCAGACAAAGTGGCTCGAGTGAGCCATGTATGGTTCAAGCCAGGTAGTTGACTCAAGCGAATGTAGGCTAACTTGAGCGAATTGGTCTCGGGTTTCAGACCTAACTGGTCCACTCTAGTAGCAAAGTCGCTCGGATTTCTCCTCCTTCACTGATCTTATATCAAAAGTCCTTTACTATCACTCTGCTATCTCCTTTATACAAGTATGCATCCTAGCATATTTGGGTAAAACAAGCACTCGAGCAACTAAAGGAGAGAGGCTACTACCAAGCAACAAGACTTTTATACATATTTTACAGACCTATGGTAAGAACTAATGTTTTGTATCTCATGCTTATTATCATTCGTAATTCAAAAAGTAACATATTCATAGATTAAACTGATAGACCATTGACATAGGTACAGTGTGAGAACTGTAAGAAGTGTTACACACAATCTGAGCACATATGCACATAAGCTCAAACATAACCGGTCTAAAATAATTCATAGAACACTTAATATTTTTGCACTTTAGCTCAATCCAATGAAAATATAAGCATAATAAAAGAGATCAATAGGAAACATCTTAACAACAATCAGTAAATTTATTATGTGTACGAAAGTGAAAGATAGACGAACTTGTACCTTATTATTTTTCCCATGTCACCCATTCCAAACTTCAAAGAGTGTCTTCCAACAAAGAAAAGGCCAACCTAAACATAGCAAACATTATAAATTAAATCGGCATTCAATAATTGATAGAATCAGGTTAGAGCCTTATACGCCTTATCTTGTTCAATCCAAAACACCTAAAATTAGATATCAAGATTTTGATGCACTTTTTTCTATTAAAAAAAAAAATTACCCCTACCTTTAAGGAGCATCCAGAATAAACATAGAGCCGAATCATCTAAAACCCCCAACAATTTATCTACAAAAGAGAAACCAAAAAAATCGCAAACCTTAACTCCAAAAAATTGTCATTTTCATAAAAAAAAAGAAAGCCATGGTGTTATCATCCCCTTATAATCAGCATTGGCATTGCTGTTGCTACATAAGAAATCTCTGCATTTTCCATTAATAGCGTCGTCATTTGGGTGACATTATATATGCCGGAGAAGAAAGACTTGTATGGGACGCAAGGCGAGAGTCAATGCTGCAAGGAAGTGAAAGCGATTTCCGGCATGGGTTCAAAGCCCCACAAACGATAGTGTTTTGTTGTTAACTTTTTAGATCAGGGCAAAACTTGAGGTAGAAGGAATTTATAATATTTATTAGTAGTTGTTGCATGTGCAAGGCACGTGTGCACATTATTTTTCTTCTATGATATTCACATCCAGCAAATATGTATCAATGGTCTTAGTCTCACATCGGTTGTGTAACCGAGCTCTTATCCCCTTAAAAGTTCCATCACGCCTCAATCGGTTGTTATCCATTTTAAGGAGTGTTTGGCTGAAACTTATTTGGGTTGAGGGTGTGTGGTGTGTGTGGTCTTCTTTCTCAATGCCCAAATATACTCTCAAATCTACTCCCTAATCATAACCGTTTATAACCAACCATTAAAGGTCAGGATTTGAGTTGTCATATTTTGTCTTTTCTGATGCCACATCAGCTCTAATCCTAACCGTTTAACAACTTAAATAAACGGGGGAGTATCCCTAAACTAATTCAAAAAAAAAAAAAGCAAAATGGAAGTTGACGTAGCTTTGCCTTGTGGTGTTGTTACCTTAACCCAAAAAAAAAAAAATTAGCAAAATGGAAGTTAAAACTAGCCTTCAACGAAAGCCGCCTTGAAAAATGGAAGTTATCCTCTACCACAATAATAGATCTACTTCCTATATGCAAGATGATTTTAGATCAAAGCTTCTCAAGGAACAATACTCAGCTTCGGGATTTTTATTTTTTTTTTGGTTCGTGATATACGTTTAGGCCGCAACGCCGGTTAGGTGTTACCGTGTTAGTATCTGTTCAGTTAGCTTCGGGATTGAGATAATATACGTAATAATATAGTTACAGAATAATAATAAGGGATTTTTCCCTAAATACACTTGGGGTTTTTTGAGACCCCCAAAATACACCCCACTTTTAAAATCTTCCCTTAATACACCTGAAAGTTATTTTGAGACAATTTTACCCTTAAATGAAAATAAAAGGTAAAATAAACTCATGATTCTAAGAGTTTCTCTTCTCCTCACCGTAATCTCTCTTCTTCACCATTTTTTCAGCCGGCTCCTTCCGTCTCACGCCGCCGGCTCCCGCCATTGTTCCGCCATTAGATCCCGTGGTTGTCAATACTCTCACAATCTCTCCTCTCTATTTTCTGTAAGATAAAAGTTAGGGTTTATTTTTTCCTCTCTCCAATTTCTTTCTATCATTTACTCTTTTATTTTCATGTCATTTTTTATTTAATAGAAGATTTTTTAAAGTAAAATGAAAGATCCATAGAGGGATCCTCCATCTTGAATGATTTGAAGTCAAGAGGTTGAAGAAAATCAGACTTCTGATTTTCACGATCATTTACAGAAACTCACGATCAAGATATAATTATCGCGATCAGATCAAAATATTCCCGATCAATCTTTATTCTCACTAGTTAGCGGTTAGTTGATCGTGACAAGTTAGTGTCCAACAATTACTATTGATAGATCGCGAATATTTTACGGTTGATCGTAATTTGTCTACCATTTTGCGATTAAAGTTTTCCACCAATTCGCGATTGATCGTGATATTTCCAAACAATTCACAATTGATTGCACTGTAATTAACGATCTTAAAAACAGAAGATTAATTGTTGAAACAAATTAAGTGTCAGCGGCGTAATGATGGGAGACGGCGGCGTGGTACTGGTAACTCTCTTCTTCTTCACCATTCTTCCCACCGGCTCCTTCCGTCTCATGCCGCCGTCTCCCATCATTGCTCTGCTGTTATCTCCCGTGATGGTTAGTGCTCTCACCATCTCTCCTCTCCATTTTCTGTAGGATGGTAGTTAGAGTTTATTCACTTTTCATCCGTCTAATTTCTTTCTATCATTCATTCTCCTATTATCATTTCATTTTTTTTATCTAATAGACGATTTTTTAAAGTAAAATGGAGGATCCATGGAGGGATCCTCCATTTTGAATGATCTGAAGTCGTGAGGTTGAAGAAGATCGGATTCATGATTTTTGCGATCATTTGTAGAAACTCACGATCAATATATAATTATCGCGATCAGATCAAAATATTCATGATCAATCTTTATTCTGACTAGTTAGCGGTCAGTCGATCGTGAAAAGTTAGCGTCCACTCATTACTATTGATTGACTGCGAATATTTTACGGTTGATCGTGATTTATTTACTATTTTGCGATTGAAGTTTTCCACCAATTCGCAATTGGTCGTGACTTTAAGAAGAAGCTAGTTTAGATCGTTATTTTTCTTTAAGAAGAAACGATCTCTTCTCTTTTTTAAATTTGAAAATTTTTGTAGGTTTCCATTTGATTTAAAATAAATTTTGATTTATTTTAATCATTCTTGCTTCATTGTTTAGCCATGACTGTGGAATCTTTGTCATAAAGTACATTGATCTCTTATGTAGCAACCTTCCCGTGGATTTTGATCCGGTAAGTTAAGATACATGTGTTTATATTTATCATTTATATTCTTTTTGGTTATGACTTGCATTTTGTATGTTAACTTTCAGAAAAAGTCTACAAACTTCAGGAAGACAATTACATTTGACTTTTTGAAGTACATCAAGCAGCGAGGTCATCCTCAATAATATAGGTAGGTGGGAGTGGTTGTCACAGAAGGGCACCCAAAGCGATGCAGGAAACACATCAAGCAACGGGGTAGTCAATATTATTGGTAGAGGGGAGTAGTTGTCATGGATAGGTATAGATGATTGTATTTATGCATATTTGTAGATGTTTAAGATAATAGGAGAATTTTGTCATTCTCTATTTTTTTTATCATAATTCTTTTCGCTGGATCGTTAATTATAATGGACTGATCGTTAAATACAGGTTTAAATCCAAGTTTTAATCGCAGTCTGTTTTTCTGACCGTGAGTTTGTCACTGGATCGTTAATTAGGATGGACATGATCGTTAAATACATGTTTCAATCACGGTCTGTTTTTTTTACCGTGATTTTTGTCACTAGATCGTTAATTAGGGTGGACATGATCGTTAAATACATATTTCAATTGTCGAGTTTCAATCACGATCTGTTTTTGGGTCTACATGCATGACAGTCACAGTCCCCGAGTTCATCCTTTTAAGCTCATGAAAATAAGTTGGGAGTCACAGTTACCATCAACAACCAGTACTCTCCTCACTAAAGACTTGAAGTTTCTAATGCATTGTTCGAGTGCAACAAAACACTTCTCGAACCTATTTGTTTCTGGGTCTACATGCATGACAGTCACAGTCCCCGAGTTCATCCTTTTAAGCTCATGAAAATAAGTTGGGAGTCACAGTTACCATCATAAAAGCAAACAATATATTTAATGGTCATTACCTGTAAATATGAGAACATTTATGCATTAATAAACATATAATAGGGGTAAAATAAAAATATAGACATTAGGACACTTAATTTGTTTCAACAATTAATCTTCTGTTTTTAAGATCGTTAATTACAATGCAATCAATCGTGAATTGTTTGGAAATGTCACGATCAATCACGAATTGGTAGAAAACAAAATGGTAGATAAATCACGATCAATCGTAAAATATTCGCGATCAATCAATAGTAATTGTTGGACGTTAACTTGTCACGATCAACTGACTGCTAACTAGCGAGAATAAAGATTGATTGCGAATATTTTGGTCTGATCGCGATAATTATATATCGATTTTCTGTAAATGATCGCGAAAATAAAAAATCTGATCTTCTTCAACCTCTCGACTTCGAATCATTCAAGATGGAGGATCCCTCCATGGATCCTCCATTTTACTTTAAAAATCTTCTATTAAATAAAAAATGACATGAAAATAGGAGAGTAAATGATATAAAGAAATTGGAGAGAGGAAAAAATAAACTCTTAACTTTCATCCTACAGAAAATAGAGAGAAGAGATTTTGAGAGTATTGACAACCACGGGATCTAATGGCGGAACAATGGCGGGAGCCGGCAGAAAAAATGGTGAAGAAGAAGAGAGATTACGGTGAGGAGAAGAGAAACTCTTAGACTCATACGTTTATTTTACCTTTTATTTTCATTTAAGGATAAAATTGTCTTAAAATAACTTTCGGGTGTATTAAGGGAAGATTTTAAAAGTGGAGTTTATTTTGGGGGTCTCAAGAAACCCTAGGTGTATTTAGGGAAAAATCCCTAATAATAAACAACAAGACAAACTCCCTAGCATTCATTGCGCACATTAAATTGGAGGGTTTCTTCACAATTCAAAACAGACAGAATCAAATCACTGAACTATTTCAAAAATTCCCACCATTATAATCAAACTACCCAGAACCCCATAAGAACAAATCAAGATATCATGAATTCCCAGCCCAATTTTTAAGGAGTGAAAAAAAAAAACTCACACGACAGGTCCTTGAGATCCGTGAATATCAAGATGATTAAATCTAACAAGACTGTTTTCGCTCGCAGGCTACGCCATTGCTGGCTCTCGTTTCGCATCGAAGGAGAACCAGCACTCAGCACTCCCACTCGTCGAGATCGATTGATGAGCACCAATGAACGGTCTCTGTTGAAGAGAGACTGTATTGATAGGATAATAATAAGAGAGACTTTCCACAATCCCGGCCTTAGTCTTGTGGTTTCAGAGGCAAATACAGTAAAGCCAAAGTCCGCTCAGACGGACCAGACTTGCACCGCCTGTGACTGTGAGATGCGTGGTACGATCTTCTGGTTGATAAAGTAGAAACCAGGCAGGCCAGCTATTCACAGAGGCAAATAAAAGAGAGGATCTCGTGTGTACCGTATCTGTAAAAGAAAATATTAATAAAAAAAACTTTTAAATTACTTACCTATGAAATCCAAGCAAAATGAAAGGTTGGTAGACACGAGGCGACTATAGAAAAGATGAAGAATATTTTAATTCCATTGAAATTAAATCATTTAAGAGAGGAGGAGACGATATTGAATGTAACTTCTCATCAAATAAATTTTGATTCCATTGAAATTAATCCTTTTGAGAGAAGAGGAGATGATGTAATTTCTCACCCAATGAATTTTGGAGTTTATATAAAAGGTTGAATGAGTGTATCTTTCGGTTACTACTTACTACTTATTGTAACAGTTAATTAGAGATGCAATATTCCACTCCTAAGATGGAGTGAATATCTTAAAGCCAACGTGTGCGTGTCTCTCTCTCTCATGGCTTCTCATTTTCTCTGCTAAAGTCTTGAACAAATGACATTTTTGTTATATAGCACAACAGATTATAGGTGGGGAGGTCTAATTTTAGCATCATTGCAATGCACTTGATGATTAAATAATCTCAGGAGATTTCATGTTATGAGATGGTCAAATACAAAAGAACAAAAAAATTTAACATGCTCAGAATGCAGGAACTCAACATTATTGATCTCTCCCAAGCACTCAATTGTGAGCTTCTCCCTCCGAAGTACACTCCAAGGAAACAATATGAAAGAAGAACACCCTCCCTTCTCCACTTTTCTCTTCTAGACCACCAAGACGTTCTTTTCCAGGAATACTCATCTCACACCGTTATTGTGTTCGCCTGTATATGTCGGGTATTGATGTCTCTGTAATCACAAATACTCTATTTTCTTTTGTTTGGTGAGTTTATATTTGGTTGAATTTTGGAGTTGTATTAAAGGTATTCAGGTTTTAGGTGTCTGGATGCCTCTGGTGAGCTACTCAAAACTATGTGAAAGGGGAAATCATCCACAAATGAGGATATTTTTCTATGATAAGTTTCAAAGTTGGGGATTTATACAGAAGAACATGTTAAGCTAGGGGTCATTGGAGACGAGTTGGACTCTATTTGTAGATGGATATGCGGAGATGGAAAATGTATATATGATCTAATAGAGGGAAATAACCATCAATGCAGGTAAAGTTTTTTTTTGGTTTCATTTTCTCTTTCTTATTTTCTGTATCTTGATACTGCTTTCTTAACATAATTGCCCAGGTTAGTTTACTAGAAGCAAATTGATGCTCTAAAAACAGTTTTTTAATTTTTTTAAAAATTAATATTTAAAAAAAAAAAACCAAAAATGGGTGGGTGAACCTTACCCACGGTTAAGGGATGTCAAAGGAGACACGTGGCGACCTCTAGGGATGATAACTGGATTTGCCAAATCCGATTATCACTGTAGAGGATTTGACTCCATTTTTTTTAAGAGATTAATTTTGAGCTGGAGCTCTGCATCATGGCGTTGATGCGGAGCTCCATTTTTTACACTATAAATGTGGCATTTTTGTAATCATTGATAGAGGTTGGGGTAATTTTGCAATACACCATAATTACACATTTGCCACCAGATAGTGTAAGGAGCTTCGCACAACGTGGTGATGCAGAGCTCCTCTTTATATTTAAATTGTTTTTTTAACTGGAAGTAAAAGCCTTATTCTTGCCGGATGTTTGTTGGTTACTCATTTAAGTCATGTCATAGATGAGTATACTCCATGGCTTTTTTTCCTATTCAGCCTCTATAATTATTTATTTAGGGTTGCAATCAAATTTTTCCTCATTAAATTTTCTCTTAAATAATTTTGATTTTTATCTGTTAACCTAAACCTATTATTTTAAGTTAATTATAAATAACTATTATTTATAAATTAATCTAATCTCAAAATTTAATACTAATCTATAATTTTAAATTTGATTTACTTATATATTATATAAACATTTTATCCATCATGAAGTTAAAATACGATCAACTTACATGTGTGATAGTTCATCTTAGTTTTTATTTTATATATAATTTTTTTTTAGTTTTCTTTCTTTATTTCACATCCGTGCATGGCATGGGGTCTTCACTAGTTAGAGCTAAAAAGGCTCGAGTTCAATTCCATTTGGATTGATGGAGGCTCAGCTTTACATGTGTGCACTCAGCTAGCCATGTGTTCCCTTTTTACTCTTTTAATTATGATTAAGATGAGAGCTGGAGCCAGGATTTTTTCTTGTAGAGGTTAACTAGGACGGAGCCAAGTGGGGGCACGTGCCCCACTAAAACTCTGTAAACATGATGTTTTCTTCTTTATCTTTACTATTATAATGCGAGAGCAAGGTGTAGCCTGATTTTTTCAAAATTCCCAATGTACCCTCATAAAAAATAAAACTTTGATTTGATGTTTTATTTTATTTCCCAAACTACCCCTTGCTCATCTATCTATTTAAAGAATAGAATCACAGCCAATCGCGAAAAAAGGAGAGTTCAATCGCGCCTGTGGGTTAACACGTGTCCCTTTTAACTCCTATTAACTGTAGTTAACTCCTTCCCCTCGCTCTCACGTGCATCGCACGTGCCACCCGCTAGTTTAATATAACAATAAGAATGGAGATCCAATCACATCCAATTCCAATTAGACTCGGGATAGTTCAAGCGCACCCACAAGCCAATCCCTATTGATTGTGGTTAAGGTTTATCAACCTAGGGATTCAACAATATAACTTTAGTTTTTAAAAAGAAATATTAAAATGATATTAATTTTAAGGGTTAAAAATTCATAACTAGAGCTATATATTTTTCTCATATTTTATTTTCTAAAAACCAAGGTTATATTGTTGAACACAAGGGTTAGTTAATCTTAACCACGATTAATAAAAATTAAAAGGGACATGTGTTGGCCTATAGGTGTGATTGAACTCTCATTGAGTTCAATTGCAATTGGTTGTGATTCGATCTTATGGGAATGGAGCCAGTACACCATGAGCTTTGAGTCTGTTGGATGTGATTTGATCTTATGGGAATGGAGCTAGTGCACCATGAGCTTTGAGTCTGAATTTGTCCAATTGTGATTGAACTTGAGATTGCACTCACAATTAGGTGGAATCGAAGTGGGAGTAGGGATGGCAACAGGCCGGGTCAATCGAGTAACCCGCCCCGCCCCCTATTGGGACGAGTTTGGGGAGCTTTTAAACAAGGTACGGGCGGGTTTGGGAATGAGATGTTAAACCTGAGTCGGGTTTGGGCCGGGGATGAGTTTAGGTTGCCCCACCCCGTTATAATGTCAAATCATAATTTTATCATTCATTTAATACTAAAATGACCTCATTATAGAACTTATAGTATGAAATGTAGTCCTGACCCGCCCCATCTAGTACTTAACAGGACTGGGGGGACGGGGTTAAGAATTGTTTTAAAAAATCGGAAGTGACCCGCCTCATCCCGTCCCACCCCGGGGTTAGGACAGATTTGGGGCAGGAGTTTTCCATTAGAGGCGGGGTTGGGATGGGGGTTCCCTGGCCCAAACCCGCCCGGCCCATTGTCATCCCTAAGTGAGAATAAGAAGTCATGCTCACTTGTCCTATTCAAAACTGGGAAACATACTTAGGCTATCATATCACCATTCACTTATTGGTTGCAATAATGATGCCGGTAAATTTTATCACTATGCATCCCTTCTTTTTCTTTTTTTTTATGAAAGGTAAGCTAGGGTTAGGCAGACCACGATATATTAAACAAATACCTAATTACAATCTCGAGTACAGCTTTCCTGCTTTGTCTTTATCAATGATGGACTGAGTCTCGAGAGGAAACGGAGGAGGAAAAAACTTCAGATCAAGAAATATCCGAACAAACCTTTGCAAGAGAGTTAGCAACACGGTTAGTCTTGCACCATAGATGAGAAATCGAGCAATCAATTAAACTTAGGATAAGTTCCTTAGCAAACCTAAACTCTCCAAGCCAGAACCAAGGAGGATCAGACCTCCCATTCAAACATTCCACCACCCATTTAGAATTAAAAAAAAAAACCAACAGCTTTGAAACGGGAAGGAGCTTGAGTTTTCCAAAAGTGGTTTGCACATGTCTTCTCTTGGATTGTTTCTAAGCCTGTCAAAAGGCAGGCCTAGGTCTTAAGTACTAGGCAGAGACTAGGTCTTACAAGGCCTGACCCTCACTTACAAGGGTCGTGCCCTAGCCCTTGGAGAGCCTGAATTGATATAGACCCAGCCCTATCCTCAAGGACATGGTTCTGGCCAGGTCACAGCAGAGTCAAGCCTAAAAGAAGAGTAAAAAAGAACTAATATATGTTTCACACACAACACAATGTTATACTTTCTATCTATATATAAACTTAAATTGTTATCATATGATGTTTAATTCCTAATTTTTTGAAAGACAAAAATCTTAGAGAGAAGCGTAACTCATCCATCAAAAGAACAAAACCCTAAGGAGGTGTTGAAAGCCTTTCTTCTTGAAAAAGAATATGTAAATTGAGTATCAAATGTTTTGGGAAGTCTTTAAAATATTTAGCCCCCATTTTTGTGACTCCAAATGCCATTTGGTTTTAGTTCAATGAAATTTATACAGATAAAGCTTCTGAGACCCTCTTAGGTCGAGACCACCGAGACCATGCTCTAAGAGAGCATGATTTCAGGTGGAGCCCACCATATGAAATGGGCCCCACCTAGAATCCTATTCTCTTAGAGCATGGTCACGGTGGTCTCAGCCCTAAGAGGGTCTCAGTAGCAAAGTCCAATTTATACATATCTCATTTACACGTAATTTAAATTATCTTTTTTGGGTTGAGTGCAGGTTGGGACCCAATTGAATACATGGCTGATCCTAAACTATGGATTGGGCTGCCCGGGCTAATTTGGGCTCTTTGGGTTTGCGTGAATTTCTTGGGCTGATTTGGACCTGGAATAAATAGGACGAGCAGGCCCAAAGTGGCTTCGACCCTGCAGAACCCACCCAATGTGTGGCCCTAGGAATGGCAAAGAGGGTAGGGTTGTCAAAGGATAGGGTCGGGGTAGAACATAATCACGGGGTGGGAAAGAAAAGCGAGAAAGTGTTTCTCATTCGAGATAATGGGTTATTTTTTTATACACTGAATTCAAACACAACAGATAATTCAATTAAAATAAAATAAATATAAAAGTAAAGTAAAACGAATATAATTATAAAACTAAATAAAATAAAACTTATCTTTTCAACAAATTAAGGTAGTAATCAAAGTTTTAAGGTTAGGGAATCAACCAATCAAGGGCTTCGGGTTTCAAGGGATTAAGATTAGAATTTTTTAAGGGGTTGGAGTTAGGTTGGGGCTATCAAAGGGTAGGGCCGTGGTAGGAGTCAGTCATAACCCTACCCTTACTTATAAAGACAAGACCCTAACTATGCCCAGCCCTAAAGGGTGGGCCGGGTACCCTTTATTAAATAATTTTGTAGACTGGCCTAATAAAGGGGTAAAATTATATTTTATATTTTTGGCAAGAGGTCATTACTTACTATGAAACCCAAGCAGGTTGGGTGGACACATGGCGACTCTAGATGAGGTTGTGGACAAGTGGCTATTGGAGAGGTCTTCTTCTTAAATATTTTTCCTATTTTTCTCTTAAAACCCATTTTCCCTCTTTCTCTCTCTCTTAAAGACTCTTTTTTTGTTTTCCATCTCTTAATTTTTTTGTAATTAATTGGGTGAGTAGCATTTAAAATGACTTGGGTGCATGTGCATTTGCTCCAAATTTGTAACCGATGTTGGGTGGACACATGTCACTCCAGAAGGTTTAAGAACTTTTTATTTTTTGGTTGAAGAAGGTTTAAGAACTGTAACCACGTATCTTTGGTTTTGATGTCTAAGATAGGAGTGAGGAAAAGTGGTGTATGTCCATCTATTGACTGTAACATAAATGTAAATATTACATTTATGATTTTATTCTCTGTTACAATTTTTGATAAGAATCGAACTGTTGACATTTGATAGTAATTTATAATCTCCTTTTATAAAATCGTTATTTCCCTTTATATTCTTTTAAACTCAGTCATATGCAACATGTGGTGGCCCAAGAGAAATCTTAGCTGTTAACCACATGTGGCAATCCGTGTTGAGGGGGAGACGATAATGTTCTTGACTGTTACTATAACTAGTTATACATACGCTTCGATTTTTTTTTAAAAAAGTCAAAATTCTATTGCTTTATATTTCTATAATTTAAAAGGTTATTGGGATGAGCTTGCATCATGTAACTGACGTGTAGCTGTGGGGCGCTCAAAAGCCTTTCAGAACATGAACATCGAGAAAAAATTTACCTTTTAAGTTTTAATTTATTGAAAAAGCAATAGAATTTGGACCTTGGATATGGGAGGAAATCAATCTTTTGATCTGAAAAAATGCGTGGAACATTAATTTGAGAGAAACGTTCTTTGAGATATGTCCATATTTTGAATACAAAACCAGTGTAGAGGATGTTGCCCAGTAAATGGACCCTAGAGGAGGGGTGATTAGGGTCAATGACACAATAAAATTTACCTTGGTCTATTTTACGGAATTAAAGAATTTAAAGCAATGCTACAAACAATAGAATAAAAGACAAAGAGTTAGAGAAATACTAACACCGAGAGTTTGTTCACGAAGTTTGATAACTTGTCTACGTCCCGGCCTTTCAGCTACCCATTTCAAGGATTCACATGATTTTACTCGTACAAGCTTCTTCACCGGGTGAAGCTCAAACCTCTTACAATTCCCTTCACAGGCTGGGACACCACCTTTAATGCAAGAGAACATTCTCTCTTAACTTCTCAAAGCTTACCGGCTCCACGGACAAGAATGCACAGATTCTTGATTTCTTTCAATGAGATGAAGATGGTTGGATTTGAATCCAATTATAGGTCTTCTTAATGAGCTAAAGACAATTGGAATAACACCTATACAAATCTCTCAAATGATTAGGAGTTAAAAGCTCAAATAGGAGAACTTGAGACTTCTAAGATTTTCAACGTGTGATTGATGAGAATTGAATGATATGATCAATGAGTGTTCAATAAGGGATTAGTGGTTGTTGATTGTTTATAAATGAACTCAATTTATAGAACTTGGAAGATTATAGCCATTGGTGTAGCATTTAATGCGGTTTTAATTGTTGAAAAACTAGTCGTTATGAGTTTCTTGCAGGCAGACGTCGACGTTTGGGTCTGAGTGCCAAACGTTGACGTCTGCAACACAGAAATTTTTTCTGAGTTACTGTAATTCCCAAATATCGACGTTTGAAGGTTTACCTTCTTAGAAGTCGATGTCTACATTGATTTTTCATATAATACCTTATTTTAACAAACCTTTAAGATGAGAATGAATTCATAGGTCTTTTGGCTTTTCATTATCATGTTTTTGGTCATGTCTTGAGATGTCTTAGGGCCTTGCAATATTTTCCAAATACGTCAAGGCTTCCTAAGGTCAATCTAGACTTTCGAGCTTTTGAACTTTCCAACCAAAAGATGACTTTTTACATAAGTCTTAGACTCTTGAAATAAGACAATAAAACCTTCTTGAGTCTTCACTTTCCTTATCTTGATCTTGAATGATTTTCTTCTTTGCCTTCATAATCTGACTTGGGCTTTAGGTGAGATCTTAAATCTTTATTTGAATTCTCATTTGACTTTGAGCTTGAGTGGCAATATGGCTCTTGTAGCTTTTTGTCTTGATTTCTTTTACATCAAATGGTCTTGACTTTGTTTGGTAATATCTCTTTGTCATGTTGAATTTTTCTTAAAAGGTAGACTAATGTTCCTTAAATTTGAAATTGACATACACTTTGTAGAACAATTAATGTCAAAATGCTCATTGCATTATTGTGTCATAATCAAAATTATTAGGGATACACAGGGTTGTAACCTTTAGACTAACAATTTGCTATTTTTTGATGATGACATAATAATGAAATGACTTAGGAATTAGCTCCCCCTCAATATATGAATTAAATAAAATATTTGAGGTGGCTCCCCCTAAACATATGCATTCATAGAAATTGTAACAAAGTTTAACTTATATGCATATTTTAGACATCTTTTTCACGAGTACATTAGTCAAAACAAGATCAGTCATAAGAAAAACCAATAGAAGTTACACAAAGAAATGAACTAAGAGAAGTTCCACAAACAAGTTTAAAACTTCTCTCCATTATTTCACCATTTAAGTTTTATTATAAGATAAAGTTTGACATATTTATTGTTATCCAAGTATTACAAGTCATATTCATTTTTCTCCCCCTTGGCATTATCAAAAAAATTCAAATGCCAAAAAAATGTTAAGAAGACTATGAAAGATCATATATATCAAAAAGTAAGATACATGACTAATTTTCACTTTCAAGACACAAAAATGTTCAAAAACAAGTTGTATTACTTCAAGGAAAGTTACAACCAAAAAGAGATACATCCTTTTAGCACACACAAAAAAAAAAACAAAATATAGAGACGTCTTCTCTCTTTCTCTTCTTGGATGTTGCTGCCTTGGACTTGGCCTGGGAATCAGAAGAGGTACTATCACCGGAGATTACTTGCTCTGGGGGTCTCTCTTGAGGTCTCACTGGAATCTCTACATCCAAAGGTACAGGGATATGCGATATACGGTTTTGGATACTCATCATCTCAATGGCTACTTGAGTGACTCTATAAGTCATTTCACCGATGACTAGAGCCTGAGCATCCAATAAAATAGATAGATATCTGATGAATGTAAGGTCCTTGAGCTTGGACTGCTTGCCTGATACTAGAGACATCATCACTCAGTCTCTCACTAAGTATGGTAGCATCCACAGCCTTTCTCTCAATCAGGGAGAGAATGGAATCAGCTCGGTTCTTGATCACTTCCCCTGCAACTCCAATTTTCTCTAAGTGAGGCTCTACTGACTCAGCATTCACATGCATCTCAGACTAGATACTAGCCATCCTAGCCTCTAGAGAGGTCAATCTATCTCTAGTCTCAAACTGGAGGCTCAGCAAACTATCTCTCATGGCAACCTGAAAACACAATTGACTCTCCCTCATCTCCAACTGAAACTACTCCATGCTAGATGTCATGGAGGCTATCTGCCCTAACATCAAGCTCATCTGGTCTACACTCATATCTGGTCTACTAGAGGGCTCAAAGAAGGATATTGAATCCTCAAAATGATGTGAGTCCTGTCTCTGGTGAGAACACTCTGGGAACTCAGCCTCAATCATAATCTTAGGCCACTCTGGCATAGGCTCGACCTCTAGTTCTGCCTCTGGAGTTGATGCTGAGGAGGGAGGAATGACTGGAATAGAATTGAGAACAGGAGTAGGAATAGAGATAGGAACTGAAGAAAGGATTAATGAAGGAGGATCTGAAGAAGTGGGTTTTGAGACTCAAACATGCTGGTCTACTACCCATACATATCTCATTCTCTTAAGGGTGCCAACTGAGTAATGATCAGTATCAGTGACATCTATCTGATTTTTGTAGAGATGAAAAGGACATCTAAAAAATTTAAAAAGACGAATGAGAGACAAACCAAAGGGTAAATGACCTTTATTTTTCTTGGATGCATCAAGCTTGACATGAAGAATGATAAAGGTTAGGTTGACATGCTTGGTGGTGAGAATGCACCACATCAAAAATACATCAAAGTAAGAGACATGAGCCCTACCACCTCCCCTGGGGATAAGATTATATGAAATAATGTGGTGATCAGAAGGGCTTCTAATGTGAGGTCTTTTACTCCCGGCTAAAACTCTTTGGAAATTTTTTTGTTTAAGCAAATGAGTTTCAAGGCATTAATCACATCAAAACCAGGGTGGACTAACCACTGGTTAGTGGTGTAGATTTGAAATTCACCACTGGGAAGTTTGAAAATTTGATCTAAGACCTTTTTGGGAAAGGAGATTTCCTTCCCATGAATACGAGATGAAATGACCTTGGATTTTTCATCGAATTTTAGATGAAGGTAAAACTAACGTATAAGGTCTAGATGCATAGCCTCACGGAATTCTAAAAATGAGGTCCATTGAAGGGATTTAAAACGATCAGTAATGAGACTAAGTCCATTTTCTGAGAAAAAATTGAAGTTCATGATCTTACCATAGAAGGGTTTGAGTTTGACAAAAATTTTGTTGAATTTGATGGCGTGCTTCTCAAATTCGAAGTAGACTGGGGCTGGATTTGTTGAAGTTGTTGCTTCTTTCCCCTTGGTTGTTGTCTTCTTCTCCTTTACATTGCTATTCGTGGGCATCTTCATCTTAGAGGCATTTTTCTCTAAATGATTTGGGGAAAAAAGATTTTAAGATAGATGGCAGGTTTTGGAAATCAATGGAATAAGATTTAAGAAAGTTTGGAATAATTTTGAAGGAGAATGAAAATTTGAAGAGGGTTTGGAGGGAAGAGGAGGAGTCGAACACGAAAGGGGTTTTTTCAAAATAAATCAGATTTAGGGTTATTTCTATACTTACGAGTCCAGTTGTCGACATTTGGAGTTTATGAAACAACCTACATCGACGTTTGGCTTTAGTAAGCTACTGTTATCATGTAAATGTCGACGTTTACAAATCCTGAAGTGAGGACGTTGACGTTTTTCATTTGACAGATTCTATTAAAACACAAAATAACCTTGAGATGTCGACGTCTGGGGTCCCTACGTCAACGTTTTAAGCTGAAATCCTGAGAATTTTTAATTTTTTTCAACTTAGCTCCATTTTTATCAAATTTGTAGCATTCTATAAACTTCCAAATTAGCATTACAAGCATCAACTCACTGTCCAAACATTTCAACATAGTCATCAAACATTTAATTTAGTTTTGAACAATGATTTTTAATTTAATTCATTTTCAACATATAGACAATTGATAAGATCATTTTAATTCACTTTGCCTAGACATGCCTAATTCTCTTCTTAAAGTACTAAATCTTTCATATTGAAGAGGTTTAGTGAAGATATCAGCTAATTGATTGTTTGTATCAACAAACTCTAATACTACATCTTCATTTTGAACATGGTTTCTTATGAAATGATATTTCATTTCAATGTGCTTTGTTCTAGAATGTTGAATGAGATTTTTAGTCATATATATTGTACTAGTGTTATCACATTTGATAGGGATTTTATTATAATATAGTTTGAAGTCCTCTAATTGTTGTTTCATGTATAGAGTTTGAGCACAACAACTTTCAGCAGCTACATACTCAGCCTCGGCTGTAAACAAAGCTACGGAGTTTTGTTTCTTGCTAAACCATAAAACAAGGGAGTGTCCTAGGAAGTGGTAAGTACCACTTGTGCTTTTCCGATCAACTTTGCATCTAGCAAAGTCAACATCGGAATAACTAACTAAGTCTAGTGAATTGTTATTTGGATACCACAATCCTAAGTTAATGGTGCCTAATAGATATTTAAAAAAAATTTTGATAGTAATCATATTAGATTTTTTAGGACATGACTGAAATCTAGGACAAATACATACACCAAACATTATATCGGGTCTACTAGTAGTCAAATAAAGCAAGCTACCAATCATACCTCTGTATTTCTTTTTTTCAATACTTATTCATTTTTCATCATTGTCAAGTTTTGTAGATGGACTCATTGGAGTATCACTTTCTTTAGAGTTGTCCATCCCAAATTTCTTAAGAATTTCCTTTGTATACTTGGCTTGGTTCATGAAGGTTCCTTCATTGGTTTGCTTTATTTGAAGTCCGAGGAAGAAGTTTAGTTCTCTCATCATGCTTATTTCGAACTCCTCCTGCATAGTCTTAGAGAACTCTTGACACAAAATTTCATTAATAGACCCAAAAATTATATCATTAACATAAATTCGCACAATAAGTATATTGTTATTTTTGGTCTTTTACAAACAAAGTAGTGTCAATTTTTCCTCTAATAAAACCATTTTCAAGTAAAAATCCATTAAATATATCATACCAAGCTCTAGGAGTTTGTTTCAATCCATATAGAGCCTTAGTCAATTTAAACACATAATTAGGATTTTTATGATCTTCAAAACATTGAGGTTGTTCAACATATACTTCCTCCAACATATATCAATTTAAAAAATCACTTTTAACATCCATTTGGAATAGTTTGAAATCTTTATAGCTAGCAAATGCAAGTAATATTCTTATTACTTCAAGTCTAGCAACCGGTGTAAAGGTTTCTTCATAATCAATTCTTTCCTCTTACGCTCCGTTTGTTTGCATGTAAAACATTTTACGATGTAAATTCATTTACGCAGAAAATGTTTTATAAGAAAACAATTGTTTTCCAGCTTGTTTGTGCTGTTTGGTTGCCATACTGAAAATTGGGTGGAAAATGAATTTATTTTCCAATGTTCGTTTGGGAGGAAAATTCATCAACGAAAATATACTTCCTAATAATTGCATAATAATTTTCTCAATTCAATAAACCAACAAACCTGTCTCAAAATCCATATTAACCTACAAACAAATATCAAACCATATAACGAATTATCATTAATCAATTTCAACCTATATTGTCCAAAATTAACATATTCAAATGGTACCTACCAACTGTATTCACCAATAACAAAACATGACCATAAAAAGTTTTTTTATCATCCTAAAAATAGAAAAATTATATTAAACATGTTCAACCCCTAAAAAGAACATCATCAAAACAATTCATGCAACTATTAACATATTCAATTACAAACAATCACCACTAGAAGAACCCTCCCTCTGAGATTGAAATTTGAGAATCCACTGCTTGCGAAACTCTTTACTCTTGGCTAGAAATCCATTTCCAATCACTCGACGCTCTAACAAGTAATCAAAGGCTAAAATAAGTAATGAAGAATCAAAACCTTCTGTTTTCATTACTTCCTTAGGAAAATTATCTTGATTCATTTCCCTAATTGCAGCCGCCATCTCTCCAATTTGTTGCGCCATCATATCTATTTTATTTTCCATCTCCTCACTTCAACGAAGCCTTTTTCCATGTCGTCGTACATTGAATGATGTACTATTCGATGAAACTTGTTGCTTTTCGGCATGTGTCTGCTCTTCCATCCCTTCAAGACCAATACAATCGTCCATCATTTCATTCCTATCAAAAGGAGGTACAGACGATTCTGTATCTACATCGGCATATGATTTGGCAAAATCCCCCTTTGCTTGATCCTCACCGACTACAAGAGCTATTTCATCGTACATTTCAATTCTCTTGTTTAAGTATTGATCATTATTAGGATGTGCCTGAGTTACAATCAAAAAGTGTTAAGTTCATATTATAATAATTTAAAAATAAAAATTGGAAATATTATAACATACCTTAATGTAGTCATTATACACCATAGAACTAGCTGTGATCATCTTAAGATTATCATCCCATCCAAATCCACTACCCTTACGAACCTCTTGAATAATCCTCCATGTATTTCGAGTAGTTCTAAGGTGATTTTCCACATGCCCGACGCCACAAGAAACACTAAACTTATCGCTAACTTCTTTCGCTACTCGTGTGAAAGAACTCTTCTTGAATGTTTTGTCGATCTTATTCCCTATTTTTGCCTCTTCTGCCAGAATTTCAAGGCATAAACGATCCATAGTTTTTGTCCACCTGAATTGCTTTTTTGTTGCCTCTTTTCTTTTGCCACCAACTTGATTTTTTGATGATTCCATTTCTGTAAGAAATAAAAATCAAATGAGGTAAAAGATATCTTAAATAAAATCATTGAATCAAATAAATATAAAACTGATCAGCAAAGTCAAGAAACCAATTTTTCTGTATGCACAAAAGATCAGATAGAAGGTAGTAAAAAATATAAGGATGCATAATAGAAAAACACAAAGATATCAAACAGTTACCTTGGGTAACAATAACAATATAAGAGTGCAATTCTATATTTCTATTGCATATTAAACCATCCAGGGAATCCCAGTAAAAGTTCCCAACTTAAGTCCATACAATAAATATACTAAGATAACCATCAACATCACTTACCTGCCAAGAAAGATAATGAAGGTGAAGAAGCGGAAATAAGCATGGTTTCTGCTATAAATAAATTGAATGGGTCTTTGGGCGTATAGAGAAACAAGAAAATAAAAATGGGCAGTGCAATTTGAATGGTTTCTGCTCTTTCCTAAATGCCCATTCTAGGCTGTGTTCTCCATGCACTACTTATTGTAGTAATGTTGTGTAATCATTACATTTTGGTGCGGCCATTCATGTCTTATCCTTCCATTGTATGTGTTTGATGTGCTTTCAGTTGCATTGCTATAGGTAAAAGACAGTGCAAGCAGAGGCAACTCACCAGCAAAGTGGTGCAAGCTTCACTCTGTTATATCATTGCCCTGTGGATTTAACATGGTTATTGATCCTTCAAGTGTCAGTTGTTATTACGATCATCAGAATTAAGGATCAAACTACTAGTTTATCACTATAACCCACAACCATAGCAAAAATCAGCATGCCAAGATCAACGATACATTTGAATTACCATTAACATTGATAACATAACTAACCAATACCAGAGAGACAGAACTTCAAACAGGTTATTATCACAAAGGAAGTTCAACATTAGAATTATAATCCTTGTAAGACATAATGAACTGAAATTCAATTTGTAACACAACTAGCATTTGTTTGCCTCCATACAAAACAAAGTTTAACATAACGAAAGAAAAAAGTAATCAACGTAGCATATTTCGCCTATTTATGTAATCATTGTACATAGCATTTGCTATGGCATCTCTCTTTACAGCCCATTCTCTATTTTCTTCCCGCTCTTCCCTTTGTGTCTTCCTTATAAGTTGTGTTCCTTGTGTTTCAGATTGCAGTTCTCGCTCAACATCACGTGTGATGTCATTAGTTGGATCGACACCCATTATATGATTGTGTAAAACACAACACGCCAAAATGATATTAACTTGAGCTTTATAACTCCAATATGGCTCAGCATCTAGTACTCAAAAACGCTTTTTTAGTACTCCAAACGCCCGTTCAACAGTAGTTCGCAAAGAAGAGTGTCGAAGGTTGAATAATTCCTTCTCATTTTCCGATGAGTGGTTACTATACTCTTTCAAATGGTACCGAACTCCTTGATAAGGAGGGATAAATCCATTGCGAAGCCCATACCCGGCATCACCCAGTAAATATTTACCTACATTTTATAGTAGAAACATTAATATTTATTACTAATATCTCATCATATACAATACACTTACAAAATTATAGTCATTACTATTTCAATATACATATAATACCTTCAGGAACTTGAAGTCCGTTGGGTCTCGACAATGCATCATCCAATATACAAGAATCATGTGCCGAGCCTTCCCATCCGGCAAGCACATACATGAACTTAAGGTCGAATGAAACAACGGCTAAGACATTTTGTGTGGTTCCCTCTTTTCTACCACGAAACCTAGCTTGCAAAGCAATTGGAACTGATGCACAGACATGTGTTCCATCTATTGCTCCTATGCAATCCTATTAATGGTTATAAAAATTAACTAAAAGTAAGATAATTGAAGAAATGCATTCATATAAGAGTTGGTATGCACACAATGTTTACCTCAAACCATGGCCAATATCTTCTGTTATGTTGTATTTCTGGAGAAGTACAGCATGTGGGTGGTCTAATGAGGTCCTTATGTAGCTTCATAATCGCTCGTAACACAATGTTAAAATATCGGTGAATAGTCTCGCACGACCTATGAAAACGTGAGCCAATAACTCGCAATCTCACGTTGTGACCAATTAGATGCAGAAAGGTTACCATTTGTTCCTCAATAGACACATTGATTGTTGGACGTAGTAAATTTTTATTCCTAAGGATCTCACAGAGCCTATAAAAAGCTCGGGGGCTCATACGTATTTGATCAATGCAATGAGAATCACTGCCATGTATTATACTACTTATATAGTCCTCTCTTTCCTTTTCTCTATTGATACGGGGCTCCTTAGGTATGTTATACATAGAGTCCACTACTAATACAATTGTAACACCTGCAGCAATAACTGTAGAAGCAGAACCTGTAATGATTTGAGAGATAACTCTCGTATTGAGGTTGTTATCATCGTCCATCTACAATTATTTAAAAAAATGTGTAAGTTACGTAGTTTATTTAAAACCATTCTTTTGAAAGCCATAAATAAAAGCACAATTCCACTACTAATTAATCTACCTTACTAGATGATAAATAAGTAAACAAATATGATTCTAAACAATGATAAAATTTAGTACAATGATAAAACCGGTGAGTCTTACTTGAGAAGCTAAATTTGAGCTTTCAAATCAATGAATATCTACCATGAGAATCTGCTTCAGGAATTTTTTTTGGAAATGTGTGTGTGTGTGTGTGAGAGAGAGAGAGAGAGAGAGAGACTTATAAGACCCTAAACCTTGATTTTCAAACCATTCCTTAGAATCCATCAATATTAAAGGAATTCTCCACTAATTATTGAAGTTCCCTCACTCTTGCAACCTATCTACAGCCCCCACAACAGCAACACACATCATATTTCATCTTCAAAAAGCAGATGTCTTGAGTTCGTAATTATTGAAGTCTAAATAAAAGAAACTCCTAAAACATTAAGATACGTAACCTACTAACTAAAAGACTTCTAAGATAAGAACAATTCTAAGATAGATCTAAGATAAGCATGCACATGTCATTGAGCCTCTGTGGGGTACAATAGGGCAGAAATTAAAAGCTCTTACACTTGGACACACACTAATTAGACCTCTCAAAATTCAAAAGAATGCTTGTATATAGATTGCAACAAAAGTAAGAAAGAAAAAATATATCTCCACTCCTAAACCTATATCTACATGTTGTTTGGACATTGATTGTTGTCTAGAGTGAGTCTCCCTCATGAACGAACAAGGGACTAATAAGCAGAGCCATTCAACCCAACAAAATATGGGCTTGTCTTCATAATATGGATGGTAAAGGGTAGTTGGCCATAACTATTGGCATTGATCAAAATACTGCTAGAAATGACCAAATAGTATATTTTTGCTTTTTACAAGGAACATAAAGTGTACACAAACTGAGTCACTATGATCACTAATAGGGTTGTTTTGGACAATTGAAAAGGTCACTATGGGTTTTTCCAAAAATGGTGTTGGGACTTGGGAGTAAGTGGTTTTTCATTGCATATATCTAAATGTTTTAGGAAAACAAAAGATTTAAGGGAATGCTGGCTTGTCTAAGATTTTACTTCTGTGTCGTTTGCAGCAATTGCGATACATGCAAATTACAAAGAACGCTTTTGAATGTGCATTATTATACATTATTTTCATTCTTATCCTTACCTTTAAATATTTTAATTGCTCGGAACAGTTGTACCTTAAATGCTTGGAGATATTCAAAGTGAGTTCATAATCTTTCTAATTTCAATGTAAACAGGCCCAGTAGTTATTCCAAAGGGATGCACAAACAATCACCCCAGAAGCTCTTGAGAGTGTAAAAGCTGCTTTTGCAAGCAGTGAAATTGAGCACAGAGCAGAAACCAAAAAGAAGGCAATACCTCGTAAAGTTGCTGGGCAAAGTTGGGAGGATCCAACACTTACAGAGTGGCCAGAAATGCTAAAACTTTAAAGCTCGAATTTCAGATAAAACTTTCACTTTGGCAATATGACAAACACTTGGTGTGAGCTTTTTCCCCCATCAACAAGAACATCGATAGTAAAAAGCTCAAACAGCCAAAATATATTGATGTTGTGACCACGCATGTTTGCTTTAGAAATGAAAATCAAAACCTTAAAAACATAAAAAACATTGCTCGATTTCCAAGTATCCATATCCGTGTTTCCATACACAAACAGCCAACAGTGTTCTTGATTATCATGGAAAAGCTAGAAATCAGCAAACAAAAGCATCTCAGTTCCCATGAAAGTCTGAAATTATAAATAGCATAAATCATCGTATGATTTATGAGGCTTTTCTACTTGAGAGGTTGATAAAATAGATTAGATTGAATGATAGGAGGAGAGACAAGAAGAAAAATCTAACAAAGCCAAGGCTCATATGGAGAAGATCTGGGAAGAACTGCTAAGAACCCTAAGAGAATTCCCAGGAAAATAAGGGAAAACAAATGAATTCCCAGGAAAATATTATTTTCGTCTGTTTGTTTGTACATAAAATATTTTCTTAGGAAATCGTTTTCTCGAAAAGGAACAGTATTTTAGGAAAATGACTTCCGTATTAAATTTCGGTAAGTTGTTTTCCGGAAAAAGCATCGGGCAAGAGCCCGTACTCTTTTAAACTTCAAACCCTGGAAATCTCAATGATTCTTCTGGAGAAACCACGCACACAGAACAACTAGATCTGAGGAAGATCTCCATCGTCGTCCGCTTGACATCACCATACCATCACCATCCATCTTCTGAATTACATCTAACTCAGGTTATTTTAGTCAAAATTTATTTTGATTAATATCCAATCCATACCATCACCATCCATCTTCTGAGTTATATCTAACTCAGGTTTTTCAGTCAAAATTTATTTTGATTAATATCCAATTCATACCATTACCCTTATTCATCATCTGAGTTTCCATCTAACTCAGATTTTTTTTAATCAAAACTCATTCTGGTTAATTCATATTAAATCCATTTCAATTCATTTCATCACCATTTCTTATCTGAGTTTGTATCAAACTCAGGTATTGCTTTTTAGTCAAAATTTGTTTTGATTAATTCACATTCAATCCACTGCATTTCATCATCCTCATTCAAATTTATTCTTATTTGTTTCCATTAGGATTCAAATTCATTTGTTGGCATCATCATCATTCATCATTTTATTCTGAGTTTAACTCAGTCATTTCTTTCAAAATTCAAAATTCATTCTGCTTAAAAATTTAATTCATCATGTGCATATCTTGATCATATCATTATGTCTAAGGTCTAGTTAAGTCTGATCCATCTACATGCAATATCACATTGATAACTGGTCCTTCAAAATTGGGTAATCTCATCAAGCCGCAGGGATTTCCCCTGGCTATGAACTAATGATGCTAGCAACTATTCCAAAAAAAAAAAGGGAGATGTCTGATGTTCACATTAATGCCCTAGATCAACAGATCATAGATCCCAGGGGCATATCACAGTCGCTTGATTTTGTTACCCCTTTATTGAAAGATCGGTAAAAGGGTCCAGCATTCAGTACCCATATCTTCATCATTGTATAAACAAAATGTTGTTCATTTAAAGGGTCCATCAATATGTCTTGCAGCGCATCTTGTGCTTTATCATCATCATCTTGTATATCACCATCTCATATTTTATGCATGCTCTCGTCATCTTCTATGTCATGCCATCACTTACACCATCATTTCATCTTTTGAGTCTCATGTCTAGCGTCAACTCACTCTATGTTCTCAGCTCTTATCCTTCCTCGAGTGACAAATTGAAAGACAATCTCATCAAGGCCGTCTGAAAAATGGAGCAAGACGAAGCATCAAAAGATCAAGAGAAAATCACAGAAATCCTTCATAGGAATGTTCAGGACATCCAGCTCACCATGCACGGTGTCATCCATTCTCTCGACAGGCTCGCAGTGACACTTGAGCAAATCCAAAATCATCCTCGAACCGCTCAACCAGTCATCTAAAGCTAAGATTGCATTCCACGTCAGGTCAAGGCACCACTCAGAAAATTCGCCCGACTACCCTGCAAGCTCAGCCAGTTTTTTCCATTCCTCATATAGAGAGAATTGGTCACACCCTGAGATCTTGCACCACCGCCAGCCAATTTGCCACACAATTTTCGTATGGACCAATACTGCGCATTCCATCAAGGGCCTGGACATTGCACTGACCAATGCTTTACCCTGAAGCATGCATTCTAGGATTTAATCGACCAGGGTGATATTGAAATTGGACCTGGTAACATCTTTGCAGCTGGATACCCCTTCTACCAAGACAGGCCCATCCATCCTAACCAATGAGCCGCTCTGTGCCGTTTGAGCTTCCAATGTAGAAGAGATGATTGAAGCATCACCAACAAGCATGCTACTATGAGATTGATCAGACCATGTTTCAAACTTCGTCTGTTCAAATTTCTTTTTGATTTTGGTTGGTCCAAGTGGTCAAGGAAATCTGTAAAAATTATCCTTTTTGAGTTAAGTTTTGTAGAGTCATTTTCTATAAAATGGTACTTTTTTTCAAGCATACCTCAATCTTTTTACAAAATGCCAAAAAAAGGCTCATGATGGTATGACCTAAATCTTCTCCGAAAGAGTTAGTGATCTAAAGCCAACAAAAAAAATTCATGCTAACTAAGCTTGTTGGTCTATTGAGGGATTGCCCAAACATTCACCAAAACATCCACTTCAATTTCATAGTACCCAGGGGCAACATATGTCAATGAGCAAGAAAAAGAAACCTCCAAAATAGATCCTCGACGCCACTGAGCCAAGCCAAGTAAGAGAAAACTCAGTAATGACCCTAAGCATGCAAAGATTAGCACCTTGTTAAGCCAAGTATTGAGGCTGCACGGACACTACCTGCAGTATGCTTGCATGATCTCCTGAAGCACTCAATTCGCTCCACCAATTTCAAGCTTCCAATCGTCAATACAAGTAGAGCATTCACTAAGTAGATTGGGGCATCAACGGGATAAACATCTTGCAGTCTAAGACATGGGCAATGCCCCCATTCGAAGCTTGATCATTCATGCACTGAAGTAATATTATACAATATGAGAGGTCAAGCTATCATACCTCAGTAAAAGATAGGTACTTGTATGAGCAAAGTCAGAAGAAGCAAAGTAGATTCCAGTGCATCTTAGACAGTTGAGCAGCCATATTAGTCAGAGCTACAAGCCAGAGCTTAAAGAAAATGATCTCATATTCACACAAGAATCATTAGCTCATTCAGTACCAGGGGCAAAATATGTCCAGCTTTGAAGACCCATCCGGTGGGTCAAAGATTCTCTGAATACTCTTTGACTCAGCCACATGAATGACGAAGACCTCCCAAAGCCTGTCATCATAGATCAGATCAAAAGAAAGCACCATGCTCAAGATCTTGTCAGAAAACTGCCTATACTCTTAGTCACTTTGGGAAATGAAAGAAGGCCATGTTTGGCACACCATTCCTCCTTGTTTGCTACCCATCACATCAATGAAGACCGCTAGTTAGCCCTTTGAGCCTAATAGCCTTTCCTTCACTACACTTTCATACCGCGATACCCCGTGCAAAAGTTTTTACAAGCCTGAACTATGTCATGACCAGATCCAAAAAAGGTTACATAGGTAGCCTGAAAAATAGGTACGGTCAAATCAATCAGTTTTCTTGAGCAAACTAAAGTGTTTCAAAAGAAAAATCAATCAAGTAAAATCCAAAGGAAAAATTTGAAGAAAAAATAGCTAAATCAAAAGAAAAGACAAAAGTCAACGCTCTACAAAACTGTTTAAGAAAGCTCAAAGCGAAAAGGGTGTCCCAAGATTTCGACCCCCTAACCTACGTTTCGTTCTATCTCAAGTCCTCCAAAATCCCTCAGAGATTAAGAGTACTGGCAGATTGACAGACAAGCATCCAACAGCTGTATCAAATCCACCAGGCAATAACAGGAAAGGACAGTTTGACTAAGAAAATCGCAAGCCCAGTGAAAATCAAAAATGGTGTTGTGGCGCAAAAATTACGCAAGCCCAGCCCTGATGTTGTTATCAGGAGCAAAAAATGGAACAAGTAAATCAACTCCACAGGCATGAGTGAAAACCGAAAACGGCCTCATTGCACAAAAATTATGCGATCCCCAAACTTGGTCATTCCAAGGGTAAAAAAGGGAAAAGATGAACTCTAGTAAAATGATCCTGACAACGGTTATCCCAGATCCCCGACAGCATATCTACAAGCAACTCAGACTGAAGAACCCAATGTCGTTTGCAATCCGAAGCCCTTGGCTCCAAGCAAGACCAGAGTTAGCATGCTATAAAGTCAGAATCGAGTAACCATCTTCCTTGGCTGAGCACAAAAGATCAACATTGCTCGTTGCTATATCCTGCCTTATTGGGGGCAAAGCATTAAATCTCTAGTAAGGGCAAACCCCTTACAAACCAACAAACAAAGAAAGAACTTATTTTGGAAAACTTGAAAGTCATTTGTTTTCAAAACAATTTTATTTTAGTCTGTAATCAATGTCAAATGTGGTTTGTGACCTGGTCGAAATCAATCTCACTATAGCAAGCTCTCCAACAAAGGCAGGTAAAGCCCAGAATCTCAAGTCATCAAGAAGCAAGAGTGAGACTGGATTGTAAAGCGAGTCATATTCATTTTATGTCATACACATATGTCAAATACATCGTGCATTGTACATGTTTCATAAATCACACACCAACACATGCACATTCTCACCAATTTTCATTATCTCTGTAAGTCACCCACATTCGGTACACCCCAGATACATCATGTCTGATGCATTGCTCTGTGTTAGCCACCTCATTTGGTGCACCTCTTGATATGTTTTATTTGACACATTCGCAGTGCACGTACATTCACAATGTTATCTACACCACATTCTCTCACATAGTTTGTCACACTACGCACATACTTTCACCAGGTTAGCTCACTATGCATGCACATTAAGTAAGTAACACTCTGCAGATACATTTACATAGATTGGTTGCATCATGCTTACTTCCACTTAGCTGCACACTGCATAGCCACCACATATATTTGCACCGGACACACATATTTGTCGCTCACTACACATGTACATTCACAATGTTAATAACACATTGCAGACACATTCACATAGTTAGCCGCACATCATTCACAATGTTAGCTACTCTCTGTACGCACAATCCACATGGTCAACCACACTGCACACACATAATCATGATGATAACTGTACTATTCACATACATCTGCACCACAGACTCTCACAAAATAAGTTGCACTCTATGCAGACACATCCATGTAGTTGCACAATGCACACATATCACACGTAACATACTATACGCACGTCCACTAGCCAAATGAAATAAGTGAAGCTTGATTCTCAAAAGGGTCTCTGAGCATCCCGTCAAGTATTTTCCCTTGCTCCATGTGAATCTTAGCTTTCCGTAAACATTTTCCCATGCTCCATGCGAATCTTAGCTTTCCGTAAGCATTTTCCCACGCTCCGTGCACATCTTAGCTTTCCGTAAGCATTTCCCAATGCTCTGTGCGCTTCTCAGCTTTCTATAAGCGTTTCTCCGTGCTCCGTGCACATCTCAACTTTCAATCAGTATTTCCCCATTCTCTGTGCGCATCTCAGCATCCCATATGCATTCCTAGCACTACGGGCGCATCCCAGCATTCCGTATGTACACCCCTGGTACCTCGAGTGCACCATTCTGGCATTCCTGTGCATTGCACAACACCTGCAAACAAAAATTCATACACTTCCCATGCAATCAGGCTGAAATTGTCCCGCTTATCATCCACCCATGCAATCAGGCTGATATCGCCCCGCTTGTCATCCACTATTGCAATCCGATTGACATCTCCTCGCATGTCAACCACCGTTGCAATCGGTTGACATTGCCTCGCTTGTCATCCATCCTTGTAATCCGGTTGACATCGCCTTACCTGTTATCCACCCTTGCAATCCGATTGACATCGTCTCGCTTGTCATCCACCCTTGCAATTAGGTTGACATCGCCCCGCTTATCATCCTCCCTTTCAATCTGGCCGACATCGCCCCGCTTGTCATCCACCCTTTAAATCTGGTTGACATCGCCCCTCTTGTCATCCACAGTTTCATTCTGGCTGACAACGCCCCGCTTGTCATCCACCCTATCAATCATGTTGACATCGTCTCGCTCGTCATCCACCATTTCAATCTAGCTGACATCGCCCCGCTTGTCATCCACCCTTACAATCCGGGTTGACATCGTCCCACTTGTTACCCATACTTTCAATCTAGCTGACATCGCCCTGCTTGTCATCCACCCTTTCAATCTAGTTGACATCGCCCCGCTTGTCATCCACCCTTTCAATCTTGCTGAAGTCACCTAGCTTGTCATCCACCCTTGCAATCCAGTTGACATCGCCTCACTTATCATCCACTTTCAATCAGGCTAACATTACCCCGCTTGTCATCCATCCTTGCAATCCGGTTGACATCGCCTCACTTGTTATCTACCCTTGCAATCCGGCTGACATCGCCCTACTTGTCATCCACCATTTCAATCTGGCTAAAATCACCCAGCTTGTCATCCACCCCTTCAATCCGGTTGACATCCTCCCGCTTGTCATCCACCCTTTTAATCTGGCTGACATCGCCCCGCTTATCATTCACCCTAGCAATTTCGTTGACATAGCCCCGCTTGTCATCCACCCTTTCAATCTGGCCGAAATCGTCCCGCTTGTGATCCACCCTTGCAATCCGGTTGACATCGCCCCACTTTTCATCCACTCACCGACATCGTCCCACTTGTCATCCACCCTTTCAATTAGGCTGACATCGCCCCGCTTGTAATTCACCTTTGCAATCCGGTTGACATCGCATCACTTGTCATCCATCCTTGCAATCCGGTTGACATCGCCTTGTATGTCATCCACCCTTTCAATCTGGTTGACATCGTCTCGCTTGTCATCCACACTTACAATCAAGTTGACATCACCCCACTTGTCATCCACAATTGAAATCCGGTTGACATCGCCTCACTTTTTATCTATCCTTGCAATCCGGTTGACATCGCTCCACTTATCATCCACCATTTCCATCTGGCTGACATCGCCCCGCTTAACATCCACCTTTCTAATCCGGTTGACATAGCCCCGCTTGTCATCCACCCTTTTAATATGGTTGACATAGCCCCGCTTCTCATCCACCCATTCAATCTTGCTGATATCGTCTCGCTTGTCATCCACCCTAACAATCAGGTTGACATCGTCCCACTTGTCATCCACCCTTTCAATCTGGCTAACATCACCCCGCTTGTAATCCACAATTACAATCCGGTTGACATTGCCTCACTTTTTATCTATCCTTGCAATCTGGCTGACATCGCTCCACTTGTCATCCACCATTTCAATCTAGCTGATAACGCCCCGCTTATCATCTACCTTTCCAATCTGGTTGATATAGCCCCACTTGTCATCCACCCTTTTAATATGGTTGACATCGACGAGCTTGTCATCCACCCTTGTAATCCGATTGACATCGCCCCGCTTGTCATCCACCATTGCAATCTGATTGACATCGCCTCACTTTTTATCTACCCTTCCAATCAGGCTGACATCGCCCTACTTGTCATCCACCATTTCAATCTGGCTGACATCACCCCGCTTGTCATCCACCTTTTCAATCCGGTTGACGTCGTCCCACTTGTCATCCACCCTTTTAATATGGTTGACATCGCCTCGCTTGTCATCCACCCTTTCAATCTGTCTGACATCGTCCTACTTGTCATTCACCTTTGTAATCCGGTTGACATCGCCCCTCTTATCATCCACTCATTGACATCGCCTTGCTTGTCATCCACCCTTTCAATCAAGCTGACATCGCCTCGCTTGTCATCCAGCCTTGCAATCCGGTTGACATCACCTCGCTTGTCATTCACCCTTGAAATCAGGTTGACATCGCCCCGCTTGTCATCCACCCCTTCAATCTGGCTGACATCGCCCCGCTTCTCATCTACCCTTTAAATCCGGTTAACATCACCCAACTTGTCATCCACACTTTCATTCTGGCTGACATCGCTCTGCTTGTCATCCACCCTATCAATCTGGTTGACATCGTCCAGCTTGTCATCCACCCATTCAATCAGCCTGACATCGTCCCGCTTGTCATTCACCCTTGCAATCCGGTTGACATCGCCCCGCTTATCATCCACTCATTGACATCGCCCTGCTTCTCATCCAACCTTTCAATCAAGCAGACATCGCCCCGCATGTCATCTACCCTTGTAATCCGGTTGACATTGCCTCGCTTGTCATCTAGCTTTACAATTCGGTTGACATCACCTCGGTTGTCATCCACCCTTGTAATCCGGTAGATATCCTCACGCTTGTCATCCACCCTTACAATCAGGTTGACATCGCCCCGCTTGTCATCCACCCCTTCAATCTGGCTGACATCGCCCCGATTGTCATCTACCCAATCAATCCGGTTGACATCACCCCGCTTGTCATCCACCATTTCATTCAGGTTGATATCGCCCTATATGTCATCCACCCTATCAATCCGGTTGACATCGTCCCGCTAGCCATCCACACTTTCAATCTGGCAGACATCGCCCCACTTGTCATCCACCCTTACAATCTGGTCGACATCGCACCACTTGTCATCCACCCTTTCAATCTGGCTGACATCGCCCTGCCTTTCCTCCACACTTTCAATTCGGCTAACATCGCCCAGCTTGTCATCCACCCTTCCAATCTAGCTCACATCGCCCCGCTTGTCATCCACCCTTGCAATCCAATTGACATCGCCCCGCTTGTCATCCACCCTTTCATTTTGGCCGACATCGCCCCGCTTGACATCCACCATTGCAATTCGGTTGGCAACGCATCGCTTCTTATCAATAATCGTAATCCGGCTGATATCGACCCGCTTGTCACTCACCCTTTCAATTTGGCGAAAATCGTCCCGCTTTTCATCTACCATTTCAATCCGGTTGACATCGCCCCACTTATCACCCACCCTAACAATTTGGTTCACATCACCCCATTTTTCATCCACCCTTTCATTCTAGCTGACATCGCCCTGCTTATCATCAACCATACCAACCTGGTTGACATTGCCCTGCTTATCATCCAGTCTTTCAATCTGGCTGACATCGCCCCGGTTGTCATCCACCCTTACAATCCGGTTGACTTCGCCCCGCTCGTCGTCCATCCATTCAATATGGCTGAAATCGCCCCGCTTGTTATCCACAATTTCACATCGCCCATTTTATCATCCACACTTTCAATCTGGCTAAGATCACTCCGCTTGTCATCCACCCTTACAATTTGGTTGACATCGCCCCGTATGTCATCCACCCTTTCAATCTGGCTGACATTGTCCTGCATGACATCCTCCCTTGCAATTCGGGTTACATCGCCTCGCTTGTCATCCGTCCTTAAAATCTGGTTGACATCGTGTCGCATGTCATCCACCCTTGCAATCAGGTTGACATTGCCACACTTGTCCTCCCCCCTTTCAATCTGGCCGACATCACCCCACTTGTCATCCACTATTGCAATCCGGTTGACATCGCCTCGCTTTTTATCTACCCTCGCAATCTGGAAGACATCGCTCCACTTGTCATCCACCATTTCAATCTGCTTGACATCGCCCCGCTTGTCATCCACCCTTTCAATCTGGCTAACATCACCCTGCTAGTCATCCACCCTTGCAACCCGATTAAAATCGCCACGCTTTTTAACAACCCTAGCAATGCGGCTGACATCGCCCCACATGTCATCCACCATTTCAATCTGCTTGACATCGCCCTGCTTGTTATCCACCATTTCATTCCGGTTGACATCACCCTGCTTGTCATCCACCCTTTCATTCAGGCTGACATCGCCCTGCATGTCATCCACCCTATCAATCCGGTTGACATCGTCCCGCTTGCCATCCACACTTTCAATCTGGCAGACATCGCCCCGCTTGTCAACCACCCTTACAATCTGGTCGACATCGCATCCTTGTCATCCACCCTTTCAATCTGGCTGACATCGCCCTGCTTTTCATCCGCACTTTCAATTCAGTTAACATCGCCAAGCTTGTCATCCACCCTTCCAATCTAGCTCACATCGCCCTGCTTGTCATCCACCCTTGCAATCCAATTGACATCGTCCCACTTGTCATCCACCCTTACAATCTGGTCAACATCGCACCCCTTGTCATCCACCCTATCAATCGGGCTGACATCGCCCTGCTTTTCATCCACACTTTCAATTCGGTTAACATCGCCCAGCTTGTCATCCACCCTTCCAATCTAGCACACATCGCCCTGCTTGTCATCCACCCTTGGAATCCAATTGACATCGTCCCACTTGTCATCCACCCTTACAATCTGGTCAACATCGCACCCCTTGTCATCCACCCTATCAATCGAGCTGACATCGCCCTGCTTTTCATCCACACTTTCAATTCGGTTAACATCACCCTGCTTGTCATCCACCCTTGCAACCCGATTAAAATCGCCACGCTTTTTAACAACCCTAGCAATGCGGCTGACATCGCCCCACATGTCATCCACCATTTCAATCTGCTTGACATCGCCCTGCCTGTCATCCACCATTTCATTCCGGTTGACATCACCCCGCTTGTCATCCACCCTTTCCTTCAGGCTGACATCGCCCTGCATGTCATCCACCCTATCAATCCGGTTGACATCGTCCCGCTTGCCATCCACACTTTCAATCTGGCAGACATCGCCCCGCTTGTCATCCACCCTTACAATCTGGTCGACATCGCATCCTTGTCATCCACCCTTTCAATCTGGCTGACATCGCCCTGCTTTTCATTCACACTTTCAATTCAGTTAACATCGCCAAGCTTGTCATCCACCCTTCCAATCTAGCTCACATCGCCCTGCTTGTCATCCACCCTTGCAATCCAATTGACATCGTCCCACTTGTCATCCACCCTTACAATCTGGTCAACATCGCACCCCTTGTCATCCACCCTATCAATCGGGCTGACATCGCCCTGCTTTTCATCCACACTTTCAATTCGGTTAACATCGCCCAGCTTGTCATCCACCCTTCCAATCTGGCTCACATCACCCCGCTTGTCATCCACCCTTACAATCCAATTGACATCGCCCTGCTTGTCATCCGCCCTTTCATTCTGGCTGACATCGCCCCGCTTGATATCCACCATTGCAATCCGGTTGGCATCATCACATTTGTCACCCACCCTTATAATCAGTATGACATCACCCTGCCTGCCATCCACCTTTTCAATTTGGCTGAAATCGTCCCGCTTGTCATCTACTCTTTCAATCCAATTGACATCACCCCGCTTGCCATCCACCCTTTCATTCTGGCTAACATCGCACCGCTTATCATCCACCCTTTCAATCCGGTTGACATTGTCCCGCTTGTCATTCACACCTTTAATCTGGCTGACATCGCCCCGCTTGTCATCCACCCTTACAATCCGGTTGACATCGCATCGTTTGTCATCCACCCTTTAAATCTGGCCGACATCGCCCTGCCTGTCATCCACCCTTTCAATCAAGTTAACATCACCCCGCTTGTCATCCACCCTTCCAATCTTGTTGACATTGCCCCGCTTATCATCCACCCTTATAATCCGATTGACATCGCCCACTTGCCATCCACCATTTCATCCTAGATGACATCGTCCCGCTAGTAATCAACCCTTTCAATCCGGTTAACATCGCCCCGCTTGTCATCCACCCTTTCAATTTGACTGACATCGTCCCGCTTGTCATCTACCCTTTCAATCCAGTTGACATCACCCTGCTTGCCATCCACACTTTCATTCTGGATAACATCGCCCCATTTGCCATCCACCCAATCAATCTGGTTGACTTTGTCCCATTTGTAATCCACCCTTTTAATATGGTTGACATCGCACCGCTTGTCATCCACCCTTTCAATCTGCCTGAATTCGTCCCACTTGTCATTCACCCTTGTAATCTAGTTAAAATCTCCCCGCTCTTCATCCACTCATTGACATCGCCCCGCTCATCATCCACCCGTTCAATTAGGCTGACATCACCCTGCTTGTCATCCACCCTTGTAATTCGGTTCACATCGCCTCGTTTGTCACCCATCCTTGCAATTTGGTTGACATCACCTCGCTTGTCATCCACCCTTGCAATCCGGTTGACATCGTCACGCTTGTCACCCACCCTTACAATCAGGTTGACTTCACCCCGCTTGTCATCCACCCTTTCAATTTGACTGACATCGTCCCCCTTGTCATCCACACTTTCAATTTGCCTGACATGGCCCCGATTGTCATACACTCTTGTAATCTGGTTGACATCGTCTCGCTTGTCACCCATCCTTGTAATCCAGTTGACATTACCTCGCTTGTCATCCACCCTTGCAATCCGGTTGACATCGTCACGTTTGTCACCTACCCTTATAATCAGGTTGAAATCACCCTGCCTGTCATCCACCTTTTCAATTTGGTTGAAATCGTTCCGCTTGTCATCTACCTTTTCAATCCGGTTAACATCACCCCGCTTGCCATCCACCCTTTCATTCTGGCCAACATCGTACCGCTTATCATCCACCCTTTCAATCCGGTTGACATTGTCCCGCTTGTTATTCACACCTTCAATCTGGCTGACATCGCCCCGCTTGTCATCCACCTTTACAGTCCGGTTGACATCGCACTGCTTGTCATCCACCCTTTAAATCTGGTTGACATCACCCTGCTTGTCATCCACCCTTTCAATCCAGTTGACATCGCCCCACTTGTCATATACCCTTTCAATCTATCTGAGATCGCCTTGCTTGTCATCCACACTTTCAATCCGGTTAACATCGCCCCACTTGTCATTCACCCTTCCAATCTTGCTAACATTACCTCGCTTGTCATCCACCCTTGCAATCCGATTGACATCGCCCACTTGCCATCCACCCTTTCATTCTAGGTGACATCGTCCCGCTTGTCATCTACCCATTCAATCCGGTAGACATCACCCTGCTTACCATCCGCCCTTTCATTCTGGCTAACATCGCCCCGCTTGTCATCCACCCTATCATTCCGGTTGACATCGTCCCGCTTGTCATCCACGCTTTCGATCTGGCTGATATCGCTTCGCTTGTCATCCACACTAACAATCCAGTTGACATCGCATCGCTTGTCATCCACCGTTTCAATCTGGCTGACATCGCCCTGCTTGTCATCCACCCTTTCAATCTAGTTGACTTCGCCTTGCTTGTCATCCACCCTTTTAATCTGGTTGGCATCGCCCTGCTTGTCATCCACATTTTCAATCCGGTTAACATCGCCCCACTTGTCACCCACTCTTACAATTTGGCTAACATCGCCCAGCTTATCATCCACCCTTGTAATCCGATTGACATTACGCACTTATTATCCACCCTTGCATTCCAGCTAACATCGACCCGTTTGTCACCCACACTTTCAATCTGGCTGACATTGCCCCACTTTTAAACTATCCTTTAAATCCGGTTGACATCGTCCCACTTGTCATCCACCCTATCAATCTAGTTAACATCGCCCTGCTTGTTATCCACTGTAGAGCCCCAGACTTTTCCATGCTTAATACATGACACTTTCGTTGTCATCTTGCCTTTTTAGAGGTATGATTAATAAATGAGGAAGAATTTGGAAATTTTGAAATGTCAGAATTGTTCCTCTTCGAAGTACGAACACAACGCAAGTTGAATCGTCAAAATCGGACGAACGAGTCAAAAGATATGGCCAAAACAGTCTGTACCTGTAGGAAAACGTATACTGTGTGCATCCGTTGTACAACTCACCACGGGCACGTTGTACAACTCACCACGGGCATGTTGTACAACTCACCACGGGCACGTTTGTACAGCACAACGAGTTGGCACTATTCACAGCACAACGAGTTGGCACTATTCATAGTACAACGAGTTGGCACTATTCACAGCACAACGAGTTGGCACTATTCATAGCACAACGAGTTGGCACTATTCACAGCACAACGAGTTGGCCCTATTCACAGTACAACGAGTTGGCACTATTCACAGCACAACGAGTTGGCACTATTCACAGCACAACGAGTTGGCACTATTCACAGCACAACGAGTTGGCACTATTCACAGCACAACGAGTTGGCACTATTCACAGCACAACGAGTTGGCACTATTCACAACACTATTCACAGAAATCCCAATAAGGGTATTTCGGTCTTTTGGTCAGTTCACTCTTACCTTAAGAGTTTAATCTGAGCCTTTAGGGCATCATTCGACACTTAGAGAGTTTGAGAGAATAGAAGAAAGAGGAGAAGGCGATTCCAACCTAGGGTTTCCATTTGGGAGAGAAATCAAAGGGTTTGAAACCCTAGATCAACCTCCAGCCCGTTTTTCTTCAAGATCAAGGCACAAACTCGTGAGGAGCATCTCCTCAAACTAGGGCAGCAGCTACACAGTCGTTTTGGAAAGGGGTTTCTTCCTCATTTCTTCAAAGTCGGTGCTTCTTACTACCCTCCTAGTTATAGTTCCTCTTTCCCCTTCTTTTCTCTTCATTTTCTTTCATTTACACATGTGCTATGAGATGGATAAATGGTAAATGGTGAATGGTGAATGGTGAATGGTGAATGGTGAATGGTGAATGGAGATGGAATGGGCGATTGGATGCCAATGGTTGTGTGTGATGAACAAATGGGGAAGGGCATTGTTCCAATAATGAATGTACATGTATGATTTGAGTAAAACCCATCTAGAAAAGCATGTTGTAGGGTAAATCCATAATGAACACACCATGTTTGATGAAATGCCAAGGTGAACACAGTGAGCTGAAAATCTGGAAATGCATGCCTAATAAATTATGAATATTGCTAGGGACTATGATAGTGTGTTTCCTGTTTTCCCATAATGCTATGAATACTACATTACTCAATCTTTGATGCTATATGTGTTGTGAAATTACCCAAATGTCATCTTTAAATTTGAATGCAAGTATGTACACGGTTTCCACGAGCACGGCATGCATGGCATGATTTATCGAGGTTTTCAAGAACATGGTTAGAGGTGGGACATATCCTACGATATGTTTTACCTCGCTTTTCACAAGAAGACAAGAACCAACATTCCACGAGGGGTCTCCCCTCACTCACAAGTGCATATCATGAAGAAGGGTCTCCCTTCCCTCGCAAGTACATACATATCATAAAGAAGGGTCTCCCTTCCCTCGCAAGTGCATTGCATAAAGAAGGGTCTCCCTTCCCTCTCAAGGCATCTCACAAGGACACCTCACAAGGATATCTCACAAGTTACATGATCACAAGCAAGCACGCATGACATGCATGACATGACACGACATACAAGAATCAAGCAAGATAGACATGACAAGCTTTCAAGTACAAAAAGATATTTCAAGTCAAGTCAAGCACACGATGTTTCAAGAGGATTTATCGGTTTTCTACGAATTACAAGCATGATTATAAACTGCTTTACTTCCTTGTATGATGTGAATTGTTTCCGTTTGACATATATGAATTGCTCCTGATTATGTATTGCTATTTCTACGCTATAATTGTTGGTTAGTATTTAGTACCCGCTGAGTAGTCCATGCTCAGCCGTACTTCTTTTGTCAGCAGGTTCTGAGGGAGCTGCTGCCCCATTTGATGTTTGTGCTCCTGGTCCATGGGTGGAAGAGGAGTACGCCGAGGAGCCTTTGGAGGAACCTCCCGTAGAGGGTTATCAGTAGGTGGTGATTAGATTCTGAGTGGATTAGCTGTGGGTGAGATGAGAGTTAGATTTATGTATTTTGGCGGGCATGTCCACTCTTTCGTATGGATTACTTTTTGTATAAACTTGGATTTGTGTATGTATATACATAGAGGTTTGGTAGTCTTCCGCTGTGCTATGTTAGAGTATGTTTCCACTGTTTATATCCTCTATTGTATATGCTCTGTGGGTTTTGCAGGTTAGTTGTCAAGCAAGTCATGATTAGTCGTCCAAAGTTCACTCTAACTCCTAGGGTGGGTTTTGGGTCGCGACAGAAGTGGTATCAAAGCTTAGGCTTTAGGTCTCTAGGGTCACTTAGAATCTTATACCACGGCTTGACAAGAGCATATGTCAGGAAACAAGTTAGGAAGAAAGTAAGTCGGAAGAGAGTCTTGATCCAAGTGTAAGACTAAACTTTAGTCTTAGTCAAAATGGTTATTTCAACCAAGTACGAGCCTTAGGAACGCTAGAACACCAAAGTATAACATTATAAATACTCTGATGACTTAATGCGATGTATATTAGTATTATACAACTAATACAAATTGGATTATTGTGAAATGGCATTGAAGTAAACTGTGGTTTCAAGTTAGACTCATGTGGTGTTATTATTCTCAGGACTTGAGTCATGAGACGGAACACACGGGGTCGTGGACCACATACCAGAGCTTCCTCTTCTTCACGGGATGAGGATGAGCAGCCGGACCTCTCTCGAGTCTTAGGCTCTATTGCTGAGACACTCGCCATACTGGCGGCTCGGCAGGCTATACCATCATCGGCGGCACCTACTCCACCGCCCGTAGCTCCAGTACATCGTACCGCTGGAGTTGAGGCATTCAGGAGATTGAGGCCTCCATCCTTCCATGGGAGTGTGGACCCTCTTACCGCGGAGGCATGGATCCTCCAGATGGAGAAGATCTTTACGGTCCTCTCACCTTCAGAGGAGGAGAGAGTAGCATGGGCAGCTTTCATGCTAGAAGGCGAAGCCCATCATTGGTGGTTGTCCGCACTGAGGACGAGAGATTTGACCATGCAGGGTCTACCTTGGACTTGGGAGGAGTTCAAGGATACTTTTTACAAAAAGTATTTTCCGATTGGAGCACGGGAAAAGAAAGAGAGAGAATTCATCAACCTTGAGCAAGGTTTGATGTCGGTGGCACAATACGAGGCCAAGTTCTCGGAGTTGTCAAGATTTGCGCCTCATATGGTTGCTACTGAGGCAATGAAGGCGAGGAGATTTGAGCAAGGGCTCAAGGATGTGATTATGGAGAAGGTGTCCGTTTTCAAGCATACTACCTACCCTGAGGTAGTAGACAAGGCCTTATTGGTCGAGGCCAATTCGGAGACAGTGTCCAAGAAGAGGGAGTTAGCGAGAGGCCAAGCTAGTAGTTCAGCACCTCCAGAGAGGCGGACTCGTTATCAGTATGCGTGGCCAGCACCATCGATGAGGCCTTCTTATGCGCCTCCAGCTCCACGGCAGTATGTGCCTCAGGTTTGTCACCTACCCTTATAATCAGGTTGAAATCACCCTGCCTGTCATCCACCTTTTCAATTTGGTTGAAATCGTTCCGCTTGTCATCTACCTTTTCAATCCGGTTAACATCACCCCGCTTGCCATCCACCCTTTCATTCTGGCCAACATCGTACCGCTTATCATCCACCCTTTCAATCCGGTTGACATTGTCCCGCTTGTATTCACACCTTCAATCTGGCTGACATCGCCCCGCTTGTCATCCACCTTTACAGTCCGGTTGACATCGCACTGCTTGTCATCCACCCTTTAAATCTGGTTGACATCACCCTGCTTGTCATCCACCCTTTCAATCCAGTGACATCGCCCCACTTGTCATATACCCTTTCAATCTATCTGAGATCGCCTTGCTTGTCATCCACACTTTCAATCCGGTTAACATCGCCCCACTTGTCATTCACCCTTCCAATCTTGCTAACATTACCTCGCTTGTCATCCACCCTTGCAATCCGATTGACATCGCCCACTTGCCATCCACCCTTTCATTCTAGGTGACATCGTCCCGCTTGTCATCTACCCATTCAATCCGGTAGACATCACCCTGCTTACCATCCGCCCTTTCATTCTGGCTAACATCGCCCCGCTTGTCATCCACCCTATCATTCCGGTTGACATCGTCCCGCTTGTCATCCACGCTTTCGATCTGGCTGATATCGCTTCGCTTGTCATCCACACTAACAATCCAGTTGACATCGCATCGCTTGTCATCCACCGTTTCAATCTGGCTGACATCGCCCTGCTTGTCATCCACCCTTTCAATCTAGTTGACTTCGCCTTGCTTGTCATCCACCCTTTTAATCTGGTTGGCATCGCCCTGCTTGTCATCCACATTTTCAATCCGGTTAACATCGCCCCACTTGTCACCCACTCTAACAATTTGGCTAACATCGCCCAGCTTATCATCCACCCTTGTAATCCGATTGACATTACGCACTTATTATCCACCCTTGCATTCCAGCTAACATCGACCCGTTTGTCACCCACACTTTTCAATCTGGCTGACATTGCCCCACTTTTAAACTATCCTTTAAATCCGGTTGACATCGTCCCACTTGTCATCCACCCTATCAATCTAGTTAACATCGCCCTGCTTGTATCCACTGTAGAGCCCCAGACTTTTCCATGCTTAATACATGACCACTTTCGTTGTCATCTTGCCTTTTTAGAGGTATGATTAATAAATGAGGAAGAATTTGGAAATTTTGAAATGTCAGAATTGTTCCTCTTCGAAGTACGAACACAACGCAAGTTGAATCGTCAAATCGGACGAACGAGTCAAAAGATATGGCCAAAACAGTCTGTACCTGTAGGAAAACGTATACTGTGTGCATCCGTTGTACAACTCACCACGGGCACGTTGTACAACTCACCACGGGCATGTTGTACAACTCACCACGGGCACGTTTGTACAGCACAACGAGTTGGCACTATTCACAGCACAACGAGTTGGCACTATTCATAGTACAACGAATGTTGGCACTATTCACAGCACAACTAGGACTATAGCACAACGAGTTGGCACTATTCATAGCACAACGAGTTGGCACTATTCACAGCACAACGAGTTGGCCCTATTCACAGTACAACGAGTTGGCACTATTCACAGCACAACGAGTTGGCACTATTCACAGCACAACGAGTTGGCACTATTCACAGCACAACGAGTTGGCACTATTCACAGCACAACGAGTTGGCACTATTCACAGCACAACGAGTTGGCACTATTCACAGCACTATTCACAGAAATCCCAATAAGGGTATTCGGTCTTTTGGTCAGTTCACTCTTACCTTAAGAGTTTAATCTGAGCCTTTAGGGCATCATTCGACACTTAGAGAGTTTGAGAGAATAGAAGAAAGAGGAGAAGGCGATTCCAACCTAGGGTTTCCATTTGGGAGAGAAATCAAAGGGTTTGAAACCCTAGATCAACCTCCAGCCCGTTTTTCTTCAAGATCAAGGCACAAACTCGTGAGGAGCATCTCCTCAAACTAGGGCAGCAGCTACACAGTCGTTTTGGAAAGGGGTTTCTTCCTCATTTCTTCAAAGTCGGTGCTTCTTACTACCCTCCTAGTTATAGTTCCTCTTTCCCCTTCTTTTCTCTTCATTTTCTTTCATTTACACATGTGCTATGAGATGGATAAATGGTAAATGGTGAATGGTGAATGGTGAATGGTGAATGGTGAATGGTGAATGGAGATGGAATGGGCGATTGGATGCCAATGGTTGTGTGTGATGAACAAATGGGGAAGGGCATTGTTCCAATAATGAATGTACATGTATGATTTGAGTAAAACCCATCTAGAAAAGCATGTTGTAGGGTAAATCCATAATGAACACACCATGTTTGATGAAATGCCAAGGTGAACACAGTGAGCTGAAAATCTGGAAATGCATGCCTAATAAATTATGAATATTGCTAGGGACTATGATAGTGTGTTTCCTGTTTTCCCATAATGCTATGAATACTACATTACTCAATCTTTGATGCTATATGTGTTGTGAAATTACCCAAATGTCATCTTTAAATTTGAATGCAAGTATGTACACGGTTTCCACGAGCACGGCATGCATGGCATGATTTATCGAGGTTTTCAAGAACATGGTTAGAGGTGGGACATATCCTACGATATGTTTTACCTCGCTTTTCACAAGAAGACAAGAACCAACATTCCACGAGGGGTCTCCCCTCACTCACAAGTGCATATCATGAAGAAGGGTCTCCCTTCCCTCGCAAGTACATACATATCATAAAGAAGGGTCTCCCTTCCCTCGCAAGTGCATTGCATAAAGAAGGGTCTCCCTTCCCTCTCAAGGCATCTCACAAGGACACCTCACAAGGATATCTCACAAGTTACATGATCACAAGCAAGCACGCATTACATGCATGACATGACACGACATACAAGAATCAAGCAAGATAGACATGACAAGCTTTCAAGTACAAAAAGATATTTCAAGTCAAGTCAAGCACACGATGTTTCAAGAGGATTTATCGGTTTTCTACGAATTACAAGCATGATTATAAACTGTTTTACTTCCTTGTATGATGTGAATTGTTTCCGTTTGACATATATGAATTGCTCCTGATTATGTATTGCTATTTCTACGCTATAATTGTTGGTTAGTATTTAGTACCCGCTGAGTAGTCCATGCTCAGCCGTACTTCTTTTGTCAGCAGGTTCTGAGGGAGCTGCTGCCCCATTTGATGTTTGTGCTCCTGGTCCATGGGTGGAAGAGGAGTACGCCGAGGAGCCTTTGGAGGAACCTCCCGTAGAGGGTTATCAGTAGGTGGTGATTAGATTCTGAGTGGATTAGCTGTGGGTGAGATGAGAGTTAGATTTATGTATTTTGGCGGGCATGTCCACTCTTTCGTATGGATTACTTTTTGTATAAACTTGGATTTGTGTATGTATATACATAGAGGTTTGGTAGTCTTCCGCTGTGCTATGTTAGAGTATGTTTCCACTGTTTATATCCTCTATTGTATATGCTCTGTGGGTTTTGCAGGTTAGTTGTCAAGCAAGTCATGATTAGTCGTCCAAAGTTCACTCTAACTCCTAGGGTGGGTTTTGGGTCGCGACAGAAGTGGTATCAAAGCTTAGGCTTTAGGTCTCTAGGGTCACTTAGAATCTTATACCACGGCTTGACAAGAGCATATGTCAGGAAACAAGTTAGGAAGAAAGTAAGTCGGAAGAGAGTCTTGATCCAAGTGTAAGACTAAACTTTAGTCTTAGTCAAAATGGTTATTTCAACCAAGTACGAGCCTTAGGAACGCTAGAACACCAAAGTATAACATTATAAATACTCTGATGACTTAATGCGATGTATATTAGTATTATACAACTAATACAAATTGGATTATTGTGAAATGGCATTGAAGTAAACTGTGGTTTCAAGTTAGACTCATGTGGTGTTATTATTCTCAGGACTTGAGTCATGAGACGGAACACACGGGGTCGTGGACCACATACCAGAGCTTCCTCTTCTTCACGGGATGAGGATGAGCAGCCGGACCTCTCTCGAGTCTTAGGCTCTATTGCTGAGACACTCGCCATACTGGCGGCTCGGCAGGCTATACCATCATCGGCGGCACCTACTCCACCGCCCGTAGCTCCAGTACATCGTACCGCTGGAGTTGAGGCATTCAGGAGATTGAGGCCTCCATCCTTCCATGGGAGTGTGGACCCTCTTACCGCGGAGGCATGGATCCTCCAGATGGAGAAGATCTTTACGGTCCTCTCACCTTCAGAGGAGGAGAGAGTAGCATGGGCAGCTTTCATGCTAGAAGGCGAAGCCCATCATTGGTGGTTGTCCGCACTGAGGACGAGAGATTTGACCATGCAGGGTCTACCTTGGACTTGGGAGGAGTTCAAGGATACTTTTTACAAAAAGTATTTTCCGATTGGAGCACGGGAAAAGAAAGAGAGAGAATTCATCAACCTTGAGCAAGGTTTGATGTCGGTGGCACAATACGAGGCCAAGTTCTCGGAGTTGTCAAGATTTGCGCCTCATATGGTTGCTACTGAGGCAATGAAGGCGAGGAGATTTGAGCAAGGGCTCAAGGATGTGATTATGGAGAAGGTGTCCGTTTTCAAGCATACTACCTACCCTGAGGTAGTAGACAAGGCCTTATTGGTCGAGGCCAATTCGGAGACAGTGTCCAAGAAGAGGGAGTTAGCGAGAGGCCAAGCTAGTAGTTCAGCACCTCCAGAGAGGCGGACTCGTTATCAGTATGCGTGGCCAGCACCATCGATGAGGCCTTCTTATGCGCCTCCAGCTCCACGGCAGTATGTGCCTCAGGCACCGAGACCGCAGGCTCTTCCAGGCCCACGGCCTGTTGCACCTCAGACGATGAGGTATGCTCCACTTCCGGCCCCTCCGACTTATGCACACGAGGTCTGCACTTCATGCGGCCGAAGGCACCCGGCAGGGGATTGCCGAAGGGCATCGGGTGGATGTTTTCATTGTGGTCGCTAGGGCCATATGATCAGGGATTGCCCCAGTCGGCATTTACCAGGCCAGTCTCAGGGGATTAATCCACCAGCACGCCCAGCAGGATCATATCAGGCGTCATCTCAGACTACCCGGTTTACACCTCAGTCTCGCCAGGCAAACCAGGGGCGTGTATTTGCTTTGACAGAGGGTGATGCACTTGCATCTGATGATGTGGTGCAAGGTACGCGTTTGGAATTATTTTCGTTATTCGTGATTGATATGTTGTGTTTTATTCCTTGTGTACATACTTGGTATGATATATATATATACCTATGAGTATACTCTGTTGATGCATGGATTGACTTAGTTAGTTAAAATTTCAGGAACCCTACTAGTCAATGAGTATTTGGCTCGAGTATTGATTGATACCGGGTCTACTCATTCGTTTGTCTCGCCGAGTTTTTCAGAAGGTTTTTCTGCAGGGCCAAGTCAGCTAGAACCGGAGTTAGCCATTTCGACTCCTCTCGGCAAAACAGTATTGGCAGATAAAGTGTATAGAAATAGTGTGGTCCAAGTTGGAAGCCACGAATTGGCGGTTGATCTCATCGTCCTTGGATTCCAAGACTTTGATGTTATATTGGGAATGGATTGGTTAGCAGCACATCATGGGCATGTAGCTTGCTTTGAGAAAATGGTACTCTTCAAGCCAGTAGAAGGAAAACCATTCCACTTTCGCGGGTTGAGAAGTAGATCTATTGCTAGTTTTGCGGCGTTGGGCTTAGCTAATCTCGAGGCAAAGGACTCATCGACTATTCCGGTTGTGAGTGAGTTCCTGGATGTATTTCCAGAGGAGTTGCCAGGATTGCCTCCAGATAGGGAGATTGAGTTTATGATCGAGCTTGCACCAGGCACAGCTCCTGTTTTCAGAGCTCCATATAGGATGGCCCCTATTGAACTCAAGGAGTTGAAGACTCAGTTGGAAGAATTGCAAGGCCTTGGCTTCATTCGACCAAGTGTCTCACCGTGGGGTGCCCCGGTGTTGTTTGTTAAGAAAAAAGATGGCTCGATGCGGATGTGTGTTGATTACCGGCAATTGAACAAAGTCACCATAAAGAATAGGTATCCCTTGCCTAGGATTGATGACTTGTTCGATCAGTTGAAGGGAGCGAGATTTTTCTCGAAGATAGATCTTCGATCGGGTTATCACCAGTTGAAGATTAAGGCGGAAGATGTTCCCAAAACTGCTTTCAGGACTCGATATGGGCACTACGAGTTCTTGGTAATGCCTTTTGGACTCACGAACGCGCCGGCAGCCTTTATGGATTTGATGAACCGGGTGTTCCGGCCACACCTTGATAGGTGCGTGATTGTATTTGTGGATGACATCTTGGTCTATTCCCAGACACGGGAAGATCACACACGCGACCTATGCCTTGCCTTGGAAATGCTAAGAGAGCACAAGCTATACGCCAAACTTAGCAAGTGTGAGTTTTGGTTAGAAGAGGTGGCATTCCTAGGCCACGTTGTTTCTGCAGAAGGTATATCGGTAGATCCAAAGAAGATCGAAGCAGTTATGAGTTGGGCGAGGCCCAAGAGTGTTACCGAGATACGCAGCTTTCTTGGATTGGCAGGCTACTATAGGAGATTCGTAGAGGGTTTCTCTAGCCTTGCAGCACCACTCACTTACCTGACAAGGAAGAGCGCCAAGTTTGTATGGAGTGATAAGTGCGAGATCAGTTTCTTGGAGCTGAAGAAGAGGCTTACTACAGCCCCTGTCCTTACTGTGCCATCTGGACCTTATGGGTATGAGGTGTATAGTGATGCCTCACACGTTGGACTTGGGTGTGTACTCATGCAGCATAAGAAAGTCATTGCCTATGCATCAAGGCAATTGAAGGAGCATGAGAAGAATTATCCCACGCACGACTTGGAGCTTGCGGCGGTCGTGTTTGCACTTAAGATTTGGCGTCATTACCTTTATGGGGTGGAGTTCTATGTGTTCACTGATCACAAGAGTCTCAAGTATCTCTTTTCCCAAAAGGAGCTGAATCTAAGGCAACGACGTTGGATGGAATTTTTGAAAGACTATGATTGTACCATTCAATACCACCCGGGTAAAGCAAATGTAGTGGCAGATGCTTTGAGTAGAAGACCTCAAGGGTTGTTAGCACATATGTTGGTTCAAGAATGGAAGCTACTAGAAGATTTGGCAAATCTGGACATCAGTGTGAATGACTCTGTCCGTGGTCCTACCTTGGCAAATGTTACGGTTCGGCCGTACATTATAGATTTGATCCAAGAATATCAAGCCATGGATGCTGAATTGTTGGCTTATCGGGACAAGGAAGTTGCTAAGGGTAGTGAGGACTTCTCTCTCACTAGTCGGGGTGCTATCACCTTCAAGGGAAGACTGTGCGTCCCAGCCAATGCAGATCTTCGAAGAGAAATTTTGGATGAAGCACACCGTTCGAAATACACAGTGCACCCAGGGGGTACAAAGATGTACCGGAACCTCAAGAGTCACTTTTGGTGGCGGAATATGAAGAGGGAGGTTGCGGAATATGTGGCACGGTGCTTAGTGTGCCAACAGGTGAAAGCAGAACACATGCGACCCGCCGGTCTATTGCATTCCCTTCTGATTCCCGAGTGGAAATGGGAGAACATATCCATGGATTTCATAGTTGGCTTGCCAAAGACGGCAAGGGGCTCAGATGCGATATGGGTAGTAGTGGATCGTTTGACAAAGTCCGCTCATTTCTTACCCTACCGAACTACTTTCAACTCAAGTCAGTTGGCTGCACTATACATCAAGGAAGTAGTTAGATTGCACGGAGTGCCTGTTAGTATTGTGTCGGATCGGGATCCAAGATTCACGTCAAGATTTTGGAAAAGTTTCCAGGAGGCTATGGGTTCCCGACTTGATTTCAGCACCGCTTTTCATCCACAGACGGATGGACAAACCAAAAGAGTGAACCAAGTCATTGAAGACATGCTTCGGGCTTGTATGTTGGATTTCAGAGGTAGTTGGGAAGAGCACTTGCCATTGGTTGAATTTGCCTATAATAACAGCTATCAAGCAAGTATTCAAATGGCACCATTTGAGGCCTTGTATGGGCGAACTTGTAGGTCTCCTCTCTATTGGGATGAGGTAGGCGAAAGGAAAGTGCTTGGTCCGGAGTTGATTGAGCAAACTGCAAACACAGTTAAGATCATCCGGGATCGATTGAAAGCCGCTCAAGATCGCCAGAAAAGTTATGCGGACACACGCCGTAGGGACTTGGAATTTCAAGTAGGGGATCAAGTTTTTGTGAAAGTATCTCCTAGCAAAGGGATCATGAGATTTGGGAAGCGAGGCAAGCTCAGTCCTCGGTATGTTGGGCCTTTTGAGATTATCACACGAGTTGGTGAAGTTGCTTATCGAGTAGCTCTTCCACCTCACATGGCTACAGTTCATAACGTCTTCCATGTGTCCATGCTTCGGAAGTATCTTGCGGATCCTTCGCATGTCATAGACTTGGAACAGTTGGAGATTCGAGAGGACCTCACCTTGATTGAAAAGCCAGTCCAGATTTTAGATCGAAGGAATCAGGTGCTTCGCAACAAGACAATCCCTTTGGTTCTTGTGCAATGGCAACACCATGCTCGGGAAGAAGCTACATGGGAGCGTGAAGCCGAAGTCAAAGCAAAGTACCCAGAATTACTTGAATGAGTTTCTGTGTGAAGTCTGTATATGACTTGTAATGTCCTTTTTGATTTGTAATGCAAGTAGTGTCTGAATTTCGAGGACGAAATTTTTGTAAAGGGTGGGAGGATGTAGAGCCCCAGACTTTTCCATGCTTAATACATGACACTTCGTTGTCATCTTGCCTTTTTAGAGGTATGATTAATAAATGAGGAAGAATTTGGAAATTTTGAAATGTCAGAATTGTTCCTCTTCGAAGTACGAACACAACGCAAGTTGAATCGTCAAAATCGGACGAACGAGTCAAAGATATGGCCAAAACAGTCTGTACCTTAGGAAAAACGTATACTGTGTGCATCCGTGTACAACTCACCACGGGCACGTTGTACAACTCACCACGGCCAACGGTTTGGCCTACTAGCACAACGAGTTGGCACTATTCACAGCACAACGAGTTGGCACTATTCATAGCACAACGAGTTGGCACTATTCACAGCACAACGAGTTGGCACGATTCATAGTACAACGAGTTGGCACTATTCACAGCACAACGAGTTGGCACTATTCACAGCACAACGAGTTGGCACTATTCACAGCACAACGAGTTGGCACTATTCACAGCACAACGAGTTGGCACTATTCACAGCACAACGAGTTGGCACTATTCATAGCACAACGAGTTGGCACTATTCACAGCACAACGAGTTGGCACTATTCACAGTACAACGAGTTGGCACTATTCACAGCACAACGAGTTGGCACTATTCACAGCACTATCCACAGAAATCCCAATAAGGGTATTTCGGTCTTTTGGTCAGTTCACTCTTACCTTAAGAGTTTAATCTGAGCCTTTAGGGCATCATTCGACACTTAGAGAGTTTGAGAGAATAGAAGAAAGAGGAGAAGGCGATTCCAACCTAGGGTTTCCATTTGGGAGAGAAATCAAAGGGTTTGAAACCCTAGATCAACCTCCAGCCCGTTTTTCTTCAAGATCAAGGCACAAACTCGTGAGGAGCATCTCCTCAAACTAGGGCAGTAGCTACACAGTCGTTTTGGAAAGGGGTTTCTTCCTCATTTCTTCAAAGTCGGTGCTTCTTACTACCCTCCTAGTTATAGTTCCTCTTTCCCCTTCTTTTCTCTTCATTTTCTTTCATTTACACATGTGCTATGAGATGGATAAATGGTAAATGGTGAATGGTGAATGGTGAATGGTGAATGGTGAATGTGATGAGATGGAATGGGCGATTGGATGCCAATGGTTGTGTGTGATGAACAAATGGGGAAGGGCATTGTTCCAATAATGAATGTACATGTATGATTTGAGTAAAACCCATCTAGAAAAGCATGTTGTAGGGTAAATCCATAATGAACACACCATGTTTGATGAAATGCCAAGGTGAACACAGTGAGCTGAAAATCTGGAAATGCATGCCTAATAAATTATGAATATTGCTAGGGACTATGATAGTGTGTTTCCTGTTTTCCCATAATGCTATGAATACTACATTACTCAATCTTTGATGTTATATGTGTTGTGAAATTACCCAAATGTCATCTTTAAATTTGAATGCAAGTATGTACACGGTTTCCACGAGCACGGCATGCATGGCATGATTTATCGAGGTTTTCAAGAACATGGTTAGAGGTGGGACATATCCTACGATATGTTTTACCTCCTTTTCACAAGAAGACAAGAACCAACATTCCACGAGGGGTCTCCCCTCACTCACAAGTGCATATCATGAAGAAGGGTCTCCCTTCCCTCGCAAGTACATACATATCATAAAGAAGGGTCTCCCTTCCCTCGCAAGTGCATTGCATAAAGAAGGGTCTCCCTTCCCTCTCAAGGCATCTCACAAGGACACCTCACAAGGATATCTCACAAGTTACATGATCACAAGCAAGCACGCATGACATGCATGACATGACACGACATACAAGAATCAAGCAAGATAGACATGACAAGCTTTCAAGTACAAAAAGATATTTCAAGTCAAGTCAAGCACACGATGTTTCAAGAGGATTTATCGGTTTTCTACGAATTACAAGCATGATTATAAACTGCTTTACTTCCTTGTATGATGTGAATTGTTTCCGTTTGACATATATGAATTGCTCCTGATTATGTATTGCTATTTCTACGCTATAATTGTTGGTTAGTATTTAGTACCCGCTGAGTAGTCCATGCTCAGCCGTACTTCTTTTGTCGGCAGGTTCTGAGGGAGCTGCTGCCCCATTTGATGTTTGTGCTCCTGGTCCATGGGTGGAAGAGGAGTACGCCGAGGAGCCTTTGGAGGAACCTCCCGTAGAGGGTTATCAGTAGGTGGTGATTAGATTCTGAGTGGATTAGCTGTGGGTGAGATGAGAGTTAGATTTATGTATTTTGGCGGGCATGTCCACTCTTTCGTATGGATTACTTTTTGTATAAACTTGGATTTGTGTATGTATATACATAGAGGTTTGGTAGTCTTCCGCTGTGCTATGTTAGAGTATGTTTCCACTGTTTATATCCTCTATTGTATATGCTCTGTGGGTTTTGCAGGTTAGTTGTCAAGCAAGTCATGATTAGTCGTCCAAGTTCACTCTAACTCCTAGGGTGGGTTTTGGGTCGCGACATCCACCCTTTCAATCTGACTGACATCGACCCGATCGTCATCCACCCTTTCGATCTAGCTGACATCGCGCCGCTTACATCCCGCTTGTCATCTACCCTTTAAATCTGGCTGACATCGCCCGGTTTGTCATTCACACTTTCAATCAGGTTAACATCACCCAACTTGTCATCCACCTTTCCAAACTAGATAACATCGCTCCGCTTGTCATCGACCCTTACAATCCGGTTGACATCACCCCACTTGTCATCCACCATTTCAATCTGGCTGACATCTCCCCGCTTAACATCCACCCTTACAATCCGGTTAACATCGCCTCGCTTGTTATCCACCCTTGTAATCCAACTGACATCCTCCCGCTTTTCATCTACCCATTCAATTCGTTTGACATCGCCCCATTTGTAATCTACCCTATCAATCTGGTTGACATCACCCTGCTTGTCATCAACCCTTTCTATCTAAGTGATATCGTCCCGTTTGTCATCCACCCTCTCAATGAAGCTGACATCGCCCTGCTTTTCATCCACCCTACCAATCTGGTTGACATCGTCCTGCTTGTCATCCACTCTATCAATCTGGTTGACATCGCCCCGCTTGTTATCCACCATTGCAATCCGGTTGACATCACCGCACTTGCCATCCAATCAGTGACATCGCCCTGCTTTTCATCCATCCTTTCAATCTGGCTGAAATCGCCCCGCTTATCATCCACCCTTTGACATCACCCCGCTTATCATCCACCCTTTCAATCTGGCTCAGATCGGCCCGCTTGTCATCAACCCTTGCTATCTGGTTAGCATCGCCGCGCTTGTCATCCACCCTATCAATCTGACAGACATCGCCCTGGTTGTCATCCACACATTCAATCCGTTTAACATCGCCCCACTTGTGATCCACCATTCCATTCTAACTAACATCGACCCACTTGTCATCCACCCTTGCAATCCGGTTGACATCGTCCCACTTGTCACAACCCTTGCAATCCGATTGACATCGCCAACTTACCATCCACCTTTTAATTCTAGATGACATCGTCCCGCTTGTCATCTACCATTTGAATCCAGATGACATCGCCCCGCTTGCATCCACCCTTTCAATTTGATGACATCATCCCGCTTGTCATCTACCCTTTCAATCCGATTGACATACCGTGCTTGTCATCCAACCTTTCATTCTGGCTCACATCGCCCCGCTTGACATTCACCCTATCAATCCAGTTGAAATCGTCCCACTTGTCATCCACACTTTCGATCTGGCTGACATCGCCCCGCTTGTCATCGACACCACGGGCACGTTTGTACAGCACAACGAGTTGGCACTATTCACAGCACAACGAGTTGGCACTATTCATAGTACAACGAGTTGGCACTATTCACAGCACAACGAGTTGGCACTATTCATAGCACAACGAGTTGACACTATTCACAGCACAACGAGTTGGCACTATTCATAGTACAACGAGTTGGCACTATTCACAGCACAACGAGTTGGCACTATTCACAGCACAACGAGTTGGCACTATTCACAGCACAACGAGTTGGCACTATTCATAGTACAACGAGTTGGCACTATTCACAGCACAACGAGTTGGCACTATTCACAGTACAACGAGTTGGCACTATTCACAGCACAACGAGTTGGCACTATTCACAGCACTATTCACAGAAATCCCAATAAGGGTATTTCGGTCTTTTGGTCAGTTCACTCTTACCTTAAGAGTTTAATCTGAGCCTTTAGGGCATCATTCGACACTTAGAGAGTTTGAGAGAATAGAAGAAAGAGGAGAAGGCGATTCCAACCTAGGGTTTCCATTTGGGAGAGAAATCAAAGGGTTTGAAACCCTAGATCAACCTCCAGCCCGTTTTTCTTCAAGATCAAGGCACAAACTCGTGAGGAGCATCTCCTCAAACTAGGGCAGTAGCTACACAGTCGTTTTGGAAAGGGGTTTCTTCCTCATTTCTTCAAAGTCGGTGCTTCTTACTACCCTCCTAGTTATAGTTCCTCTTTCCCCTTCTTTTCTCTTCATTTTCTTTCATTTACACATGTGCTATGAGATGGATAAATGGTAAATGGTGAATGGTGAATGGTGAATGGTGAATGGTGAATGGTGAATGGAGATGGAATGGGCGATTGGATGCCAATGGTTGTGTGTGATGAACAAATGGGGAAGGGCATTGTTCCAATAATGAATGTACATGTATGATTTGAGTAAAACCCATCTAGAAAAGCATGTTGTAGGGTAAATCCATAATGAACACACCATGTTTGATGAAATGCCAAGGTGAACACAGTGAGCTGAAAATCTGGAAATGCATGCCTAATAAATTATGAATATTGCTAGGGACTATGATAGTGTGTTTCCTGTTTTCCCATAATGCTATGAATACTACATTACTCAATCTTTGATGCTATATGTGTTGTGAAATTACCCAAATGTCATCTTTAAATTTGAATGCAAGTATGTACACGGTTTCCACGAGCACGGCATGCATGGCATGATTTATCGAGGTTTTCAAGAACATGGTTAGAGGTGGGACATATCCTACGATATGTTTTACCTCGCTTTTCACAAGAAGACAAGAACCAACATTCCACGAGGGGTCTCCCCTCACTCACAAGTGCATATCATGAAGAAGGGTCTCCCTTCCCTCGCAAGTACATACATATCATAAAGAAGGGTCTCCCTTCCCTCGCAAGTGCATTGCATAAAGAAGGGTCTCCCTTCCCTCTCAAGGCATCTCACAAGGACACCTCACAAGGATATCTCACAAGTTACATGATCACAAGCAAGCACGCATGACATGCATGACATGACACGACATACAAGAATCAAGCAAGATAGACATGACAAGCTTTCAAGTACAAAAAGATATTTCAAGTCAAGTCAAGCACACGATGTTTCAAGAGGATTTATCGGTTTTCTACGAATTACAAGCATGATTATAAACTGCTTTACTTCCTTGTATGATGTGAATTGTTTCCGTTTGACATATATGAATTGCTCCTGATTATGTATTGCTATTTCTACGCTATAATTGTTGGTTAGTATTTAGTACCCGCTGAGTAGTCCATGCTCAGCCGTACTTCTTTTGTCGGCAGGTTCTGAGGGAGCTGCTGCCCCATTTGATGTTTGTGCTCCTGGTCCATGGGTGGAAGAGGAGTACGCCGAGGAGCCTTTGGAGGAACCTCCTGTAGAGGGTTATCAGTAGGTGGTGATTAGATTCTGAGTGGATTAGCTGTGGGTGAGATGAGAGTTAGATTTATGTATTTTGGCGGGCATGTCCACTCTTTCGTATGGATTACTTTTTGTATAAACTTGGATTTGTGTATGTATATACATAGAGGTTTGGTAGTCTTCCGCTGTGCTATGTTAGAGTATGTTTCCACTGTTTATATCCTCTATTGTATATGCTCTGTGGGTTTTGCAGGTTAGTTGTCAAGCAAGTCATGATTAGTCGTCCAAAGTTCACTCTAACTCCTAGGGTGGGTTTTGGGTCGCGACATCCACCCTTTCAATCTGACTGACATCGACCCGATCGTCATCCACCCTTTCGATCTAGCTGACATCGCGCCGCTTACATCCCGCTTGTCATCTACCCTTTAAATCTGGCTGACATCGCCCGGTTTGTCATTCACACTTTCAATCAGGTTAACATCACCCAACTTGTCATCCACCTTTCCAAACTAGATAACATCGCTCCGCTTGTCATCGACCCTTACAATCCGGTTGACATCACCCCACTTGTCATCCACCATTTCAATCTGGCTGACATCTCCCCGCTTAACATCCACCCTTACAATCCGGTTAACATCGCCTCGCTTGTTATCCACCCTTGTAATCCAACTGACATCCTCCCGCTTTTCATCTACCCATTCAATTCGTTTGACATCGCCCCATTTGTAATCTACCCTATCAATCTGGTTGACATCACCCTGCTTGTCATCAACCCTTTCTATCTAAGTGATATCGTCCCGTTTGTCATCCACCCTCTCAATGAAGCTGACATCGCCCTGCTTTTCATCCACCCTACCAATCTGGTTGACATCGTCCTGCTTGTCATCCACTCTATCAATCTGGTTGACATCGCCCCGCTTGTTATCCACCATTGCAATCCGGTTGACATCACCGCACTTGCCATCCAATCAGTGACATCGCCCTGCTTTTCATCCATCCTTTCAATCTGGCTGAAATCGCCCCGCTTATCATCCACCCTTTGACATCACCCCGCTTATCATCCACCCTTTCAATCTGGCTCAGATCGGCCCGCTTGTCATCAACCCTTGCTATCTGGTTAGCATCGCCGCGCTTGTCATCCACCCTATCAATCTGACAGACATCGCCCTGGTTGTCATCCACACATTCAATCCGTTTAACATCGCCCCACTTGTGATCCACCATTCCATTCTAACTAACATCGACCCACTTGTCATCCACCCTTGCAATCCGGTTGACATCGTCCCACTTGTCAACAACCCTTGCAATCCGATTGACATCGCCAACTTACCATCCACCTTTTAATTCTAGATGACATCGTCCCGCTTGTCATCTACCATTTGAATCCAGATGACATCGCCCCGCTTGTCATCCACCCTTTCAATTTGACTGACATCATCCCGCTTGTCATCTACCCTTTCAATCCGATTGACATCACCGTGCTTGTCATCCAACCTTTCATTCTGGCTCACATCGCCCCGCTTGACATTCACCCTATCAATCCAGTTGAAATCGTCCCACTTGTCATCCACACTTTCGATCTGGCTGACATCGCCCCGCTTGTCATCGACACAAACAATCCGGTTTATATCGCAACGCTTGTCATCCACCCTTTCAATCTAGATGACATCGCCCTGCTTGTCATCCACCCTTTTAATCCAGTTGACTTCGTCTCGGTTGTCATCCACCCTTTTAATCTGGCTGACATCGCCCTACTTGTCATCCACACTTTCAATCTGGATGACATCACCCCGTTTGTCATCCACTCTTACAAATTGGCTGACATCGCCCCGCTTATCATCCACCTTTGCAATCCGATTGACATCGCCCACTTGTTATCCACCCTTGCAATCCGGCTTACATCAACCCGTTTGTCACCCACACTTTCAATCTGGCTGACATCGCCCCACTTTTCAACTACCCTTTCAATCCGGTTGACATCGCCTCACTATCATCCACACTATCAATCTAGTTAACATCGCTCCGCTTGTTATTTACCCATTCAATCTGATTGACATCGTCCCGCTCGTCATCCACCCTTTCAATCTAGCTGACATCGCCCCCTTGACATCCACCATACCAATCTGGTTGACATTGTCCTGTTTGTCATCCACTCCTTCAATTTGGCTGACATCGCCCCTCTTGTAATCCACCATTTCAATCCGGTTGACATCACCCCGTTTTTAATCCTCTCATTTACGTCGCCCCTCTTGTCACCCATCCTTTCAAATTGGCTGAAATTGGCCTGCTTGTCATCCATCCTTTGACATCGACCCGCTTATCATCTACTAATTCAATCAGGCTGAGATTACCCCACTTGTCATTCAACCTTGCAATCCGGTTAACATCGCCGCGCTTGTCATCTACCCATTCAATCTGGCTGACATCGCCCTGTTTGTCATTAACATTTTCAATCCGGTTAACATCGTCCCACTTGTAATCCACCTTTTAAAACTAGATAACATCGCTCCGCTTGTCATCCACCCTTCCAATCCGGTTGACATCACCCTGCTTGTCATGCACCCTTTCAATCTGGCTGACATCTCCCCGCTTAACATCTACCCTTGCAATCCGGTTGACATCGCCTCGCTTGTTATCCACCCTTGTAATCCGACTGACATAACCCCGCTTTTCATCTACCCATTCAATCCGTTTGACATCACCCCATTTGTCATCCACCCTAGCAATCTGGTTGACATCACCCTGCTTGTCATTCACCCTCTCAATCTGACTGACATCGTCCCGTTGTTCATCCACCCTCTCAATGAAGCTAACATTGCCCCGATTGTCATCCACCCTACCAACCTGGTCGACATCGCCCCGCTTGGCATCCACCCTTGCAATCCGGTTGACATCGACGCGCTTGCTATCCAATCAGTGACATCGCCCTGCTTTTCATCCATCCTTTCAATCAAGTCGAAATCGGCACGCTTGTCATCCACCCTTTGACATCCTTCCGCTTATCATCGACCCTTTCAATCTGGCTCAGATCGCCCCGCTTATCATCAACCCTTGCTATCTGGTTGGCATTGCCGCGCTTGTCATCCACCTGTTCAATCTGACTGACATCCCCCTGTTTGTCATCCACACTTTCAATCCGCTTAACATCGCCCCACTTGTCATCCACCATTCCATTCTAACTAACATCGCTCCGCTAGTGATCCACCCTTGCAATCCTGTTGACATCGTCCCGCTTGTCATCCACCCTTGCAATTCGATTGACATCGCCTACTTGCCATCCACTCTTTCATTCTAGATGACATCGCCCTGCTTGTCATCTACCCTTTCACTCCGGTTGACATCGCCCCCCTTGTCATCCACCCTTTCAATTTGACTGACATCGTCCCGCTTGTCATCTACCCTTTCAATCCGGTTGACATCACCCTGCTTGCCATCCAATCTTTTGTTCTGGCTAACATCGCCCCGCTTCTCATCCACCCTATAAATCCGGTTGACATCGTCCCACTTGTCATCCACACTTTTGATCTGGCTGACATCACCCCGCTTGTCATCCACACTAACAATCCAGTTGACATCGCACCGCTTGTCATCCACCCTTTCAATCTAGCTGAAATCGCCCTGCTTGTCATCCAGCCTTTTAATCCAGTTGACTTCGCCTCGCGTGTCATCCACCCTTTTAATCTGGCTGATATCGCTCTACTCGTTATCCACACTTTTAATCCGGTTAACAGCGTCCCCTTTGTCCTCCACTCTTACAAATTGGCTGACATCACCCCGCTTGTAAACCATCATTTCAATCCGGTTGACATCGCCCCGCTTGTCATCCTCTCATTGACATCGCCCCACTTGTCGCCCATCCTTTCATACTGGCCGAAATCGCCCTGCTTGTCATCCATTCTTTGACATCGCCCCGCTTATCATCCACGAATTAAATCAAGCTGAAATCATCCCGCTTGTCATCTACCCTTTAAATCTGGCTGACATCGCCCTGTTTGTCATTCACACTTTCAATCCAGTTAACATCGCCCCACTTGTAATCCACCTTTCCAAACTAGATAACATCGTTCCGCTTGTCATCCACCCTTACAATCCGGTTGACATCACCCCGCTTGTCATCCACCATTTCAATCTGGCTGAGATCTCTCCGCTTAACATCCACCTTTGCAATCCGGTTGACATCACCTCGCTTGTTATCCACCCTTGTAATCCAACTGACATCCTCCCGCTTTTCATCTACCCATTCAATTCATTTGACATCGCCCCATTTGTCATCCACCCTAGCAATCTGGTTGACATCACCCTGCTTGTCATCAACCCTTTCTATCTAAGTGATAAAATCCCGTTTGTCATCCACCCTCTCAATGAAGCTGACATCGCCCCGCTTGTCATCCACCCTACCAATCTGGTTGACATCGTCCCGCTTGTCATCCACTCTATCAATCTGGTTGACATCGCCCCGCCTGTTATCCACCCTTGCAATCCAGTTAACATCGCCGCGCTTACCATCCAATCAGTGACATCGCCCTACTTTTCATCCATCCTTTCAATCTGGCTGAAAATCGCCCCGCTTATCATCCAACCTTTGACATCCCCCCGCTTATCTTCCCCCCTTTCAATCTGGCTCAGATCGCCCCGCTTGTCATCAACCCTTGCTATCTGGTTAGCATCGCCGCGCTTGTCATCCACCCTATCAATCTGACAGACATCGCCCTGGTTGTCATCCACACTTTCAATCCGTTTCTAATCACCCCACTTGTCATCCACCATTCCATTCTAACTAACATCGCCCCGTTTGTCATCCACCCTTGCAATCCGGTTGACATCGTCCCACTTGTCAACAACCCTTACAATCCGATTGACATCGCCAACTTACCGTCCACCTTTTAATTCTAGATGACATCGTCCCGCTTGTCATCTACCATTTGAATCCAGATGACATCGCCCCGCTTGTCATCCACCCTTTCAATTTGACTGACATCGTCCTGCTTGTCATCTACCCTTTCAATCTGATTGACATCACCGTGCTTGTCATCCAACCATTCATTCTGGCTAACATCTCCCCGCTTGACATTCACCCTATCAATCCAGTTGAAATCGTCCCACATGTCATCCACACTTTTGATCTGGCTGACATCGCCCCGCTTGTCATTTACAGAAAAAATCTGGTTTACATCGCACCGCTTGTCATCGACACTTTCAATCTGGCTGACATCGTCCTGCTTGTCATCCACCCTTTTAATCCAGTTGACTTCGTCTCGCTTGTCATCCACCTTTCACTCCGGTTGACATCGCCTCGCTTGTCATCCACCCTTTCAATTTGACTGACATCGTCCCGCTTGTCATCTACCCTTTCAATCCGGTTCACATCACCGTGCTTGCCTTCCAACCTTTCATTCTGGCTAACATCGCCCCGCTTGACATTCACCCTATCAATCCAGTTGAAATCGTCCCAGTTGTCATCCACACTTTCGATCTGGCTGACATCGCCCCGCTTGTCATTCACAGTAACAATCCGGTTTACATCGCACCGCTTGTCATCCACCCTTTCAATCTGGCTGACATCGCCCTGCTTGTCATCCACCCTTTTAATCTAGTTGACTTCGTCTCGCTTGTAACCCACCCTTCTAATCTGGCTGACATCGCCCTGTTTGTCATCCACACTTTCAATCTGGATGACATAGCCCAGCTTGTCATCCACTCTTACAAATTGGCTGACATCGCCCCGCTTATCATCCACCCTTGCAATCCGATTGACATCGCCCACTTCTTATCCACCATTGGAATCCGGCTAACATCGACCCGTTTGTCACCCACACTTTCAATCTAGCTGACATCGCCCCACTTTTCAACAACCTTTTCAATCCGGTTGACATCTTCACGCTTGTCACCCACCCTTACAATTAGGTTGAAATCGCCCCGCTTGTCATCCACACTTTCAATTTGGCTGACATCGTCCCCCTTGTCATCCACACTTTCAATCGGGTTGACATCGCCCCGCTTGTCATCCACTCTTGTAATCCGGTTGACATCGCCTCGCTTGTAATCCACCCTTGCAATCCGGTTGACATCGTCACGTTTGTCACCCACCCTTACAATCAGGTTCACATCGCCCCACTTATCATCCACCAATTCAATCAAGCTGAGATCGCCCCACTTGTCATCCAACCTTGCAATCCGGTTGACATCGCCGTGCTTGTCATCTACCCTTTCAATCTGGCTGACATCGCCCTGTTTGTCATTCATACTTTCCATCCGGTTAAAATCGCTCCGCTTGTCATCCACCCTTTGAAATCTGGTTGACATCGCCCCGCTTGTCATCCACCCTTTCAATCTGGCTGACATAGCCTAGCTTGTCATCCATCCTATCAATCAGGTTGACATCGCTCCGTTTGTCATCCACCCTACCAATCTTGCTGACATCGCCCCGCTTGTCATCCACCCTTGCAATCCGAATGACATCGCCCCCTTGCCATCCACTCTTTCATTCGAGAAGACATCGTCCCGCTTGTCATCTACCCTTTCAATCCGGTTGACATCGACCCGCTTGTCATCCACCCTTTCAATTTGACAGACATCGTCCCGCGTATCTTCTACCCTTTAAATCCAGTTGACATCACCCTGCTTGCCATCCAACCTTCCATTCTGGCTAACATCGCTCCGCTTGTCATCCACCCTATTAATCCGGTTGACATTGTCCCACTTGTCATCCACATTATCGATCTGGCTGAAATCTGTAACGCCCCAAAATACCCCCTACGAGTTAGGATACTTCGGCGACGTGACCTAACCTTAAATCAACCTGCAAAACACCCACAGAGCATATACAATAGAAGATGACAGCGGAAACATAACTATAAAACACATCGGAAGTCTAACAACCTCTAAGTATATACACATGGTCCAAGTTTAATACAAAGAAATCAAAACAAAGAAAGTACGGACATGCCCGCCAAAATACATGGATATAATCACTCATGCTCACCCACAGCTAATCCACTCAGAATCTAACACCACCTACTGATAACCCTCTACGGGAGGTTCCTCCAAAGGTTCCTCGACGTACTCCTCCTCCACCCATGGGCCAGGAGCACAAACATCAAATGGAGCAGCAACTCCCTCAGAACCTGCCGACATAAGAAGTACGGCTGAGCATGGAATACTCAGCGGGTACTAAATACTAACCAACAGTCATAGTATACAGATAGCATACATAAAGTAGGAAACAAATTTCATATATAGAACAGGAACAATTTATATCATACAAGGAAGTAAAGCAATTTATATCCATGCTTGCATTCAAAAAGACTGATAAAATCCTTGAAAACATCGTGCACTTGACTTGACTTGAAATACCCTTTGCGTGATTAGGAACTTGTTAACCGTACCATGCTTGTCATGCTTGCATCATGCGTGCCATGTCGTGTCATGCGTGTCATGCGAGTATCATGCTTGCTTGTTCATAATTTAAACATGTTCACATGCCTAGTTGCCGTTCATAGTCCGTCGCAACTAGTACCCTATATGCAGATGGGTATGCCTAGTTGCCGTTCATAGCCCGTCGCAACTAGCATCCATGCAGAATGTGAATGCCTAGTTGCCGTTCATAGCCCGTCGCAACTAGCATCCATGCGTGATGTGTGATGCTATGCTATGCGTGTCATGCCATGCTATGCTATGCGTGTCATGCGATGCTATGCATGTCATGCGAGGGGATGGGAGACCTTTTCCTATGCAATGCATGATTGTCTTGCCCTTGTCAAAAGCGAAGTGAAACATATCTTAGGATATGCCCCACCTCTACGTCCCATACTTAAAACATCGGTAAATCACGTCATTTCATGCGTGCTCGTGAGATCGTGTGCATACTTGCATTTGGAATTAAATATGGCAATTTGGGGTAATTCACAAAGCATAGCATATAGCAATTTAAGTAAGTAATAATCTACGCATTTTAAGAAATGTAGGAAACACACTATCATGAACCCTAACAATTTCAAGAGCAATCAAGCGTGGGTTCCCTTAATTTATCATTTATTTTGTTCACCTTGGCATTTCATCAAACATGGGGTGTGTTCATTATTCACTTAAACCTAGATCATGCTTTTCTAGGTGGGTTATGCTCACATCACACTTGTATGTTCATTATTAGTACAATGCCCTTTCCCATTCGTTCATCACATCATCCACACGGCATCCATTCGCCAACATCCATCTCCATTCAACATTCATACCACCAATCTCATAACACATATATATGTGAAGGAAAACAAAGAGAAACAAAGGAAAAAGGGAAGCTATAACTAGGAGGGTAGTAAGAAGTACCGACCTTCACAAAAGAGGGAAGGAATCCCCTTCCAAAATGCACATAGGTTGCTGCCCTAGCTTGGAACACGAGCTCCAAGAATGCTTGAACCGAAATCTTGAAGAAATCGGGCTTGAGGTTGATCTAGGGTTTCAAAACCCTTTGATTTCTCTCCAAAATGGAAACCTAGGTTTTGGAAAACCTTCTCCTTTCTCTTTATCTCTCAAAAGACTCTAAGGGTTGTGTATGAACCCTCAAATGATCGGGCAAAGCCTTTAAGGTATGAGTGAAACACCCAAAAGATGAAAATACCCTCAATGAAATTTCTGCAAAAACAAGAGGACCGAGCGATCGGTGGTTATGACCGATCGATCGGTTGCCTACCAAGCGATCGGTGTTTATGACCGATCGACCGGTCAAAAACTCACTCTCTGGAAAATTTCCCCATATAAAATTTCTGACCGTGCGATAGCTACCGATCGATCGGTTATGGACCGATCGATCGCTGACTGGACCGAGCGATCGGTGCTCTATATGTCTGGACTGTTTTGACCATATCTTTTGACTCGCTCGTCGGATTTTGACGATTCAACTTGCGTTGGGTTCATCTTTCAAAAACGCACATTTTTAACATTTCAGAATTTCCAATTTCTCTTTTATTTATTAATTAGACTATGAGGAAGGCCAATTAGCTACAAAAACGGTATTCATTAAGTATAGAAAAATCCGGGGTGCTACAAAATCACCCCACTTGTCATCCACACTAACAATCCGGTTGACATCGCACCGCTTGTCATCTACTCTTTCAATCTGGCTGACATCGCCCTGCTTGTCATCCACCATTTCAATCCAGTTGACATCGCCCCGCTTGTCATCCACACTTTCAATCCAGTTAACAGCGCCCTGGTTGTCATCCACTCTTACAATTTGGCTGACATCGCCCCGCTTATCATCAACCCTTGCAATCCGATTGACATCACCCACTTGTTCTCCACCCCTGCAATCCGGCTAACATCGAACCGTTTGTTACCCACTCTTTCAATCTGGCAGACATCACCCCACTTTTCAACAACCATTTCAATCCGGTTGACATCGCCTAACTTGTCATCCACCCTATCAATCTAGTTAACATCGCCCCGCTTGTTATCCAGCCTTTCAATCTGACTGACATCGTCCCGCTGGTCATCTACCCTTTAAATCAAGCTGACATCGCCCCTTGACATCCACCATTCCAATCTGGTTGACAACGCCCTGTTTGTCGTCCACTCTTTCAATTTGGCCGACATCTCCCCGCTTATAATCCACCATTTCAATCCGGTTGACATCGTCCCACTTGTCATCCTCTCTTTGACATCGCCCCACTTGTCACCCATGCTTTCAAACTGGTTGAAATCGCCCCGCTTGTCAACCATTCTTTGACATCGCCCCGTATATCTGTCACGAATTCACTCAAGCTGAAATCGCCCCGCTTGTCATCTACCCTTTAAATCTGGCTGACATCGCCCTGTTTGTCATTCACACTTTCAATCCAGTTAACATCGCCCCACTTGGCATCCACCTTTCTGAACTAGATAACATCGCTCCGCTTGTCATCCACCCTTGTAATCCGGTTGACATCGTCCCGCTTGTCATCCACCCTTTCAATCTAGCTGACATCTCCTAGCTTAACATCCACCCTTGCAATCCGGTTGACATCGCCTCGCTTGTTATCCACCCTTGTAAGCCGGTTGACATCGCCGTGCATGCCATCCAATCAGTGACATCGCCCTACTTTTCATCCATCATTTCAATCTGGCTGAAATCGTCCCGCTTGTCATCCACCCATTGACATCGCCCCGCTTATCATCCACTCTTTCAATCTGGCTCAAATCGCCCCGCTTGTCATCAACCCTTGCAATCTGGTTGGTATCGCCGCGCCTGTCCTCCAGCCTATCAATCTGACTGACATAGCCATTTTTGTCATCCACACTTTCAATCCGTTTAACATCGCCCCACTTGTCATCCACCATTCCATTCTAACTAACATCGCCCTGCTTGTCATCCACCCTTGCAATCCGGTTGACATCGTCCCGCTTCTCATCCACCCTTGCAATCCGATTGACATCACCCACTTGCCATCCACCTTCTTATTCTTGATGACATCGTCCCGCTTGTCATCTACCAGTTGAATCCGGTTGACATCGCCCCGCTTGTCATCCACCCTTTCAATTTAACTGACGTCGTCCCGCTTGTCATCTACCCTTTCAATCCGGTTGACATCACCCTGCTTGCCATCCAACCTTTCATTCTGGCTAACATCGCTCTGCTTGACATTCACCCTATCAATCCAGTTGACATAGTCCCACTTGTCATCCACACTTTCGATCTGGCTGACATCGCCCCGCTTGTCAACAACACAAAAAATCCGGTTTATATGGCACCGCTTGTCATCCACCCTTTCAATCTAGATGACATCGCCCTGCTTGTCATCCACCCTTTTAATCCAGTTGACTTCATCTCGGTTGTCATCCACCCTTTTAATCTGGCTGACATCGCCCTGCTTGTTATCCACACTTTCAATCTGGATGACATCGCCCCGTTTGTCATCCACTCTTACAAATTGGCTGACATCGCCCAGCTTATCATCCACTTTTGCAATCCGATTGACATCGCCCACTTGTTATCCACCCTTGCAATCCAGCTAACATCAACCCGTTTGTTACCCACACTTTCAATCTGGCTGACATCACCCCACTTTTCAACTACCCTTTCAATCCGGTTGACATCGCCTCACTATCATCCACACTATCAATCTAGTTAACATCGCTCCGCTTCTTATCCTTTCAATCTGATTAACATCGTCCCGCTCGTCATCCACCCTTTCAATCTAGCTGACATCGCCCCCTTGACAACCACCATACCAATCTGGTTGACATCGTCCTGTTTGTCATCCACTCCTTCAATTTGGCTGACATCGCCCCTCTTGTAATCCACCATTTCAATCTGATTGAAATCACCCCGTTTGTCATCCTCTCATTTACGTCGCCCCTCTTGTCACCCATCCTTTCAAATTGGCTGAAATTGCCCTGCTTGTCATCCATCCTTTAACATCGACCCGCTTATCATCCACCAATTCAATCAGGCTGAGATTACCCCACTTATCATTCAACCTTGCAATCCGGTTGACATCGCCGCACTTGTCATCTATCCTTTCAATCTGGCTGACATCGCCCAGTTTTTAATTAACATTTTCAATCCGGTTAACATCGTCCCCCTTTTCATCCACCTTTTAAAACTAAATAACATCGCTCCGCTTGTCATCCACCCTGGCAATCCGGTTGACATCACCCCGCTTGTCATCCACCCTTTCAATCTGGCTGACATCTCCCCGCTTAAGATCCACCCTTGCAATCCGGTTGACATCGCCTCGCTTGTTATCCACCCTTGTAATCCGACAGACGTCACCCCACTTTTCATCTACCCATTCAATCCGTTTGACATCACCCCATTTGTCATCCACCATAGCAATCTGGTTGACATCACCCTGCTTGTCATTCACCCTTTCAATCTGACTGACATCGTCCTGTTGTTCATCCACCCTCTCAATGAAGTTAACATTGCCCCGATTGTCATCCACCCTACCAACATGGTCGACATCGCCCCGCTTGTCATCCACCCTTGCAATCCGGATGACATCGACGCGTTTGCTATCCAATCAGTGACATCGCCCTGCTTTTCATCCATCCTTTCAATCAAGCTGAAATCACCACGCTTGTCATCCACCCTTTGGCATCCTTCCGTTTATCATCGACCCTTTCAATCTGGCTCAGATCGCCCCGCTTATCATCACCCTTGTTATCTGGTTGGCATCGCCGCGCTTGTCATCCACCTTTTCAATCTGACTGACACCCCCTGTTTATCATCCGCACTTTCAATCCGGTTAACATCGCCCCACTTGTCATCCACCATTCCATTCTAACTAACATCGCCCCGCTAGTGATCCACCCTTGCAATCCTGTTGACATCGCCCCACTTGTCATCCACCCTTGCAATCCGATTGACATCGCCTACTTGCCATCCACCCTTTCATTCTAGATGACATCTCCCCGCTTGTCATCTACCATTTCACTCCGGTTGACATCGCCCCCTTGTCATCCACCCTTTCAAGTTGACTGACATCGTCCCGCTTGTCATCTACCATTTCAATCTGGTTGACATCACCCTGCTTGCCATCCAACCTTTTATTCTGGCTAACATCGCCCCGCTTCTCATCCACCCTATAAATCCGGTTGACATCGTCCCACTTGTCATCCACACTTTCGATCTGGCTGACATCACCCCGCTTGTCATCCACACTAACAATCCAGTTGACATCGCACCCCTTGTCATCCAACCTTTCAATCTAGCTGAAATCGCCCTGCTTGTCATCCACCCTTTTAATCCAGTTGACTTCGCTTCGCGTGTCATCCACCCTTTTAATCTGGCTGACATAGCTTTGCTTGTCATCCACACTTTCAATCCGGTTAACAGCGTCCCCTTTGTCCTCCACTCTTACAAATTGGGTGACATCGCCCTGCTTATCATCTACACTTGCAATCCGATTGACATCGCCCACTTGTTATCCACCCTTGCAATCTGGCTAACATCGACCCGTTAGTCACCCACATTTTCAATCTGGCTGACATCGCCCCACTTTTCAACTACCCTTTCAATCTGGTTGACATCGCCTCACTTGTCATTCACCCTATCAATCTAGTTAACATCGCCTTGCTTGTTATCCACCCTTTCAATCTGACTGACATCGTCCCGCTCGTCATCCACCCTTTCAATCTAGCTGACATCGCCCCCTTGATATCCACCATACCAATCTGGTTGACATCGCCCTGTTTGTCATCCACTCTTTCAATTTGGCAGACATCGCCCCGCTTACAATCCACCATTGCAATCCGGTTGACATCACCCCGATTGTCATCATCTCATTGACATCGCCCCACTTGTCACCCATCCTTTCAAACTGGCTGAAATCACCCCACTTGTCATCCAACCCTGCAACCCGATTGACATCGCTGCGCTTGTTACCTACCCTTTCAATCTGGCTAACATCGCCCTATTTGTCATTCACACTTTCAATCCGGTTAACATCGCCCCACTTGTCATCCTCCATTCCAAACTAGCTAACATCGCTCTACTTGTCATCCACCCTTGCAATCCGGTTGACATCGCCCCGCTTGTCATCCCCCTTTTCAAGTTGGCCAACATCACCCCGCTTGTCATCCCTCATTTCAATCCGGTTGACACCATCGCGCTTGTCATCCACCCTTTCAATCTAGCTAAAATCACACCGCTTCTCATCCACCTTTGCAATCCGGTTGACGTCGTCTCGCTTTTTATCTATCCTTGCAATGCAGCAAACATTGCCCCACTTGTCATCCACCCTTTGAATCTGGCTGACATCGCCCTGTTTGTCATCCACCTTTTCAATCCGATTGACATCGTCCCGCTTGTAATCCACTCTTTTAATATGGTTGACATCACCCCTCTTGTCATCCACCCTTTCAATCTGCCTGACATCGTCCCGCTTGTCATTCACCCTTGCAGTCCTAGTTGAAATCTCCCCGTTTGTCATCCACTCATTGACATCGCCCCGCTTGTCATCCACCCTTTCAATCAGGCTGACATCGCCCCGCTTGTCATCTACCCTTCTAATCCGATTGACATCGTCTCGCTTGTCACTCATCCTTGCAATCCGGTTGACCGTACCTCGCTTGTCATCCAACCTTGCAATCCGGTTGACATCGCCACGCTTCTCATCCACCTTTACAATTAGGTTGACATCATCCTGCTTGTCATCCACCCTTTCAATTTGACTGACATCGTCTCACTTATCATCTACCATTTCAATCCGGTTGCCATCACCCTGCTTGCCATCCACCCTTTCGTTCTGGCTAACATCGCACCGCTTGTTATCCACCCTATCAATCCGGTTGACATCGTCCTGCTTGTCATCCACTCTTTCAATCCGGCTGACATTGCCCCACTTGTCATCCACCCTTACACTCTGGTTGATATCGCACCGCTTGTCATCCACACTATCAATTTATTTAACATCGCCCCGCTTGTCATCCACCCTTTCCATCTTGCTGACGCTGCTTGTCATCCACACTTTCAATCCGGTTAACATCACCCCGCTTGTCATCCACCCTTCAAATCTTGCTGACATTGCCCCGCTGGTCATCCACCCTTGCATTCCAATTGACATCACCCACTTGCCAACCACCCTTCGATTCCAGCTGACATCGTCCCATTTGTCATCTACCCTTTCAATCCGGTCGACATTGCTCCGCTTGTCATCCACCCTTTCAATTTAAGTGACATCGTCCTGCTTGTCATCTACCCTTTCAATCCGGTTGACATCACCCCGCTTGCCATCCACCCTTTCATTTTGGCTAACATCACTACGCTTGTCATCCACCCAATCAATCCGATTAACATCGTCCTGCTTGTCATCCACACTTTTAATCTGGCTGATATCGCCCCGCTTATCATCCACACTTACAATCCGGTTTAAATCGCACCGCTTGTCATCCACCTTTCAATCTGGCTGACATCGTCCTGCTTTTCACCCACCCTTTCAATACAGTTGACTTCGCTCCGCTTGTCATCCACCCTTTCAATCTGGCTGACATCGCCCCGCTTGTCATCTACCCTTGCAATCAGATTGACATCACCCACTTGTTATCCACCCTTGCAATCAGATTGACATCACCCACTTGTTATTCACCCTTGCAATCCGGCTCACATCGACCTGTTTGTCACACACTTTCAATCTGGCAGACATCGTTCCGCTTTTCATCCACCCTTTCAATCCGGTTGACATCGCCCTACTTGTCATCCACCCTAGCAATCTAGTTGACATCACCCCGCATGTTATCCACCCTTTCAATCTGACTGACCTCATCCCGCTCGTCATCCACCCTTTCAATCTAGCTGGCACCGCCCCACTTGACATCCACCATACCAATCTGGTTGACATCGCGCTATTTGTCATCCACTCTTTCAATCTTACTGACATCACCGCACTTGTAATCCATCCTTGCAATCCGGTTGACATTGCCCCGATTGTCATCCACTCGTTGACATCGCTTCGCTTGTCATCCAACCTTTCAATCTGGCAGAAATCACCCCGCTTGTCATCCATCCTTTTAATAAGGCTGAGATCGTCCCGCTTGACATCCAACCTTGCAATCCGGTTGGCATCGCCGCTCTTGTCATCTTCCCTTACAACCTGGCCGACATCACCCCACTTGTCATCTACAATTGCAATCCGATTGACATCGCCTCACTTTTTCTTTACCCGTCCAATCTGGTAGACATCGCTCCATTTTTCATCCACCCTTTCAATCTGGCTGACATTGCCCCGCTTGTTATCCACCTTTTCAATCCGGTTAGCATCGTCCCGCTTGTCATCTCCCCTTTTAATATGATCGACATCGCCCCGCTTGTCATCCACCCTTTCAATCTTACTGTCATCGCCGAGCTTTTCATCCGCCCTTGCAATCCGGTTGATATCGCCCCGCTTGTCATCCACCCTTTAAATCTGGGTAACATCACAGGGCTTATCATCCACCCTTGCAATCCGGTTGACATCGCCCCGCTTGTCATCCACCCTTTCAATTTGACTGACATCGTCCCGCTTGTCATCTACCCTTTCAATCCGGTTGACATCACCTAATTTGTCATCCACCCTTTCATTCCGGCTAACATTACCCCGCTTGTCATCCACCTTATCAATTCGGTTGACATCGTCCCACTTGTCATCCACACTTTCGATCTGGCTGACATCGCCCCGCTTGTCATTCACACTAACAATCCGGTTGACATCGCACCGCTTGTCATCTACCCATTAAAACTGGCTGACATCGCCCTGCTTGTCATCCAACCTTTTAATCCAGTTGACTTCGCCTCGCTTGTCATCCACCTTTCAATCTGGCTTACATCGCCATGCTTGTCATCCACACTTTCAATTAGGTTAACATCACCCCACTTGTCATCCACTCTTACTATTTGGCTGACATCGCCCCGCTTATCATCTACCCTTGCAAATCGATTGACATCGCCTACTTGTTATCCACCCTTGCAATTCGGCTAACATCGACCCGTTTGTCACTCACACTTTCAATCTGGCTGATATCGCCCCACTTTTCAACTACCCTTTCAACCAAGTTGACATCGCCTCACTTGTCATCCACCTTTTCAATCTAGCAGACATCGCCTCGCTTGACATCCACCATCCAAATTTGGTTGACATCGCCCTATTTCTCATCCACTTTTTCAATCTGGCTAATATCGCCCCGCTTCTAATCCACCATTTCAATCCGGTTGACATCGCCCCGCTTGTCATCCATTCATTGACATCCACCCTTGCATTTATCCACCATTGCAATTCGGCTAACATCGACCCGTTTGTCACACACACTTTCAATCTGGCTGACATCACCCCACTTTTCAACTACCCTTTCAATCCGGTTGACATCGCCTCACTTATCATCCACCCTATCAATCAAGTTAACATCACTCCGCTTGTTATCCACCCTTTCAATCTAACAGACATCGTCCCGCTCGTGATCCACCATTTCAATCTAGCTGACAACGCCCCGTTTGACATCCGTAATCCCAATCTGGTTGACATCGCCCTATTTCTCATCCACTCTTTCAATCTGGCTGACATTGCCCCGATTGTAATCCACCATTCCAATCCGGTTAACATCACCCCGCTTGTCATCCTCTCATTGACATCGCCCCACTTGTCACCCATCCTTTCAGACTGGCTGAAATCGCCTCGCTTGTCATCCATCATTTGAGATCGCCCCGCTTATCACCCACTAATTCAATCAGGCTGAGATCGCCCCGATTGTCATCCAACATTGCAATCCGGTTGACATCGCCGCGCTTGTCATCTACCCTTTCCATCTGGCTGACATCGCCCTGTTTCTCATTCACACTTTTAATCCGGTTAACATCGCCCCACTTGTCGTCCACCCTTCCAAACTAGTTAACAACTCTCTGCTTGTCATCCACCCTTGCAATCTGGTTGACATCACCCAGCTTGTCATCCGCCCTTGCAATCTGGTTGACATCGCCTCGCTTGTTATCCACCATTGTAATCCGACTGACATCGCCCCGCTTTTCATCTACCCATTCAATCTGTTTGACATCGCCACATTTTTCAACCACCCTAGCAATCTGGTTAACATCACCCTGCTTGTCATCCACCATTTCAATCTGACCGACTTCGTCCCATTTGTCATCCACCCTTGCAATGTAGCTGACAATACCCCGCTTGTCATCCACCCTACCAATCTGTTTGACATCGCCCCGCTTGTCATCCACTCTTTCAATCCAGTTAACATCGCCTCGCATGTCATCCACCCTTGCAATCCGGTTGACATCGCCGCGCTTGCCATCCAATCAGTGACATCACCCCGCTTCTCATCCATCATTTCAATCTGGCTGAAATCGCCTCGCTTGTCATTCACCCTTCGACATCGCCTCGCTTATCATCCACCATTTAAATCTGGCTCTGATCGCCCCCCTGTCATCCACCCTTGCCATCTGCTTGGCACTGCCGCGCTTGTCATCCACCCTTTCAATCTGACTAACATCGCTCTGTTTGTCATCCACACTTTCAATCCGGTTAACATCGCCCCACTTGTCATCCACCCTTCCATTCTAACTAACATCGCTCCGCTTGTCATCCACCCTTGCAATCCGGTAGACATCATCCCGTTTGTCATTCACCCTTTCAATCTGGCTGAAATCGCCCCGATTAGCATCCACCCTTATAAACTGGTTGACATCGTCCCGCTTGTCATCCACCCTTACAATCCGGTTGACATCACCTCGCTTGTGATCCACCCTTTCAATCTGGCTGACATCGCCCCACTTGTCATCCGCACTTACAATTCGGTAGACATTGCCCCGCTTGTCATCCATCCTTTCAATCTGGCTGTCATCGTCCCTCTTGACATCCACCCTTGCAGTCCAGTTGACATCGCCTTGCTTGTCATCCACCCTTGCAATCAAGTTAACTTCATCTCACTTCTCATCCGCCCTTACAATCAGGTTGTCATCACCCCGCTGGTCATCCCCCCTTTCAATCGGGCCAACATCACCCCGCTCGTCATCCACAATTGCAATCCGGTTGACATCGCCCTGCTTGTCATCCACCCTTTCAATCTGGTTAAAATCACACCACTTGTCATCCACCCTTGCAATCCGGTTGACTTCGCCTCGCTTTTTATCTACCCTTGCAATCCAGCTGACATCGCCCCACTTGTCATCCACAATTTCAATCTGGCTGACATCGCCCTGCTTGTCATCCACCATTTCAATCTGGTTTACATCATCCCGCTTGTAATCAACCCTTTTAATATGTTTAACATCGCCCCTCTTGTCATCCACCCTTTCAATCTGCCTGACATCGTCCCACTTGTCATTCACCTTTGTAATCCTGGTTGAAATCTCCCCGCTTGTCATCCACTCATTGACATCACCCCGCTTGTCATCTACCCATGTAACCGGTTGTAATCGCCTCGCTTATCACCCACCCTTGCAACCCGGTTGACATCGTCACGCTTCTCATCCACCTTTACAATCAGGTTGACATCATCCTGCTTGTCATCCACCCCTTAAATTTGACTGATATCATCCCACTTGTCATCTACCATTTCAATCCGGTTGACATCACCCCGCTCGCCATCCACCCTTTCATTCTGGTTAAAATCGCACCGCTTGTCATCCACCTATCAATCCGGTTGACATCGTCCCGCTTGTCATCCGTACTTTCAATCTGGCTGACATTGCCCCGCTTGTCATCCACCATTAAAATCCGGTTAACATCGCACCACTTGTCATCCACCCTTTCAATCTAGCTGACATCGCCCTTCTTGTCATTTTTAATTTAGTTGACTTCGCCCCGCTTGTCATCCACCCTTTCAATCTGGCTGACATTGCGCTGCTTGTCATCCACATTTTCAATCCGATTAACATCACCCCGCTTGTCATCCACCCTTGCATTCCGATTGACATCGCCCACTTGCCATCCACCCTTTCATTCCAGCTAACATCGTCCCGTTTGTCATCTACCCTTTCAATCCGGTTGACATCGCCCCGCTTGTCATCCACCCTTTCAATTTGACTGACATCGTGCTGCTTGTCATCTACCCTTTAAATCCGGTTGACATCACCCCGCTTGCCATGCACCTTTTCAATCTGGCTAACATCGCCACGCTTGTCATCCACCCTATCAATCCGGTAAACATCGTCCCGCTTGTCATCCACCCTTTCAATCTGGCTGACATCGCCCCACTTGTCATCCACAGTTACAATCCGGTTGACATCGTACCGCTTGACATCCACCCTTTCAATCTGGCTGACATCGTCCTTCTTGTCATCCACCCTTTCAATCCAGTTGACTTCGCTCTACTTGTCATCCACCCTTTCAATATGGCAGACATCGCCCTGCTTGTCATCCACACTTTCAATCCGTTTAACATCGTCCCACTTGTCATCCACCCTAGCAATCCGATTGACATCGCCCACTTGTTATCCACCCTTACAATCCGGCTGACATCAACCCGTTTGTCACACATACTTTCAATCTGGCTGATATCGCCCCGCATTTCATCTACCCTTTCAATACGGTTGACAACGCCCCACTTGTAATCCACCCTAGCAATCTAGTTGATATCGCCCCGCTTGGTATCCACCTTTCAATCTGACTGACATCATCCCGCTCGTCATCCACCCATTCAATCTAGGTGACATTCCCCTGTTTGTCATCCATTCTTTCAATTTGCTGACATCGCCCCGCTTATAATCCACCATTTCAATCAGGTTGACATCACCCCGCTTATCATCCTCTCATTGACATCACCCCATTTGTCACCCATCCTTTCAAACAGGCTGAAATCGCCCCGCTTGTCATCTATCCTTTGACATTGCCCCGCTTATCATCCACCAATTCAATCAGGCTGAGATCGCCTCACTTTTGAGCCAACCTTACAATCCGGTTGACATCGCCGCGCTTGTTATCTACCCTTTCAATCTGGCTGACATCGCCCTGTTTGTCATTCACACTTTCAATCCGGTTAACATCGCCCCACTTGTCATCCACCCTTCCAAACTAGATAACATCACCCCGATTGTCATCTACCCTTTCAATCTGGTTGACATCGCCCCCCTTAGCATCCACCCATAAAATCAGGTTGATATCGTACCGCTTGTCATCCCCCCTTTCAATCTGGTAAACATCACCCTGCTTGCCATTCATAATTTCAATTCGGTTGACATCGCCCCGCTTGTCATCCACCCTTTCAATCTAGCTAAAATCACACCGCTTGTAATCCACCCTTGCAATCCAGTTGACATCGCCTCACTATTTATCTATCCTTGCAATGCGGCTGACATCGCCTAACTTGTCATCCACCAATTTAATCTGGCTGACATCGCCCTGCATGTCATCCACCTTTTCAATCCGATTAACATCGTCCCGCTTGTAATCCACCTTTTTAATATGGTTGACATCGCCCCTATTGTCATCCACCCTTTCAATCTGCCGGACATCGTCCCGCTTGTCATCCACCATTTCAATGAGGCTGACATCGCCCCATTTGTCATCTACCCTTGTATTCCGGTTGACATCACCCCGCTTGTCACTCATCCTTGCAATCCGGTTGACCATACCTCGCTTGTCATCCACCCTTTCATTCTAGCTAACATCGTCCCGTTTGTCATCCACCATTTCAATCCGGTTGACATCGTCCCGCTTGTCATCCACCCTTTCAATTTGATTGACATCGTCCTGCTTGTCATCTACCCTTTAAATCCGATTGACATCACCCTGCTTGCCATCCACCCTATCAATCCGGTTCACATCGTCCCACTTGTCATCCACACATTCAATCTGGCTGGCATCGCCCCGCTTGTCATCCACAGTTACAATCCGGTTGACATCGCACCGCTTCACATCCACCCTTTCAATCTGGCTTACATCGTCCTGCTTGTCATCCACCCTTTCAATCCAGTTGACTTCGCTCTGCTTGTCATCCACCCTTTCAATATGGCTGACATCGCCCTGCTTGTGATCCACACTTTCAAGCCGTTCAACATCGTCCCGCTTGTCATCCACCCTTGCAATCCGATTTACATCGCCCACTTGTTATCCACCCTTACAATCCGGTTGACATCGACCCGTTTGTCACACACACTTTCAATCTGGCTGATATTGCCCAGCTCTTCATCTACTCTTTCAATACGGTTGACATCGCCCCACTTGTCATCCACCTTAGCAATCTAGTTGACATCGTCCCGCTTGTTATCCACCCTTTCAATCTGACTGACATCGTCCCGCTCGCCATCCACCCTTTCAATCTAGGTGACATCGCCCTGTTTGTCATCCTCTCTTTCAATTTGCAGACATCGCCCCGCTTATAATCCACCATTTCAATCAGGTTGATATCACCCCGCTTGTCATCCACTCATTGACATCACCCCATTTATCACCCACCCTTTAAAACTGGCCGAAATCGCCCCGCTTGTCATCCATCCTTTGACATCGCCCCGCTTATCTTCCACCAATTCAATCAGGCTGAGATCGCCCCACTTGTCATCCAACCTTGTAATCTGGTTGACATCGCCACGGTTGTTATCTACCCTTTCAATCTGGCTGACATCGCCCTGTTTGTCATTCACACTTTCAATCCGGTTAACATCGCCCCACTTGTCATCCACCTTTCCAAACTACATAACATCGCTCCGCTTCTCATCTACCCTTACAATCCGGTTGACATCGCCCCGATTGTCATCCACCCTTTCAATCTGGTTGACATCGCCCCGCTTAACATCCACCCTTACAATCAGGTTGATATCGCCCCACTTGTCATCGCCCCTTTCAATCTGGCCAACATCGCCCCGCTTGCCATCCATAATTTCAATTCGGTTGACATCGCCCCGCTTCTCATCCACCCTTTCAATCTAGCTAAAATCACACCACTTGCCATCCACCCTTGCAATCCGGTTGACATCGCCTCGCTATTTATCTATCCTTACAAAGCGGCTAACATCGCCTCACTTGTCATCCACCATTTCAATCTGGCTGACATCGCCCTGCATGTCATCCACCTTTTCAATCCGATTGACATCGTCCTGCTTGTAATCCACCTTTTTAATATGGTTGACATCGCCCTTATTGTCATCCATCCTTCCAATCTGCCTGACATCGTCCTACTTGTCATCCACCCTATCAACAAGGCTGACATCGCCCTATTTGTCATCTACCCTTGTAATCCGGTTGACATCACCCCGGTTGTCACTCATCCTTGCAATCCGATTGAGTATACCTCGCTTGTCATCCACCCTTTCATTCCAGCTGACATCGTCCCGTTTGTCATCTACCCTTTCAATCCGGTTGACATCACCCCACTTGCCATCCACCCTTTCAATTTGACTGACATCGTCCTATTTGTCATCTACCCTTTAAATCCGGTTGACATCACCCCCCTTGCCATCCACCCTTTCAATCTGGCTAACATCGCCACGCTTGTCATCCACCCTATCAATTCGGTTGACATCGTCCCGCTTGTCATCCACACTTTCAATCTGGCTGACATCGCCCCACTTGTCATTCACAATTACAATCCGGTTGACATCGCACCGCTTCACATCCACCCTTTCAATCTGGCTGACATCGTCCTGCTTGTCATCCACCCTTTCGATCTAGTTGACTTCGCTCTGCTTGTCATCCACCATTTCAATATGGCTGACATCGCCCTACTTGTCATCCACAATTTCAATCCGTTTAACATCGTCCCGCTTGTCATCCACCCTTGCAATCCGATTGACATCACCCACTTGTTATCCACCCTTACAATCCGGCTGACATCGACCCGTTTGTCACACACACTTTCAATCTGGCTGATATCGCCCCGCTTTTCATCTACCCTTTCAATACGGTTGACATCGCCCCACTTGTCATCCACCCTAGCAATCTAGTTGACATCGCCTCGCTTGTTACCCAACCTTTCAATCTGACTGACATCGTCCCGCTCGTCATCCACCTTTTTAATTAAGTGAGATCGCCCTGTTTGTCATCCACTCTTTCAATTTGGCAGACATCGCCCCGCTTATAATCCACCATTTCAATCAGGTTGACATCACCCCGCTTGTCATCCTCCCATTGACATCACCCCATTTGTCACCCATCCTTTCAAGTTGGCTGAAATCGCCCCGCTTATCATCCACCAATTCAATCAGGCTGAGATCGCCCCACTTGTCATCCAACCTTGCAATCCGGTTGACATCGCCGCGCTTGTTATCTACCCTTTTAATCTGGCAGACATCGCCCTGTTTGTCATTCACACTTTCAATCCGGTTAACATCGCCCCACTTATCATCCACCCTTCCAAACTAGATAACATCGCTCCGCTTGTCATCTACCCTTACAATCCGGTTGACATCGCCCAGATTTTCATCCACACTTTCAATCTGGTTGACATCGCCCCGCTTAACATCCACCCTTACAATCAGGTTGATATCGCCCTGCTTGTCATCCCCCCTTTCAATCTGGCCAACATCACCCCACTTGCCATCCATAATTTCAATCCGGTTGACATCGCCCCGCTTGTCATCCACCCTTTCAATCTAGCTAAAATCACACCTCTTGTCATCCACCCTTGCAATCCGGTTGACATCACCTCGCTATTTATCTATCCTTGCAATGCGGCTGACATCGCCTCACTTGTCATCCACCATTTTAATCTGGCTGACATCGCCCTGTATGTCATGCACCTTTTCAATCCGATTGACATCGTCCCGCTTGTAATCCACCTTTTTAATATGGTTGACATCGCCCCTATAGTCATCCATCTTTTCAATCTGCCTGACATCGTCCCGCTTGTCATCCACCCTTTCAATGAGGCTGACATCGCCCCATTTGTCATCTACCCTTGTAATTTGGTTGACATCGCCTCGCTTGTCACTCATCTTTGCCAATCCGGTTGACCATACCTCGCTTGTCATCCAGCCTTGCAATCCGGTTGACATCGTCACGCTTCTCATCCACCCTTACAATCAGGTTGACAACGTCCGGCTTGTCATACACCCTTTCAATTTGACTGACATCATCTCGCTTATCATCTACCATTTCAATCCGGTTGACATCACCCCGATCGCCATCCACCTTTTCATTCAGGCTAACATCGCACCACTTGTCATCCACCCTATCAATCCAGTTGACTTCGCCTCGCTTGTCATCCATCTTTTCAATCTGGCTGACATCGCCATGCTTGTCATCCACACTTTCAATCCGGTTAACATCACCCCGCTAGTCATCCACTCTTACAATTCAACTGACATCGCCCCGCTTATCATCCACCCTTTCAATTCGGCTAACAACGACCCGTTTGTCACCCACACTTTCAATCTGGCTGACATCGCCCCACTTTTCAACTACCCTTTCACTCCGGTTGACATCGCCTCACTTGTCATCCACCCTTTCAATCTAGCTGACATCGCCCCGCTTGACATCCACCGTCCCAATCTGGTTGACATCGCCTTATTTCTCATCCACTCTTTCAATCTGGCTGATATCACCCCGCTTGTAATCCACCATTTCAATCCGGTTGACATCGTCCCGCTAGTCATCCTCTCATTGACATAGCCCCGCTTATCATCCACCCTTGCAATCTGATTGACATTGCCTACTTGTTATCCACCCTTGTAATTCGGCTAACATCGACCCGTTTGTCACCCACACTTTGAATCTGGCTGACATCGCCCCACTTTTCAACTACCCTTTCAATCCAGTTGACATCACCTCACTTGTCATCCACCCTATCAATCTAGTTAACATCGCCCCGATTGTTATCCACCCTTTCAATCTGACTGACATCATCCCGCTTGTCATCCACCCTTTCAATCTATTTGACATCACCCCGCTTGACATCCACTATCCCAATCTGGTTGACATCGCCCTATTTCTCATCCACTCTTTTAATCTGGCTGACATTGCCCCGCTTGTAATCCACCATTTCAATCCAATTGACATCACCCCGCTTGTCATCCTCTCATTGACATCGTCCCACTTGTCACCCATCCTTTCAAACTGGCAGAAATCGCCTCACTTGTCATCCACCCTTTGAGATCGCCCCGCTTATCAACAACCAATTCAATCAGGCTGAGATCGCCCCGCTTGTCATCCAAACTTGCAATCCGGTTGACATCACCGCGCTTGTCATCTACCCTTTCCATCTGGCTAACATCGCCTTGTTTGTCATTCACACTTTCAATCCGGTTAACATCGTCCCACTTGTCATCCACCCTACCAAACTAGATAACAACGCTCCGCTTGTCATCCACCCTTGCAATCTGGTTGACATCGCCCACCTTGTCATCAACCCTTTCAATTTGGCTTACATCACCCCGCTTGACATTCACCATTGCAATCCGGTTGACATCGCCTCGCTTGTTATCCACCATTGTAATCCGACTGACATCGCCCCGCCTTTCATCAACCCATTCCATCCATTTGACACCACCACATTTGTCATCCACCCTAGCAATCCGGTTGACATCACCCTGCTAGTCATCCACCCTTTCAATCTGACTGACATCGTCTTGTTTATCATCCACCATTTCAATGTAGCTGACATCGCCCCGCTTGTCATCCACCCTTGCAATCCGGTTGACATCACCGCGTTTGCCATCCAATCAGTGACATCGCCCAGCTTGTCATCCATCATTTCAATCTTGCTAAAATCGCCTCGCTTGTCATTCACCATTTGACATCGCCTCGCTTATCATGTACCCTTTAAATCTGGCTCAGATCGCCCTACTTGTCATCCACCCTTGCTATCTGGTTGGCACCGCCGCGCTTGTCATGTACCTTTTCAATCTGACTGACATCACTCTGTTTGTCATCTACACTTTCAATCCGGTTAACATAGCCCCACTTGTCATCCACCCTTCCATTCTAACTAACATCGCCCCGCTTGTCATCCACCCTTACAATTCGGTTGACATCGTCCTGTTTGTCATTCACCATTTCAATCAGGCGGAAATCGCCCCGATTAGCATCCACCCTTATAAACTGGTTGACATCGTCCCGCTTGTCATCCACCGTTGCAATCCGGTTGACATCACCTCGCTTGTCATCCACCATTTCAATCTAGCTGACATCGCCCCGCTTGTCATCCGCACTTACAATTCGGTTGACATTGCCCCACTTGTCATCCACCCTTTCAATCTGGCTATCATCGTCCCATTTGACATTCACTCTTGCAATCCGGTTGACATCGCCTCGCTTGTCATCCATCCTTGCAATCCGGTTGACATCGTCTCGCTTGTCATCCACCCTAGCAATCAGGTTGACATTGTCTCACTTCTCATCCGCCCTTATAATCAGGTTGTCATCCCCCCTTTCAATCTGACCAACATCACCTCGCTTATCATCCACAATTGCAATCCGGTTGACATCGCCCCACTAGTCATCCACCCTTTCAATCTAGCTAAAATCACACCGTTTGTCATCCACCCTTGCAATCCGGTTGACTTCGCCTCGCTTTTTATCTACCCTTGCAATGCGGCTGACATCGCCCCCCTAGTCATCCACCACTCAATCTAGATGACATCGCCCTGCTTGTCATCTACCTTTTTAATCCGGTTGACATCGTCCCGCTTGTAATCCACCCTTTTAATATGGTTGACATCGCCCCTCTTGTCATCCACCCTTTCAATCTGCCTGACATCGTCCTGCTTGTCATTCACCTTTGCAATCCTGGTTGAAATCTCCTCGCTTGTCATCCACTCAATGACATCACCCCGCTTGTCATCTACCCTTGTAATCCGGTTGACATCGCCTCGCTTGTCACCCATCCTTACAATCCGATGGACAATACCTCGCTTGTCATCCACCCTTGCAACTTAGTTGACATCGTCACGCTTCTCATCCATCCTTACAATCAGGTTGACATTATCCAGCTTGTCATCCACCCTTTCAATTTGACTGACATTATCCTGCTTGTCATCCACCCTTTCAATTTGACTGACATCATCCCGTTTGTCATCTACCCTTTCAATCCGATTGACATCACCCCGCTTGCCATCCACCCTTTCATTATGGCTAACAACGCACCGCTTGTCATCCACCTATCAATCTGGTTGACATCATCCCGCTTGTCATCCACACTTTCAATCTGGCTGACATTACCCCGCTTGTCATCCACCCTTACAATTTGGTTAAGATCGCACCGCTTATCTTCCACCCTTTCACTCTGGCTGACATCGCCCTTCTTGTCATTTTCTATTTAGTTGACATCGCCCCGCTTGTCATTCACCCTTTAATCTGGCTGACATCGCGCTGCTTGTCATCCACATTTTCAATCCGGTTAACATCACCCCGCTTGTCATCCACCCTTGTATTCCAATTGACATCGCCCACTTGCCATCCACCCTTTCATTCCAGCTGACATAGTCCCATTTGTCATCTACCCTTTCAATCCGGTTGACATCGCCCCGCTTGTCATCCATCCTTTCAATTTGACTGACATCGTCCTGCTTGTCATCTACCCTTTAAATCCGGTTGACATCACCCCGCTTGCCATCCACCCTTTCAATTTGGTGAACATTACCACGCTTGTCATCCACCCTATCAATCCGGTTAACATCGTCCCGCTTGTCATCCACACTTTCAATCTGGCTGACATCGCCCCGCTTGTCATCCATACTTACAATCCGGTTGACATCGCACTGCTTGTCATCCACCATTTCAATCTGGCTAACATCGTCCTGCTTGTCATCCACCCTTTCAATCCAGTTGACTTCGCTATGCTTGTTATCCACCCTTTCAATCTGGCTGACATCGCCCAGCTTGTCATCCACACTTTCAATCCGTTTAACATCATCCCGCTTGTCATTCATCCTTTCAATCCGATTGACATCGTCCACTTGTTATCCACCCTTGCAATCCGGCTGACATCGACCCGTTTGTCCCACACACTTTCAATCTGGCTGACATCGCCCCGCTTTTCATCTACCCTTTCAATCCGGTTGACATTGCCCCACTTGTCATCTACCCTAGCAATCTAGTTGACATCACCCCGCTTATTATCCACCCTTTCAATCTGACTGACATCGTCCCGCTCGTCATCCACCCTTTCAATCTAGCTGACATCGCCCCACTTGACATCCACCATACCAATCAAGTTGACATCGCCCTGTTTGTCATCCACTCTTTCAATCTGCCTAACATCGCCGCGCTTGTAATCGACCCTTGTAATCCGGTTGACATTGCCCCGCTTGTCATCCCCACATTGACATCGCCCTGCTTGTCATCCATCCTTTCAATCTGGCTGACCTCGCCCTATTTGTCATTCACATTTTCAATCTGGTTAACATCGCCCCGCTTGTGATCCACCCTTCCAATCTGGCTAACAGCACTTCGCTCGTCATCCACCCTTGCGATCCGGTTGACATCGTCGTGCTTGTCATCCACTATTTCAATCTAGCTGACATCGCCCTACTTGTTATCGACCCTTTCAATCCAGTTGACATCACCCCGTTTGTCATCCACCCTTTCAATCTGGCTGACATCGCCCCACTTGTCATCCACCCTTTCAATCCGGTTGACATCGCCCCGCTTGTCATCCATCCTTTCAATTTGGCTGACATCACCCCGCTTGTCATCCACCATATCAATTCGATTGATATCACTTCTCTTGTCATCTACCCTTTCAATCTGAATGACATCGCCCCACTTGTCATCCACCCTTACAATCCGGGTGAAATTGTCCCCCTTGTCATCCCCCCTTTCAATCTGGCTGACATCCCCCTGCTTGTCTTCCACACTATCAATCTGGTTGACATCGTCCCGCTTATCATCCACCCTTTTTATGTTACTAACATCGCCCTGTTTGTCATCCACACTTTTATTCTGTTTAACATCGCCCCGCTTGTCATCCACCCTTTCAATCTGGCTGACATCGCCCCGCTTGTCATTGACCCTTACAATCCAGTTTACATTGTCCCGCTTGTCATCCATCCTTTCAATCTGGCTGACATCGCCCCGCTTGTCATCCACCCTTACAATCCGGTTGACATCACCTCGTTTGTTATCTACCCTTGGAATCCGGCTGACATCGACCTGCTTGTCATCCACCCTTTCAATCTAGTTGTCATCGCCCCGCTTGTCATCTACCCTTTCAATCCATTTGACTTCGCCCCACTTGTCATCCACCCTAGCAATCTAGTTGACATCACCCTGCTTGTCATCCACCCTTTCAATCTGGCTAACATCACCCCACTTCTCATCCACCCTTGCAATTCGATTGACATCGCCTCGCTTGTCATCCAACCTTGCAATCTGGTTGACATCGTCTCACTTGTCATCCACCCTTTTAATCTGGCTGATATCGCCCCGCTTGTCATCCACCATTTCAATCTGGCTGGCATCGCCCTACTTGTCATCACCCTTTCAACCCGGCTGACATCATCCCGCTTGTCATCCACCTTTCAATCTGGCTTACAGCGTAATATGTGGTCTCCCCATTTTTTTATACTCCAGACATGTGTAGGCTTTTTTTCTTCCCTCCGCAATGAGACGAAGAATTATCTCTCCCATATCTCGGATGTTCCATCCCTAAGTATGAACCATCCATTTCTCTTCTCTATCTGCAGCAACTGAACAGGTCCTCCCATCAACCCTGTCCTCTAGGATCCAATTTATGGCAAGCAGTCTAAGCATAATTTAACCTTTCTTGTTTTGACTCTTTTGTCTTCAAAACTCACAAGTTTTTTTAGCACGTGCAAAATTGAGGTCTTATTACCTTTGTCGTTCACGTGCCCGCACCCTCCGAACAAAAGGGGCAATTGTAAGCACCCCAATTTTGCACCCCTCTAGTCTCTTTTTATACCCTTGAAAACTCTTTCAAAAAACCCTCTTTTAATACCCTCATCCCACGTGCTTCGATTCTCAAAAACAGACTAGTGGTAAAAAAAATGTCCAAAATACCCCTGAAAAAGTGCTAAAAAAATTTCATTTAGTACAAAATGATTTTAGAAATTTTTTGATGAATTTTGACTGTTTGTTGGAACAAATTGGCCTTAAAATGGTCAAAAATGACTAAAATACCCCTATGGTGTAAAAAGACCAAAATGCCCCTGGAAAAGTGTTCAAAATGTATTATTTTGTCCGATATAATTTTACAAATTTTTTGGCTCCATTTTGACTATTTTTGGATTCAAAACAGGTTTAAAACGGAAAAACTTTTCAGCGAATCGGAGCGCAACACATGGCGAGTTAATTCAAGAAAATAAAAAATTTTAAAAAAAATGATTTTTGGCCCCCTCAATAGGGGCGCTGCTTCAAACAGCACCCCTAGAGGGGCCCTTTTTTTGGGCGTGTCGGCAGGCTATTTTTCAAAACCCAACTAGGAGCGCTGCTTCAAACAGCGCCCCCCCAGTTTTCGTCCGTTTTGCCGCCTCACTGTACCTTGCTGGCTCACTTTTTTGGGGTTTTTATCCAAAAGGGGCGCTACTTCAAGTAGCGCCCCCCATTTTGAAAAACTATAAATACCCCTCACCCCATTCCTTCATTTCTCAATCCATTCCTTCTCCTCTCTCTCCCTTTTCTTCTTCAAACTCCTCGTAGCGCTCCGGATTCCCGAGCACATCGATTGCGAAAGGTCGATTCTCGGGACCTCTTTTTCAGAGACCCTTTTGGATTTCCCGGAAGGTAAAATCTCGCCGAACTCTGTCTTTTTAGTCTTTTATTAGTTTTTTAAATTGCTTTATCGCTTTTAAATACTTAGACTGCTTGCCTAGTAGAACCCCTACCCAAATCCTCGTTCAAATATAGCCTTGCCTAGTCGAACCCCTGCCCAAATCCCAGTTCAAATATAGCCTCGCCTAGTCGAACCTCCGCCCAAATCCTGGTTCAAGACTAGCCTTATCTAGTCGAACCTCTGCCCAAAAACCTTGATTAAACCCCGATTAAACCCTAGTTAACCTTAGTTAAACCCTGATTAAACCCCAACTAACCCTACTTAAACCCTAGTTAAACCCTGATTAAACCCCAGTTAACCCTAGTTAAACCTTGTTCAAACCCTAGTTAACCCTAGTTAAACCCTAATTAAACCCTAGTTAACCCTAGTTAAACCTTGATTAAACCCCAGTTAACCCTAGTTAAAGCCCCAGTTAATTATAGTTAAACCCTAGCTTAACCCTAATAAACCCTAGCTAAACCCTAGGTAAACCCTAGCTAAACTCTAGTCTAACCCTAGGTAAACCCTAGCTTAACCATAGTTAAACCCTTCTTACCTCGATTCAAACCCTGTTCAGATACCTACCTCTAGAGGCTCCTCGGCACGAGCTTTAACTGCCCCATCGCTCCTCAACACGAGCTTAAAAGGCCAATCCGCTCCTCAAATATGAGTAAAAACCATCAAACCAAATCATCCAACTTTCCGCTCCCAAATCAGCGAAAACCATCAAACCTTTCAATCGAACTCATCAATCTCCAATCAATCAAATCAAACCATCAATCACCCTCCGGAACTACGTGCGGCTTGATTCCACTAACAGTGGATACGTAGGCAACCCTGATCGGGTTCAGCTTCCCTAGGATAGAATCCTTATTCTGTTTCTATCTTGTCTATCTCAATTCATTTATTTCAGTTAATATTACATTGCTTAGCATATAGATCAAATTGCAAACTTCTTTATGGTTTCCTTTATTTGATTCAGACTTAAGGAGTAGGTAACCATCTCCGGATGGGAGTTTAGGGGTGCCTAACACCTTCCCCTAACTCAACTGAATCCCTTAGCCTGACCTTTGACTTTCAGACCATGCCTTATCCAATCATTTCAGGGACCTAGAGGGGTGCAAAATTGGTCATTTTTTTATCCTAATCAGGAACGGGTGTTTAAAATTCACCCTGGGGGTATTTTGGTCATTTTTTATCCCTGGGCTGTTTTTGAGAATCGTAGCACGTGGAATGAGGGTTTTAAAAGAGAGTTTTTTGAAAGAGTTTTTAAGGGTGTAAAAAGAGACTAGAGGGGTGCAAAATTGGGGTGCTTACAACATATATTTTTCCTCCTAGGCTAGCAACATCATTAGGAACAAGTAAATCCATATACAATAGTTTCAATGGTTTAAAAGTGGAGATTTCTTTATTCTTTTTAAAAGATGTTTTAATTTGTTTTCCCAATTGACATGCATCACACACTTTATCTTTAGTAAACTTGGTTTTAGGCAATCCTTTAAAAAGATCATTTCTAGATAGTTTTGACAATAAATTCATACTAGCATGACCTAGTCTTCAATGCCATAACCAACTTGCTTCATTTAAAGCTGAAAAACATACCATTTTGATAAGCTAGTTCATTAAAATCAATGGTGTAGACATTTTCATTTATAAGGGCAATAAACATAGTATGGACATTGTTTTTATCTTTTATAATGCACATATTTGATTTAAATGAAACATTAAGTTCTTTATCGCATAGTTGACTTATACTAATAAGATTATGCTTCAAACCATCAACATATAATATATTTTCAATAAAAGTAGTATTTTATTTACCTATATTACATATGTCAATGATCTTCCCTTTGTCGTTGTCTTCGAAGGTCCCATGTCGACCATCTCTTGAAGTGATAGATAAAAATAACTTCTTGTTGCCGCTCATGTGCCTTGAACAACCACTGTCTAAAAACTATGTATTCTTGAAGGAGCTACTCTTCAAGCATACCTACAAGACATAATCAAGTAACTTTCTTTGGTAAACCATCTTAGGTCCAGCCCGGTTAGTCTTGTGAAGGGATGCCCATTTGGGAACCCAAACTTTCTTGACTACCTCATCATCATCCTCATTTGCCATTAGACAAACGTTTGCAACTTCTTCATTGCTTGAGCATTCCGACCTGCTTTCTTCTGAATCATCCAAAGTTGTCTTCATAGCCATTTTTCTATATCTTTGGCTGTTCTTGAGTTGGGGAGATTCAGTCTTGATGTCTCCAGGTTTCTTGCACTCAAAACATATGATAAGATCCTTCTTGCTTGATTCCCCTTTAACTACTTCTTTGAACAATTCCTTCTTGAAGGGCCTCTTCTTGAAATTCTTCTTATGATTTCTTGAACTTCCTTACCATGAGGGCAATATCATCAGCCTCATCATTTTCTTCATTCTCACTCTTTTGTGTGGACTTCAAGGCAAGTCCCTTTTTGACTTTGGGCTCTTCTCCTTGTTGATCCTTCATGATGATCTCATATGTCATTAAGGATCCTAGTAGCTCATCCAAAGCTAATTTTGTGAGATCCTTGGCTTTTTGAATAGCCGTTACTTTGGGAACCCAACTCTTTGGTAGTGAGCGAAACACCTTTCTCACATTTTCTGCATTAGAGTACACATTCTCAAGGACTTTCAAGCCATTAATAATATTTGTAAATCTAGTAAACATGTTACCAATGGATTCATCTTTTTCCATTTAAAAAAGTTCATACTTATGAACTAACATACTAATCTTTTTTCCCTTTACTTGATTAGTACCCTCATAAGTGACTTGGAGTTTATCCCAAATTTCCTTAGCCGTATCACATCCAGACACTCTATTAAACTCTTGTGGGCTTAAAGCACAATACAAGTTGCTAATTGTCCTAACATTAATTTGAATGAGTTTAATGTCGACCTCAGTTCATTCTTCCTCAACTCTAGGTATTTCTACCTCATCAACAATTTTTGTTGGAAGAAATGGGTCATTGACTATCACTTTCCAACATTGATAGTCGAGAGCTTGGATGTAGTACATCATCCTGGTTTTCCAGTAGTTGTAATTTTCTCCATTGAACAATGGAGGCCTAGTGGTCGATTGGCCCTCTTCTAAGCTAGTTGCAAAAGTATTGTTTGCCATATATATCTTTTCTCTAAGGTTCTTAAACTGAAAATCCATATAGATGTAGCTCTGATACTAATTGTTGCCCAGTAAATGGACCCTAGAGGGGGGTGATTAGGGTCAATGGCATAATAAAATTTGTCTTGGTCTATTTTGCAGAATTAAAAAATTTAAGGCAATGCAACAAACAAGGGAATAAAAGACAGAGTTAGAGAAATACTAACATTGAGAGTTTGTTCACGAGGTTCAACAACTTTTCTACGTCCCCGCCTTTTAGCTATCCGCTTCAAGAATTCAAACGATTTTACTCGTACAAACTTCTTCACTTGGTGAAGCTCAAACCTCTTACAATTCCCTTCACAGGCTAGGACACTACCTTTAATGGAAGAGAACACCCTCTCTTGACTTCTCAAAGCTTTCCGGTTTTACGAACAAGAATGCACAGATTTTTTATTTCCTTCAATGTGATGAAAATGGTTGGATTTGAATCCAATTACAGGGCTCCTTAATGAGCTAAATAGGATTGGAATAACACCTCTACAAATCTCTCAAATGATTAACTAAGTTCAAATAGGAGAATTTGAGATTTATAAGATTTTCAACGTGTGATTGATGAGAATTGAATGATATGATCAATGAGTGTTCAATAGGGGTCAGTGGTTGTTGAATATTGTTCATAAATGAACTCAATTTATAGAGCATGGAAGATTATAGCCATTGGTGTAACATTTAATTGTTGCACAAGTATTGACCCTAGAGGGGGAGTGAATAGGGTCTTGGCAAATTTAAAGTTCTAACTTAGTCCCTTTTGCAGAACTTAAATTAATCAAGGCAATGCAACTAGCAATTCTAAAATGAAAGCAATAGAGAGAAATAAGGAAAAAGTTAAGGAATTCAAACTCAAAGACTTTGTTCACGAGATTCGGCAATCTCGCCTACATCCCCGCCTCAAGCTATACCCGCTAAATGATTCACCACGATTTATTTCCAATCACAAGTCTTCATACGGATGAAGACCAAACCGTTACACTTACAAGAGAATCCCATCTCTTGACTTTCACGATCTTTTTCCGGATGAAGATCCAACCTTACAATAAAGCTCCTCACTTCAAGTAGAAGAATCTACCGATTCTTGACTTCATACACTCTTTGTATAAAAATATTTTTATAATCATAAAATGCTCCTTAACACTAGCTGGATGATCACTTTAAAGCTCTCTAAAAATCTCTCAAATATTAGAGTTGAATAGCTCAAGTTATGGGATTTAGGATTTCTAGGGTATACTCAATAGATTTGAAAATTTAAGCTTGTGAGTAATTGATTGAATGATCTAGAATGATTGGAGATCGTTTTTTGTTCATAAATCATCTTTATTATACCCCAAGGAAAAATATGGCCGTTGGTGGAATATTAAATACACAAATACCCATTGAAAAATAGACGTTACAGAGCATTTAATGTACGTCCCGCTTTATTCAGTCGTCTGAATGGTGAAGAATAAAAATCTCTTTATTGGGTCATCCGAATGATCTATTGGGTCGTCTGAGTCAAATGACATTAACCAACTCAAATTTGGTCTTTGTCATTCGGTCGTCCGCATTGATATAAATTGAGAAACAGTAGCTTACTATGGCTAGATAGAGATTTTATCTCATCATTCGGTCATGCGAATGGCCATGTTCACCAGAAACACTGTTTTTCAATTCTTTATCTTTTTGGGATGATTCCATGGGCCTTCTTCCTTACTTTAACCAAGATGATTACCATATTTTAGGTCCTTAGAAAGATTTTAATATTGTCTAAAGGCACCTAATGTCAATATAGGTTTTGTGAGCTTTTCCAACATCCAAACTTTGAGGACTTTTTACACAAGTCATAAACTCTCTTAAAAGATAAAAAATGATACTTTAAACCTTCTTGAGAGTTGGACTTCAACTTGATCTTGGATCTTCTGATTTGACTTCTTTAGCTTCAAGATCATCATTCTTCTTCAATCTTCATTGATCCAAATAACTTGCCTTGACTTGATGAAGAATCTTCTCATAGATGGTGTCACTTTCATGCTTTTTCCTTAAACGATTTTGTTAATGTTTTTGGTAAACTGATTTCACATTAAACTCATTGAGACATTAGCAACACAAGTCGCATTCTATTATTGTGTTATCATCAAAATCACAAGGAGACCTAAAGTGGACACCTATAGGCTAACATTAATGTGGTTTTAGTTGTTGGAAAACTAGCCATTACGAGTTTCCCACAGGCAGACGTCAACGTTTGGGTCTGAGTGAAGATCAGACATCGACGTCTGCAACACAGAAATTTTTTTGAGTTACTGTAATTCCCAAACATCAACGTTTGAAGGTTTACCTTCTCAGATGTCGACGTCTGCAAAAACATAAAATTTTTCTGCGCTACTGCTAACACCAAACGTCAACGTTTGAAGGTCCTCCCTTCTCAAACGTCGACGCCAGCATTGATTTTTCACATAACACCTTATTTTAACAAACCTTTAAGATGGGAATGAATTCATAGGCCTTTGGGTTTTCCATTATCATGTTTTTGATCATGTCTTGAGATGTCTTAGGGCTTTGGAATATTTTCCAAATAGGTCAAGGCTTCCTAAGGTCAATCTAGGCTTTTGAGCTTTTGACCTTTCCAACCAAAAGAAGACTTTTTACATAAGTCTTATACTCTTGAAATGAGACAATAAAACCTTCTTGGGTTTTCACTTTCCTTGTCTTGATCTTGAATGATTTTCTTCTTTGGCTTCATGATCCGACTTGGACTTTAGGTGAGATCTTGAATTTTGATTTGAGATCTCATTTGACTTTGAGTTTGAGTGGCAATTTGGCTCTTGTAGCCTTTCGTCTTGATTTATTTTACATCAAATGGTCTTGACTTTGTTTGGTGATATCTCTTGGTCATGTTGAATCTTTTTTAAAAGGTGGACTAATGTTCCTTAAATCTGAAATTGACATCCACTTTGTAGAATAATTAGTACCAACATGCTCATTGCATTATTGTGTCATAATCAAATTTATTAGGAGTACACAGGGTTGCAACATTTAGGCTAACAAAGGACACTGTGTGCTAATTCGTGGTTGATGGCACTAAGAATAAGCCATGATGAAACCATATTGTTGCAACGAACCCACAACGAGTCGTTCGGCGAAGAAGCATTTTGTTTCGGCATAGACCCGTTAATGAACCCTGCCTTGTTCTTAGCAGTAACTGTTAAATTATGGCACGACTCCATTGTTGCATAATTATCACTACTAAGCAACTGGGAAACAAGGAAAATTCATGGATTGTCTGAGTTGTGAAGGTATAGACCCTTTGATGAACCTTGTCTTATTCTAACGATGGTGACTTTCGAGAATACAATTCCTTTTTCCTATGAGGAAGCATGGGTATTGATATTAAAGCCCCAATTCCTAAAGCAACAATTCTGAAAGCAGAATTGTATAGAGACACTTTGTTATGTTCGTCTTCTTGTCCAAATCTGAGAAAATTATAAATCCACAGCCGAAGTAAGCCGATCATTGTCTATCAATAAATGATCTCTTGAGATTCCCAGATCTACTTCCAATGCCAGATCAAATCATTAATAATTAATAAGATTTCTTGTTTTTTAACAAATAGAATAAACTTTTAAGGTGTCTATAAAATATGCAGTGTGTCCAATTCTGATTATTTCCATCAGTAATTCTTGAAGATTTTGAAGAAAAGCCATCATATGTGTTTTGAGAATCTTGGATATACATTTGCAACTGAGTGTTCATTTGTAGTTGTGAAGCTTGCATCTAAGCTTGGATCTGATCTCAAATTTAAGCTTGTGATGACTATAATGATGCCATCAAAGATGTCACTTGGGCTACAAAATTAAATCCATAGTTTGCGTTGCGAGGATCTGTAGTCTCTCCTCGTAATTCCTCTGATGATGACTGAGGATGATTGAGCGCACTTTGTTGAACCATTTTTCTTCAAAAAGCTTGTAGAATATCCCATCGTGATCGCCAAAATGTTGATACCGAATTTGGATTATATGAATTTAGATGCATTTGGGTAACATCTACAATCTAAATCAACCTAAATCAGCTATTCTGACCGTTTTGACTCAGATCTTCTTGAAGAAATAGACATTAAGGTAAATGATGATAAAAGGAGTGATGATCTCGGTCATGGATCAGAGGAAGATGGAAGATCAAGATCTTCGTCTTGGATGAATGGTGTTCGTAGAGAAACTAAAATACTGAAGGAGCTGGCTTCCTTTCTCAATGACAGTCTTGACCTCACTCATGGACAGGGTACTCTATTTAGAGATTTCCAAAGTGAGATCTGAGATTTTTATGAGAGGTATGACAGCTCATATGCTCCTCTGGAAGCTCATAGCCAGCTGTAAAAATGAGCTCCTCTGCCAGCTCATAGCCAACTATAAAAATGTGCTCCTCTGCTAGCTCAGCAAGTTAGTTATAACTACCTTAGGAAGTAATGGCCAAAATACCCCCTAGCACCATTTTATCATAAGATAAGTCATGAGTTAAGGAAAGGAGTTGTGATGTTTTGGAATTATTTATAAGATTTATTCTTCGCGGCATTTAGTCCTTAACACGTTCCTTGGCATCCTCCAAACCACAAATCCTAGAACCCCCCCCACCCTCCTAGAGAAAAAAGGAGAGTTCAATATATAGAAGGTGGGTTATATGCCTTCCATATATCAATCTTGGGAGCATCTGAAGCAATTCATCGAAGTCTTCTGATCCTCATGGCGAAAGCAATGTGGTGGGAATTCATTCATCCACTGGGCAGAAAATTCCTCTGCCCTCAAGCCTGTGGTACGCATGTCACAGAGACGAGTATGATTACACAAGTCATATCTCATAGGGTGTATGGAGATTTGACAACATCCTATAACACCCTCCTGACCATCAGCCCAGCGTAGTAGTGCCGCCGAGATAGGATATGAGGCACATTTGCTGCCATACCTATGGGATAGACGGTGGTTATGACTCATGCACCGGATCCCCTGACAAAGCGTCTAGGATCAGCTTGGGATTACGTAAGCAGCCGAGATAGGAAGTGGGGTACACATGCCGCCATTCCTACAGGGATATGATGACTTTCTATTCATAGTCCCTCCTGAGAGCCTATGTAGAGCACATAGGTCTGCATGGCGAAAAGTACATCGCCGAAGACCTATCTTAGCATCAAACAATCCGTCGAATCAGACATTTTATTTGTCACGTGTTGTCATCACGTGAGGTTGCTTGTATACATGGCAGCTATCCCGAAAATCGTTATCAACACAACTTGACAAAATCACTAGCAAGGTATCTATCAATTCCGAAATGGAAAGCGGTTATATACCAAGGGCAAGCAATCACTTTCTTTTTCAACTTTGTAATAAGTATTTTCAGGAAAATAGTAAACGTACATGGGAAATGGATTTCTAAATCTAAGGCCGGACCTCATTGGTCCATGTGCTCCCCCCCCCCCCCCCCTTAAATACCCACCAACTGTGGTGGGTATTTAAGAGGGGGAGGGGGTATGGACCAATGAGGTCCAACTTTAGGTCTGGAAATCCATTTCCTATGTACGCCTATCACTGCTCTTTTCTTTATATGGAAAGTATTAGAAGCGCAAATTTTATGGGGACTCTCGAACCCAATCACAACTCATAACCTATGTTAGACTGTTTTGAAAGAAAAAATAAAGTTATTTCTTAGGATAATGATTGGGTGCGCTAACACTTGCTATTGAGCACTGGGTCATCTGATTTAATAATCTAACGGCCCAACATTGATGACATTACATGCATTAAATGATGGGCCCCATGCCAATCAATGTTGGGTTGTTGCATTATCGATTGGATGATGCACCCAATCACTATCATATTATTTTGGATTTTGCTTTTGAGACTGTCCCAAGATGATCAGCATGGAATTCAAAGGTTTTTTGAGCTAATTTTTTAACACTTTAGAATCCTGTGTTGACCATCTTAGTCTCGGAATGGTCTCAGTCCTAGATAAAATCTTATTTTTTATTAAATGTTTTTCAAAAATATCTGTGCAATTCTTTTTGGGGTTGGTGGGCAATGCTGAAAATTTTCTACATGGTCCCATGGAAGATTTGCACTCAGATTTGCTCTCAAGCACTAAGTAGGTATTCTTTCTACATGGAAAGTAATAAAATGTTTTGGGAAGTAATAATTCGTCTCTATGAAGAATTTTCTCCACATGGAAAGTAATAATTAGTATATTCTATATATGGAAGTTATTGTTCCTATATTTGTGATTCGGGGGATTTTCTAAAAAATGTTTGCTTATAAATACTTACATTTCTATAAAAACGATTAGACGCATGGTATATTGCAGTAGAGAGATGCAGCTCCATGTATAACAGAGAAGGGCTTCTCTCTCTCTCTCTCTCTCTCTCTCTACACACACACACACACAGAATGATTGCCTAAATCGTCTCCCTTATAGTAGGGTTTAATTTTTTTTCTTTTCCCTTTTATTTGTACAACAATAGATGCAGGGGAACCCTAGCATACTCGTCATGGATATTGCTTTCTCCAAAGGGAGAAGCAAAAGTTTTAAGTAATATAATCGGATCAATGATTTACCATATGCCCTTTAATTTAACTTTTAGTTCAACTCTTATGGGTCCAAGCAATGTAGTCAGTGTGGCGACCGAGTTTGTGTTGGGTTTCCTCCTGAATTAGGAGGGATCCGGCTCCTCTGTTTGAAAAGCTCGGGCTTAGATCTTGCTTGGTTTTAACCCAAGCATGGCACCTCACTTATGTAAGGACCCAACGTGCATTGGGGTCTAACTATTGAGCGAAAAAAATGCATGAAAAGCCCCTAACACTTAATTTCAAAAAGCTCCAAACGATTGGGTTAACAGAGAAGAGAAAAATATCTCTTTCATTCCGGCGACTTTTGGGGTTCCGACGACGAGATCTACAGGGTTCCGGTGTCCCTCGAATCCAACTGGTAATAGATTTGTGCTCATCAAAATCCCAGCAAGATCCAAGCCCGGGCATTACAAAGGGTTTTAACAAAAAAGAAAAAGAATCTCAAAACCAGTCCGGCGACTTTTGGGAATAGCCTACGGTTGCCGGCGACTCTGCTCTCCACTGCTCTCCCGCTCTCCACTGCTCTCCAACTGCTCTGTCTTTTGTTGGGTTGGCCAGTGCACATTCAGGGGTTCTGCACGTCGGGAAGTGTATACATGATCAGGTGTGGAATCTTATCCTTTCATTGACGTAATCGTGCTTTGGTTGGCCTGTGCACTTGGATTGGCCTGTGCGCATTTAGAGGGAACATTTTTGAGCTTCTGTCTCATAAATTCCTCATGGCTCATTGTGCTTGAGAAAGAGGAGATTCATCGTGCTTGAGAAGGAGGAGGAGGTCGAGATGATGGTACTGTCATTATATGTTGCTGGACCTGGATGATTGAAAAAATGGGACTGGACCTGTATGGTGAAACCGTGGACATTTGAGTCGACAGTGAAACTAGATCAATTCCAGAAGCAAGTAAACCCATGAAGATTATTCTCTTGTTTGAGTGTGTTTGTATTGGTTTGCACGATACCCAGTTGAGGATTCCAGAGGTTTCTCAAAATTTTAGAAGATTCAAGTGAAGATTTTGATGTTTTCTCTTGCTTCCTGAGAGCAGCTGTTACTGTGTCTGTATCTTCCTTTCTAGAAAACTCAATTCAGATCTTTTTTTTTTACAATGTTTCCTTTTTATACAGTTTCCAATCCGAGATTATTGCATCTTCATTTTCCTGTTTATGTTGTAAATAGAACTCGAGTTTCAAATTTTAGATTTATTTTACAGTGTACCCAAGTGAGAATTTGGTGTCTTTTGATCATGTGAAGACCTAATTCAAATATTTCACGGTATTTTAATTTCTCTCAGAAAATTCTACTGTTTGTTGGGGATTTCCTGTGTCTTGATTTGAGTTTGTTTGGAGAATATGTTGGAAAAATTCTGTTTTGGAAAAATCTGGGAAAACAGTTTTTTACAAACTTTGACCCAAAATATAAGTGGGACCCACAAGGGTTTTGAGGCGGGTCCAAGTTGATTCGTGTTCTCCTCCATGAGGAGATTAACGTAGTATATTCACTTGTCCAAAACAGTGAAGTGGTGAATGAGAAATTCATATCAAAGTGGGCCACTTGAACAGATGTTGTAAGTTGAAGAATGGTGTAGTTTAATAGTCTCACATTGGAAAACTATTGAACCTATAGTGTGGTTTAAATACCATTACCTTGGAGTAAGGGATGGGCCCTTGGGGCACCCAAATTTTGCGAAGGAGTGAGCACTTACACCAAGGTGGAACCAAACTCACACGCGCGCGCCCCCGCCCCGGCCCGTGTCCGAGTCCGGTCCGGCTGGCTGGCTTGTCTTGGTTCTAGTGGGCCTTAAAGCCTGACCTCTTTCGCATATTCAAAAGTCTGTGTTGTTCAAGAGAAGTACATTACATAAGTTTCTGGTTCGCTGGACAAGCAGATTGTTGTGCTTCTTCTGCTTATGTAAAGATCACTTTATCCTGGGAGACAGACGTCCCTGGATCAAAAGCACCAGTGTGAGAGACGAAATCTATCTTAAGGAGAGAATTACTACTCGACTTGATCTATTGCTCTTTTCAATTCATAAACCAGTGAGTTCATTTTATTCTGTAGTTTTAATTTATTGTTTCCTTAACAGAATATTTAGTGAATTAATATTCTGTATACTGTAAAAGAATATTTTATAATTGTACTGTTTAATGTAATTGCTGTTGTGAATGAAACTTTAGTTAATAAAGATTGAGTACAGAATTATTATAGTCAAATACTAAATTAAAACCAACAGAATACCCAAGTAGAGCTCTAGGTGGTTTGGTTAGAAAAGGTTGTGAGATCACTGGAGATGACTGGAGTGCAAGATCAGCTAGAGATAAAGTTCCGATTAACCGATGGGTCGGATATCGGTTGGTTGGTTTAGTGCTTAACTTCATATCTTGTACGGGATATGATTTTTGGAGGAAGTCATGGCAGACCAATTTTTGCTTTCATTTCATGTTTGTTATATGAAATCTATGGTAGAGCATGTAGGATGAAAAAAAATACATTTATATATCCTGGAATTGTGTCTCAAATTCTATGTAACTATGAATTTTTTTTTAAAAGTAGGACTTCTAGAAAACTAGACAAATATGTTTCAATCCTGCACCTGAATCTTTGTGGCCAACATGATTTTTTTACTGGAAATCAAGGTAGATTGGTAATCTGCATGCTATAGAATGTCGTTTACTAGAAAACGTTTGGGTTTTTCAAATATTTAAAAATGAAAAATAGCTGTTATGGTGGATCTATCTCTCAAACATTAGAAAAGGGAATATTGGCAAGCACTCCTTGGTATGGTGAAGGAAGTAGTGTACAACTCCACATCTGTAGTTTTCTGAAGAGCAATGCTGGATGTTTACATTCGAGGAGACCGAATTGCTTGTAGCTCCTTCAGGATAATATGGTATAGATGTACTGCTCTTCTGTGGTTAATATGAATTTGCAGTCATGGATTTTTTATGAAATTCAATAACAGCCATGTTTATATTTCTTTGAAATATAAAGACATATGGGAAGAAAGTACTCTCGAGCAACAATTCGAAGAAATAAGTGATGGTCTAGAGTCTGATTTCTTGAACCTGGGTATACTGTTATAACAATTTTCCTGGGTATATTTTATTTGTGCAATCCAATTGTGCAGTTCTGGTGTATACTGTTATAACAATCTTGGGCATTTTTCATTTGTGGAATCCAAATGCAGATAGGCAATCATGGCCTGTCAACAGAGCTTAGAACCCCTACAATCAAATTGTGCAGTTCTGGTATTTACTGTTATAACAATCTTGGGCATTTTTCATTTGTGGAATCCAAATGCAGATAGGTAATCATGGCCAGTCAACAGAGCTTGGAACCCCTGATCATGCTCATATCACAGGCAAGTGATATGACAATCTTGGGCATGTTTCATTTGTAGAATCCAAATGCAGATTGCTTGTCCCGGCATAGAACATTGTATCGGTGGCAATAGGAAGAATGCTCTGCAATCTAGCAAACCCAAATTTTCGCATTTAACCCTTTTGATCTGGAGGAAGAAGAAAATAATGGGTCTCTCAATATTTGAACACAAATATTTCACTCAAATCTGAAATGCCCAAATGTACAAAACCATTTCAGAAACTTCAACATAAATCCATATAGTCCTCAAAATCACCTCTCTTTAAAGCCTTAAGAAACAAACCCATGATAAAAATGATTGCAACAACTTAAATCAACCTAATCAATATAATCAATTAGGGCTAATAGAAGGAACACTAGAGAAAATCGGTTAAATGGGATTAACCAATTCCATCAATAAACCTCACAAACATGACACTTGTTCCTAAGAGATACAAAACTTCCTCAGCAACATAATCACCAAATGGATATTGAACCTTTCTCATCGACAGACCTGACAAATGCAACAATGGAACCCAAACCCCCAAAACCAGACCAGGACCAAAACCAACAAAACTCATCTCAGCAATACCAGAAACAAACAACCAGCAGCAATGGTCCAAGCTTTCAAAATGAATGAGCTTTGAAAACTGCCTTTTAGGAGATTGAAACCCTAGACGAGCACAAATCTACTACCAGTTGTATTCGAGGGCCACCGGAACCCTGTAGATCTCGTCGTCGGAACCCCAAAAGTCGCCGGAAAGAAAGATATTTTTTTCTTCTCGGTTGACCTAATCGTTTGGAGCTTTTTGAAATTAAGGGAGTGTTGGGGGGTTTTCGTGCTAAGAGCATCTCCAACACTATTTTTAAAAACTCCCTATTTAGTTCTCTAAACTGACATTTTTTTCAAGTAGGGAGTTACTTTTTATTCTTCTAACTCCAACACTACCCCAATTTACTCTCTATTTATATTAAACTAGCGGGTGGCATGTGCGATGCACGTGAGAGTGAGGAGGAGGAGTTAATTACGGTTAATAGGAGTTAAAAGGGACATGTGTTAACCCACGGGTGTGATTGAACTCGCTAGTGGCACATGCGATGCACGTGAGAGCAAGGGGAAGGAGTTAACCACATTTAATAGGAGTTAAAAGGGACACTTGTTAACCCACCGGTGCGATTGAACTTTCCCTGAGTTAAATCACGACTGGCTGTGATTCTAAATAGATAAATGATCAAGGGGTAGTTTGGAAATTAAATGAAAGGCAATTGATAGTTTGGGTTTTAAAGCAAAACATTAAATCAAAATTTTGTTTTTATATAAGGGTAGTATGGGAATTTCGGAAAAATCATCTACGCCTGCCTCTCCCATTATAACAGTAAAGATATTTATTTTTTATTTCATTTATTCTAACATCATTGCAACCATTGAGAGTTCAATTGCACCAATCGGCCAATACGTGTCTTTTTTTTCTAAAATCTAAGATTATATTGTTAACCCCCAATAGTTAGTGAATCTTAACCATGGTTAGTAGAAGTTAAAAAGGACATGTGTTAGCTTGTGGATGCGATTGGTTCAATTGCAATTGGTGTGGTTGAGGGTTCAAAGGGTTTTATTGTTTGGAGAGCTGAAAATCTCACCAATGTTAACGAGTTGGCTTGCCAACCCTACTTTCGTGAGGTCCTTTGAGGACCTGTTGGACCACTTTTTCCCTATATAGCTCCCTATACAGATGAAGGGAGCTGGTATAGGGTAGTGTTGGAGATGCTCTAACTCGAGGCTTTGCTGTCCATTTTTTCGCTCAATAGTTAGGCCCTAATTGCCACCGTTGGATCCTTACATAAGTGAGGTTTCGTGCTTGGGTTAAAACTGTAAATCCCTAAATAGGTGTTGGCAAATTCTGTGATCATTAGATAGGTCATGTGAGTCGAGTCGTCGAGTCATGTTCAACTTGTCAGAAGAGAAGAGCTAAAGCTTAAAGAAGATTGAAGAAAGAGAAGAAAAAGCTCCTACTCTAGATCTAGACAGGTAATGGACTTAGAGAGCCCTACCTAGGTTGGATTTGGCTTAGATAACTCTAAACATACCTAGGAGGATAGTTTTAAACCTAACAAAGTTGTTTGATCTCATTTGAATCAAATAAAAATGAAATGAATCATGGTTTGAAAACAATTCTGTCTCAACCGATCGGTTGGTCTTGGGACCGATCGATCGGTGGCCTACCGAGCGATCGGTGGCTATCGACTGGACAAAAAGTTTGTATGGGGTATTTTTCCAGAGAGATGATTTATAACCGAGCGATCGGTCATTTGGACCGAGCGATCGGTAGTGAGCATCGATCGATCGGTCCCCGTAAAAAGAATTTTTCTTTTTCTGGATTCTTTTTTTAAACCCTATATAAACAATTTTTTGGAGACCTAATTCGCGTCTTTGATATTTTTGAAAGAGTAGAGGTCTGACAAACTCTTCTAGGGTTTTTCTTATTGCTTTTATTAGATCTTTGTTGATCCCTCCTCTTTCTTTGATCCTAGAGAATGCAAGTATAGATCTAAACCTTTGATCTTGCATTGTGTGATCTCAAATCTGTATGAGATCCCTCTAGGGTTTGAAATTTTCTAAATTGATTCACAACCCTACACCTTGTGTGTGTGTCCGGTGTTTGATCCGGAGCCTTCGTGGAAGGAGATCGATCGTGTGTGATCGTGGTTTTGAAGTAGCTTAAAAAGATTTGGTCGGTGTGGAACCGAAGCTGCTACGGCGGAGATCGAACCTGCTGGTTCGTGGAAATCAAGAGTAAAAGTCTATACCTAGGAACGTCGTTTCTGTTTTGGTAAGGTCTTGTCTTGTACTTGATATCTTTTCATAGTGAAGTTTATTGCTGGACAAGGTCCCGTGGTTTTTTCCCGTTAGGGTTTTCCACGTAAAAATCTTCTGTGTTTGATTTGTGTGGATTGTCTGATTGAATTGATCATTGATTTCTAAACATATTAATTGAAAAATTAAAATTGGTTAGAAATTATTAGATAGACCTATTCACCCCCCCTCTAGGTCTTAGAGATCATTGATCTGGATAAATTTCAATTGGTATCAAAGCAAGTTCACTGATAAGGCTAATCCCTTAAGTGTGATCCTGTATTATCCGTGATCATGAGTACTCTAAGAGAAGGTGGATCCGTCTCTCGTCCCCCACTTTTTTATGGAAATAATTCTGCATACTGGAAAGCTAGAATGAGAGCCTTTCTCAAATCTATAGACGAGAGAATTTGGATGTCTATACAGAATGGGTGGACTACGCCCATAAAAACTGTAGGTGATTTGACTGTCGTCAAATATTATGATGAATGGACCAAAGAAGAGCTTGAGTCAAGTGGATGGAACACTAAAGGTCTCAATGCTATCTTTACTGCAGTCACTGCTGAGGAATTCAGACGAATTTCTTCATGTGAAACAGCAAAGGAGGCTTGGGACATTCTTGAAATTACCCATGAGGGTACTACCACTGTTAAAATCTCAAAACTCTAAATGTTAACCACCAAATTTGGACATTTAAACATGGAAGACAATGACACTTTTGATGAATTCTATGCAAAACTTAGTGACATTGTCAACGCTAGTTTCAATTTAGGTGAAAATATCTGAGTCTAAAATAGTTAGAAAAGTCCTTAGATCTCTCCCAGAGAGATTTCAACCCAAAGTCACTGCAATCGAAGAGAGTAAAAATGTTGACTCTCTGAAGATTGAGGAATTGGTTGGTTCACTCCAAACCTATGAACTCAATCTCCGTCCATCCAAGAAGACCAAATCTTTAGCCTTGAAATCCATCAAGGAAACTTTGGATGAGGATGACAGTGATGGAGATATGAATGAGGAAGAAATGGCTCTCTTCGTTGAAAAATTTCGAAAATTTTTTAGAACAAAAAAGAGGTTTAATCCCAAACAAGGAGGAAAATCTTTTGAGAAGTCAAAGACTAAGCCCTGGGAAAACAAGAAAAATTCCAAGAGTGGCGACAAGAAATCCCAAGGTGTTCAATGTTATGAATGCCATGGCTTCGGTCATATTTCACCTAACTATCCTAACAAGAAGAAGAGTAAGGGCAAGGTGATGAATGCCTGTTGGGATGACAGTGATTCCGAGAATGAAGAATCGGACAGTTCCTCTTCAAGTGAAGATACTGGAAATCATACGGCTTTCACTGTTTCCCTTTCTGAGATTCTTGAGACTACATCTGCGGTTGATGAAAATGATAGAAGTGATGAGAGTGTTCATACTGAGTCTAGTGAGGACATACAGAAGAGTCAAACTGACTCTGAAAGTGATGAAGATTTGAAAAAAACTTATGATAAGTTGTATGCTGAAAGTTTGAAGCTGACTAAAACAAAAATCTCCTTGAGTAAAAAACTCAAAATCATTCAAAATGAAAGAGATATTTGTAAACTAGTAGCAGAAGAGAAGAGTGCTCTAGTTAGTCAGTTGGAAAATGAAAAAGGAGCATTAGTTATGAAAGTTCAATGTCTTTTGGAAGAGAATGTCTCATTGACTAATGTGGTCAGAAAATTAGAATTTGAAAGAGACACTTCCATGAAAGAAATTGAAGAGTTAAGAACTCTGCAAATGGAGCTGGAAACTTTTAAAGACTCTCTTGTTGATAAGGTGAAATTTCTTGAAAAAGAGCATCAAATTACCCTTAAAGACAAGACTGACTTGATTCAGAAGGTCTATACTCTTGAAAAAGAAGTAAGAATGTTTGGTAACACTAGCTGCCTAGATGAATTAGTTAGAAAGTATGGGTCAAATTCGAGTAAATCTGGGATAGGACATGCTGACACACCAGCTGGTCCTTTAGCTGTTGGTACAATGGCTAGTGCAGTGTTTGAGCCAATACATTCTGAACCTAAAGAAAATTTACCTTCTACATCAAGTACTAAGGCTTATACAAATTTTGTAAAGCCTAGAAATACAGCTCCTAGAGTGAATGCTTTGAGGAATCAAATTCCTATTAGAAGAAATCCTCCTCCTCTCCCAAGATTCATAATTACATGTCACTTTTGTGGTGTGAGAGGTCACATTCGACCTAATTGTAATGCTTTTAGGAGAGCTCCCCGAAATGGTTCATGGAACCAAAATCAAAGTCAAGGGACTCTTCAAATGCAGATTCAGGTTCTAGCTGAAAAGTCTAGAATGTTGAGCGATGATGTTAATAGAATTGCTCAAATCTCTAGGACAAGAACTGGTCAATTTATTCCAAATGATTATTCAAGAGGAAACAATTTGACTTATCAAAAAGCTAGAACTGAACAAAACAGAAAAAGGTCAAGGAGGACAAAAAGGAAAAAAGTCTCTACTACATAGATTAATGATCAAAGATCTAAACAAAGTTTAAAGACTGTGTATGTAAGAAAGGAAGACCTTAAGTGCTTTTTCATTCATACTACCTTGAAAGCCCAAAACACAGAAATGTGGTACTTCGACAGTGGGTGTTCTCGGCATATGACAGGTAACAAGTCCTTATTTATTCAATTTGAGGACTGTCCAGATGAGACTGTTACTTTTGGTGATGGAAGCAAGTCTTTAGTCAAAGGAAAGGGTATCATCGATTCACCAGGCATACCTAAATTGAAAGATGCCTTGTTTGTTGAAGGACTGAAAGCTAATTTAATTAGCATAAGTCAACTATGTGATGATAATCATGCTGTACACTTTACCCAAAATAAATGCTTAGTCATTAATGGTAAAGGTAAGTGTGTTCTAGAAGGATTGAGAACCACTGACAATTGCTACGGCTTAACTCCTAGTCCTAATCCCTCAAATGTCTGTTATAAGACTAAAATTGAGGAGGTTGATTTGTGGCACCGAAGACTAGGTCACATAAACTTCAAAGACCTATGTAAAATCTCTAAGCAAGAGCTTGTGAGAGGTGTTCCCAAACTAGGAAAGCCTTCTACTGCTGTGTGTGGGTCATGCCAAATTAGTAAACAAATTAGAACCCCACATAAGAAGACTTCAAGTATTGCTACTTCATATCTACTGGAATTAATTCATATGGATCTTATGGGTCCTACAAGAACTAAAAGTCTAGGTGGAAAGCGATACATCCTAGTCATGGTTGATGATTTCTCAAGAATGTCATGGGTGGCATTTATAAGGGAGAAATCCGATGCTTTTGACAATTTCAAAAGTATTTGCCTGAAAATTCAAAATGAGAAAAGATGCCCAATCACTCGAATTCGAAGTGATCATGGAAAGGAGTTTGAAAACTCTAAGTACAACGACTTTTGTGATGAGTCGGGGTATCAAACATGAATTTTCTGCACCTATTACACCTCAGCAGAATGGTGTAGTAGAGAGGAAGAACAGGGTTCTCCAAGAAATGGCTAGAGTTATGCTTCATAGCAACAATCTAGCTTCTCATTTCTGGGCTGAGGCAGTTAACACTGCTTGCTATATAGTTAATAGAGTTTTTGTAAGACCTGGAACAAGGAAAACCCCATATGAGTTGTGGAATAACAAGAAACCTAGTGTCAAGTACTTTCGAGAATTCGGAAGTAAATGCTATATCCTTAAGGATAGAGAGCAACTGGGCAAATTTGAATCCCGGAGTGATGAAGGGATATTTCTTGGATATTCCACCAACAATAGAGCTTATCGAGTTTATAACTTGAGATCCTCTACAATTATGGAGTCCATAAATGTAGTTGTGGATGACTCCGGTGTTGAAAATGTGCAACTTGAGGATGATGAAAGTGCTGAAAATGAAAATGTTGAAACTGTTTCAACTCCACTTATTGATAAGCAAACATCTCCATCAAAACCTACACATCCTAGGGTAATGAGTCCTCACACCCCCACTAATATAATTGGTGATGTTGAAAGTGGAGTGAGAACGAGGAAACAAATTGAAAATGAAGTTAGCTACATTTGCTATACTTCATCTTTTGAACCCAAGAATGTAGCTGAAGCTCTTGCAGATGATAATTGGATAAATGCAATGCAAGAAGAGTTACTTCAGTTTACTAGGAATGATGTTTGGTATTTAGTACCTAGGCCTAACAATACAAATGTGATAGGTACCAAATGGATTTTCAAGAACAAATCTGATGAAAAAGGTACTATCATAAGAAATAAGGCTAGGTTAGTTGCAAAAGGATACACCCAAATTGAAGGTATTGACTTCGATGAAACGTTTGCTCCTGTAGCTAGGCTAGAATCAATAAGAATTCTTCTAGCTGTGGCTTGCCATATGAAATTCAAACTTTTTCAAATGGATGTTAAGAGTGCCTTTCTGAATGGCATTCTACATGAGGAAGTCTATGTGGAACAACCAATAGGGTTTGAAGATCCACATCACCTTGATCAAGTCTATCGGCTAAAAAGGGCCCTCTATGGTTTAAAGCAAGCTCCAAGAGCTTGGTATGAGAGGCTGACTACTTATCTCTTGAAAAACGGATTTTCGAGAGGGGGAGTAGACAGAACCCTTTTCATAAAGAATGTGAAAGGTAATATTGTCATCGCCCAGATATATGTTGATGACATAGTGTTTGGTTCCACATTAGACTTACATGCTCGTTCATTTGCTGAACAAATGAAAAATGAATTTGAAATGAGCATGGTTGGTGAGCTAAGTTTCTTCCTTGGTCTTCAGATCAAGCAATTGGATTCTGGGATCTCAGTATCTCAAATCAAATATGCTAAAAATCTAGTGAAGAAATTTGGCATGAGCTCTGCTAAGCATGTAAGGACTCCTATGAGTTCTACTACAAAACTTAGTAAAGATGCTACAGGCAAAGGTGTTGATCAAACTTCTTATAGAAGCATGATTGGTAGTTTACTCTACCTAACTGCTACTAGACCTGACATAGCCTTCAGTGTTGGTGCATGTGCCCGTTATCAAGCAAGCCCAAAAGAGTTTCACTTACTTGCAGTTAAGCGTATCATTCGATATGTGAGTGGAACTTTATCATTTGGCCTCTTGTATTCTTTTGATACAAATGCCACAATAGTTGGATATTCCGATGCCAATTGGGCCGGAAATGCTGATGATAGGAAAAGCACCTCAGGAGAATGTTTCTATATTGGAAACTGCTTAGTTGCTTGGCTTAGCAAAAAGCAGAATTCAATTTCATTGTCCACTGCAGAAGCTGAGTACATAGCAGCTGGCAGTTGTTGCACTCAACTTCTGTGGATGAAGCAGATGTTGAATGATTACGGGATTGAACAGAGCACTATGACTGTGTATTGTGATAATTCTAGTGCTATCAATATTTCCAAAAATCCCGTTCAACATTCTCGCACAAAACACATAGACGTAAGACATCACTTCATCCGTGATCTTGTTGAGCAAAAGATTGTGTCTATAGAGTATGTCCAAACAGAGAATCAATTTGCGGACATTCTTACAAAACCCTTAGATTCCCTTAGGTTTGAACTCCTTAGGAAATCCATAGGTTTGTGCGGAGTTGAGTAAAGATGTACTTGTTTCATAGCCTATGTGTTCTTCATGTTCTATTTATGTCATAGAGCTATTTTTTTTATTTTCTTTAAGTAATAAAAATCCAAAAACATTCAAAAAATTGAAAAATATTGCAAAAAATAATGTGTTTGTATGACCTTATTTGTCCTATCATTTTGCTTAATGTTATTTCCTTGAAATCATATTTGAACATATAATCCAAGGATAAATATTTCATAGGATTGAGTAATATAGGATAGTTCAATTGTTGGTTCGATCTTGTGATTGAATTTGGTCATACTAACAAATCTCAGTTAGAGTTGAGTAAACAAAGATGTTATCTAATGCACATGTACTCTGACTGATTCTTTAGATGGTATTAGTTCCTAATTAAAGGTTCTGATATTATACCATATGGTTCACTAGATTAATCAAATCTAGTATAACCAATGTCATAAAAAATTCCATAAGGTGAGCCCCCTAGTTATAAAAATTATTGACATGGAGAGGACTACCTATGAGTTTGTGTGATAGCTACTAGTGAATGCAAACAGTGAGTAATGGGTACCTAGACAAACAGTAGGTATCTATATGGATTGCTAGTGTGAAAGCCCCCACTGTCATTAGAAAGAGCTACCTTCTCACTTGAGTGAAAGTCACCAATGTGCTAAAAACTATATATGTGTACTCCAAAAAGAATTTTCACAATGAGTACAATTTGACTGAAAAAGAAATGAAATAAATCTGTTAGTCACATTTGGGGTAAAAATTGCTCATCATATAAATATGGAAGTTTATTGGTTTTAAAACTAGTTTTTGAAAATTTTAGAGATTCATTTGAGCCATAATGTCAAAATCTAGATTAAGGAAGGAAACCAATTCAAAGAGTCAAGTAATGAATTTTGATTTCACACTCACATTACTTCTAATTGTTTCTTGACTCTGATTGTGAATTTGATGCAAATAACCATATTTAATCACCGGTGAAAATCAATTAATGTTTACACAATCCTTGTTTATGACTATACTTGATATATCAATTCTTGGGTGATTATTATTTATGATTTTAATGAAATCAATTGTTGCATATTTTTTTTGTCAATTGGTCATTTTGAGGTAAACAGTGAGTTTAAACCAAACCATAGGTTGAGGGGGAGAAATGGTTAAAATTGTGAAATTTTTGAAAATTTTTCAGACCACCGATCGCTCGGTGCTAAAGACCGATCGATCGGTCTTTCGTGAACAGAGTTATAAAACCCTCATTTCTATTTTTTTGTTCACTTGTTCTCCGATCTCCAGAGCGATCTCTCGGTTACCTCTCCTCCAAATCTTTCCTACGGTCATTCCATTCCATTCTAAAGGTTTCCCAAGCATCTAAAAGGTAAGATTTGTGCATTTTCTTCGATTTAGATTGATTTTCTCATCTAGGGCATCGTTTTCTTGCATTTTCTTCCATGGCTTTCGTTTTGTCATTAATCCTTCTTGCCTATCTCATGTCTGGCGTTCCCAAAAGTTGGAGGTTGGTCCTCAACAACCAAGAGGATCCTCCTCAAGATGAGGAAAACCTAGAGCCATTTACTTTCACTCCAATAGGGCATGGTATTTCCATTGGGGACAGGCCAATTCGTAGAATGATTGATTCTAAAATTGAGAATCGTCAAAAATCTTTGGCTGAAAAAACTCGGAAAAATAAAGGTAAAGCTTCATCTTCCCAGTCCAGTCAGTTATCCCAGTTTATAAGTCCTACTGCTGCTCAACTCTATAGTGAGTATTTTAGCAAGAAAGGTGTAATGGTTGAAAGGGACATACATATTTCCGATTTTGGTGATTATTATCTTCCTAAACTCATTTCAGATCGTCAATGGGAAGGTATACTTACCTTATCCGGCCCTGCTTCTGTCCAGTTAGTTAGAGAATTTTACTCTAATTTTTCTGAAATCAACCAGAAAAAATGGTCATTCAAATCTCGAGCATTAGAACAATCTGTTGTCATAAATGCTGATTTGATTTCTAAATTCCTTGGCTGTCCTCGAGTTCCAAATGCATATTATCCTTATAATTATAAGAGTGATGAGGATAAAGACTCCATGGAACATGTTGTTACCTTTCTTAGTGGTACTCCTACGTTTTGGGTTGGGTCTCTTATTGAAGTGGCGAAACTCACTAAGGATGCTAGACTAGTAAACCTAGTTATGAGTGCAAATATCCATCCAAAGGTTCATACTGCGGACCTTAGGGAAGATAGAGCTAGATTTCTGTTTAGTCTTCTACGTGGGCGTGATATTGATCTTGCCGCTCACATCATTGACTTGATGATCCAAGCCCATCAAACTAGTACAGCAGTTGGAGCCCTACCATTTGGTTCACTCATCACTAAACTTCTTGGTTCTCAAGGAGTTATCGCTCCTCCTGGTGTTCCTACTCGAGTTCCTAAGGGTCCAATCAACAAAAAGACCCTAGCTCAGAGTTTTTCACATGCCTCAGTTCGAGATACAGAGGAGGGAGCAGAAGTTGGTGCTGGGTCATCTCGTCCTCCTCCGACCACTATGGATGATCTTGGCAGGATGATGCGAGAGATGCAGATGGATCTCAGGACTCGTGTTTCATCATACGAGGAGTTTACTACAGAGGTTCGTGGTAGACTTGGATCTCTCGATGCAGCGGTGCTGGGCGTACATAGAGATGTTCGAGATTTTCGAGCTTACTATGAGTCCCAGCTCACTTCTGATGATGAGCAGGAGTGATAGTTCGTGATTGGAGTTTATCTTAGTTGAGTGATAGTTTTTGTTTGACATTTTGATGTATTTTGTCTTAGTTGTACTTAGTACAAACCTACTTGGATATTATTGACTTGTTATGGAGGTATACATTTGAATGGTTTATGCTCTTTATCTTCTATCTCATTTCATTTGGATGATTATGCATTACTTTTCAAGTCCACCTTTGGCATTTCGAGCCAAAAAGGGGGAGAGTTATGATTAATGAATGTGTTAATGTGTTGGATGAGGTTATAAATGAGTGTATAAATGTTTTGGATGATGTTATGGAATGCTTAACCTGTTATGGATATAGTATTGTGGAATGGATATAGTATTGTGGAATTGTGGATGTTATGTTATACATATTTTCATTCTTCAAATATTTTATCCTATATTTTATTTCTCATGCTTCACAGGTTTTTGATTTAGCATGTGCAGGCAAACAGGTTATAAGTTTGGTGAATCATGACAAGCTAACATGTCAAAAGTCTTGTAATTATATTTTTGAGTCATGTAAAGGTCAATTTTCCATTTTTGAATCAATTGAGAAAATTTGAACCTAGTATATGAGTTAGTCTTGTTTTATCCCGGAATTGCCAAAGGGGGAGATTGTAAATCCCTAAATAGGTGTTGGCAAATTCCGTGATCATTAGATAGGTCATGTGAGTCGAGTCGTCGAGTCATGTTCAACTTGTCAGAAGAGAAGAGCTAAAGCTTAAAGAAGATTGAAGAAAGAGAAGAAAAAGCTCCTACTCTGGATCTAGACAGGTAATGGACTTAGAGAGCCCTACCTAGGTTGGATTTGGCTTAGATAACTCTAAACATACCTAGGAGGATAGTTTTAAACCTAACAAAGTTGTTTGATCTCATTTGAATCAAATAAAAATGAAATGAATCATGGTTTGAAAACAATTCTGTCTCAACCGATCACTCGGTATTGGGACCGATCGATCGGTGGCCTACCGAGCGATCAGTGGCTATCGACTGGACAAAAAGTTTGTATGGGGTATTTTTCCAGAGAGATGATTTATAACCGAGCGATCGGTCATTTGGACCGAGCGATCCGTTTTGGACCGAGCGATCGGTAGTGAGCACCGATCGATCGGTCCCCGTAAAAAGAATTTTTCTTTTTCTGGATTCTTTTTTTAAACCCTATATAAACAATTTTCTGGACACCTAATTCGCATCTTTGATATTTTTGAAAGAGTAGAGGTCTGAGAAACTCTTCTAGGGTTTTTCTTATTGCTTTTATTAGATCTTTGTTGATCCCTCCTCTTTCTTTGATCCTAGAGAATGCAAGTATAGATCTAAACCTTTCATCTTGCATTGTGTGATCTCAAATCTGTATGAGATCCCTCTAGAGTTTGAAATTTTCTAAATTGATTCACAACCCTACACCTTGTGTGTGTGTCCATTGTTTGATCTGGAGCCTTCGTGGAAGGAGATCGATCGTGTGTGATCGTGGTTTTGAAGTAGCTTGAAAAGATTTGGTCGGTGTGGAACCGAAGCTGCTACGGCGGAGATCGAACCTGCTGGTTCGTGGAAATCAAGAGTAAGAGTCTATACCTAGGAACGTCGTTTCTGTTTTGGTAAGGTCTTGTCTTGTACTTGATATCTTTTCATAGTGAAGTTTATTACTGAACAAGGTCCCGTGGTTTTTTCTCGTTAGGGTTTTCCACGTAAAAATCTTCTGTGTTTGATTTGTGTGGATTGTCTGATTGAATTGATCATTGATTTCTAAACATATTAATTGAAAAATTAAAATTGGTTAGAAATTATTAGATAGACCTATTCACCCCCCCTCTAGGTCTTAGAGATCATTGATCTGGATAAATTTCAAAAACCAAGCAAGATCCAAGCTCGAGCTTTTCAAGCAGAGAAGCCGGATCCAATTGGGAGTAGGACCCACCAATTAGTCAAGTCTCCGACTAGGCTCGTGATCCTCTCCAATTGTCACGCCCCAAAATCCCCCCTAGCAGAATTAAAAACTTTGGCACGTGACTTACTTGACTTAATCCATTTAATGAGCTTTAAAGGCATACAAAAATCTGAACTGAAAGTTTTCTCCAATTGAATAACATTTAATACATCAACTGAACATCAATTAAGATTACAACTAAACTGAACCTACACAATCTGAGTCATCCTCGTGACTCTCAACTCTTTAATTAAACATATCAAATCTAAATATCTCAATTTAAAAACTAAAACATAATAAACTAATTACAATCTCTCTGGAATTTAAACAATTTATAATAAACTAAAATCAAAATCCTATTCTTTTTCGGAATGATTACCTGTAAGATCTTCCTTACGTACTCCTCTTCAACTCAGGGCTCCTGCGTACAATTATTAAATCTCGAACCTGCCGACAACAACAGTCATCGGCTGAGTAACAAGTTACCCCGCGTATATATAAATTCCTAGCTAACAATATAACAATATTTAATACAAAACGTAATTTGGAATTTAACACGACAAGTAATCATATAAATAATTCAGAGTGCAAAAGCATAATTCAATTTCGATTCTTTCATGTGCTCACTTGTACTCATCTTTTTGTCTTATTACTTGATTTTTTCTTTTTTGATTTGACTTATCTTTCTTGTCTTATTTTTTTTCTTGTTTGTCTTACTTTTCTTTGAGATCTTTCTTAAAGCCAAATAACTAGTACCCTTCAAAACTTGTCTTGAAGTCAGGCACTAGCATCCTTATTTTATTTACCTTTTTCGTGAATAAATCAAACGACATACACTGTGCAATAACTTAAAATAACTTTTCCCCATATATTGGGTAGAGATTAACATATAACTTACCTTTCGAGATACCACTCAATATACACATTTTTCGGTGCATACGGCTTGTCTACACATTATCCGGTGTATACGACTACACATTATCCGATGTATACGGCTTGTCTACACATTATCCAGTGTATACAGCTTGTCTACACATTCGCCGGTGTATACGGCTGGTCTTGCCTTGATCATAAGTCTGTGAGTACTCGATTAGTGCAAAACTCAATCATGCAGTCATGTTTGTGTTCTTGTGTACTTGTATAATACTTATCATCTTGTTTATTCTTGTGCTCGTACATGTTTAATTTCGTAAATAAGTATAAGTGAAATAATGATGAATACGAATCATGCACCAATTTAAATATGCAGAATTTCTCATAGTTGATCAACATAAAATATAGGTCTATCAAGTTTTCGAGAATACAATGAGAGACAATTTTATTTATCATTTCTCTCAATATATATAATTGTAATCAAATTAATCTCATAGAACCCTAATTTATAACATATCATAATTTCAAGGCAAACTCATAATCATTCCATCAAATCCAACCATCATTCATTCCTCCATTCTCCGTCATATATAACCATAAATTCATTCCTCTTTCCCTTGTTGAATATGAATAATAAAAATTATAATAATATCTTTAACATAATCAATATATTTCACAAGAAAAACCATAATTAAGAAAACTTTCTAAGCATTATATATATATATATATATATATATTCTATAAGAAAGTCATCATTTAAATTACTTTCTAAACATCGGGTATATTTTCCACAAGAAAATCATGATCTAAAACACTCTCAATCATCATATGTATTTTTTTTATAAGAGTGTCATGATTCAAAACACTCTCTAACATCATGTGTGATTTTCATAAAGGATTAAAACATTCAAATCACGCTTAATCTTGTTTGTTCTTGTTTAGATCTATCTCTTTTACAATGTTTATATCAAAAATCTCTATATTGATAGGAAGGAACTTATATTTACCTCTCACGATCGCTTCCCTACGATCAAACGCTTGCGAATGGGATGGATCTAAGCCTCTTTGTCATTTTTCCTTGCAACACTATTGATCTCTCCTCTTGAATCTCTCCAAAACCTCTTTCTCTCACTCTCTTTTAGGTTTAGAAGGCCTTAGAAAACCTAATTCACGAGTATAAGGAGTATTTATAATGTTGGAAATCCTAGGGAAGGTAAAAAAAAGGTCAAAACATCATATTTTCTCGGAAAATCTCGTTCTGGGCGATCGATCGCCTGTGGTGGGCGATCGGTCGCCCTTTTTTTTTCGAAACCTATCTTCAGTATTTTGGCCATAACTTTTGAGTCAACTGTCAAAATTTGACGATTCAACTTGTGTTAGAGCCATCATTCGAAGGAGAACAACTTTCATGTTTTGTAAAATTTCTAATTCTTCTTTATTCATAAACCAAAATGCCCCTAAAGCTGACTGGTCTGCAATGGGTTGCGACGGCTCAGATTTGCAGCAGACCCGGTTTCAGAAATCTAACTTTTAACCTAATTCCGACTAAGAATCTAGAAAAATGATAAACATGAACCTTGAAGAAGATTCTAATACCTTTCCAAAAATTCAAGAATCACTCAATTTCGATTTGCGACGATAAAACTATGGCTTCTTCAAGTTGAGGTCATGTTAAGGTATCCCTTTTAATTCATATTTTAGGAACGTATGCATTTAAAATCGGGCACATAACTCAAGAAATTCATATCAATGACATTAAAGTCGATAAACTAAATTTTGGGTCTCTACACCAGTTATAACCGGCATTCGCTAGTCCAGTTATAACATGAGTCCAATACGTGTTCGAAAAATGGGCAGCAAAAATCGCCATTAGGAGCTCCCGTTACTCTTCCGTTCTTTTCAAAAAAAAAATCCAAAAGTCTCCAAAATCATCCAACTTTCCCAAACAGAAGGAAAACTCAAGTGAAGAACTCGCAAGCTCCATTCCGACGATTCTGTCAACCGGCGCCGGCGAGAACACAACTAACCGGCGATTTTCCTTTCCCCGCAGGTGAAAACCCTCTATTTCACCTTCTGCTCATTTCTGCTGGGGCTAGTCACTTTGTAAGTATAACTTATTTTTTTCTCTATTATACGAATTTTTATAACTTATTTTTTTCTCTGTTATAATAATTTTTTGTGGTTAATGGCTTTTTCTTGTTATGTTTGTGATTGATCTAGTTCATGGATGTTAAAACTTGTTATACTTAAAATATGCGTGTGGTGTTGCTGCTCGGTTGCTCCTTTTATTCTTCCATTTTTGGATTTTTTTTTTATTGGTTTTTGCTTGGTTGCTCCTTTTAATCATTTGCTTCTGAGTGTGTTGTCAATCTTATCTAACTATCAAGCTTAAAAAAAAAAAGAGATTTGGATTGAAAGCCAGTGCCTACGCCAAAACAAAAAAAAACAATGAGATTTGCATACTGAAGTGGCCAAACAAGTAAGATCCCTTGGATTGATATTCAGTGCCTAGGCAAAATGAGACCCCAAAGAAAAAAAAATACAGAAAGAGAGATTTGTCCAAGTGTATTGGCAGCTAAATCCCTCTTGCCTATCCAAGAGGGATTCATCTTCTCTTACCTGTATATTTATCCAAGGAAAGCTGAATCTCAGAACCTCCATTGAAGTGCATGATGTGATCAAAAGCCCATGTGGGCACATAGTTTCTACCAAATGGAACATCTACAGGTTTCCTTGGTTCAGCACCCGTTGTTGCAAAGGCCAATAGCAAGAAGCCTAGACATAGAGCCCACAGAAAAGAAGCCATATCTCTGTAGAACAAAAACAAAAATCACTATTGGATGATTCCTACCCAATAACTTCCATTGCCTTCATTTGACTGCCCAATAGAGACTTGAATTGGTCATTTAGTTCAGGATATCTAGTTATAGGGATGATTAGTTTTATCCTAATAACTATCTTGTTACTTTAAATATTGTTGGTTCATCAAACACTTTAATAATTTTTATTCCTATTAAGATTTTGAGAAATTTCCATAGTAATGAACGTGTTAAATAGGTATTCACATATCAACAAACTCAAGCAATCGGTGTGGATCCATATATGTATCAGCAATCCCATGGTGTTTCCATGATTCAACTCATGCTTCAGCAACTGCATAGTGGTAATGATTTAATTGTATTATCTTGCTATAATTAGGAGTTAAAACATCTAATGGTGGTCTTTGGATGCGTTTTAACTGTTCACTAAAACAATCACTTTTGATAGCAGGGAAATCACAGGAGGAAGCAATGAATGATTACATCACCAAGGTAGTAAAATAATTAAATCACCAATGTATTATTTTAGGAGTGGATCCATATATGTATCACCAAGGTGTGGATTCATTTGTATCAGCAATCCCATGGTGTTCCCATTATTATATTATGCAAGAGATTATTTTTTTAACTACCGTTTTTCCTGTTGCTAGATCTTGAATGTTAAGAGGTTGCATCTCATTCTTTAAGTACTTTGCAAGAATAACTTCTTATGGTGATGTTATAGTACTGACGACTATTCACTCCACATTTTCCCCCAGAAATGGCTTCGAAGTTGGATAAGATTAAAGATCCCAATAGACAAAGTAAACAGTTGGAGGAGTTTACAGGAAAGATGAGGGAATGCAAGCGGTGCATCACATATTTGTTGCTGGTCCTTGAAGGAAGTATTTATTGGGCTTTGCTACTCATACATGTTTTGAACTTGACGGTTGGGACGATTGCTTCCATTACTGACCAGAAAGACACCAAATTCTCCTTTAGGTGCTTCAACTGCAGTATAGGTAGAAGGAGCTGGTAAGGAAGAGGAACGATTGCAACTAACGTGGCTCCCTCAACTAAAGAGAATGAGAAGAGAGAATGTTGCCATCAAAATTAATTAGGAGGGCAATTATAATCGTTAGTGGGCTCATTATTTTTCTATATTTTTGCCATCAAAATAAATTAGGAGAGTAATTAAAATGGTTAGTTGGCTCATTAATTAGGAATGAAAATAATAGTTAGCAATTTAATTAGCAGACACATGGCAATATCTTATTAATCAACAAAGGAAAGTTTGTCATGTCAATAGACATGTAGCATCACCTTAAAGAGAGAATAGAGAGCATTGAGATATGCCACGTGGCACCAACCAGCATATAGTATTAGTATAGAAGACACATGGCAATATCTTATTGATCAACAAAGGAAAGTTTGTCATGTCAATAGACATGTGGCATCACCTTGAAGAGAGAATAGAGAGCATTGAGATATGCCACATAGCACCAATCAGCATATAGTATTGGTATAGATAGATATATACTAGCAAACACCCCGTGCTAGTACGAGAAAGAAATGATAAATTTGAGATAAAATCATTTATTCGCTATCACTTTAAATTATTATTTTTTTGGTTATAGAGGTAATCTAAACATGCACACATCAGACCTAATCTAAACACACTCACGTCACTTTAAACTTTGGGAAAGGGGTAAAAAGGTACAAACTTTGTTGTAAATGACATGAGACCTTCGGTAATAATAAAGTTATTTACCCCTAAAAAAGCAAAAGATTAATTTTTGTGGGAGATGGTAGCTGACCCAAAGAGGATCCTCTTATATGCATGATAAGGTGATATTCATGTCTAACATGCCACCATCAACTTTCAAGAAAAATCAGCATGTATAGTACCACTCCCATTTAGACAGAGTTACAAATATCTTTTTATAAATGTTTAATCGATTCTCAGTTACTGATGCTACCACAACGGTTGAGAATTTTTTGGTTAACCATAAGAACACACACTAAACCCAACACACCCACAAGGACTGAGATTGAGGCTTGCAAATTTTATCTTTTATCCTTAGTGGTGGGGACTCCGCCAACTCTTACTCGCCCAATACCAGAAACCGTAATGGGTTTGCTAAAAACCACATTTCTCACCCACAAAACCACTAAACACCACCAATAAACCACTTTTTAGTTCCCTCTCTCACTAACCATTAAACTCTTATCCAAAAACAAATCATCACCCCGAAATATCGTCAAAGAAGAAAAATTCTTGATTATTCTAATTCTTATCTTCTTCCATTAAAAATCAAAGGTAGTACAGGACTTTAGACATCTTCTTTAAAACAATTCCGGGTTGCACTATATAAGTGCAAAAATACAAAGACATGGCTTTAATTGGAAGATCAAACAACCCCTTTAGAGATGTAAGAAATCAACGATAACATTCATAAAAGAAAATATCCAGAGATAGAGGTTACAACAGTAGTAAACAATATTAATTCTATAATTTCTCAGGATACAATCTATTCCTTTTTTAAAGGAAAATTTTAAAAATTGGAAAAAATTGAAATTTCCGTATTTGTGGGCCATGTTCCCAAATCTCAGAGATAGTTCAAGTACTTCTCTCAGAAGGAAGATCAAGCACTATCATAGAGGGATGCCGTGGTGATAGTTGAACCCAACTACGTAGGAGTTAGAGTTGCTCTGTATCACACTTGGGCATGGACATCTGTTAAGTCCCCGATCGATCATCGCGATCTTAGCCAGCATTGAGGATTCATGTACTCCCACAATGAGGATTCAACTACATAAAAGATTCATCCCTATCTTCTCCTATTCATAACAGAGCTGAATGTTTTAGAAACACATTTCGATTAGGATTGTGGTACCTCTATTCTCTTTTTATAGTCATACTTGAAGAAATTAATACCCCTGAATTGCTTTTCTAAAAAAAGTATAGGAGAGGGTATAATTATGGAAATAATAGAGAAGGAAGGTAATGCATTGTCTATCCACATGGCTTAGACGTTTAAAGGGATTTCCCTTCGATAGGTTAGCGGGAGAGATAACTTAGGAGAATTAAATGGGATTTACTTCTTAGGCATTACAGATAGAGAGGGATTTGTAAAGTTTCTAGTAGAACTCCAAGATAGAGGAGAGGGGTGTGTTGGATTTAGTTGGGGTGATGAATCAAGAGAGAGAGTGTCGTATGGAATTCAATAACATTAACACCTAAAATGCCTACTTTAATATTAACCCCTCTACAATTGTTCACAAATAGTCTCTAAGGTCGTCAATGTCCACTCACCTTATTTGGTTTCACTAGTAGTAATAATAATAATAATAACAATAACAATAATTTGGGAGATTAATGAGGGGTGGGGGATTAATGAGAGGAATTATTGAGAGAGAATTCCTAAACTTTAGAAATGTGTGTGAGTATGAGATTAATGAGAGTGGAAAGTTATTGAGAGAACTCTTAGAATTGAAGACCCTATGTAAGGGGAAGATTGTGGGTCCCACCAGTTGAATTTAATTTGATGATGTGGCCTCACAAATAAAGAAGAGTCCTACATGGCATCAAGATAAAGGATTAGGTGGCATCTATAGAAACACACTAACTGTGTTTTATAGTAACTAGCAAAACCCCGTGCATTGCACGGGTAGTGACATATAAAGAGATAGCTATAAAAAAATGGAAACATTTACATAGCCAAGTTCTTTCAGTGGCAGTCATGGCGAAATCAGGTGGTTGAAGTAGTTAACTACCAAAAACAATGTAATCAATCCAACTATAAGAATCATGTTTTCCTGCTGATTGAATCAAGGCAATAATCCTGTGAAATACCATATTGTTTAACATTTGGAATAGTACCAAATAATTTTTTTTAAAAAGGACAAAAAGAATGACAAGAACTAATGTGGTAGAAGCATATGCAAATTGGTTATACACATATCATGCATGAAAATTGGAAGCATATAAACTAACCAAAGATAAGACTTACAACTTTCAATTATATTTAGTAAGAATAGAACATGTTCAACCAGTTCGCAAAGGTCCAACGGTAAGCCGACCAACCCAAAAAAATTGCAAAACATTCGCCGGACACTATTACTTGCCATTTACCTCAAATTGCTCTGATTAACTCGGGTGAACCAATTATCAAAATCTACAGAGGAATTTACTCAAGTCTTTAATCAGTGAAATGCTTAGGAATAGAGATCAATTAGTAAGAGTTTTAATCAGAGACGTCATTTAATAGTCTGTAAAATAATGAAATCAATACATAGCTAGGCCACTGTATTTCAGTTCCAGCCATTCTCATAGACCAAATGTATATGGTATCAGTAATTAAAAACTAACTGTATCAAAGTACAATCATATAAACTGTTTTTTTCGTTCTAAAAAAGATTCAAACTCAACTTAAATTCGAAGCAAATAAAAATATATTAATGACTACGAAGGGCAATGCACTATTTCCAAAAGTTGGATCACTGAAGTCTGGATAGACAAAGTTGCTATTACAGATGACCAAACATTTATAAAGTATATCAAATTCTTATCATGAGCATGAAGTAGTAAGGAAGAGCATCTGCTGCACCTCCAGCAGGCAAGGTTCCACCTATCGGGATTGATGCAACTACCTCCTCTTAAAGATCCTCCCTTGGCACAATGTCAACAATAAATCAAAGATATTAGTCATTGTGATTGTTGCTGCAATATCATTATTTTGGAGCATCTTCCATTTGATAGTCTCTGTGTGATTCCATGAATGCAATGTCAACTCTAAGATGAACATCTCACAAGCCCTTGCAAATATGACCGGAGCCTCAGCTGATATCATCCTTACATCCTCTTTTGCCTTCATAATCTTCATGATCCTTGCCAAGGGTAAACTATGTTTCTTGAAAACAGTAACTTGCTAGATTTCTTGGTAATGGTTTGCCGATAAAAGTTTGAAGTTGTTGCTGCTGTTGTTGTAGTTGCTGCTATAAGTTACTCGCATTGTGACTGTTTACATCTCAAACCCCAATGATCATGGACTCTAGATCAGATAATATGGTTTCCTCACTCGATTGGGCTCTAATTTTAATGGCAGGCAAAATGAATTTCTGGAGAAAAATGTTAGAAGCCTTTAAATGGTCAAAGCAGTACTGTTGAATGCATATATAAATGACATGGAAACAAAGTCTTATATAGGTAATGCACAATTCCAGAATTAAACTTGATGTATTTCAAGTAATATGGGCGTGATTAAGAATAGTCAGGTCGAAACTTTAGTAATGACAAGAATGAGAAGGGACCATAGCCCTTATATCTATGTCGTGCCTTAAATTGAAGATTAGGCAGGACCAAGGGTCTGTATGCGCAACTCAAGTCTACGCTTATGTCAAACATCATCTGTCACAGCATTGATAGGTATCAATATGACCCATGATTCACAATTCAGTAGAAGTGAATTATAAGTAAAATGGTATAAATCATTAATAAAATCTAGCAAAGAACCAGCCACCTTATATCTTAAGTTGTGCAGGAAAAAGACACTCTTGAAATCGTGACTCCAACCCATGAGGTTTGGGTTGCAACATGGAGTGCCATCCAATTGGGTTTACTGCTACATACCTTGGTGAGCCAACTGTATCCTCGAATGTTGCATGCTTCAGCCCCTATATAAGCAGTATAATTTTTTTGTTTAAAATATAAGCCATGTCTTGAGAAAGCAAGAAGGAGGATTTTTTTGGACTGGATATTTACAACAGACCGGTCAATCAATTTATCTTTAAAGCATGTGTGTATCCTGGACCCATATGATTTTTTCATTATTTGATGCAAACGGAGTGCATGCCATATAGTTAAGAAAGAAAATGCTTCTTATTGTAATACATGAGATAATATCAAATGTAAAGTTTAGCATTGGTTGAGGTTACTGATCCAATGGATTCATTAGCAGGTGGCATGATGTTAAGATCATGCTATTAATTTCCATTTCGTTGGGTGATCTGATTCATTGGGTGAACAAATGAAAAAAATTTGCATGGAGGAATTTTGAATAGTTGAAATGCTTAGGAATGGGATAATGTAATAATAGTATTGAACAAAAGCCAATCTATTTTACTCCTTAAAGAAATGAAATCAATACAGTAGAGTTAGGCCTCTTTCTTCGACCCATCCCCATAGCCGAACGGATATGTTAGTAGTAAACACTATCCATATGAAAGTTCAATCATATAAATTGTCTCTTACTAACATCTATAAACCCATACTTAGAACTAAACTTTCAAACAAATGAAAAGATATTTATGACTACATATGGTGTGCAATATCCCTAGAAGTTTGAACTATGGAGTCTATATAGACGAAGTTGCCCGCTGATAATTGTCTCTGCCGCCTACTTCTAGGATTATTGGTCACCATCTAATCATAAAATTCATATGGAAATTATCTATATTCATAATTAAAGCATTTGGAAAATGATTTACCTAGAACAACTGGAGTATGACACAGTGATATGAACGTCCTGTAATAGTTGACATATACCATGTGGATGTTCAAATGTCGGTTAAATCCTCTCATACAGTTCCCCCAACCATGAGTTATTACACCTAGCCGTGCCAATTTCTTTTGAAAAATGCATCTTAATGTCATGTCCATCTGCATATATTAGATAGTTAAATAATTTAATTTATGAATGAAAAAATATTGGAGAAAAATAAAGTAACAATATGAATCATATTTTAATAATCTATACCTTGCTTGTTGTTAATTGTTAGCCGTAAGCATGATTGTGTAGTAATTTAATTATACATGTCAAGAAATGTAAACATTGATAAAAACAATACAATTCTCTAATAGAGGATCCAGTAAATCTATAAAAGAATTACTGAATTGACCAAGATAAATACATAGTGACAGCAGATTTTTCCTTCTCTTTACATGTATTCAAGATGATGGTTAATGAATTGACCAAGATAAATAATTCAATATATATAATCATTAATGAACTAAGCTTTGCGGGAATTGTTCTCATTTAGGGGAATTCATGACTAATGTACGATTATTGTTCATATATATAAGCATTGTGAACTAAGTTTAGTAGATACAAATCATTATGAAAGGATAAGAGTCCAATTTTCAGATTTATTGATATTTGAAGTCATAAAACGTCATATGTCGCCAAGAGGATGCTTTGCAGTAAATGAACGGGCATCAGATGAAACACATTAATAAAAAAGAGTATGTAAAGTTTGATAAAAAGAAAGTAGTACCTACCCAATGCAAAAGAAACATCAAAGAATGCAGAAATTGGTAGCAGCTATCGACAAATCAACCAAACATTGCAGATCTACTATCACCATCATCTAATTAATCTAGATCCAAATCCAATTATAACCTAGCTTGTTCTAAAAACAAAAGCCAAATTTTCCCAATCAATGAATATTCCCTAAAATTCAACCCTAGATAAACAAATGCTAATACTAACAATTATCATAAAATTTACAAAGAAAACACAAGAAGGTCAATTGAAATAAGCATTTTTTAAGGGCACACCTTGTAAGAATCATCATGTTGGGTCCGACCCAGTCACTCAATTCCTTCTTTGAGTCGCTCTACCTCTTCTTCTAAGTTCATCATCCATCTATGAAATTCCACTGCATGGGTTTGTATTAAAAAAAAAGGTAGGAAAAGAAATCTTTAAACTAATAATTGGTTAACTACATTAAAAAAAAAAAAAAAAAAAATGGAAACTACATATGAAGGTAGGAAAAGATCTCTTTAAACTAATAATTGGTTAACTATATAATTGGCAAACACATATGATCAAGGAATTTGGGTTTGATAATTCTGACTAATGGAGACATTGTAATTTAGTACTACACTCTATTTCCTTTTAAACATGATGTCAAAGGTAAAAGCTTGTCTAAGATACTGATAACAAATATTTAACTAATAAAAAAAGGCTTATCTAAGACATATTGTACAGGGGGGACTTCTTAGCAAAGGAAGTGAAGCAATCTGCAGTACGTGACTTCCACAACTTTCCTCTTCTTGACATAAGCTAGGTATTGGGCTTAAATGGGGGATTCACACAAACAGTGAAGACGAAGGAGTGAATGAGAGAGAGGGGTGGGCACCACTTTGATTCTTTAATTGGGAGGAATGATTTTAAAGCATTGACGTGGCATTTCTAATTGAAAAAGTATCATGTGGCAGTAAAGAGGAGTGCCACATCAAATTCATTTTTTTTTAAAAAATTCTTGTCAAAATCCATGTGATGTTTCATGAATGGTTCAAGATCTAAGGAAATGACCTTAGCAATGGTGACTACAGAGTGGTGGTAGTTTTGGCTGAGGTGGCAGTGGTGATGGTTGTGAATGATATGGCAGTAACAGTTGTGGAGGTGACAATAGAGATAGTGGCTGTAGTGATGGTGGAGGTAGAGGTGGAGGCAACAGTGGAGGTGATGGTGTGGTGGTAATGGTGGCGACAGTAGATGCGATGGCGGTGATGGTAGATATAGTGGTGGAGGCATTGTGGAGTTGATAGCAAACTTGGGACGACACAAATGGGAAGAAAATTTGGAGTTTACTTAACTTATCGTAAATCTAAGTTACATGTACCTGTTCTATAGAGTTAGCCATCATATGATCCTTGGAAAACTCCCGAGATTCATAGTCCTCTCTTAGATCTAATGTAATTAGGCAGGGTTTTTCAATTCATATGTAAGTGGAAGGATATGGTGGAAAGCAAAAAATTTTTTTATTTGCATTATCAAACCTAACAAATTAATAAACCCAGTTAAAACACAATGGAGCTACTTAGTTTTTACCCATACCAAATTCAAACACAAAAGCATCAACAATATCCAAGAACATTCATTTTTTTTCTTCTCATTAGCCCATTAGGCTGTGTTTGTTTACGTGGAAAATGGGATGGAAACAACTTCCCTCCATTCTGAGGGGAAATTTTTTCCTTATATATATGATGGAAAACATTTATTTTGGGGAAAACTCCTCTAAAAAAACTGTTTTCCAGGACGACAAACACGATAAAATAAACTTTTCCTCTTGAAATCATTTCCATGATCTGTTTTCCTTGCAAACAAACAAAGCCTTAGGGAAAAAGCAAAATAAACACTAAGATTGCACTTATTCTCCCTCTAATCTACGGTGCATTGGTAGAGAGAAAAATCATCACCATCCATCAACCTGAAACGTTGTAAAGATCAATCCTCGACTAATAAGGGGACAAATCCGTGGAGAAGATGGACATTGGGCGCAATGGGGAGATGAATCGAAGAGAGAGGTCGTTAGGAATAGTGGAAGCGAAGGGAAGATGATGAGAGAGATAGATTTGAAAGATGAAGGGGTAGAAAGAGAGAGAGAGAGAGAAGGGGTGTACTGTCTTTAATCTCACACAAACACAAACGATCTCTGTAAGACTAGAACATTAGAAAAATGAATAGAGAAAAAAATCATAAATTCAACAAATGAAATATTATTTTTATTTTCAGAATGCAAAATTATAAAAACCCAGAAAAATAGAAGAAATTGAACCCCAAATGAGTCAAAACACACCTGCAATCTCGAATTCATGGATGATGAAATCAGTGACGAGATCTATAGGCGTTTTGGGTGCCCTGAAAAATCAGGAAAACCCTTCCCATTTATCGGCGTCGCGGGGATGAAACTTGCAATGGACCATTTAGGCTCCCGCTCGAGCTCGTGTTGCAACCGGAAAAGCTCCCAACTGTGGACATCGTCTACAGAGAACCAGCCTAAATCCATGTGTTCAAGAATCAAACCAAAAAAAACCCAAATCAGAACTCTGGCATGAAAACCCCAATAATGGAAAACACAACACATATCAGACCCAAAGAGAGTCATTTGGAGTTATATAGAAAAAAGAAATATCGAAGAGAAGGAAGAGGAAATGTTTCAGTTTGGGTAATGGATGGAGACCATTTTTATAGATTTTATAAGTGAGGAGAAGGGGCGGGGGAGATGGATCTGGTTTTTTTTTCGTGAATTAATGAAGGGAAAGAAGAAGAAGGAGGAAAAATGTTTGGAACCAGAGGGAAGAATGGGGGAGATGTATCTATCAAAATGAGAAGAGGAAGGGGTGAAGGAGGTCTTAATAGTGGGAGCAAAACCGGCAATGAAGAAGACGAAAAAAGGGCAAGAAGAAGGAATCAGATAGGAAGAAGATGAAAGGGCGAGAACTGGGTAGATGCGTATTGGGAGCGGGTTAGGAAGAAGAAGAATAAGAAGAAAGGGCGTGAACAAAGTATTGGGAACGGGTTGGTAACTCTTGTGGGACCCACATTAAAGTAAATTGTACAACCCATGGCAATAATAAATGGTACGACTATGTGGCAAGAACTTACCCTTGGTTGCCAAGAAAATAAATGAAAATATGGAAAAGAAAAGAAAATTGGATAAGACTCAACTAAGAATTGTATTAGAAATTCAAAATTTTTTTTTCTTTTTCATGTTTTCACCTATTTTCTCGGCAACCAAACATAGCATTAGGGTCAAATTTGAGGATTCTGTAGGTATCCACATGGATACCAACAACTATATAAGAGTGGTATGATAGTATAGATAGATAGATAGTATAGATAGATATGGAATGTATTAGAAGCGCAAATCGTAATATTATGCTCTAGGCCCATGCTCTCTCTCTCTCTCTCTCTCTCAAACTGAGGCTAAATCAATGAAGCAAAGCTTTCAATCTCATGTGCTTCTCTTCTTTCTCTTCATCCCAAAGAATTAGCTTCAGCTTCTTCTTACTCCCTTTTGTGGAGTTTCTCAATACCTCTCAGGATACACCGAGTGGGTAGCTAGTAAGGTTGTAATGGAGTTAACAAGCAAAATCCGAAAACTCTCTCTCGAAGATAACAACAAGTTCATCCTCCTGGAGGACGATTTCGTGAAAGAAGCCCAAACGCAATGCAAGTGGAGTCTGTTCGGGAAATTATTGACGGATCACCCCCTTAATTATACCGCTGCAAAATCCACTATTACTAAAGCATGGCGTCTGAAGAATGGAGTTCATGCAGTTGATCTCCCAGAGGAGGTGTTTTTGTTCAAATTTCAGACGGAAGTGGACCTCCGGAAGGTGCTCATGAACGAACCATGGTCTTTCAATGGTCATCTTTTCCAGCTAACGCGATGGCCACCAGACTGCACACCCCAAGACATTCTCTTCACCCACACTCCTTTTTGGGTCCAGTTGCATGGATTACAGCCAGAACTAATAACTCCGGGAACGGGACTTAAGCTGGGCAGGGATATTGGGGAGGTATTGGAAGAGGATAGTCAGAAAGGGGACCAGATTCGAGGGAAATACGTCCGAGTGAGGATTTTGGTCAATACTCGGCAACCATTGCACTACCAGATTAGATTATTTCGGCAAGATAAGGAACTAGTCACGATTGAGGTTTGGTACGAGCAACTACCCACTTTCTGCTTCTGGTGTGGAGTTCTGGGTCACAACGACAAGTGGTGTGAGGCAGCGATGGAGAGCTTAGAGGTTCAGGAATTAGCAGAAGGTGCCTTTGGACCCTGGTTGAAGGCAGATTTTGTGCACACTAACCACGCTAGTTGTCCCTAGAGAGGCTCAGATGGCCAAATCTTGAAGAACCAAGGGATACATTGTAGGAGTTTTCGGGTTCTTCGCTGAGGAAGATGGATACGGACGGGTAGGGGTGCAAAGCATACAGGGCGGCTGGGAGGCGTGCTAGTATCGTGGGAGAGGAGGTAGGCCTGCACACCAGAACATTCGGCTCAGAGAGTGGTACTTTATTGGACGCGTGTCTGATTCATTCGCTGCATGACAAGAGCAAAGGAAAATCGCCATCTCCAGCTCGAGTAGGGTTCAGCTACGTCGCCCAATTCAACATCTTTTTTGGGGGCCCAGTCCGAGGGATCTCCACCCATATCGGGTGTAGCCCGGGTCCGAAGTGATCTCAACGCGTTTCCATTATTTAAAAAGCAACCGGAGGTTAAAGACCTGCACTCTATAGGCCCAAGGACCCTTTCCAGCCCTTATCCCACTTCTCTCTCAGGGGTTAAGAGGGCCCAAGGAATTCTTAAACTGACCTGTCATTGTCGGGAGAAGAAACAGAGGCTCAGTCAGCCACATCCTTACCAGATGGATTCATTTCAGAGCGAGGAATCATCCCCTCCACCGGGATTTCACATTCCTATTCACAGCCAGGGACACCCTTACTCGGACGTTGCCCACCTTGTCTTCGTGTCACCCTATCATATTGAGAGGAGAGATGTTGCTGGATCCGGGCAGAAATTTGAGAAGGTGGCGGCTGACAAGGATCAGCCCATCCCAAAACAATGAGTATCATTAGTTGGAACTGTCGGGGAATCGGGCAATCCTTGACAGTCCGAGCTCTACGGAAACCCGAGCTTTTATTTCTCATAGAAACCACAGCTAAGTTGGTAAAGTTGGAGCATTTGAATCGCAGTTTAAAGTTTGATCACATGTTGGTGGTGGATTCGCAGGGACTATCCAGGGGCCTTTGTGTGTTTTGGCGTCACCCCTGGGTGGTTAGTTCTCAATCTACAAGCAAAAATCTGGTGCATTTAACGGTTCAATCACGAGTTGGTGGGGAGCCTTGGGATATTTCTTAACCTACGATCCAGCAAAGGAGAGGTTTAGGCGACCCTTATGGGAGGAGATGTCGATGATTAGGCCTTTATCTCCATCTTATATTTGGATGGTGGATTTTAACGAGATCCAGTACAGCCATGAAAAGAGTGGTGGCATCCCAAAATTTCTGTCTCAATTTATAGTGTTCCATTCTTTTTATTCAAGCTCAGGGTCTTATGGACCTGGGATTCTAAGGCCATCCTTTTACTTGGTCTAACTTCCGAGCAGGTCAGGACAATGTTCAAGAGTGTCTCGACCGAGTTCTCAACTTGTAGCATGGAGACAGAGGTTTCCTTATGCAACGGTTTATCACCTCCCTATGTTTGCATCGGATCACAGCCCGATCAGATTATTCCTACAACCTAATGGAGTGTGGAAGAAGCGGAGCTTTAAGTTTAAGGCCATGTGGGTTTCAGAGGAAGAAAGCTCTCAAGTCATTGCTCAAGCTTGGCACAAGCAGGTGTCCGAATCCAGCATGTTTAAATTATGTTGGCTACTCAATTTTTGCCGGATGAGGTTATCCCAATGGAATTGGGAGGTGTTTGGCAATATACATCAGAGAAAGGAGGCCTTACTTCAAAGTTTTTATGAGGTCCAGAGGGACCAAGCTGTAAATCCCTAAGTAGGTGTTGGAAAATTCCGTGATCATTAGATAGGTCATGTGAGTCGAGTCGTGTTCAACTTGTCAGAAGAGAAGAGCTAAAGCATAAAGAAGATTGAAGAAAGTGAAGAAAAAGCTCCTACTCTGGATCTAGAAAGGTAATGGACTCAGAGACCCCTACCTAGGTTGGATTTGACTTAGATAACTCTAAACATACCTAGGAGGATAGTTTTAAACCTAACAAAGTTGTTTGATCCTAGTTGAATCAAATAAACATGAAAAGAAAAATGGTTTGGAAAAAATTCTGTCTCAACCAATCGCTCGGTGTTGAGACCGATCGATCGGTGGCCTACCGAGCGATCGGTGGCTATCAACTGAACAAAAAATTTGTATGGGGTATTTTTCCAGAGAGGTGATTTTTAACCGAGCGATCGGTTATGAGCACCGAGCGATCCGTTTTGGACCGAGCGATCGGTAATGAGCACCGCTCGATCGGTCCCGTAAAAAGAATTTTTATTTTTCTGGATTCTTTTTTTAAACCCTATATAAACAACTTTTTGGAGACCTAATTCGGATCTTTTGTTTATTTTTAAAAGAGTAGAGGTCTGAGAAACTCCTCTAAGGTTTTTTCCTCTTGTTCTTTTAGATCTTTGTTGATCCCTCCTCTTTCTTTGATCCTAGAGAATGCAAGTATAGATCTAAACCTTTGATCTTGCATTGTGTGATCTCAGATCTATATGAGATCCCTCTAGGGTTTGAAACTTATTAAATTGATTCACAATCCTACACCTTGTGTGTGTGTCCGGTATTTGATCCGGAGCCTTCGTGGAAGGAGATCGATCGTGTATGATCGTGGTTTTGAAGTAGCTTGAGAAGATTTGGTCGGTGTGGAACCGAAGCTGCAACGGCGGAGATCGAACCTGCTGGTTCGTGGAAATCAAGAGTAAGAGTCTATACCTAGGAACGTCATTTCTGTTTTGGTAAGGTCTTGTCTTGTACTTGAAATCTTTTCATAGTGAAGTTTGTTGCTGGACGAGGTCCCGTGGTTTTTTCCCGTTAGGGTTTTCCACGTTAAAATCTTCTGTGTTTGATTTGTGTGGATTGTCTGAGTGAATTGTTCATTGATTTCTAAACATATTAATTGAAAAATTAAAATTGGTTAGAAATTATTAGATAGACCTATTCACCCCCCCTCTAGGTCTTAGAGATCATTGATCTGGATAAATTTCAATTGGTATCAGAGCTTGTTCACTAATAAGGCTAATCCCTTAAGTGTGATCCTGTATTATCCGTGATCATGAGTACTCTAAAAAAAGGTGGATCCGTCTCTCGTCCCCCACTTTTTGATGGGAATAATTATGCATACTGGAAAGCTAGAATGAGAACCTTTCTCAAATCAATTGACGAAAGAATTTGGATGTCTATACAGAATGGGTGGACTACGCCCATAAAAACTGTAGGTGATTTGACTGTCGTCAAATATTCTAATGAATGGACCAGAGAAGAGCTTGAGTCAAGTGGATGGAACACTAAAGGTCTCAATGCTATCTTTACTGCAGTCACTGCTGAGGAATTCAGACGAATTTCTTCATGTGAAACAGCAAAGGAGGCTTGGGACATTCTTGAAATTACCCATGAGGGTACTACCACTGTTAAAATCTCAAAACTCCAAATGTTAACCACCAAATTTGAATATTTAAACATGGATGATAATGACACTTTTGATGAATTCTATGCAAAACTTAGTGACATTGTCAACGCTAGTTTCAATTTGGGTGAAAAAATATCTGAGTCCAAAATAGTTAGAAAAGTCCTTAGATGGAGTGAACCAACCAATTCCTCAATCTTCAGAGAGTCAACATTTTTACTCTCTTCGATTGCAGTGATGGAGTTATGAATGAGGAAGAAATGGCTCTCTTCGTTAAAAAATTTCAAAAATTTTTTAGAAAGAAAAAGAGGTTCAATCCCAAACAGGGAGGAAAATCTTTTGAGAAGTCAAAGTCTAAGCCCTGGGAAAACAAGAAAAATTCCAAGAGTGGCGACAAGAAATCCCAAGGTGTTCAATGTTATGAATGTCATGGCTTCGGTCATATTTCACCTAACTACCCTAACAAGAAGAAGAGTAAGGGCAAGGTGATGAATGCCTGTTGGGATGACAGTGATTCCGAGAATGAAGAATCGAACAGTTCCTCTTCAAGTGAAGATACTGGAAATCATACGGCTTTCACTGTTTCCCTTTCTGGGATTCTTGAGACTACCTCTGCGGTTGATGAAAAGGATAAAAGTGATGAGAGTGTTCATACTAAGTCTAGTGATGACATACAGAAGAGTCAAACTGACTCTGAAAGTGATGAAGATTTGAAAACAACTTATGATAAGTTGTATGCTGAAAGTTTGAAGCTGACTAAAACAAAAATCTCTTTGAGCAAAAAACTCAAAATCATTCAAAATGAAAGAGATACTTGTAAACTAGTAGCAGAAGAGAAGAGTGCTCTAGTTAGTCAGTTGGAAAATGAAAAAGAAGCATTTGTTATGAAAGTTCAATGTCTTTTGGAAGAGAATGTCTCATTGACTAATGTGGTCAAAAATTAGAAGTTGAAAGAGACACTTCCATGAAAGAAATTGAAGAGTTAAGAACTCTGCAAATGGAGCTGGAAACTTTTAAAGACTCTCTTGTTGATAAGGTGAAATTTCTTGAAAAAGAACATCAAATTACCCTTAAAGACAAGACTGACTTGATTCAGAAGGTCTATACTCTTAAAAAAGAAGTAAGAATGTTTGGTAACACTAGCTGCCTAGATGAATTAGTTAGAAAATATGGGTCAAATTCGAGTAAATCTGGGATAGGACATGCTGACACACCAGCTGGTCCTTTAGCTGTTGGTACAATGGCTAGTGCAGTGTTTGAGCCAATACATTCTGATCCTAAAGTGAATCTACCTTCTACATCAAGCACTAAGGCTTATACAAATTTTGTAAAGCCTAGAAATACAGCTCCTAGAGTGAATGCTATGAGGAATCAAATTCCTTTCAGAAGAAATCCTCCTCCTCTCCCAAGATTCATACCCACATGTCACTTTTGTGGTGTGAGAGGTCACATTCGACCAAATTGTAATGCTTTTAGGAAAGCTCCCCAAAATGGTTCATGGAACCAAAATCAAAGTCAAGGGACTCTTCAAAGGCAGATTCAGGTTCTGGCTGAAAAGTCTAGAATATTGAGCGAAGATGTTAATAGAATTGCTCAAATCTCTATGACAAGAACTGGTCAATTTATTCCAAATAATTATTCAAGAGGAAAGAATTTGACTAATCAAAAAGCTAGAACTGAACAAAACAGGAAAAGGTCAAGGAGGACAAAAAGGAAAAAGGTTTCTAATACACAGTTTAATGATCAAAGATCTAAACAAAGTTTAAAGACTGTGTATGTAAGAAAGGATGACCTTAAGTGCTTCGTCATTCACACTGCCTTGAAAACCCAAAACACAGAAATGTGGTACTTCGACAGTGGGTGTTCTCGGCATATGACAGGTAACAAGTCCTTATTTACTCAATTTGAGGACTGTCCAGATGGGACTGTTACATTTGGTGATGGAAGCAAGTCTTTAGTCAAAGGGAAGGGTATCATCGATTCACCAGGCATACCAAAATTGAAAGATGCCTTGTTTGTTGAATGACTGAAAGCTAATTTAATTAGCATAAGTCAACTATGTGATGATAGCCATGCTGTGCACTTTACCCAAAATAAATGCTTAGTCATTAATGGTAAAGGTAAGTGTGTTCTAGAAGGGTTGAGAACCACTGACAATTGCTACGGTTTAATTCGCAGTCCTAATCCCTCAAATGTCTGTTATAAGACTAAAATTGAGGAGGTTGATTTGTGGCACCGAAGACTAGGTCACATGAACTTCAAAGACCTATGTAAAATCTCTAAGCAAGAGCTTGTAAGAGGTGTTCCCAAACTAGGAAAGCCTTGTACTACTGTGTGTGGGCCATGCCAAATTGGTAAACAAATTAGAACCCCACATAAGAAGACTTCAAGTATTGCTACTTCATATCCACTGGAATTAATTCATATGGATCTTATGGGTCCTATAAGAACTGAAAGCCTAGGTGGAAAGCGACACATCCTAGTCATGGTTGATGATTTCTCAAGAATGTCATGGGTGACATTTATAAGAGAGAAATCCGATGCTTTTGACAATTTCAAAAGTATTTGCTTGAAAATTCAAAATGAGAAAAGATGTCCAATCACTCGAATTCGAAGTGATCATGGGAAGGAGTTTGAAAACTCTAAGTACAACGACTTTTGTGATGAGTCGGGTATCAAACATGAATTTTCTGCACCTATTACACCTCAGCAGAATGGTGTAGTAGAGAGGAAGAACAGGGTTCTCCCAGAGATGGCTAGAGTTATGCTTCATAGCAACAATCTAGCTTCTCATTTCTGGGCTGAGGCAGTTAACACTGCTTGCTATATAGTTAATAGAGTTTTTGTAAGACCTGGAACAAGGAAAACCCCATATGAGTTGTGGAATAACAAGAAACCCAGTGTCAAGTACTTTCGAGAATTCGGAAGTAAATGCTATATCCTTAAGGATAGAGAGCAACTGGTCAAATTTGAATCCCGGAGTGATGAAGGGATATTTCTTGGATATTCCACCAACAGTAGAGCTTATCGAGTGTACAACTTGAGAACCTCTACGATTATGGAGTCCATAAATGTAGTTGTGGATGACTCCGGTGTTGAAAATGTGCAACTTGAGGATGATGAAAGTGCTGAAAATGAAAATGTTGAAAATGTTTCAACTCCACTTATTAATAAGCAATCATCTCCATCAAAACCTACACATTCTAGGGTCATGAGTCCTCACACCCCTGTGAACGCCAAAATTTACCGCCCTTCCTCCCCTCTCAACTCTAAGTGTCGAATATAGGTCCGAGAGTAGAGGAATAACGCTAAATTTCTTTTTAAGAGTCGCCACCTACTTAGGGGAAGTAGGATCCCGAAATAATCCAAATGAGGGGGGTCTACGGTCCAAAATAGTCTAGGTAAGGGATCCCTTTAGGTCCTGGGGAAGGGGTTAGGCACCCCAGGACCTCCATCCGATGACGGTAACCTACTCATTAGGTCTAAATCAAACATAAAAAAAAATCACTTAACATTTCCTAAAATTTATTAATTTTGCTAATCGAAATCAAAAAGGGGTGTAAAAAAGTTTATTTTGGTTGGGGTCGAACCCTGATTGGGCTGCCTACTTATCCGGTTAGTCGGAATCAGACCCTCATAGTAGTTCGGGGTCCGTGACTGTCTTTATACTCGTTTCGGAGTGTGGTCACTTCCAACTCGTGTTTGAGTTGGGGAGGGGAAGTGGAATGAGATTTATGAATCTCACTCCGGGATATGGCAGCGTGACTAGGTGCTCGTGGGGGAGCTCTAGGGGGCGTTCATTTATTAGGGTAAGTCTTTTTTGCATTTTGGGGGTTTTTAAATGTTTTTGTTATTTTGTGTTTTCTGATTTTTTTGTATTTTAATTTTGGCAAGTTTTAACTAGTCAAGGCTATCCTAAGTGCCCAAGGTAGGCAAAAGGAAAATAAAGTCTAAATGATTTTAATTATCTTAAAGGCAAAGAGCAGGGCGGATCGAGCGGCCTTAAACCAAAAGAGGCTATGGTTTAAATACGGACCCTGCTCTAGGTCCCAAGGGAGGATAGACCAGTACCTTTAAGTTATTTTAGTCTTTTATATATATTTTTTTTTTGATTTTGATTTTTTTTTTTTGTAGGGCTAACTAACGGGGTGGGCCAAATATTTAGGGTTAAAAAAGAACCTACCTAAGTGCCCAATGTAGGCAAAACAAGAAAAGAAAATCGCGGCCTAATCCTATCGCACACACATGTATAATATATACATACACAAAAGAATAAATGAGCCTAAAGAGAAGGTTAATGGGCCAAGGCCCATTGACCACTAATGGTCAATTGGCTTTGGTCCACTATCATTCTAGGGCCTCAAGAGGTAAGCCCAAAAATGGGGAAATGATTCTAAAGGGGGCTTCCAACTTGCTAACATATGGCCCGATCCAAAGGCCCAAAAATATTCAAAACTCCAATACTCCCTCCTCACATTTGAAAAACAATAAAAACACAGCACACGGGGAGGTATGCATTTGCTACGTCTTGGTTTTGAGCGAAATTGGAAGTCTAAAACTTCATTTCGAACAAAATCAGGGCGTAGAAAATGAATTGGAGCCTATCTAACAAAATTACTGTAATAAACAGGGGGTGGTAAATAAATAAATAAAATAAAATAAAAGGGGAGAGATATACCTGCGAGGGTTGATGAGGGACTGGCGATAGTGGTGGCTGCTCCGTGGACCAGAATGTAGAATGGGGAATCCAACAAAGGATTTACAAATTAAAAACAAAAAATAAAATAAAAAAAAATCGGATCGCTGTTGAAGCCATGGCTGGAACAACTGTACTGTTGCTATTGGACCTGACGTGATGCCGCCGGAGAAGCCGAAGTGATGCTGCCGGAGAAGATGACTGGAATCCGAAAACCCAGGACAATAACAGAGACAGAAGAAAAATTAGATAAAATAAAATAAAATACACAAATAACAAAACGAAAATACTAAAACACAAATGGGGGATTACAGGCGCCGGGATCTGTAGATTCAGATCGGGAGGCCTTGATCTGTAGGCCGGATCCGGATGAACGGGGGGTGGGAGGGAAATCAGGAAGAGCAAAGGAAGAAAAGAAAAAATGGTTACCTGAGAAACGAGTAGAAGGGCGAGAGATTGAAAGTGAAGGAGCTCGCCGGAGAGGATGAGTGGAGAAGATGGTCGGAGCCTGATCTCTATGTACCTGCAACAGATGAATTGGAAAAGAAAAAGACAGTGAATAACATACAAGAGGAACTCAGGTTTCATATCTAGATCTGGATCTAGATCTAGATCTGGATCTAGATCTAGATCTAAAATTAGAACTGGAGACGGGATCTACCGGACTGGTACAGCTCGCCGGAAGGAACGATCGCTGGAGCTGGGGACGCTGGAGATGATGATCGGAACGGATCAAGACAGTTGCGCGGTGGTGAGCTATCGGCCGGAAGAAGATGATGACCCTGGATATCAAATCCAAAACCCACGGCGAGAATGAACAGAGTTTAGATCTCTGAGATATGAAGAAGAAAGGGATAAGAGGAATCAGTGAGGTGAAGCTTACCGGAGATCGCTGTAACCTGCCGGAAAGGGAAGTTCGCCGGAGGTGCTGCGACCCAGCCGAGAGAGGAGTTTGAGCTAATTGGGGTTTGCTGTAGTCGGGAGGAGAACGAAGAAGAGAGAAGGGGCGGCCAATCTGTTTCACGAAAGTGAACAGTGCTTTCTTTTTCTTTTTTTTTTTTTTGAAACCCTCTCCCGATTTATATAGAATATCGATGGGCCTTGGACCTTAGGGTTTAAATTCTTTGAGGATTTGGGCTTAGGTGCACTTGGGCTTGGGGTCTGACTTGGACTTTATTTTGGAAATGGTCATGAGTTGTGGGTCTTGCAATTGGGTCGTGGATCACAGGATTGCCCATGGGCTCTGAACACGGGATATTCTCTTCTGAGGGCTTTGAACAATGGGTAAAGGGGATGATCTCTCTCTCTATCTTTCTCGGATCTAGGACCTTGACACTTAAATAAAATAAAATAAAATTAAAATAAAATAAAATAAAATAAAATAAAGTCAAGCAACAATCAAATTAAAATTACAGATTAAATAAAATAATAATAATAAAATAGGATTAAGGGGTGTAAAAATGGGGTGTTCACAGTTGCCCCTCTTTGTCGGAGAGTGCTAGCAATTGAACGACAAAGACTGAAAAACCCGTCATTTTTACACACCTAAAACCCGTGAAAACTTGTGAAAAACCAAGATAAGAAAAAGGGAAAGCCTAGTTAAACTTGCCAAAACAAAAAGATGGAGTGAAGGATAGTAGTTTATAGCCTCATTACGGAGGACTGCTGGGGAAAATGGGTGTAAGTGAAACATGGATTGAAGGGATGACAACACATTTTGATGTCAAACAGAAGAGATGAAATGGATGACAACACATTTCGATGTCAACCGGGAAGAGATTGAATGACAACACATTTCGATGTCAAACAGAGGAGATGAAATGGATGACAACACATTTCGATGTCAACCGAGAAGAGATTGAATGACAACACATTTCGATGTCAAACAGAGGAGATGAAATGGATGACAACACATTTCGATGTCAACCGAGAAGAGATTGAATGACAACACATTTCGATGTCAATCGAGAAGAGATTGGATGACAACACATTTCGATGTCAACCGGGAAGAGATTGAATGACAACACATTTCGATGTCAAACAGAGGAGATGAAATGGATGACAACACATTTCGATGTCAACCGGGAAGAGATTGAATGACAACACATTTCGATGTCAAACAGAGGAGATGAAATGGATGACAACACATTTCGATGTCAACCGAGAAGAGATTGAATGACAACACATTTCGATGTCAAACAGAGGAGATGAAATGGATGACAACACATTTCGATGTCAACCGAGAAGAGATTGAATGACAACACATTTCGATGTCAATCGAGAAGAGATTGAATGACAACACATTTCGATGTCAAACAGAGGAGATGAAATGGATGACAACACATTTCGATGTCAACCGAGAAGAGGTTGAATGACAACACATTTCGGTGTCAAACAGAGGAGATGAAATGGATGACAACACATTTCGATGTCAACCGAGAAGAGGTTGAATGACAACACATTTCGATGTCAAACAGAGGAGATGAAATGGATGACAACACATTTCGATGTCAACCGAGAAAAGATTGAATGACAACACATTTCGATGTCAATCGAGAAGAGATTGAATGACAACACATTTCGATGTCAAACAGAGGAGATGAAATGGATGACAACACATTTCGATGTCAACCGAGAAGAGATTGAATGACAACATATTTTGATGTCAAACGGGATTGGATGAATGACAACACATTTCGATGTCAAACAGAAGAGATGAAATGGATGACAACACATTTCGATGTCAACCAAGAAGAGATTGAATGACAACACATTTCGATGTCAAACAGAAGAGATGAAATGCATGACAACACATTTCGATGTCAACCAAGAAGGGATGAATGACAACACATTTCGATGTCAAACCGAAGGGATGAAATGGATGACAACACATTTCGATGTCAACCAAGAAAAGATGAATGACAACACATTTCGATGTCAAACAAAAGAGATGGAATGGATGACAACACATTTCGATGTCAACCAAGAAGGGATGAATGACAACACATTTCGATGTCAACCAAGAAGAGATGAAATGATGGGTGACAACACATTTCGATGTCAACCAGGATTGAATGACAACACATTTCGATGTCAGACAAGAAGGGATGAATGACAACACATTACGATGTCAAACATGGTGAATTGATGGGTGACAACACATTTCGATGTCAGACAAGAAGGAATGAATAACAACACATTTCGATGTCAAACATGCTGAAATGATGGGTGACAACACATTTCAATGTCAACCAGGATTGAATGACAACACATTTCGATGTCAGACAAGAAGGATGAATGACAACACATTTCGATGTCAAACATGCTGAATTGATGGGTGACAACACATTTCGATGTCAACCAGGATTAAATGACAACACATTTCGATGTCAGACAAGAAGGGATGAATGACAACACATTTCGATGTCAAACATACTAAAATGATGGGTGACAACACATTTCGATGTCAACCAGGATTTAATGACAACACATTTCGATGTCAAATAAGAAGGGATGAATGACAACATATTTCGATGTCAAACATGCTGAAATGATGGGTGACAACACATTTCGATGTCAACCAAGATGCATAGCTTTTACTAGAGACCTCCTGGCCTTGCCTAGTTTAGCATGATTGTGGCTTTGTGTTGTGTATGTGATGCAATTGTTGTGTGCAGTGTATGTACTGTGCCACAACTATTGTGCAATGCAATGTGTGATACAACTGTTATGCAATATAATGTGTGTGATGCAAATGCAACTGCTGTGTAGTGTAGCATGTCTGCTGTAGCTGTTGTGCAGTGCAATGTTGTGCAGTGTCTGTGATAGTATTGCTAAATTTTAGCTCGACTAAGTAAGAGCAACTATAGTGCAAAGTGTGTGACTCGACTGAATGTGTGCAACTGAGTGCAACAAAAGTGCGATGTGTGAGACCCCATTAATTGTGTGCAATTGAGTGCAGCAAGAGTGCAAAGTGTGACTCAAATGAGTGTGTGCAACTTGAGTGCAGCTGTAGTGCAATATGTGCAACTCGATTGAGTGTGTGCAACTTGAGTGTGTAAGGTGGGTGCAACTAGTGCGATATGTGTGACTCGATTGAGTGTTTGCAATTATAGTGTGCAAGATGGGTGCAACTAGAGTGCGATATGCGCGACTCGATCGAGTGTGTGCAAATTGTGAATTGACTAGACTGGTATGAAATGCAGAACAATGCATGACTTGACTTATGCTAATATGTAGACGAGTTGGCTGGACCTAAATTGAACCAATGTGATATCCATGGGAGACATGCAGATTGATGATGGGCTAGGTAAATGACTCACTCTTAACGTCCAATCCTATGCTTGTCGAAGATTGGAGGTTCTGAACTTTGCTTTAGCTTCCTGCTTAGCACCTTGAGCGATCGCTGAGATGAAATTGATCTAGTCAAGCCAAAGGAAATGACAAACATTGAAACGTTGATGACCAAATAATGAATAGTTGGATATTCTTGAGAACACCCTACAAATTGAATGCGATTGGTCTTGACTTGTGCAAAAATCCTGATGACCGGATTGAAATTGAATGAATTTTTCATAATGAGAATGCTTTCTTAGCTTATTGGATCTAAAAGGTAGATCACCCTCACATGGATTGAATTTTATCCTCAATGGTAGAATATGATGCTAAGCAAATGTGACCCATCGTGCTGTGTCGTTGGTAAAGTTAAGCTTTAATCCTTGACATGTGCTGAATTGGGTCTTGCTTGGAATAAGAGACACTTAGTCTGCTCTGACGATAAGATTCTTCAGCTGGTGCTTGAAAGTGATTTGTCTTGATCTCGGGGATGTACTTAGTGAATGCTTATTGCTTTCAACTTTTCCCTTTTTTACCCTTGGAATGACCAAGTTTGGGGATCGCATAATTTTTACGCAATGAGGTCGTTGCCGGTTTTCCCTCATGGCTGCGAAGTTGATCAGATTTTCTTTTTCCATTTTTTGCCCCTAGTCGCAAGACTAGGACTGGGGTTCGCGTAATGAGGCCATTTCAGGTTTTCCGCAACTTTTTTGAGGTATGATTTTGTTTCGACTATAAGATCTTTCAATTGGTGCTTGGAGTACCTTTGACCTGATTTCAAGAAACCTGTTGTTGAACGTTTTATGTTGTCAACTTTTCCCTTTTTTACCCTTGGAATGACCAAGTCATGGGGTCTCATAATTTTTGCGCAATGAGGCCGTTGCCAGTTTTCACTCATGCCTGCGAAGTTGATCAATTTTTATATTTCCCTTTTTTGCCCCTAGTCGCAAGACTAGGGCTGGGGTTCGCGTAATTTTTGCGCAATGAGGCCTTTTCAGGTTTTCACTCATGCCCGCGATTTGTTTCAAGTTGGGTTTTGCTCCCTTCATTGCCTTGGATGCTTGCATTCTGCTTTTGAATATTGTCTGATAAATTGCCTGCACTCTTATTCTCTAGAGGATCGAGGTGGACTTAAGATAGGACGAAATGTAGGCTAGGGGACCGACAGTTTGGGACACCCTTTTATATGAGAAATTATTTCCCACTATGGGGAGAAGAATTTGGTTTCTTTTGCTTCTGACAGAAGATAAAAATTTTCATTGAAAATTCATCTACTTGAGCGTCTCTTGACTTTTTTTTCTTGCCCTTACTTTTTTTCCTCTTTGTCTTTCTGCATTTTTTTTATTGGCCCCCCCCTTTTTTTTTATCAAGACTGATTTTTCGCTCAATAGATTGAATGTTGTGACCGAACCTAATTTTTCAAGCTGCCTACGTACCCTTTTACAGGATCAGGTCATTGACGTAGTTCAAACAGATTGAGTACAGGGTGTCCCGTTGAAAGTTTTTTTGAAAGAAGGACTATTAGGCTCAAGAGGGCTAACTATCGAACTTTGATGATATATCGAGGGTGTTACATAAATCGTAAGGGAATTAGGTGACAAAAATGGCCTCCTGTCCTTTCCCGAAGAGGCTAAGAGTGCAAGCATCTATCAAACAAGACCCTAAGCATAATACTTTTTAACTTTATCCATGTTGATTGGCTCAGGGCTCCTTGTACAAATGTTGAGTTTGCCCCTTGCATCTGCATAGCTCGATGATGCCTTGGTGAAAACGAATCATTTGCTCTGGCTTGTTGATCTGCACAACTGTGTGAAGAGTTTGACCACTTTTACTCTGAGTGAGTGCTCTGATGAGATATGTCACTTGAAGAAAAATATCATATCTTAATAAGAGTGGCTTCACCCCGGCATGGACAAATCTTGATTTAGATCCGCTTTCTCGCTTGTCTATGATAATTGCTCCGCGACATTTCTCACATTTGGATCTTGAGCAACCACACTATTCCTGCCCCAAGCATCGGTGAGGGTACTATTATGGTGAATCTGTTGCCCCAACTTATATCGTGATCTTAGGGGGGTTTTGAATCTCACCTCAAGCGAATCTTTCCTCTTGCCCCTCTGCGTGTAGTAGATGTATTTCACGTATTGACTGAATCTGACAATTTTACATCTGATCATTCTTGTTATAGTCGACTGCTTTGCATGCAAACTATTGAACTGGGACAACTGAGAATCTGTAACTTTGTGTCTTGGAGGGTTTTGGCGGACAAGGAGGTGAACTTGCATTTTGCCTGATCGATCTTGACCTTGATCCCTGCCCCTGGCATAGCAATGTTCTAATTTTTGCACACGTAGGATCGTTACTCAATTTTGTTCTGCTTTGTAACACTCGCTTGGGATTGAGGGTTTCTCGTTGGGAATCTCTCTATGCTCTTCATCATACTCTGCCCCTGAGGGTTGTGGATTTGATTTTTGTTTGAGTGATCCCTTATTTAAACCAACAAGCTTAGCTAACATTTTTTTATTAGGAGAAAGATATTTTTGGATTTTTGATAGCTTCAGATCACTAGACTCTTTGAAAAGTGCTAGGTCACACCTTCATTAGCCAAATGAGAAATGAGACTATTGAAAGGAAGAGAGATTTCAAGGAATTGAAAAGTGGAGATGACTCGATTATTGCAAACTGGATATACACATGGGCCACTGTAACTGACTCTTATGGAACGAAGACCTGACTAAAACGGACTCGGACTTGGCTTGATTTTGATCAATCTCGCTCGACATCTTACTCTTGGAACTCCTTTCTGAAATGCCCTGTTTAGCTTTCAGAGATGGCACAAGGGTGATTTGTTGATGTAGCAAAATGATGTATGGAGACACAGATGTTTTAGGGATCTCAAGTTCGAAATTGGTCACATCCATCAAGTTTTGGGTGGTACCCGCACTTTTACAGTGCGGGGGGTGGGCATGGAATGATATGTTGGGTAAGAGAAGTCTGTGATTGTGTCATTAAGATAAATGAGCGGGTGTTTTTTGGGATGGTTGATCGGTGAATCTAGGTTTGCCCCTATGCCACCAAGAGTTTGTTGAGAGCCAGGGTAACATCTTTGAGGACAAATTTGATTTCTCCGATGTCTTGCTCATGATTAGTTATCATGATGATCTTTTGATCACTCGATGTGTCTCCGTGCTCCATATTTTCTGCTTCTGCTCCAACTGTTTAGGCAAGTCCAAAGATGAAAGTAAAGAGCGAGTCACTACCAGACTGGGGTGATTGGATTATGATGCTGCATGAGTATACATGGATGAATTATGAATGAGGTGAGTGCTATGTGAGACTCAAAATGAATGGCCTATTAAGCAACTTCCTAAATGAGATGTGCCAAATTAAGGGTCAGGACATGTTTTGAATGATAGACTTTTGGAATTGGACTTCATGGTTGTGCTACCTCTGGGGGTGTTGCCAACTAGATGATGCATGACGGAGACTATGCTTGACCTAGCCAATGCAATGTTAAAGTGAGCGGAGTGCAGTGATAAAGTGAGCACGGTGCAATGATAGTGTGAGTGTAGTGCAATGATGAAGTGCAGTACAATGCCATGATGAAACACAGTGCCACAGGGGCATGCAGTCAGTGTAGATGTACTGGTAGTGCAGTGAAAATGCTATACTAGCAGGTGAATGTGCAGTGACGGATAGTGTCATAAAAAAGGATGAATTTTTTTTTTTTTTTTTTTTGGATTTTCAACTTTATATATTTTTTTTTGAATTTTGAATATTTGATTTTTTTTGTTTTTTTTTTTGGAATTTTGATTTTTTTTGAAATTTTGACTTATTTGAATTTTGAACTTTTGATTTGTTTATTTTTCTTGAACTATGAGTTAATGACATTTTTTTTTTTTTTTAATTGAAATTCAGACTTATTTATTTATTTTCGGATTTTGAGTTTTAATTTTTTTTTGGAATTTTGAATTAATGATTTTTTTTTTGAAATTTTGACTTATTTGAATTTTGAGCTTCCATTTTTTTTTATGTTTGAATTTTGACTTTTTTTTGACTTTTGATTTTATTTGGACTTTGAATTTCTCATTTCATTTTTTGTTTTTTTTTTGTTTTCATTTGAATTTTGAACCTTCTCCTTTTTTGGATTTTGAATTTCTGATTTTGTTTAAGGTTTCAGATTTTAACTTCATCTTTTTTTTTTCTGAGTTTTGAATTTTTGATTTTGTTTTTATTGAATTTTGATTTTGATTTTTTTCTTCACCAATTATTTAGTTGGAAGGGGTGATCCTTGACATATGTAAACCAATGGGGTAGGTAGATAGGGGTCTACCTACTAAGTTGGGTTATTGGAAACCAATGCCCATTGGATTTAAGATAGAATATGGATATGGACATCCAATAAAATCTGGGTTTTTGAACCCCATATGCAAAGTCTAGATATGAGTTGGGAGTTTATTCAAACCAACAAAGGCTCACACAGGCCCTTCTTCTGAATGAACATATGGGTGCAAATGGGTACCTTCATGTTCAATCAAAAGGCAAGGCGGGTATAGGCTATAAGCAAAGTAGGACTAGGGGAAACCTACCTAAACTGCTGCTTATAGACTATATCTCAACCTAAACTACATGCATATGCTGGGGGTAATGAAAGGTGTTCCTAAGGTGGTTGGGGGACACTTGGCCGTATATGCGACTCCCAAAATGGGACGATTGGCGCAAGCGGGAGAAACTGAATCCGTTTCTACGGGTACAACCCATAAGGCGTGATCCAGCTGAACTCCACAGATCAGAAAGCCCCTGGCACTGAAGATACGTATCAAACAGCCGTAGGCCCCATAGATCCAACTAATGGGTTATAAGGTGATTACACTAAAATGCAATGAATATGATATGCACAAGAAAGAGAAGAACATGAATAAGGACATACCCACAATATAGAAAGAATTAGCAAAAATAATAACTGATTTAGGAAATGATTAGTGATTTTTAAAAAATGTTTGGCTTTTACCTAATTTTCAGGTTGGATCCTCATTCTCCCCAGCAGAGTCGCCAAAGCTGTGAACGCCAAAATTTACCGCCCTTCCTCCCCTCTCAACTCTAAGTGTCGAATATAGGTCCGAGAGTAGAGGAATAACGCTAAATTTCTTTTTAAGAGTCGCCACCTACTTAGGGGAAGTAGGATCCCGAAATAATCCAAATGAGGGGGGTCTACGGTCCAAAATAGTCTAGGTAAGGGATCCCTTTAGGTCCTGGGGAAGGGGTTAGGCACCCCAGGACCTCCATCCGATGACGGTAACCTACTCATTAGGTCTAAATCAAACATAAAAAAAAATCACTTAACATTTCCTAAAATTTATTAATTTTGCTAATCGAAATCAAAAAGGGGTGTAAAAAAGTTTATTTTGGTTGGGGTCGAACCCTGATTGGGCTGCCTACTTATCCGGTTAGTCGGAATCAGACCCTCATAGTAGTTCGGGGTCCGTGACTGTCTTTATACTCGTTTCGGAGTGTGGTCACTTCCAACTCGTGTTTGAGTTGGGGAGGGGAAGTGGAATGAGATTTATGAATCTCACTCCGGGATATGGCAGCGTGACTAGGTGCTCGTGGGGGAGCTCTAGGGGGCGTTCATTTATTAGGGTAAGTCTTTTTTGCATTTTGGGGGTTTTTAAATGTTTTTGTTATTTTGTGTTTTCTGATTTTTTTGTATTTTAATTTTGGCAAGTTTTAACTAGTCAAGGCTATCCTAAGTGCCCAAGGTAGGCAAAAGGAAAATAAAGTCTAAATGATTTTAATTATCTTAAAGGCAAAGAGCAGGGCGGATCGAGCGGCCTTAAACCAAAAGAGGCTATGGTTTAAATACGGACCCTGCTCTAGGTCCCAAGGGAGGATAGACCAGTACCTTTAAGTTATTTTAGTCTTTTATATATATTTTTTTTTTGATTTTGATTTTTTTTTTTTGTAGGGCTAACTAACGGGGTGGGCCAAATATTTAGGGTTAAAAAAGAACCTACCTAAGTGCCCAATGTAGGCAAAACAAGAAAAGAAAATCGCGGCCTAATCCTATCGCACACACATGTATAATATATACATACACAAAAGAATAAATGAGCCTAAAGAGAAGGTTAATGGGCCAAGGCCCATTGACCACTAATGGTCAATTGGCTTTGGTCCACTATCATTCTAGGGCCTCAAGAGGTAAGCCCAAAAATGGGGAAATGATTCTAAAGGGGGCTTCCAACTTGCTAACATATGGCCCGATCCAAAGGCCCAAAAATATTCAAAACTCCAATACTCCCTCCTCACATTTGAAAAACAATAAAAACACAGCACACGGGGAGGTATGCATTTGCTACGTCTTGGTTTTGAGCGAAATTGGAAGTCTAAAACTTCATTTCGAACAAAATCAGGGCGTAGAAAATGAATTGGAGCCTATCTAACAAAATTACTGTAATAAACAGGGGGTGGTAAATAAATAAATAAAATAAAATAAAAGGGGAGAGATATACCTGCGAGGGTTGATGAGGGACTGGCGATAGTGGTGGCTGCTCCGTGGACCAGAATGTAGAATGGGGAATCCAACAAAGGATTTACAAATTAAAAACAAAAAATAAAATAAAAAAAAATCGGATCGCTGTTGAAGCCATGGCTGGAACAACTGTACTGTTGCTATTGGACCTGACGTGATGCCGCCGGAGAAGCCGAAGTGATGCTGCCGGAGAAGATGACTGGAATCCGAAAACCCAGGACAATAACAGAGACAGAAGAAAAATTAGATAAAATAAAATAAAATACACAAATAACAAAACGAAAATACTAAAACACAAATGGGGGATTACAGGCGCCGGGATCTGTAGATTCAGATCGGGAGGCCTTGATCTGTAGGCCGGATCCGGATGAACGGGGGGTGGGAGGGAAATCAGGAAGAGCAAAGGAAGAAAAGAAAAAATGGTTACCTGAGAAACGAGTAGAAGGGCGAGAGATTGAAAGTGAAGGAGCTCGCCGGAGAGGATGAGTGGAGAAGATGGTCGGAGCCTGATCTCTATGTACCTGCAACAGATGAATTGGAAAAGAAAAAGACAGTGAATAACATACAAGAGGAACTCAGGTTTCATATCTAGATCTGGATCTAGATCTAGATCTGGATCTAGATCTAGATCTAAAATTAGAACTGGAGACGGGATCTACCGGACTGGTACAGCTCGCCGGAAGGAACGATCGCTGGAGCTGGGGACGCTGGAGATGATGATCGGAACGGATCAAGACAGTTGCGTGGTGGTGAGCTATCGGCCGGAAGAAGATGATGACCCTGGATATCAAATCCAAAACCCACGGCGAGAATGAACAGAGTTTAGATCTCTGAGATATGAAGAAGAAAGGGATAAGAGGAATCAGTGAGGTGAAGCTTACCGGAGATCGCTGTAACCTGCCGGAAAGGGAAGTTCGCCGGAGGTGCTGCGACCCAGCCGAGAGAGGAGTTTGAGCTAATTGGGGTTTGCTGTCGTCGGGAGGAGAACGAAGAAGAGAGAAGGGGCGGCCAATCTGTTTCACGAAAGTGAACAGTGCTTTCTTTTTCTTTTTTTTTTTTTTTGAAACCCTCTCCCGATTTATATAGAATATCGATGGGCCTTGGACCTTAGGGTTTAAATTCTTTGAGGATTTGGGCTTAGGTGCACTTGGGCTTGGGGTCTGACTTGGACTTTATTTTGGAAATGGTCATGAGTTGTGGGTCTTGCAATTGGGTCGTGGATCACAGGATTGCCCATGGGCTCTGAACACGGGATATTCTCTTCTGAGGGCTTTGAACAATGGGTAAAGGGGATGATCTCTCTCTCTATCTTTCTCGGATCTAGGACCTTGACACTTAAATAAAATAAAATAAAATTAAAATAAAATAAAATAAAATAAAATAAAGTCAAGCAACAATCAAATTAAAATTACAGATTAAATAAAATAATAATAATAAAATAGGATTAAGGGGTGTAAAAATGGGGTGTTCACAACCCCCACTGATATAATTGGTGATCTTGAAAGTGGAGTGAGAACGAGGAAACAAATTGAAAATGAAGTTAGCTACATTTGCTATACTTCATCTTTTGAACCCAAGAATGTAGCTGAAGCTCTTGCAGATGATAATTGGATAAATGCAATGCAAGAAGAGTTACTTCAGTTTACTAGGAATGATGTTTGGTATTTAGTACCTAGGCCTAACAATACAAATGTGATAGGTACCAAATTGATTTTCAAGAACAAATCTGATGAAAAAGGTACTATCATAAGAAATAAGGCTAGGTTAGTTGCACAAGGATACACCCAAATTGAGGGTATTGACTTCGATGAAACCTTTGCTCCTGTAGCCAGGCTAGAATCAATAAGAATTCTTCTAGCTGTGGCTTGCCATATGAAATTCAAACTTTTTCAAATGGATGTTAAGAGTGCCTTTCTGAATGGCATTCTACAGGAAGAAGTCTATGTGGAACAACCAAAAGGGTTTGAAGATCCACATCACCTTGATCGAGTCTATCGATTAAAAAGGGCCCTCTATGGTTTAAAGCAAGCTCCAAGAGCTTGGTATGAGAGGCTGACTACTTATCTCTTGGAAAACAGATTTTCGAGAGGGGGAGTAGACAGAACCCTTTTCATAAAGAATGTGAAAGGTGATATTGTCATCGCCCAGATATATGTTGATGACATAGTGTTTGGTTCCACATTAGACTTACATGCTCTTTCATTTGCTGAACAAATGAAAAATGAATTTGAAATGAGCATGGTTGGTGAGCTAAGTTTCTTCCTTGGTCTTCAGATCAAGCAATTGGATTCTGGGATCTCAGTATCTCAAATCAAATACGCTAAAAATCTAGTGAAGAAATTTGGCATGAGCTCTGCTAAGCATGTAAGGACTCCTATAAAGATGCTAAAAATCTAGTGAACAAAACTTAGTAAAGATGCTTCAGGCAAAGATGTTGATCAAACTTCTTATAGAAGCATGATTGGTAGTTTACTCTACCTAACTGCTACTAGACCAGACATAGCCTTTAGTGTTGGTGCATGTGCCCGCTATCAAGCGAGCCCAAAAGAGTCTCACTTGCTTGCAGTCAAGCGTATCATTCGATATGTGAGTGGAACTCTATCATTTGGCCTCTTGTATTCTTTTGATACAAATGCCACGATAGTTGGATATTCCGATGCCGATTGGGCCGGAAATGCTGATGATAGGAAGAGCATCTCAGGAGGATGTTTTTATATTGGAAACTGCTTAGTTGCTTGGCTTAGCAAAAAGCAGAATTCAATTTCATTGTCCACTGCAGAAGCTGGGTACATAGCAGCTGGCAGTTGTTGCACTCAACTTCTGTGGATGAAGCAGATGTTGAATGATTACGGGATTGAACAGAGCACTATGACTGTGTATTGTGATAATTCAAGTGCTATCAATATTTCCAAAAATCCCGTTCAACATTCTCGCACAAAACACATAGACATTAGACATCACTTCATCCGTGATCTTGTTGAGCAAAAGATTGTGTCTATAGAGTATGTACAAACAGAGAATCAATTTGCGGACATTCTTACAAAACCCTTAGATTCCCTTAGGTTTGAACTCCTTAGGAAATCCATAGGTTTGTGCGGAGTTGAGTAATGGTGTACTTGTTTCATAGCCTATGTGTTCTTCATGTTCTATTCATGTCATAGAGCTATTTTTTTGTTATTTTTATTTTTATTTTTTTAAATCCAAAAACATTTAAAATAAATAAATAAATAAATAAATAAAAATAGAATGTTTGGTTGACCTACTCTCCTGTATTAAACATCATTTATTTCCTTGAAATCATATTTGAACATATAATCCAAGGATAAATATTTCATAGGATTGAGTAAATTAGGATAGGTCAACTATTGGTTCGATCTTGTGATTGAATTTGGTCATGCTAACTAATCTCAGTTAGAGTTGAGTAAACAAAGATGTTATGTGTTGCACATGCACTCTGACTGATTCTTTAGATGGTATTAGTTCCTATTTAAAGGTTCTGATATTATACCATATGGTTCCCTAGATTAATCAAATCTAGTATAACCAATGTGATAAAAAAATTCCATAAGTTGAGCCCCCTAGTTATAAAAATTATTGACATGGAGAGGACTACCTGTGAGTTTGTGTGATAGCTACTAGTGAATGCAAACAGTGAGTAATGGCTACCTAGACAAACAGTAGGTATCTATATGGATTGCTAGTGTGAAAGCCCCCACTGTCATTAGAAAGAGCTACCTTCTCACTTGTGTGAAAGTCACCAGTGTGCTAAAAACTATATATGTGTACTCCAAAAAGAATTTTCACAATGAGTACAATTTGACTGAAAAAGAAATGAAATAAATTTGTTAGTCAAATTTGGGGTAAAAATTGCTCATCATATAGGTATGGATGTTTATTGGTTTTAAAACTAGTTTTTTGAAAATTTTAGAGTCCCATTTGAGCTATAATGTCAAAATCTAGCTTAAGGAAGGAAACCAATTCAAAGAGTCAAGTAATGAATTTTGATTTCACACTAACATTACTTCTAATTGTTTCTTGACTCTGATTGTGAATTTGATGCAAATACCATAATTAATCACCTGTGAAAATCAATTATTGTTTACATAATCCTTATATGACTGTACTTGATATATCAATTCTTGGGTGATTATTCTTTATGATTTTAATGAAATCAATTATTACAAATTTTTTGGTGAATTGGTTATTTTGAGGTGAAAATGAGTTTTTACTGTACCATTGGTTGAGGGGGAGAAATGGTTTTAAAAGTAAAATTTTTGAAAATTTTTTCAGACCACCGATCGATCGGTCTTTCGTGAACAGGGTTATAAAACCCTCATTTCTCCTTTTTCTGTTCACTTCTTCTCCGAACTCCAGAGTGATCTCTCGGTTACCTCTCCTCCAAATCCTTCCTACGGTCATTCCATTCGACTCTAAGGGTTTCCCAAGCATCAAAAAGGTAAGCCTTGTACGTTTTCTTGCGTATAGGTTGAATTTCTCATCTAGGGCATCGACTGTTCATCCATGGCTTTCATTTTAACCTTAATCCTTCTAGCCTATCTCATGTCTGGCGTTCCCAAACGCCGAAGGTTGGTCCTCAACAACCAAGAGGACCCTCTTGAAGATGAGCAAAACCAAGAGCCCTTTTCCTTCACTCCAATAGGACATGGGATTTCAATAGGGGATCGACCAATCCGTAGAATTGTGGATTCTACTACTGAAAATCGCCAAAAGTCTTTGGCAAATAAAACCCGGAAACAAAAGGGAAAAGCTAGTTCATCTTCAAATGTTCTATTGGGTCCCTTCATTAGCCCTAGTGCTGCTCAGCTTTATAGTGAGTATTTTAGTAAAAAGGGTGTTATGGTTGAAAGGAGCATTAGAATTTCATATTTTGGTGATTATTACCTTTCTAAGCTCATTATCGATCGTAACTGGGAAGGTCTTCTCACTTTATCCGGTCCTGCTCCTATTCCGTTAGTCCAGGAATTTTACTCAAATTTCTCTGAAATCAATTTTAAAACCTGGTCTTTTAAATCTCGATCTTTAGAACAATCAGTTTTGATAAATCCAAATGTCATTGCTAAATTTCTTGGTTGTCCTTGAGTTCCAGATGCCTATTATCCTTATAAATACAAGAAAGATGAGGATAAAGAATCTATGAACAATGTAGTCACCTTTCTTTGTGGTGCTCCTACACTTTGGGTTGGTTCCTTAATAGAAGTAACAAAACTCACTAGGGATGCCAGACTTGTAAACCTAGTAATGAGTGCCAATATCCACCCAAAGGTTCATACTGCAGACCTTAGGGAAGATAGAGCTCGATTTTTATTCAGTCTCCTTCGTGGACATGATATTGACCTTGCAACACACATAATTGATTTGATGATTCAAGCCCATCAAACTCAAACTGTGGTTGGAGCTCTTCTGTTTGGATCCCTGATTACTAAACTCCTTGGTTCTCAAGGGATTATTGCTCCTCCTGGAGTTCCTACCCGTAATTCGAAAGGTCCAATCAACAAAAAGACCATCGCTCAGAGTTTCTCTCATGCTTCAGTTCGAGATATTGAGGAGGAAGCTGATTTTGGTACAGGATCCTCTCATCCACCTCTGGCCACGATTGATGATCTAGCTAAAATGATGAGAGAGATGCAAATGGATCTCTCAACGCATATTTCATCCCACCAGGAGTTCACCACAGAGATCCGTGGAAGACTTGGATCACTCGATGCAGCAGGGCTCGGCGTACAGAGAGATGTTCGTGATTTTCGAGCTTATTATGAGTCTCAGCTCACTTCTGATGATGAGCAGGAGTGATAGTTAGATTGATGTACTAGGATAGATACTCCTTATGGTTCATGTGTATATTTTGGAGTTTACCTTAATCCTAGTATTAGTTTGAGACTTAGATGTATTTTGACTTGGTTGTACTCAGTACAAACCTTTTTGGATGTTATTGACTTGGTTTTGGATGTATGAATTTGGATGGTTTATTCTCATTCTCTTATATCTCATCTCATTTGATGTTTATGCATTAATTTTATTGTTTATAGTCCGCCTTTGGCATTTCGAGCCAAAAGGGGGAGAGTGCATGATATGCATATGGATATAATATTGTGGATGATGATTTTGTGATTTTGTGGATGATGTTATGGAAACATGATTAACCTGTTATGGATATAGTATTGTGGAATTGTGGATGTTATACATGTTTTACTTCTTCCCATATTTTATTTCCCATGCTTCACAGGTTTTTGATTTAGCATGTGCAGGCAAACAGGTTCTAAGTTTGGTGAATCATGACAAGTTAAAATGTCAAATGTCATGTAATTATTTTTGAGTCATGTAAAGGCCAATTTTCCATTTTTGAATCATTTGGGAAAATTTGAACCTAGTATATGAGTTAGTCTTGTTTTGTCCCGGAATTGCCAAAGGGGGAGATTGTAATCCCTAAGTAGGTGTTGGCAAATTCCGTAATCATTAGATAGGTTATGTGAGTCGAGTCGTGTTCAACTTGTCAGAAGAGAAGAGCTACAGCATAAAGAAGATTGAAGAAAGTGAAGAAAAAGCTCCTACTCTGGATCTAGAAAGGTAATGGACTTAGAGACCCCTACCTAGGTTGGATTTGACTTAGATAACTCTAAACATACCTAGGAGGATAGTTTCAAACCTAACAAAGTTGTTTGATCCTAGTTGAATCAAATAAACATGAAAAGAAAAATGGTTTGGAAAAAATTCTGTCTCAACCGATCGCTCGGTATTGAGACCGATCGATCGGTGGCCTACCGAGCGATCGGTGGCTATCGACTGGACAAAAAATTTGTATGGGGTATCTTTCCAGAGAGGTAATTTTTAACCGAGCGATCGGTTATGAGCACCGAGCGATCCATTTTGGACCGAGCGATCGGTAATGAGCACCGCTCGATTGGTCCCTGTAAAAAGAATTTTTATTTTTCTGGATTCTTTTTTTAAACCCTATATAAGCAACTTTTTGGAGACCTAATTCGGATCTTTTGTTTATTTTTGAAAGAGTAGAGGTCTGAGAAACTCCTCTAAGGTTTTTTCCTCTTGTTCTTTTAGATCTTTGTTGATCCCTCCTCTTTCTTTGATCCTAGAGAATGCAAGTATAGATCTAAACCTTTAATCTTGCATTGTGTGATCTCAGATCTATATGAGATCCCTCTAGGGTTTGAAACTTACTAAATTGATTCACAATCCTACACCTTGTGTGTGTGTCCGGTGTTTGATCCGGAGCCTTCATGGAAGGAGATCGATTGTGTGTGATCGTGGTTTTGAAGTAGCTTGAGAAGATTTGGTCGGTGTGGAACCGAAGCTGCTACGGCGGAGATCGAACCTGCTGGTTCATGGAAATCAAGAGTAAGAGTCTATACCTAGGAACGTCATTTCTGTTTTGGTAAGGTCTTGTTTTGTACTTGAAATCTTTTCATAGTGAAGTTTGTTGCTGGACGAGGTCCCGTGGTTTTTTCCCGTTAGGGTTTTCCACGTAAAAATCTTCTGTGTTTGATTTGTGTGGATTGTCTGAGTGAATTGTTCATTGATTTCTAAACATATTAATTGAAAAATTAAAATTGGTTAGAATTTATTAGATAGACCTATTCACTCCCCCTCTAGGTCTTAGAGATCATTGATCTGGATAAATTTCACAAGCTACAAAGGAAAACATTGAGGTATGTGGGTGGTTAAAGTCTCAACTTGATCATTGTTTAGTTCAGGAGGAAGCTTTTTGGGCGCAGCGAGCGCGGGTTAAATGTCTCAAAGATGGCGATAGAAACACAAAAATTTTCCACTTATCTACCATCCATCACCAGCAAGCAAACAAGATTGAGGTTATCTAATATGAAGTAGGAGAGCTATTTGACACACCTGATTCAGTCGAGCAGTGCATTCTATCTCATTTTTCTACAATTTTCAGATCCTCTCAACCGGCTTATATTGGGCATACTATAGAAGGAGTGCCACGAAAAATTACTGCCCAGATGAACCATGACCTCTATCTTCCCTTGCTGGATTTCGAGGTTAAGATGGCCACCTTCCAAATGGGCCCAACGAAAGCTCCAGGCCAAGATGGGATGCCAGCTCTCTTTTACCAACACTATTGAGCGGTGGTGGGAACCCAAGTCACCCAGGCCATTCGAAGCTTCTTCGAAGGGGGATTTTTACTTGAATAGGTTAACTTAACAAACATTTTACTCATCCCAAAGATTCCTAACCCGCAACATTTGGGGCAATTTAGACCCATTAGCCTCTACAATGTTGTTTATAAGATCTGTGCTCAGGTTTTAGCCAACCGGCTCTGAAATATTTTGGGGGAAATTGTGCACCCCTCCCAATCAGCTTTTATCCCTTGGTGAAATATCCATGAAAATGTGTTGATCATGCATGAGATGTTACATCATATGAAACGGAAGAAAAGGGGGCACCAGCATCTGATGGCGGTCAAATTAGACATGAATAAAGCTTATGACTGTCTCGAGTGGGGGTATCTTGAACAGATTCTCAGGAAATTGGGTTTGTGCAAGCGTTGGATTGCTCTATTATTAGTGTGTATCCACAATGAAATATTCCATAGTGATTATTAATGGGGTAGCTCGAGGATTATTCCGTCCTTCTCGCGGGATTCGTCAAGGTAACCCCCTCTCCCCCTATCTTTTCCTTTTGGCTTCTAATGGTTTATCTTAACATCTAGACAGGGCAGAATCTCTTGGCTCAATTTAGGGGATTAAAGTTTGTCGGAGCAGTCCTTCCATCTCACATATAATGTTCGTAGACGACTGTATTCTTTTTGCAATAGTTAGTACCAACGATACAAATGGTATTAAGAGCGTTCTGGATGAATTTTGTGCTGCCTTGGGGCAAGTCATCAATTTTCAAAAATTAAGAATCATCTTCAGTCCTAATACTCCATTCAAATTACGTCACCAGGTGGCCTGGAGTCTTAACATGCGGATGTTAGATCATGCAGGGGTTTATCTTGGCCTTCCTACTGCTTTCGAGAGGAACAAATGTGAGCTCTTCGCTTCTATTTCGGAGAGGGTAAAAGCTAAGATTCAATCGTGGAAGGGCAAATTCTGAATAAAGCGGGGCGAGAGGTGCTGCTAAAGGGAAATACAAGCCATTCCGTCATATGCCATGTGGTGTTTCAAGCTTCCTACCTCCTTATGTAAAGAGATAGCTTCGTTAATGGCCAACTTTTGGTGGGGGTATTCCGATAAAGGAAAGAAGATTCATTGGGTTTGTTGGGAGACATTGTGCATGTCTAAAGAAGTAGGGTGCGGGTTTAGGGATCTGTCCACCTTCAACCTCACTCTCCTGGCAAAGCAAGGGTAGTTAATTATGAAGAACCCCGCCTCTTTATGGAGTAAGCTAGTCAAGAGTATATACTATCGAAACAGCGATTTCTTGCGGGCCTCTATTGGTTATCGTCCTTCCTGGGCTTGGCGTAGTCTCATAGCAGGGCGGGCTGTGCTTCAGAAAGGTTTACGGTGACAGGTAGGAAACGAAAATTCCATTAACCCGTGGTTAGAGGCTTGGATTCCTTCCTCGTTGGGGTTTTGGGCTCCCATTTCGAAGCCTAGTTCATGTTCTTGGAATTTAGTGGCTGATTTTATTTCACCGAACGATAAAGTTTGGGATGTTTCTCAGCTGGCTCAGGTGTTTCCCCAATGGACTGTGGAGCAAATTTCTCGAATTCAAATCAACCAATTTAGGGTGGAGGATAGGAGGGTTTGGCATTTTGAAAAGAATGGAATCTATATGGTGAGGTCGGGGTATCATCTCCTCAAAGATATGCAGCCTGCTGGGCGCCCAGCTAGACCTTCCTCATCTTCAGTCTTGCCAAAATCCAGTTGGAAAGCAATATGGGGCCTTAACCTCCCTCCCAAGGTTGATTGGTTCATGCGGAGGTGTCTGCATAGGGCTATCGAAGTGTTTGTGGAACTCCATAGGAGGCCGATCTCAAGGGTCTTTAGCTACCCTATTTGCGGCAGTGAAGAAGAATCTGTTCTTCACATGCTTTTAGAGTGCAATCACGCCCGATGTATGTGGATGGGGTCAGCATTGGGGATTCATTAAGGGGCTGGCCCTTTTGGTTCTTTTGGGGAGTGGTGGACTTCCTGGGTGGTGTTACCTCTTCCAAAGGAGAGAAAGAAGTGGGTGCTTAGTCTTCTAGCCTCATTAGCTTGGAGTATTTGGAAAGCTAGGAATTCTAGCCTTTTCCAAGGGGTCTCTCCGGAACCTCTTCATTCTATCTATCATGCGGAACATCTTTTGGTTGAGGCTTCCGCGGTCTAGGCGGTGCGTGATGGAGGGGCGGTGGAAATAGGAGTTAGTAGGAAGTGTTCCCTTTCTTGGCACCCTCCTCCATTTCCCTGGGTACAGATTAATGTGGATGGATCGTCAGCCCATGGGGCTAGGGTGGCGGGTTTTGGAGGCTTAGCTCGCGATTCTAGAGGTTGTATTCTGGGGGGCTTTGGGCTTGCATTGTCTAAGGAATCCCCTCTAGTGGATAAAGCAGTAACTGTTCGTTGTGCCCTTCAACTTGCTCTAGCTCGGTGATGGTGTCAGGTAGTGGTTCTATCGGATGCCTTGGCTCTTGTGGAGATCATCTCTGGGTGCAGAGCCCAAAGTTCCTTGGGAGATTGGTGTGGTGATTGATGATATCCGTGAACTGCTAGTGCAGGCCACTGAGTTTTGGATCCTCTTCACTCCGAGATCGGCCAATGCCTACGCGCATAGGTTGGCAGCTTTTGGCGCTGGGCTTGGGGTCCGTAGCTGTTTTGATTTGATCTTTTTTCTTCCTTGGGAGTGTAGGCGCATTTTGGCCCGGTTTGGAAAGTAATAAGATGTTCTGGGAAGTAATAATTTTTCTCTCTAAAGAATTTTCTCCACATGGAAAGTAATAATTTATATTCTTTAGATGGAAGTTATCTTTTCTATATTTGTGATTCGGGGGATTTTCTCAAAAAATGTTTGCTTATAAATATTTACATTTCTATAAAAGCGATTAGACCCATGGTAATATATTAGACTGAGACTCATAGGAGATGAACTAGTGGAGAACAGAGAAATGCATGTTGCTGCGACATGTACAAGCCTAGAGAGATGCAGCTCCATGTATAACAGAGAAGGGCTTGTCTGTTTCTCTCTCTCTACAGGGTGATTGCCTAAATCGTCTCCCTTATAGTAGGGTTTAATTTTTTTTCTCTTCCCTTTTATTTGTACAACAGTAAATTTTTTCCTGATGCTGGGGAGCCCTAGCATACTCGTCATGGATATTGCTTTCTCAAAAAGGGAGAAGCAAAAGTTTTAAGTAACAGCTATAATCGGATCAATGATTTACCATATGCCCTCTAATTTAACTTTTAGGACAACTGTTATGGGTCCAAGCAATGTAGTTAGTGTGGCGGCCGGCTTTGTGTTGGGTTTCCTCCTGAATTAGGAGTGGGACCCACCAATTAGTCAAGTCTCCGACTAACCTTTCTTTGGGAATGAGTTAATGTATTGTCTCTTTGTTTGTTTCTTAGACAAAAATGGTGAGAGGAGGGTGAGCCCTTCTGTATTCCATATTTCGCTCACTGGAGTTGGTTGATCCTCTTTAAAGAAGAGAAGAAAAAAAATCTTTTTTTCTACTACCTCAAGAAGAAGAAGAGAAGTTTGGAAGAAGAAAAGAAGATCACTCCTTTTTCATCTTGTATTTCTCTCTTGAGGTAAGTAGGCCTACTTGATGTTGATTTCCTCTAGTGTTGTCTAGAGAGATTCATTGCAAAACCATTATTTTATTCATAGTGGAAGATTTCTCTGGAATTGGTCCCATGTAGGGTTTTCCACGTTATAAAATCACGGTTTTCTTCTTGTTGCGTTTGCTAATTCTTAGTGTATGAATTACTTCAATTTGATTTAATTTTACATATTTGTTTATACATTAATTTGCACATAAATGAAAAAAGTGTATGATTTTCCAATAAGTGGTATTAGAGTTAGGCTCTAATTATTTCATGTGTAAATCATGGAGGCACGCACAAGTCTCTTAATTAGTTTGACTGGGAGCAATTGGATAATTTAGAATCCAAAATGGAACTTATTGTATTGCAAAGACTTAGATGCACTTGTAGAAGGTGATGGAGCCAAATCAAAGGATATGAAAATTTGTGAGTGGAAAAAAACTTCACCGAGAAGGAACCATTCATAAGAATTGCTTTGTTGTACTTTTAAAAAAAAAAATTTAAATTAAATAGAAGTAAAGTAAATTATATTCAGTAAAAGCTAATTAAATAATTAATAAATAAAATATATATAAAAAAAAACAAAGTCTAATTCGAATACAAGCCACTGAATTAATAAAAACAAGGAAAATAATCACCCTCCTCGTTGGAGGAGGAGATTTACTATCTCGCACCCTTTTGTGCCAAAGTGTCCCTTTTTCGCTCCCTTTCATTGTGTTTAAGATTTACTAAAACACCTAACCTTGGTTTTTAGGAGCAAAAATTAACACACTAGTTAAAACTTGTTAACCATAGTTCAAAGGGGCTTTGTGGGGGCTAGGAGGAGTAGTCCCCTCCTCACCTCGAGGAGGTGACTATTGCTCATAAAACAAATACATATAAAAACTTTTAACTGCAAGAGGGAGAGATGTGAGCTTTCTTTTCATTCTTCTTTTGCATCTTGGGATGAGAAGGGAAGAGACAAGAAGAGAGAAAGAGACAATAGAGAATAGAATGTTCAAAAGGATGAAAGAAAAAACTTACTTGAAGCCATTATAATAGATATAATATATGTTTTTTTAATTTTTTTACAAAAAAAAATTATCTTTTAAAAAGCACCCCCCCCTCCCGGGCACTTATGGACTCTAAGTTAATCTTGGTAGAAATGCATGCATGTGGTTAATGGGTCTTCTAGATTCCAATTAAATGGGGAGTGCTTGCCCCAGATAGGACTGTCAAAGAGTCGGGCTAGGGCAGGGCCTAGGTCTTACCGGGCCCAGCCCTCATTCATCGGAGTTAGGCCCTAGCCCTTAGAGGGCCTAAACTAGCTAGGCCCAAGCCCTACCCTCAAGGGCCAAGGCTGGGCTAGGGCCGGGCCAGGGCCAAAAGAACAAAAAAATATATTTTCAAATAAGTATTTTCTATACATAGGAAATAATAATAAGAAGTATTCTCTTTGTATTGAAGGTTTCGAATAAGTATCTTCTATTAATGGAAAAAAATCATGAGTATTCTCCATCTATGGAAGGTTTCAAATAAGTATCTTCTCTACATGGAAAATAATAATATGTGTTATCCATACATGAAAGGTTCTATTAAGTATTATTAAATAATAATCACTCATATACATGGAAAGTAGTAATAAGTATTATCTATTTATGGAAGGTTTTATGATTTTGATAGTAAATCTGTCATGTGTAGTTGTGTCTCTTGCAAGTTCATGGCGAATTGGCATCTAAGTGTAATTCCTATTTAGCATCTAGCTCTATGGGTTTTCCTGGATTGGTGCACATGCATTCGTAAATATCTTCTATAGAGTTATGATGGTCGAGGAGAGGGTTGCTTCGAGAAGATATGTCAGTGTGTCAACTATATTTTGACGGTCCATTTTCTTGGGTCAGCCACCACAAGTGACGGATGATATTTAATGAGTTGAGCCGAGTAAAGGTCAGCAAGGTTGGTCAAGTCCATGTAAATGGAGGCCCACACATGGCCTTTTGTAGCGATCCTGAAATTCTTAATTTAAATGCTAAGGGTATTTACATAATTTCCTAAGTCTAGGGGTAATGTGGTAATATCTCTCTATGTGTTTTGGTCATGAAAATTTAATTATCTTAAGTAGAATTTTAAACGAGCATAACACACTAAGAGTTTAACCTTGGCTTGTCACCAAACACTAGTAGTAAGGGTATTTGGGTAAAAGCACAAGAATTAGTATTAGTATAAAAAGCTAAAGATAACATTTCTCTTAGAAAACCTAACCAAGAGAGAAAGCTTTGGGGAAGAAGGGAGAAGAAGAAGCTAGGGTTTGGAAGCTTGGAATAAAGCTTAGAGAATGTGATTCAAGCCTTGAGGAAGGGAGTTCTCGCCAAGGGAAGATCAAGATTGTGAAGCAAACCCATTTGGGAGTTTTTCATCTTCTTGAAACCCTAAAACTTGAGGGTTGAGACAAGTGAACACCCTCTTTGTTTATTAAATTCATTGTAATGTAGTGTTTATTGTTGTATTGGTGTAATAAATGCTCATAAATAATCTAGGTTGATTTAGAATGGAATGAGAGATTTTAGGTTTCTTCCTTTTTCTTGAAACCCTAGATCTCTAGGATTGAAACAAGTGAAATACATTACAAAGACTTAGATTTATCTTCTAGAAGTGTTTTTAGGATTGATAACATGTGTATGAATGTTTGGAAATGAACTATAGAGGAAGGGAAATGGAGGTTGGAGGATTTGGGTACAACAATCTAGGATTTTCTCCAGATTCACGAGCTACGATCAATCGGAGGTTCCCACCAATTGATTGTAGGAGCTTTAGGAAATCGGATTGTTTTGGAATTTAATCGATCTATCGGAGGGTTACCTGCAATTGATCGTAGGATACTGTGGGCTTGCGATCAACCGGAGGGTACCTGCGATCGATTGTAAGGTGTAATTTTTCATCAAATAATTCTTCAAACTGAAACTTATAGACTATGCATATTAGATCTCTTCTATCATAATTATACTTTTTCTTATTTATTAAATTGATACTCATGCCTTAACTTTATTTTATTTATTATGTTTTCATTTCATAAATTATATTATTCTTCATAATGATCAACTGTCGTGCATGCTTGAGCGAATTGCCTAAAATACGTAGACCTTACACAATTTAATTAGATCTGTCTTGCTATGGTAATATAGGGCGCTATAGACCTATAACGGGGAGGATATAGCTAGCTTACCTTGGTTAATATCTTGAGTTAGATCGGCCTTGTTATGTGTGGTATGGGATGCTATAGCAGGGAAGATATAACACCTCTATTATTGTTTGCACCATTATAATTATTAGATTAATTGGTGACTTAACTTGGGGTGGACGACGTACGATTCTATCAGTATCCTTGAGGTGTTGCCGAGGGTCGTGAACAGAAGGAACAAACATGTGATTCCATCAGTATCCATGAGGTGTTGTCAACGGCCGCCAACAAAGGAACATGTGTGAGATCTTAAATCGTGTCGTGAGGCGATGCTAGGGAACTACCACAGAGGAATAGGATGTGATTTCAGAGGCGTTGCTGAGGGCCGTCAAATGTGGACCAAGTAATTCAAAATGAAGAAAATGAATTGACTTGCGTTGTCATTGTTGCATATTGAGAAATATATAATAATGACTTATGATTGCATGTGTTATGCGTGTTCATCTTGCTGAGCTCCGTGCTCACCTTTGCTATGTTCACATTTTTTCAAGAGAGACCTACAGGTCATTCGGAGCTCTTGAGGAGCTGAGGAATTAGAGGAAAATTTCTTTTGTCACTTTTTGAGAGTGAATGATATGTGGAGAGGAACTTGTTGAGAACTTAGTCGGACTTTATATTTTGTTTTTACTTTATAGTTATGCTCGTTATTTATATATCTGAAATGGTTTTATGTGTTTATAAAATGCATTCACTATTGGGGTTTGTCCCAGGATCACGCCTAGGAAACCTGTATAAATATAAGGTCTATTGTGTATAAGGGAACCCCGGTGTGATAGATTGGTATGAGAGCACTAGGTTTAGAAACTCTGGTGTGAAAGGGTGACACCTAGGATAGCACTTAGGATTATTGAGAGTAGGAGAACAACCATAGGATTTCTATTGTTTTGTGTGTTCGTCCTTACTTCAAATCTGATTGTTTCCTTGTTTATTATAAAAAAGGGGCATGTCGAAGAGAGGAAGAGGTCAAGGAGGAGTAGTCCTCATCCGGAATTGGATGACATCTATCGAATCTTTGGGGATATGATGAGGCTCTTGAAGGAGACAACCCTAGATCTAAAGGATCTAGCCAACCATCGATGAATGCCACATTGGCAAATTTGTTGAAGGATTTCAAGAGGTTGAGTCCTTCCAACTTTGATGGTACAACTAGTCCTATGGAGGTAGATAAATGGATCTTAGAGTTTGAGAAGATTTTTGAGGTGATGGAAAGTGCAACAGAGGAAATTAGCAGCTTTGCTTCTTCAGGGTGAGGCACACCATTGGTGGGATTTGGTTGTCAGGACAGAGGATGTCAGTGAGATGGTGTGGGGAGAGTTCAAGCAGAAGTTTTTCTCTAAGTATTTTCCCGAGACGTATAAAGAGCAAAAGGCTTTGGAGTTTATCCATTTGGCACAAGGATCAATGTCCATTAGCCAGTACGAGGGGAAGTTTGTAGAGTTTTCTCGTTTTGCTCCTCACATGGTGGCGGATGAGGTTCACGGGGTCAGGAAGTTTGAGCAAGGATTGGCTCCTTCGATCCGGAAAATGATAGTGGGGTACCGACTAACGTCGTAGTTGTTGAGCGAGCTCTAGTTATTGAGAAAGATAACTCGACGTATCACAAGAATAAGGAGTAAAAGGTTGAGCAGAAAGGGAAAGATAAGTTTGTGCCTCAACAAGAGCGAAGGGGCATTTCAGGTAGTAGCACCAACAAGGGTAGTGAAAGCTTCAGAGGATAACTGCTCCAGTTGAGTCTTCAGCAATGGTTCCTGCAGCACCAGTGTAACGTGCAGAGCTTAGGAACTTTTCAGGGGCATGCTACAACTATTGGGAGCAGTTGTGGTCTAAACTTTTGGGATTTTTTTTTTATATATGTAGCATAGCATATGGGTTAAAGATTGAGCAAAACCAATCGTGATTGAATGTAGGGAGAGTTCAATTGCACCCACAAGTCGACACGTATCCCCTTTAAACCCTATTAATAGTGGTTAAGATTCTCTAACTTAGTGTTCAATAATATAACCTTAGTTTATTGAAAACAAATATTAAAATGATATTTAACTCTGGCTAAAAACTCTTAGGATTGATATATATTTTTTAAATACTAAGGTTAGATTATTGAACACTAAGGGTTACAGAATCTTAACCACAGTTAATAGGGGTTAATTAAGACACGTGTTGACCTGTGGACGCGATTGAACTCTCCGTCAACTTTAAAAAATATATTATATAGGGCGTAGTCATTGCGTAAGAGACCTCTGAACTTTTGAAATTAAAAATATTTTTGTACTATGTTAATTATTTAATAGGGCATGGTCATAGAACAAGAGGAAAACTACTCTAGTAAACAAGGAAAACAATACCCATAGGATAATATATGGATGAAATGACTAACAAACTTAGTCGTCAAAAAAAAAATTTGGGGACTACGCCCCCGAACCGGCATCTCATATAATGTGCCCCACTACGATAAATTCCTAGTTTCGCCTCTGATCGGGAGATCTTGTGAGGAATTGTCCTAAGCCCAAGAGGTTGGATCAGCAACAAGGTAGGGCTCCAAATCAGCCAAGGGATCAATCCAGGTTGAATGCAGTGATGCAGAAGGACGATGAGGCATCAAGGATAATGATGGAAGGTACACTCTCAGTTTATCATAGCATTGCTAAAGTATTATTTGATTCAGGAACTACGCATTCCTTTATTTCAGTACTGTTTATGAATGTCTTGGGTGTGGTACTGAAACCTTTAGGAATGACCTTTTCAGTAGTGACACCGTTGAGAGAGTTAGCTACTCTCAACCTTATTTGTTGAGAGTGTCCAATCAAGATTGGAGAGAGGGTATTTCCAGCTGACTTAGTGGTGTTCGAGATGTGGAAATTCAATGTAGTCTTGAGTATGAACTTGCTCGCCACCTTTCATGTCGAGATATCCTGTTTTGAGAAAACAGTGATCTTCTTGATTACTGGTGAGTTGTCATTTCTGTTTTGGTTTAGTCGTTCGAGAGAGGCTTTGACTAAGGGATTCCTCTCTCACATCGAGGGTACGAATTAGGGTATTGTGCTGGAGCAAATACATGTCGTCTATGATTTTGTCGATGTATTTCAAGAAATACCAAGGTTGCCTTCGAGGAGGGTAGTGGATTTCGGCATTGATGTGGTACCGAATACTTCGCCAATATTGAAGGCAACATATAGGATGACACCAGTAGAATTGAGAGAATCGAAGGGGCAGATTCACAGATTGTTGGATCATGGTTTTGTTCGGCCTAGCACTTCGCCAAAGGGTGCGCCAATTTTGTTTGTCAAAGAAAAGGACGGGACAATGAGATTATGTATTGATTACCGACAGTTGAATAAAGTGACTATCAAGAATAAGTACCTGTTGCCTATGATCAATTGGTTGACTAGCTGAATGGAACACATTTGTTCTCCAAGATAGACTTGAGGTCAGGATATCACCAGCTGAGGGTGAGGGATGAAGGCATTTCTAAGACTACTTTTCGAACTCAGTATGAGCACTATGAGTTCTTGGTTATGCCATTTGGGTTAACCAATGCATTGGCCACGTTTATAGATTAAATGAACTGAGTGTTCAAACCATTTTTAGATTAATTTGTAGTAGTGTTTATTGATGACATCTTGATCTATTCCAAGACCGAGAAGGAGCATGAGCGGTATCTTGGTATCGCACTATAAACCTTGCAAGAGCATCAGTTGTATGCAAAATTTTCGAAGTATGAGTTTTGGCATAAGGAGGTCAAATTTTTGGGACATGTGGTTTCTAAGGAAGGAGTGTAGGTTGATCCAACCAAGGTTGAGGCGGTGATGAACTGGGGTCAGCCTTCTTCAGTTTCAGAGATATATAGTTTCGTAGCATTGGTGGGTTATTATCGGCGATTCATAAAGGGATTTTTCCAGATTTCCTCGTCATTGACTCATTTGATGAAGAAGGATATAAAGTTGTCTAGGATGATAGGTATGATCGGGCCTTCAATGAATTGAGGTCCAAGTTGACATCAGCACCAGTTCTGACCATTCGAAAAGGGAATTGAGGACTTTTCATTTATAGTGATGCATCCCATCAAGGATTCGGTTGTGTGTTGATGCAAGAAGGCAGGGTGTTTGCCTATGCCTCTCTCCAGTTAAAGGTGCATGAAAAAAATACCCGACTCATGACCTGGAATTAGCTACAGTGGTATTTGATTTGAAAATTTGGAGGCATTACCTTTATAGTGAGAAATTTGAACTCTTTTCAAAACACAAAAGTCTGAAATACTTGTTTTCTCAGAAAGAGTTAAACATGTGACAATGGAGGTGGATGGAGCATTTGAAGGATTATGATTTTACCCTTCAATATCATCCTGGTATGGCTAATGCGGTGGCGGATGCCTTGAGTCGTAAATCAACAGGGTTGGTTGCACTGTTGATTGTGAAAGAATGGCGTATGCTGTAGGCAATCTCAGAGTTTATGTTCATCCAGTTCGGCAAAATGTTAAGACCTTTATTTTTTGTCTAACTATTCAGCCGACATTGGTTTGTAAGATTGTCAAGAAGTTGCAGGCCGGAGTGGCAAAGGCAGTTCTAGGTGACACTACAGTGTGGACCATGAGTCGGATGGTGGTTTGAGATTCCGATAGAGATTGTGTGTTCCGAATTTGGTTGATCTTCAAATGGAGATTTTGGATGATGCATATCGTTCCAGATATACACTCCAAAAATGTATAAAGATCGTTATAGGCACTTTGGGTGGGATGGTATGAAATGTGATGTGCCGGAGTACGTGTCTAAGTGTTACACGTGTCAACAGGCGAAGGCCAAGCATCAAAGGTCAACTGGGCCGTTGCAGCCATTGCTTGTTGCATAATGGAAGTGAGAGCGAATATCGATGGACTTTGTAGTCAAGTTATCGAGGTTGAAACAAGGGTATGATGCGGTATGAGTTATAGTGGACAGCTTGAAGAGTTACTTTCTACAAAGCAACTCCTAAGGAAGTAGTTTTGTTCTCTGGGAAGTCTAACCAAATGCCACCAAAGTTCCTGTGTACTTTAAAGAGGACTTATTTTCTATTTTGGGCAATGAGAAGCCGGATTACATATGGATTATAAATGGACCAACAGGATCAGGTTCATCATTCCACATTGATCCAAATTCAACTTCTGTTTGGAATGCAGTGATCAAGGGGTCCAAGAAATGGGTTTTATTTCCCCGAATTTTCCCACCAGGGGTCCATCTGAGCCCAGATGGGGCTAAGGTGGCATGCCCTGTTTCAATAATTGAGTGGTTCATGAACTTCTACGGGGCAACAAAGAAATGTAAGAGGAACTTGTTGAATGTTAAGGATTTTCTCAAGAGGCCAAATGCAAGTGAGCTTGTATTCGGAACAAGAGATAGGATGAATTTGTATGAGAAGTTTAGGAGCACCATTGAAGTTTCTTTCCCTGGAACTATTGATTAGCTGGCATTGGAAGCGAAGGAGAAGAAGGCTCAACTGAAAAAGCTTTCCTTCTGGGAATCTGTAACAGATGCAAAGGTTGGTGCGTTCAAGTTTTCGTTCTGAACCAATGCCTATGAAGACCAAAACAAGAAGAAACGACAAGAAAGGAAGTGTAATGTTAAAACAAATCTATGTTAAAAAGGATCCTTTGAGAGTTATAACTCTTTTCTCCTTAATTAATGTCGGAGATAGATTAGAGACAATGTAAAACAATTTTGTCATTAATCATTTGATTTATATTGTTTTAATTGAGAGACAGTCTCAAAATTGCCAGGGTTAGAACACTGGATTCTATAGAGAGGGTAAGAATTGGTAAACTTTTCTTTAGCTTAGTATGGTATTTGATTTCCCCTGTTTCTTTAAATTGATAAATTTCGTTGCTTTAATTAAATTAGTAGTAGCTTTTGAATTCGTAGTAACTGATGGATTATTATCCATACATATATATGTTAATGATAGAATGTGAGGCAGGCGTCTTGGGCCTACAAGCAGGGGAAGACTCAAATCCTCTTGGGTGTTGCCGAATCAAAGAAGGAACATAGGAAGGAATTGCTTGATAAGCTGGAAATTGGAATGGAGGAGCTCCAACAGATTGTGGAGAATAGGAATAGGGATTCAGTAGCACCTAAACAGATGGAGCTGCTTCAATATGTCGGACGGTGGGTACGAAATTGTAGCCTACATTTTATATATTATTTTCAATGCTCAATTCATTTACTTATTTGTGTATGTGTGCATTATGTTTCTAATCCTATTCTTCTCCAGTTGTAACCGGTTTTCCCAAAACTGGTTATGCCCCCGAGGTGGCCACATGTCCTTTTTGACACCTCTTAACTATGGTTAAGATTCACTCAGCCCTAAGGTTTATCCTTGGTTTTTAGACAAAAAATATTTAAAAATTTATTAACTGTGGTTAAATTTTACCAACTCCTAAGATTAATTTTTTATAAAAAATTTCTAAAAAACCAAGGAGTAGGTGAATCTTAACCACAGTAGAGGTGTAAAAAGGGACATGTGGCGACCACAGGGGAGTGACTGGTTTTGTCAAAAACCGGTTACAATTGGAGAAGATCACCAGTCTTCTACTTCCTATATTCATTCTGCACACCTCCATTGTTCTTTCTTAGAGGCATTTTCATGATTGATCGCAATGTATCGGTGAACTTGTATGTGGATTCATAATTTTATTTCGTTAGGACACTGATGTCATAGTGCCATAGTAAGTAATATGAGATAGAAATCAATCTTTTATACCAAAAAGAAGAAGATAGAAATCTATATTTGGGCACACTTTAAAATGAGATTAAATAGTAGGGAAGTTAAAATGAAGATAGAAATCTAGATTGAACTGCAACAAGGTAGTTTTTGTTGGTGTAATTGGGCTAAATTCCTGCACACATAACCACTTAGCAAATACAGATAGATAATAGTGCAGTTAAATAAACAATTAATTATTTAATTAATTAAGGTAGAGAATCGCTTCGCCAAGAAGCGCTACAAGTGAGTCTTTCTTGAAGATAGTTGAGGCCACCCAAGTGCAAGGGATATGGCAGCTCTATCTCCGGGATACAACTCAGCTCGGATTCTCTCCGGTCTTCCCAATGAGTTTGCACTACTCGGTAGAAGACGGAGTACTGATCTTCCTTTAGGATGCCCTTCAAAATAAATATATAAATATATATATATATATATCCATTTAATTAGGGTTTGCCTAATTATCCAAGTGCCCTAAAGTCCCATCGGATTTACAGTAAGATATAATCTAATTAATTAGATAATTTCTAAAATTACCATTTTACCCCTCAGGGTTTAAGGGTTTGTTTGGTTATAGGGTTAGGTCCACTCTGATTTCGCCTAACCTGTTTTATCCTATTCCAGTTTAGGTCTGCACCTATTCTGTTTGGTTACAGAATCTAGTTCTGTCCAGAATCAATTCTGCACAGAAACTGATTCTGGTTTGGTCAGAATCAATTCTGTCTTAGGTCCCGTTTAGTTACAGTTTTAAGTTAATTCATTTTAACTTAATCCGAGTCTGTTTGGTGACAAGATTAAGTATTTTATTAGTTCGGGTTCAGTATGAGTACAAAAACAGGCTTGTCCAGATTAATCTATTCCACAAGATACCCCTGATTGGGTCCATCATGTGGATATGGTAGGATCACCTGAAATCAAATGGTCACCAAGATGGTTCTGCCCATGTAGGACAGATCCACTGTTCTACTCGATCTGGAATCCCAGATCGGGTAACCGAACAGTATGGACGGTTGAGAAGCCCGAAGGCATTCTGCAACCTCATCAGGAGCTGGACAAAGCTATCCATTTCCTGGTATCCATGGATCTGGATCGATCCGGATAGCTTGCTGGGTCTGGTTCTAGGTTCTGGGCCTTTGGATAATGGGTCAGGATCACCATCTTCTCCATTGAGCTCAAGGACCACCATTAATGGAGATCTCCAGGTTAGGGTCCTCCTAAGAGGTCCCTGGTACGGAGTCATCCTGATGGACCATGGCTACTCGGAGTAGACTGGACCAGGGTGCACCTACTCTGGTCTGGTGGCTCACTGGACTGGGTCCACGGATCAGGCTCACTGGTCTCTAGGCTCCGTGGTCTGGGCTCACGGATCAGGCTCTGCTCTGAGTTCCAACAACTCTCAAACCCTCCCCAAGCCCCTCTATTTATAGAGGACCCAGGTCCCCTTGTATATGCATAGGCTTAGCCACCTGGTTGGGCCCTCCTACACTAGACAGGCCACGTGGCACACAAGGTCAGGCCTTGGTCAGAGCAGCCCATCATGGGCCTGCACCCACTGACCCAAGGCACTCATGAGATCTGATCCACCTGACACACCCATGTGTCTCCTCGGATCTCACACACCCAGATCCGACGGCCTAGATTAGTCCTAACCTGAGACTTGATCAGACAACTCTGATCAACCATTCTGATCATCCAATCACGGTCAACCTAGATCTATGGTTGAGATTAGATCAACGGTTCTGATTTACTCAAAAAAATAGCGACCCAAGTGACTCGCGACGATGCGCACGTGCGAAGTGCAAAGTTTGCCTCATAGCGCCCAAAGCCCTATGCCCACATCGTACCCGCACCCGCACCAGACCCCGAGCCCAAGCCCGAGCCCGAGCTCGGGCGTGTGCATGTGCATGTGCGCTCGCACTCGCTGCGAGCGCAACTCACGCACCCTAGTTATCGTCTAAAGGAATTGGTGGGTCAGTCTCCACCTCATGCTTGGTTGTTGACAACTAAGCAACGAAGGGGGTAAATAAACTCTTTAGATTTTCTCTACTTTTCCGATGTGTGACTAAAGAACCAAGGGAAATGCACTAAAAGTGTGTTTTCTCTCTTTCAAGAGATTAAACACCCAACCTAAACAAAGATTAAATTAATGGAGGGTTTTAGTCCATAATTAAAATCAAAACCCCGAATCCTAATGATCTGATTTTATTAATTTAAAACAATTTTAAATCAAAAATCAACAATCCCCCACTTGATTTAAAATTAGTAAAGTAATTAAGAATTAAGTAAAACAAATTCGGGCATCCAAGAATATCCTGTGCATAGATGTAGGTGTCTTTCGACTTGAACCTACACTTAGTGCAAACAAATCAAGAAAGGCCAGAGAACCCAGTGGACTATGCCTTGAACTGCAGAACTCGTATTGACCAATCGGATTCGTCACACATTCTTTCAGAAGATATGTGTATTCATTCAGCTTAGCATTTTAACATCCATGCCTCAACCCCGGTCTTACTGAGAGCTCTAGAGATTTAGCCAGAATCTCATAGAAGGTGACAAGTCTTCGACACTCAAAAATGTGAGTCCATCAAGAGTGCTTCTGCAACACTCCAACCTATTATAGGCCTATAGTTACTCATTAAAAGAATCCATTTAAATTCTCAACCTTATCGCAGAATTATCTATAGATCTACTATCTATAGACTGCACTATTGACATCATCCTTAGGAAAGGACACAACTTGAAATGGCATTTTATTATAGTGCATTTGCAGTTTCTTATAAGGTTCGTTATTCCCATTGAACTTGAGAGACTCATCAGGTTGGGTTTCCACCTAGTTCAACTGCTTAACTGGCTTTAGTCTCATTCCTCTTGATGTCTTCACCACAAGGTCCATGCCAAGGCCCTTGGACAAGGAGTCAGCCAAATTCTCTTTGGACTTCACATACTAGATTACAATTTTTCCATCGGCAATCAAACCCCTAACATGGTTGTGCTTCAGGCGGATCAGTCTGGACTTGCCATTGTAGTTCTCACTGTATGCTTTGAGCATAGTCGCCTGGTTATCACAATAGATTGTGACTGCTGGCATTGATGTCTCACAGATTGGCACATCAACCAAAATACTCTTGAGTCATTCAACTTCTTCTCTAGTTGACGAAAGTACAATGAACTTTGATTCCATAGTGGAATGAGTTATCCAAGTCTGCTTCTTGGACTTCTAGGAGATAGCTCCTCCTCCCATCGAGAAGATCCATGCAGTGATCGACTTTGATTCGTCTGGGCAAGAGTTTCATGTCGCGTCACTAATCCTTCAAGCACGGCGGGTGATCTTCTGTAGTAGAGGGCATAGAACAATGTACCCTTTAGGTACCTCATAATTCTGATCAATGCTACCCAGTGCAATCGACCAGGGTTACTGGTATATCTGCATAACATCCCCACTGCTTGAGCTATGTCCGGCCTAGTGCAATGCATCGCATACATTAAACTGCCGATTATCTACGAGTACTTCAGTTGAGAAACACCTCTGTCTTCATTCTTTGTTAATTTAATACTTGAATCAATTGGTGTAGGAGCCGGAGTACAATTAAACTGGTCGAATCTCCTAAGAATCTTCTCAATGTAGCTTGACTGAGAAAGCACAATTCCTTCGTTGCTCCTAATAATCTTGATTCCAAGTATAACGTTTGCTTCACCCATATCTTCCATATCAAAGTTAGACAATAGGAACTCCTTTGTGTTAGCAACACTTTGATCATCCGTTCCGAATACAAGCATGTCGTCAACATATAAGCAAATTATCACCCCAAAGTTGTCTCTGAATTTGCTATATACACAGATATCACCACTGTTGACTTGATACCCATCAGCTAGAAGGACACTTCTGAATTTATCATGCCACTGTCTTGGAGCTTGATTCAATCCATAAAATGATTTCAGAAGTTTGCAGACTTTCTTCTCGTTCTTTGGCAGAACATATCCTTCAGGCTGATCCATGTATATTTCTTCTTCAAGATCACCATTTAGGAATACAGTTTTGTCGTCCATCTGATGAATGATCATATCCTTGATTGAGGCCAGTGCAATCAACATCCTAATGGTGGTCAACCTAGCCATAGGGACATAGGTGTCAAAGTAATCATAACCCATTCGCTGTCTGAAGCCCTTCGCAACCAGTCTAGCCTTGAACTTTTCTATGGATCCATCTTTTTTCAATTTCTTCTTAAAGATCCACTTGCACCCTACTATCATGTTTCCAGGAGGTAGGTCCACCAAGATCTAAGTGTTGTCAGAGTTGATAGAGTGCATCTCATCATCCATTGCCTCTTTCCAAAGATCTGAGTCTTTAGACATCATTGCTTCAGTGTAGCTTCTTGGATCCTTCTCGATCAAACAAATATATTCAGGGCCAAAATCCTTTGAAATTCTTGGTCGAGTACTTCTTCTTGGTTCAGAAGGACCTATGTCTTCAGACTCTTTCCACTTGGAACTGGATTCTGATTGGTCCCCCACTACTTCTTGACTTCTCTTGTATGAGAACACGTTTTCAAAGAATTCAACACCAATAGCTTCCAAAACTAAATGTGGTGCAGGAGTTTCTAGATTTAGAAATCTACGCTTTGTTTGACATTGAGTAGCCAATGAAGACGCAGTCAGTACCTCTGGTTCCTACCTTGGGGTTATTCAAGTTAGGCAATCTTACTTGGGCTAGACAACCCCAAACCCTAAGGTACTGTAAATTGGGTTTTCTTCCCTTCCACAATTCATATGGAATTGATTCTGCTTTCCGTTGAGGAACTCTGTTGAGAATGTGACAGGCTGATAGAAGTGCTTCACCCCAAAGATTTGGTGGAGCACCGGAGCTGGTTAGCATGGTATTAACCATTTTTGCCAGAGTCCTGTTATTTCTTTCTACAACGCCATTTTGCCGTGGTGTGTATGGTTAGTTGTCTCATGACGGTTCCCGTTATTTTCACAAAACTTAACGAATTTTGAATCAAGGTATTCACCATCTCTGTCAGTTCTAAGTATCTTGATTCTAGCTTCCTGAAAATTCTCAACTTCTGACTTGAAAACCTTAAATTTCTCGAATGCTTCATCTTTAGTTCGGGTGAGGAAAACATGCGTGTATCGAGAGGCATCGTCGATGAAGGTGATAAAATATATTTTCCCTCCTCATGACTGTACACCAGTCATTTCACATATATCACTGTGAATAAGCTCGAGTAGCTTCGATTCTCTCTCTAAACCCTTGAATGGAGGTCTCACAATTTTACACTTGCTGCATGCAATACATTTTTCATGCTTATCACTGGATGCGTTAGTTGTTAGTCATTGATTGGTCGTAGATTTATTTTCTTAAAATTAATATGACCTAGTCTACCATGTCATAGTTCAGAGGACTCAGTGATATAAGCAGAAATAACAGGAGTTTCATTCATGATATTGAGCTTGAACATTCCAGACACCAGATACCCTTTCCCCACAAAAATCCCATTCTTGGTGAGAAAAACCTTGTCAGACTCGAAGACCATCTTGTATCCAAGCTTGCCGAGTATCAATCCACCATTCAACCTCTTCGCCAATCATGTTGGTTTCCGTTTCTTCTGAAAATTCCCACTCTTGTTAATCTTGCAGTTCTTGGCATAGTGCCTCATCTTACCACAAGAGTAACACTCCACATCCTTCTTGAAATTACCGGTGTTATTGTTGTTGCTGTTGCTGTTGTTGTACGGACCCTTCTTCTTCTCAAACTTCCCTGTCCTCTTAAACTCTTTCTTTCTCAATTGAAACTTCTTCGATTGATGTAAATCAACCATATGAGCCTTAGCAGTTGGCTCATCCTTCTTGTCCCGCTTCCTGCTCTCTTCTTCTACCTTGACATGGTGCAACAGGGTTTCAAGATTCCAGTCTTCCTTCTTTTGCATCAGCTTCGAGCGATACTCTTTCCAGGATGAAGGAAGCTTGGCAATGATAGCGTTGACATGGAAGGTTTCATCCAGAACCATTCCAGCCGAGGTGACCGCATCTGCTATCTTCTATAGCTCTTGTATCTGCTCCATTATGGTCTTTCCATCAACCATCTTAAATTTCAAGTAGTTGGCAACATGGAATTTCTTTGTTCCAGACTCCTCTGCTAGGTAGACTAGCCTCAACACCTCCCATAAGTCTCTGGCTTGCTTGGTCTTCCTTGAGTGTTGTTCCTATAGTTGGTCCGACAGTGAATTAAGGATGTGATTTCGGGCTGTATCATCATCATCATCAATCCACCTTTGCACTTGTGCAGTAGCGTAATCCAATCTATTTCAGCGATGTCGGGATCTTCTGGAATTCTCAGACACTCCTCCATGAGGACATAATCAACCTTCGATTGCTTCAAGAAAAAACTTCATCCTCTGCTCCCAGCGGTAGAAGTCTTTCCATCGAATCGGGGCATCGGCTTCCGTCTAGTTTTGTCCTCGCATTTGCAAAGTAGCCATGAAGATAGACTATATCTTCAATTGTTGGTGTAATTGGGCTAAATTCCTGCATACATAGCCACTTAGCAAATACAAATAGATAATAGTGCAGTTAAATAAACAATTAATTATTTAATTAATTAAGGTAGAGAATCGCTTCACCGAGAGACGCTATAAGTGAATCTTTCTTAAAGATAGTCGAGGCCTCCCATATGCAAGGGATATGGCAGCTCTATCTCCAGGATACAACTCAGCTCGGATTCTCTCCGGTCTTCCCAATGAGTTTGCACTACTCGGTAGAAGACGGAGTACTGATCTTCCTTTAGGATGCCCTTCAAAATAAATATATAAATATATGTATATCCATTTAATTAGGGTTTGCCTAGTTATCCAAGTGTCCTAAAGTCCCATCAGATTTACAGTAAGAGATAATCTAATTAATTGGATAATTTTTAAAATTACCATTTTACCTCTCAAGGTTTAAGGGTCTGTTTGGTTACAGGGTTAAGTCCACTCTGGTTTGGTCTAAACATGTTTTAACCTATTCCAGTTTAGGTCTGCACCTATTCTGTTTGGTTACAAATCTAGTTCTGTCCAGAATCAATTCTGCATAGAACCTGATTCTGGTTAGGCCAGAATCAATTCTGTCTTAGGTCCCGTTTGATTATGGATTTTAAGTTAATTCATTTTAACTTAATCCGAGTCTGTTTGGTGACAAGATTATACCTAATTCGATTTTATCATGTTGTATTTCTGTTTTGGTACAAGTTCAGGCTTGTCCAAATTAATCTATTCCACAAGATACCCCTGATTGGGTCCATCATGTGGATATGATAGGATCACCCGAAATCGAATGGTCACCAAGATGGTTCTGCCCATGTAGGACAGATCCACTGTTCTACTCGATCTAGAATCCCAGATCGGGCAACCGAACAGTATGGACGGTTGAGAAGCCCGAAGGCATTCTACAACCTCATCAGGAGCTGGACAAAGCTGTCCATTTCCTGGTATCCATGGATCTGGATCGATCCGGATAGCCTGCTGGGTCTGGTTCTGGGTTCTGGGCCTCTGGATAATGGGTCAGGGTCACCATCTTCTCCATCGAGCTCAAGGACCACCATTAATGGAGATCTCCAGGTTAGGGTCCTCCTAAGAGGTCCCTGGTACGGAGTCATCCTGATGGACCATGGCTACTCGGAGTAGACTGGACCAGGGTGCACCTACTCTGGTCTGGTGGCTCACTGGACTGGGTCCACGGATCAGGCTCACTGGTCTCTAGGCTCCGTGGTCTGGGCTCACGGATCAGGCTCTGCTCTGAGTTCCAACAACTCTCAAACCCTCCCCAAGCCCCTCTATTTATAGAGGACCCAGGTCCCCTTGCATGCGCATAGGCTCAGCCACCTAGCTAGGCCCTCCTGCACCAGACAGGCCACATGGCACACAAGGTCAGGCCTTGGTCAGAGCAGCCCATCATGGGCCTACACCCACTGACCCAAGGCACTCATGAGATCTGATCCACCTGACACACCCATGTGTCTCCTCGGATCTCACACACCCAGATCCGACGGCCCAGATCAGTCCTAGCCTGAGACTTGATCAGACGGCTCTGATCAACTACTTTGATCATCCGATCAAGGTCAACCTAGATTTATGGTTGAGATTAGATCAACGGTTCTGATTTACTCAAAAGAAATAGCTACCCAAGCGACGATGCGCACATGCGAAGTGCAAAGTGCGCCTCATAGTGCCCAAAGCCCTATGCCCACACCGCACCCGAACCCGAGCCCGAGCCCGTGCGTGTGCGCTCGCGCTCGCTGCGAGCATAGCTCGCGCACCCTAGTTACCGTCTAAAGGAATTGGTGGGTCAAAGTCTCCACCTCATGCTTGGTTGTTGACAACTAAGCAACCTAGGGGATAAATAAACTCTATAGATTTTCTCTACTTTTCAAATGTGAGACTAAAGAACCAATGGAAATGCACTGAAAGTGTGTTTTCTCTCTTTCAAGAGATTAAACACCCAACCAAAACTAAGATTAAATTAATGGGGGGTTTTAGTCCATGATTAAAATCAAAACCCCAGATCCTAATGATCTGATTTTATTAATTTAAAATAATTTTAAATCAAAAATCAACAGTTTTTTATCTAGCTTGAAATCATAGTGCCATAGCTTGACCTGCAACAAGGTCCAAACCATCACTTCCTACAGTTTTTCTATTGTTATATATAAGCACTTGAAATACAAGAATTTAACCAGAAAACCCACTCAACAATTAAAAAACAGAAAAGGAAAAGGAAAAAGACTATGAGAAATAAATCACTCGAATCACTTGAAAGCCTTCCTTCCAACTCCAGCAGGCAAAGAAACAGTTGAATCCACACTCATATACCTATAGATTGCGTAGACCTGTGTTTCCCTAATACCTTTTGAGAATCATAATCCTTGTTTGAGAACAAAGAGCCCTTGTTCCACCTGATAGACCCAATGCTCTGAGTCAGGGGGAAGGAGAGTCGCCTCTTCTGCTCATGATTCGATGTCGCCGGAAACCTCTCCCGGAGATTGCTATAAGCTCTCACTTTTGCTTTAGCAGAAACAGTCGGCACCATGTATTCGCACCGAAAATGGTGGGCAGCTCGTGAGGCTATCATCGTCTCTAAAAGGCGTGTCGAGTGAGGAGTCAGCTCCACTGGTTCTTAGTTTGGCATGTTTCACTGGGGTGGTAGAGCTAGCTCTATTCGACATGTTGGTACCTGTTTAGTTCTCATGGCCACAGATGGTTTGAAGGATTTGGGTGTCACTGTATCGAGAGTCTCGTATCTGAAGCACGGTTTTGTATGGTTGCTCGATTGGGGTTGTCGCATCGCGGGCTCTAGGATGAGCTTGGGAGGGGTTAGATCATTCTTCACACCTGTGGCTTTGGCTTGACTTTCAGAAGGATGTGCTGCAAGTTGTCGTTCTAACCAGTTCCACCACCAAGGGAACCCTCCAGACCTGATCTCCATTAGAGCTGTCTGAGCTGATTTTGGAGTGGCCTTCCATAGCTGGTCGATGGCACAAAAATAGGATCGTGTTACATAACTTGACTCAAGAAATATTAGTTACACCCTCCGACTTGCTCCAATGGTAGGGTGTGGCCTCTCTCTGATGAGGGGTATTAACAGGGTGATGACTAGGGGTGACCACTAGGGGTGTTAAGAGAACGGGTTTGGGCAAAAAAACTACACATTGATTAGCAAAAAAATACAATACACATTGCCGATGAGTGAGCCATAGAAAGGAGTCCATCTAGTAACTGAAAATTGTTTACCCGTTCCAAAAGTTCAAAACATGTATGATAGCAAAGCCAAAATTCTTCCTTCAGGACCAGCAAAAAATATGTGATGCACCGCTTGCATTCCTCATCTTTCCTGTAAGTTCCTCTACTGTTTACTTATCTATTGGGATCTTTAATCTTATCCAGCTTCTGGAAGCCTTTCTGGGGGAAATGAGGCGTCAATAGTCGTCAGTACTTACATCACCATAAGAAGTCATTCTTGCAAAGTACTTAAAGAATGAGCTGCAACCTCTTAACATTCAAGATCTTGCAACAGGAAAAACTGCATTTAAAAAAATATTACTCGTACATAATATAATAATGGGAACACCATGGGATTGCTGATACAAATGAATCCACACCTTGGTGATACATATATGGATCCAGTCCTAAAATAATACATTGGTGATGTAATTATTTTACTACCATGGTGATGTAATCATTCATTGCTTCCTCCTGTGATTTCCCTGCTATCAAAAGTGTATGTTTTAGTGAACAGTTAAAACGCATCCAAAGACCACCATTAGATGTTTTAACTCCTAATTATAGCAAGATAATATAATTAAATCATTACCACTAGGCAGTTGTTGAAGCATGAGTTGAATCATGGGAACACCATGGGATTGCTGATACATATATGGATCCACACCGATTGCTTGAATTTGTTGATATGTGAATCCCTATTTAACACGTTCATTACTATGGAAATTTCTCAAAATCTTAATAGGAATAAAATTATTAAAGTGTTTGATGGACCAACAATATTTAAAGTAACAAGATAGTGATTAAGATAAAACTGATCATCCCTATAACCAGATGTCCTGAACTGAATGACCAATTCAATTCTCTATTGGGCAGTCAAATGAAGGCAATGGAAGTTATTGGGTAGGAATCATCCAATAGTGATTTTTGTTTTTGCTCTACAGAGATATGGCTTCTTTTCTGTGGGCTTTATGTTTAGGCTTCTTGCTACTGGTCTCTGCAACAACGGGTGCTGCACCAAGGAAACCTGTAGATGTTCCATTTGGTAGAAACTATGTGCCCACATGGGCTTTTGATCACATCATGTACTTCAATGGAGGTTCTGAGATTTAGCTTTCCTTGGATAAATATGTTGGAATATTTGTATGCAATTTAAATATATAATGATGAAGGTATTACCGATCACCGTAGCGCAGCAAGTAGCGAACTAGTTAGACTGTAAGAGCAGATCTGAAAATAAGAATTCCACGAACAAAAATTTGTCAGTAAATCGGAATCGAGGCGTGTGTTAGACACACTGTCCTTAAGGTGAAAATCGCCCCTATTGGATCCTCTTTGACCCTGATGCTCGTAGGATAAATTGGCGGACACCCCTAGAATTCAACGATCAATATCAAAAGAAAAGGAGCACCCTCTCTCTAATGATCTCTGCGAACTCGACTGATTCAAAAGTGAAAACGAAAACTAGAAGAGAAACCAATTTTGTATGAAGCCAAAAAAGATAATTTATGTGTCTGACAAAGGTTATGAATTGTAATTGGGTTCGAGAGTCCCCATATGATTTGCGCTTCTAATACTTTCCATATAAAGAAAAGAGCAGTGATAGGCGTGCCTGGGAAATGGATTTCTAGACCTAAGGCTAGACCTCATTGGTCCATGCCCCCTCCCCCTCTTAAACCCACCATTAGAAATAAATTTCCCAGGTACGTTAACTATTTTCCTAAAAATACTTATTACAAATTTGAAAAAGAAAGTGATTGCTTGCCCTCGGTATATAATCGCTTTCCATTTCGGAATGGATAGAAACCTTGCTAGTGATTCTCTCAAGTTGTGTTGATAACGATTTTCGAGATAGCTACCGTGTATACAAGCAGCCTCACATGATGACAACACATGACAAATAAAATGCCTGATTTGGTGGATTGTTTGATGCTAAGATAGGTCTTCAGCAATGTACTCTCAGGAGAGACTACATAGGCTCTCAGGAGAGACTATAAATGGAACGTCATCATATCCCCATAGGAATGGCGGCATGAGTATCCTACATCCTATCTTGGCGGCTTGCATAATCCCGAGCTGATCCTAGGCGCTTCGTTAGGGGATCTAGTGCGTGAGTCATGACCACCATCTATCTTGTAGGTATGGCAACAAAGGTGCCCCATATCCTATCTCGGCGGCACTGCTACCTCGGGCTGATGGCCAGGAGGGTGTTATGGGACGTCGTCAAATCTCCATGTGCCCTATGAGTTATGACTTGTGTAATCATACTCATCTCTGTGACATACGTACCACAGGCTTGAGGGCAAAGGAATTTTTCACCCAGCAAATGAATGGATTCCTGCCACATTGTGTTCGCCATGAGGATCAGAAGACTTCGACGAATTGCTTCAGATGCTCCCAAGATTGATATATGGATGGCATATAACCCACCTTCTATATATTGAACTCTCCCTTTTTCTCTGGGGGGTGTTCTAGGATTTGTGGTTTGGTGGGTGTTGAGGAACGTGTTAAGGATTGAATGCCGTGAAGAATAAATCTTATAAATAATTGCAAAACATCATGACTCCTTTCCTTAACTCATGACTTTTTTTTTATCTTATGATAAAATGATGCTTAGGGGGTATTATTTTGGCCATTACTTCCTAAGGTAGTTAATTAACTTGCTGAGCTAGCAGAGGAGTGCATTTTTACAATTGGCTACGAGTTGGTAGAGGAGCGCATTTTTACAGCTGGCTATGAGTTGTCAGAGGAGCGTATGAGTTGTCACACCTCTCATAAAAATCTTAGATCTCGCTTTGGAAATCTATAAATAGAGTACCCTATCCATGAGTGAGATCAAGACTGTCATTAAGAAAGGAAGCCAGCTCCTTCAATATTTTAGTTTCTCTGTGAACACCATTCATCCAAGATGAAGATCTTGATCTTCCCTCTTTCTCTGATCCATGACCTAGATCATCCCTCTTTTATCATCATTTACCTTAATGTCTATTTCTTCAAGAAGATCTGAGTCAAAACGGCCACAATAGCTGATTTAGGTTGTAGATGTTACCCAAATGCATCTAAATTCATATAATCCAAATTTGGTATCAACATTTTGGCGATCACGATGGGATATTTTGCAAGCTTTTTGAAGAAAAATGGTTTGGAAAAGTGTGCTCAATCGTCCTCATTCATCATCAGAGGAATTACAAGAAGAGACTTCAGATCCTCGCATTGCAAACTATGGATTTAATTTTGCAGCCCAAGTGAGATCTCTGATGGCGTCATTATAGTCATCACAAGCTTAAATTCGAGATCAAATCCAAGCTTAGATGCAAGCTTCAAAACTACAAATGCACACTCAGTGCAGATGTAGATCCAAGATTCTCAAAACACAGATTATGACTTTTCTTAAAAATGTTCAAGAATTGCTAATGGAAATAATCAGAATTGGGCGACACATTGCACGTTTTACAGACACCTTAAAAGTTTATTCTATTTGTTAAAAAACAAGAAATCTTATTCATTATTAATGATTTCAAGATCTGGCATTGGAAGTAGATCTGGGAATCTTGAGAGATCATTTATTGATAGACACTGATCGGCTTACTTCGGCTGTGGATTTATAATTTTCTTAGATATGGACAAGAAGACGAACATGGACAAAGCATCTCTATACAATTCTGCTTTCAGAATCAGTTGCTTTAGGAATTGGGGCTTTAATGTCAATACCCTTGCTTCCTCATAGGGAAAAGGAATTGTATTCTTGAAAGTCACCATCGTTAGAACAAGACAGGGTTCATCAACGGGTCTATACCTTCACAGCTCGGACAATCCATGAATTCTCCTTGTTTCCCAGTCGCTTAATAGTGATAATTATGCAACATGGATTCGTGCCATGAGCATGGCACTTAGTGCTAAGAACAAAGCAGGGTTCATTAACAGGTCTATGCCGAAACCAAATGCTTCTTCGCCTTACGAGTCGTTGTGGGTTCATTGCAACAATATGGTTTCATCATGGCTTATTCTCAATGCCATCAACCACGATTTAGCACATAGTGTCCTCTACATTGATTCTGCATACAAAATATGGACAAATCTCAAAGAGCATTTCTCTCAAATTAATGTTCCAAGCATTTTTTCAGATCAAAAGATCGATTTCCTCCCATATCCAAGGTCCAAATTCTATTGCTTTTTCAATAAATTGAAAGGAAAATTTTTTCTCAATGTTCATGTTTCGAAAGGGTTTTGAGCACCCCACAACTACACGTCGGTTACAGGATGCAAGCTATCCCAATAACCTTTTAAATTATTGAAATAAGAAGCAATAGAATTTTGACTTTTTTTTCGAAATTGAAGTGTTTGTTCAACTGGTTATAGTAACAGTCAAGTGTTGTGTTTTTTGGTGTGATTCAAAACTAAAGGAAAAACATTGTCTTTTAAGTTTAGGTGTTTCTTTTAGTCCCACATGGAAAAACTATGAATAGTTTTACCTCTTTATAAAAAAGAGTGTTGGAAGAAGGCTTCGGCCTTCAAGGGCCTTTGAATTTGTTGTCTACCCACCCATTGCATATTGTGACTATACTATGCTACAACTCACACACACACGCGCGCGCGCGCCGAGCCGAGCCGAGTCGAGTCGGTCGGTCAGGCGGATAGGTCGGGTTGGGTTGGGTCATTGATAAAATATTATTTTTTATACAATGTTTATTATTAATTTTTAATTAATCATGGTTACCGTTTTATTACCGTTTGGCATACCTCTAATTACTAGTGATTATTTTATTCCCGTTTTATTACCATTGTGGTAATTAATTAGATTAATTTCGAGTATTAAAATTTCAGTTTTGGAAATCAACAGACTTCTTATTATTTCCTAATCTATATAAAGAGGGTTTCAATACAGGTTTATACACAGAATTTTTCCTGGGTTCTTCTAATAAGAAAGCTAGTATATACAAGTTCATCTCTTTTCTTCCTCTGGTTTTGGGGTATTTTTTCATCAATATTTTCGAGTTTGCTGGGCTAAGAATACAGAGTGGTGTACGATAGTAGAAGGTGCATTTTCTACTGTCAGGAATAGATCTGTGAAGCTGTTGTATCCTGGGAGACATCGTGACCAACAACCCATTGCATCTGTGGGGGCGCGAATTGTCTTAAAGAGAGCGACGTGATCCGCGCCTCACTTCACAGGAGCTATCAAATTGCTAATCAATTTTCAAGTGCAGGATTATTTTTGAGTTCGTGGTAGCAGCATTGTTCGTGATTTTCCGGGTCTGCCTTTTTGGATTTAGCATTTACAGGTATTTTGGAACAACAATTTTAAGACAATTCAACATGACTTCTGTGAATGTTAGAACGAATGATTCTGTGATTAGGACTGAAATTTTTGATGGGTCTAATTTTAAGCGTTGGCAACAGAAAATACTTTTTCTGCTCACATCGCTTAAATTAGCATATGTTTTAACTGATGTTCCTAATGAAGAAGAAGAAGAACCGGGTAGATCTTATTATAAGGAAAGATGGGAATCTGCAGATTTTTTGTGCAAATGGCACATTTTAAATGGCATGACTAATGCAATGTATGATTTATATTGCATTGAAAAATATGCAAAAAGCTTATGGGTAGCTTTAGAGAAAAAATATCAAACTGAGGAGGCTGGTTCTAAAAAATATGCAGTGAGCAGATTTTTAAAGTTTGTATTGGTTGATGATAAATTCGTAGTAAAACAAACTCAGGAATTTCAAATAATAATTCATGAGATTATTATTGAGGGAATGAAAATTCCAGAACAATTTCAAGTGGCTGCTATTATAGAGAAATTACCTCCTTCATGGAAGGATTTCAGAAATTCTCTTCGCCACAAATCAAATGAATTTTCAATTGAAAATTTAGTAATGAGAATTCGGATTGAAGAAGAATCTAGAGCCCAAGATAAAAAAGAAGAGAATTTTGAGATGACTTCAAAGGTTAATTTTGTTGATTCTTTGGGGAAGAAAAAACAGAAATTCTTGAAAGCCAACAAGAAGCCTATAAAGAATAAGAAGCCTTATCAACCTTTTCAGAAGACAGGAGAAAGCTCAAAATCGAGTGGATGTTTCGTCTGTGGAAAATCTGGACATTTTACTAAGAATTGTCAATTCCGGAAAAGGAATTATTCTCAAGCAAATATGGTGGAAGAACCCTTAGTTGCTATGATCACTGAAATCAACAAGATGGGTTTCAGTAAGGGTTGGTGGGCAGACACAGGTGCGACGAGGCACGTCTGCTATGACAGAAATTTATTTAAAAAATATGAGGCTGTCAAAAGCAACCATGATGTCCAGATAGGGAACTCCTCAACCTCTAAAGTTGTAGGAGTTGGAGATATCACTCTCGATTTCACTTCAGGGAAATCTGTGACTCTGAAGGATGTTCTTCACATTCCAGATGTGCGGAAAAATTTGGTGTCGGGCTATCTTCTGAACAAGGCTGGATTTAAACAAGTAATAGAGTGTGATAACTATGTAATTTTCAAATATGAAAAATTTGTTGGAAAAGGCTATGCAGCCAATGGCATGTTTAAACTTAATGTTTTGAGCAATAAAATTTCTTCTGCTTATATTGTGTGTTCAGTTAATTTTTGGCATAATCGATTAGGACATCCAAATGAAAAATATGTAAAAACTATGAGTAATTTAGGAATAATTCATAAATTAAATGATAATGTCTTTGATAGATGTGTGTATTGTAGTCAATCAAAAATAGCTAAAAAATCTTTTCATAAAGTAGACAAATCATCAGATATTCTAGGCCTAATTCATACTGGTATTTGTGATTTAAAAGAAACAGTCACAAGAGGTGGTAAAAAATATTTTATTACATTTATAGATAACAAATCTAAATATACATATGTGTATTTAATTAGATCTAAAGATGAAGCTTTAAATATGTTTAAAATTTATAAAGCAGAAGTTGAAAATCAATTAAATTTAAAAATTAAAATATTAAGGAGTGATAGAGGAGGTGAATATACCTCTAATGAATTTGATTTATTTTGTGAATCAAGTGGAATAATACACCAAGTTACTGCTCCTTATACTCCTCAGCAAAATGGAGTTGCTGAAAGAAAAAATAGAACATTAATAGAAATGGTTAATGCAATGCTTAACAGCTCAGGCATACCTTTAAATTTATGGGGTGAAGCCCTAATCACTGCTAGTTATATTCAAAATAGAATACCTAGTAAAAAATCTAAAATGACTCCATATGAGATTTGGAAAGGGAGAAAACCAAATTTAAGTTATTTTAAAACATGAAGATGTTTAGCAATGGTTAGATTTACTGATCCTAAAATAAATAAATTAGGACCTAAATGTAGGATATATGCTTTTATTGGTTATGCAATAAATAGTAAAGCATATAGATATTTAGATATTGAAAATAATGTGATTATTGAATCAAGGGAAGCTGATTTTTTCGAAAAGCTTTTTCCTTTTAATTCTTCAAATAGTGAGGGTTTAATAAACCAAAATCCTATTTCTAAAAATCTTGAAATAATCGATTCAGATGAGGCTGAAATTGAGAAAAGTAAAAGAGTTAAAAAGAGTAAAGATTATGGATCTGATTTTTATACCTATATGGTAGAGAACGATCCTATTTCTTTAAAGTAGGCATTTGAGTCACATGATTCTTCTTTTTGGAGAGAAGCTGTAGAAAATGAAATGGATTCAATAATGTCCAATCACACTTGGATATTAGTTGATCCTCCTCCTGGAACTAGAACTATAGGTTATAAGTGGATATTTAAAAAGAAACTTAAAGCAGATGGTTTAATAGAAAAATATAAGGCTAAGTTGGTAGCCAAGGGGTTTAAGCAAAAAGAAGGAATAGATTATTTTGATACATATTCACCTGTATCAAGAATTACTTCTATTCGAGTACTATTTGCTATTGCATCTATTCATAATTTAATCATTTACCAAATGGATGTAAAAACGGCATTCTTGAATGGTGATTTAGATGAAGAAATTTATATGGACCAACTGGAGGGATTTATTGTTCCTGGACAATCTAATAAAGTGTGTAAACTTGCAAAATGATTATATGGTTTAAAACAAGCTCCAAAATAATGGCATGAGAAATTTGATAGAGTGTTAATATCTCATGGATATAGTACAAATGAAAGTGATAAATGTATATATTACAATTTTAATGGTGATTGTGGAGTTATCATTTGTCTATATGTAGATGATTTACTGATTTTTGGTTCAAATCATAAAATCATTAATGAGACAAAAGAATTTTTGTCTTCCCAATTTGATATGAAGGATCTTGGAGAAGCAAATTTAATTCTTGGAATTAAAATAATAAGGAGAGATGATGGAATAATTTTATCTCAATCTCATTACATTAAAAAATTATTAATAAAGTATAATCATTATGATTATAGTCATGTATGTACTCCTTATGATCCTAGTGTTCACCTATCACCTAATAAAGGAGATAGTATAAACCAAAATGATTATGCTAGTGTTATTGGAAGCTTAATGTATGCTATGAATTGTACTCGCCCGGACATTGCATATGCAGTTGGAAAATTAAGTAGATACACTAGTAATCCTAGTAAGGAGCATTGAAATGCAATTAGCAGAGTTCTTAGATATTTAAAAGGAACTATGGATCATGGTCTTCACTATGGTAGATATCCTCCTGTATTAGAATGATATAGTGATGCTAATTGGAATCTTGTCTCTGATGAATATAAAGCAATAAGTGGCTATATATTCACCATTGGTGGTGGTGCAGTTTCTTGGAAATGCAAGAAACAATCAATTCTGTCAAATTTCACTATGGAATCAGAATTAATAGCTCTTTCTTTAGCGAGAGAAGAAGCAGAGTGGCTTCGGAACTTTTTGTTCGATATTCCTTTCTGGAATAAACCAGTCCCAGCTATTAAAATTAATTGTGATTGCAATGCTGCAATAGGAAGAGCTGATAATACTTAGTATAATAGGAAATCTCGACAAATACGTCGAAAACATGCATGTTTGAGAGAACTCATACGAGATGGAGTTAAATCTGTCAATGAAATCAGATCACCTGAAAATTTGGCAGATCCCTTAACTAAAGGTTTAGTAAGGGAAAAAGTGTGGATCACATCAAAGGGAATGAGACTCAAGCCAATTGAAAATAAACCAACTATAATGGATACCCAACCTGAAGACTGGAGATCCCAAGAACAGGTTTAATGGGAAGAACGAGTTACTGAGTGGTTTGAGGTGAAAGCACTATAAAAGTAGAATAATATTATTATTCTTCTAGTCATTTCCTACGGTATAAATAGTGCATAAAGTATGTGACGATTAGAGGCTGAGGGTTTTCTCTTAATAAGATCTATAGCTTTGTTGAGTGGGATGTGGAGTCACATAGGCATCCTTGATAGACTCACCTATATAAGTGTGGAAGTGGGGTCGCTTCCTATGAGAAATTGGCTATTTCTCTAGAGCACTTATTAAACTGGGATAAAAGCACATTGCCGAAAAGTGCTGGCTGAGCCACCTGTAGACTCTGTAAGAGTTAATGTGTTTAAAGTATAAAGACTCATCACTAAAGATCTCAGTTTTGAATACCAAGATTTATGATCTATGGTAACTGAGTATCTGGTGAGAATTTTACTTTAAACTATACAAAGGTTCAAATCTACGTGACACCTTTGTTTATGCATTAAATCTAATCTTACCCAGATATGTTATTTTTATTATTATTGTTTTTGAATCAAGTGGAGGATTCTTGTGTTTTTTGGTGTGATTCAAAACTAAAGGAAAAACATTGTCTTTTAAGTTTGGGTGTTTCTTTTAGTCCCACATAGAAAAACTATGAATATATAGTTTTACCTCTTTATAAGAAAGAGTGTTGGAATAAGGCTTGGGCCTTCAAGGGCCTTTGAATTTGTTGTCTTACCACCCATTGCACATTGTGACTATACTATGCTACAACTCACACACACACACGCGCGCGCGCTAAGCCGAGTCGAGTCGAGTCGGTCGGTTAGGCGGATAGGTCGGGTTGGGTTGGGTCATTGATAAAATATTATTTTTTATACAATGTTTATTATTAATTTTTAATTAATCATGGTTACCGTTTTATTACCGTTTGACATACCTCTAATTACTAGTGATTATTTTATTCCCATTTTATTACCATTGTGGTGATTAATTAGATTAATTTTGGGTATTAAAATTTCAGTTTTGAAAATCAACAGACTTCTTATTATTTCCTAATCTATATAAATAGGGTTTCTATACAGGTTTATACACAGAATTTTTCCTGGGTTCTTCTAATAAACAAGTTTGTATATACGAGTTCATCTCTTTTCTTCCTCTGGTTTTAGGGTATTTTTTCATCAATATTTTCGAGTTTACTGGGCTAAGAATACAGAGTGGTGTACGATAGTAAAAGGTGCATTTTCTACTGTCAGGAATAGATCTATGGAGTTGTTGTATCCTGGGAGATATCGTGACCAACAACCCATTGCATCTGTAGGGGCGCGAATTGTCTTAAAGAGAGCGACGAGATCCGTACCTCACTTCACAAGAGCTATCGAATTGCTAATCAATTTTCAAGTGCAGGATTATTTCTGAGTTCGTGGTAGCAGTATTGTTCGTAATTTTCCGAGTCTGCTTTTTTGGATTTAGCATTTACAGGCATTTTGGAACAACATCAAGAACATTAACGTCTCCCCCTCAACACGGATTGTCACATGTGGTTATCACCTAAGATTTCTCTTAGGCCACCACATGTCGCATATGACTGGGTTTAAAAGAATATAAGGGGAAATAATGAGTTTATAAAAGGAGATTATAAATTACTGTCAAATGTCAAGAGTTAGATTCTTATAAAAAATTGTAACATAGAATAAAATCATAACTGTAATATTTACATTTATGTTACAATCAATAGATGGACACACATTAATACCACCACTTTTCCTCACTCCTGCTATCTAAGACATCAAAACCAGAGATACGTGGTTACAGTTCTTAAACCTTCTTCAACAAAAAAAAAAAGTTCTTAAACCTTCTGGGGCGACATGTGTCCACCCAACATCGGTTACAAATTTGGAGCAAATGCAAATTCACCCAAGTCATTTTAAATGCTACTCACCCATTAATTGCAAAAAAATTAAGAGATGGAAAAAAAAAAAAAAAAAGAGCCTTCGAGAGAGAGAGAGAGAAAGAAGGAAAATGGGTTTTAAGAGAAAAATAGGAAAAATATTTAAGAAGAAACATCTCTCCAATAGCCACGTTTCTACAACCTCATCTAGAGTTGGCATGTGTCCACCCAACCTGCTTGGTTTCATAGTAAGTAATTCCTCTTGCCAAATAAATAAAAAATAATTTTACCTCTCGATTTGGCCCATCTACAAAATTATTTAATAAAGGGTACCCGGTCCACCCTTTAGGGCAGGGCATAGGTAGGGTCTTGTGTTTATAAGTAAGGGCAGGGTTATGACCGACCCCTACCATGGCTCTACCCTTTGATAGCCCAAACCTAACTCCAACCCCTTAAAAAATTCTAATCTTAATCCCCTGAAACCCGAACCCCTTGATTGGTTGATTCCCTAACCTTAAAACTTTGGTTACTGCCTTAATTTGTTGAAAAGATAAGTTTTATTTTATTTAGTTTTATAATTATATTTGTTTTACTTTACTTTTATATCTATTTTATTTTAATTGATTTATCTGTTGAGTTTGAATTTAGTGTAAAGAAAAATAACCCATTATCTCGAATGAGAAACATTTTCAGTGATTATGTTCTTCCCCAACCCTGCCCTTTGACAACCCTACCCTCTATGCCATTCCTAGGGCCGCACATTGGGCGGGTTCTGCAGGGTCGAAGCCACTTAGGGCCTGCTTGTCCTATTAATTCCAGGTCCAAATCAGCCCAAGAAATTCGCGCAAACCCAGAGAGCCCAAATTAGCCCGAGCGGGCCCAATCCATAATTTAGGATCAACCATGTATTCAATTGGGACCCAACCTGCACTCAACCAAAAAAAGATTAATTTAAATTACGTGTAAATGAGATATGTATAAATTTGATTGAACTAAAGTCAAAAGGCATATGGAATCACAAAAATGGGGGCTGAATATTTTAAGACTTCCCAAAAAATTTGATACTCAATTTACATATTCTTTACTATTCTTTTTCAAGAATAAAGATTCTCAACGCCTCCTTAGGGTTTTGTTCTTTGGCAAACGATTAGATCTAAGAAAGATTCTCAACGCCTCCTTAGGGTTTAAGATTAGCTCTAAGAAAGATTCTCAACGCCTCCTTAGGGTTTTTTTCTTTGGCAAAAGATTAGCTCTAAGCTCGGGCATTCACAAAAACATGACACATGTGGCGTGACTTGGCCATGTACCAGGTCACGCCACTCATCTACGGGCTAGGGCACGACCCTTCTGAGGGTCGGGCCTTGTATGACCCAGTCCCTGCCTAGCACTTAAGACCTAGTCCAGCCTTTTGATGGATGAGTTACGCTTCTCTCTAAGATTTTTGTCTTTCAAAAAATTAGGAATTAAACATCATATGATAACAATTTAAGTTTATATATAGATAGAAAGTATAACATTGTGTTGTGTGTGAAACATATATTAGTTCTTTTTTACTCTTCTTTTAGGCTTGACTCTGCTGTGACCTGGCCAGAACCATGTCCTTGAGGATAGGGCTGGGTCTATATCAATTCAGGCTCTCCAAGGGCTAGGGCACGACCCTTGTAAGTGAGGGTCAGGCCTTGTAAGACCTAGTCTCTGCCTAGTACTTAAGACCTAGGCCTGCCTTTTGACAGGCTTAGAAACAATCCAAGAGAAGACATGTGCAAACCACTTTTGGAAAACTCAAGCTCCTTCCCATCCAAACCATCACTTCCTACAGTTTTTCTATTGTTATATATAGGCACTTGAAATACAAGAATTTAACCAGAAAACCCACTCAACAATTAAAAAACAGAAAAGGAAAAAGACTATGAGAAATAAATCACTCAATCACTTGAAAGCCTTCCTTCCAACTCCAGCAGGTAAAGAAACAGTTGAATCCACACTCATATTACCTATAGATTGCGTAGACCTGTGTTTCCCTAATACCTTTTGAGAATCATAATCCTTGTTTGAGAACAAAGATCCCTTGTTCCACCTGATAGACCCAATGCTCTGAGTCAGGGGGAAGGAGAGTCGCCTCTTCTGCTCATGATTCGAAGTCGCCGGAAACCTCTCCCGGAGATTGCTATAAGCTCTCACTTTTGCTTTAGCAGAAACAGTCGGCACCATGTAATTCGGCACCGAAAATGGTGGGCAGCTCGTGAGGCTATCATCGTCTCTAAAAGGCGTGTCGAGTGAGGATTCAGCTCCACTGGTTCTTAGTTTGGCATGTTTCACTGGGGTGGTAGAGCTAGCTCTATTCGACAATGTTGGTACCTGTTTAGTTCTCATGGCCACAGATGGTTTGAAGGATTTGGGTGTAACTGTATCGAGAGTCTCGTATCTGAAGCTCGGTTTTGTATGGTTGCTCGATTGGGGTTGTCGCACCGCGGGCTCTAGGATGAGCTTGGGAGGGGTTAGATCATTCTTCACACCTGTGGCTTTGGCTTGACTTTCAGAAGGATGTGCTGCAAGTTGTCGTTCTAACCAGTTCCACCACCAAGGGAACCCTCCAGACCTGATCTCCATTAGAGCTGTCTGAGCTGATTTTGGAGTGGCCTTCCATAGCTGATGACACAAAAATAAGTTAGTGTTACATAACTTGACTCAAGAAATATTAGTTACACCCCTCCACCTTGCTCCAATGGTAGCTAGGGTGTGGCCTCTCTCTTATGAGAGAGGTCTAGGGATACGACTAGGGGTATCAACGGCCGGGTTCAAAGCCAGCCCGGCCGAGCCCGAGCCCGACTAAGCCCAATTAACACACAGGCCCGGCCGCACACTTATTAATCGGGCCATACCGGCCCATCTAAGAAATAATGTGTAATTTTTTGCCTACAAAATAAATGGGCCTGATCGGGCGGGTTAGTCGGGCCGGGACAGGATCACAGACTGGCCCATTGACACACCTAGTGACGACTTCCAAGAGCTTCACTTCCTACTACTCAATACCTTTTATAGGATGAAGAAATAATATGGACTCTAGTGCATCCCATGATTTTTTATGCCTTAGGATTGTCCTATGATCACGGTCTTAATAGCAGTTCTCTTCTCCTAGTTAAATAAAGGTGACTGGGTCAAGGGTGAATGAGTCAAATGGGTTACCAGATTGCTTATTGTTCAACATCTTTTAATAAATAAATGTTGACCAATATTAATAGAGTCAACTAAATTGTGCAATCTTTTTGAAGGATTCCTAAATCACCCCTTTTGAAGCGATTCTAAGATCATTTTGCTATTTTAAAATTTTAAAAAAAATTTCATTTAAATATTATCTGTTCATTTAAATGGATTATATAATCAGGTTAAATTTGAGAGGTTCCTTATAATATGGGTTTGAGTAGGGATTTTTCAATCCGTTTGTAGAACATGTCAGGGTCAGCTTAAGGCTATGCTAATCATAATCAAGTCAACCTGACCCCAACCAGTTGGGCCGTTGTAGCCCATTCACGAGACGTAGCATGATCCAATGAAAGATGGGTGGGCCGTGAGCAAGAAGAAGTAAATACCTGGTGAGAATATGCATAGGCTACGGCCCTCTCTCTCTTCATGACTGCCTCCACCTTTTTTTGCAACCTTCCTTCTATTTCCTCCTTTGTCAGCAAGCTATCATCCCATTCTTCTTGCTGCCCTGTCTCAGACTATATATAATATAGCCGTTTATAAGTACTCAAGGTTCAAAAAAAGGGCAAAAAAGAGTTATGACTCCATGTATAAATGGTATACGAGGAACTCGATTTATAAACCGTTGGTGGAATCACAAATCTATCCGGTAAATTATCAAGCACATGAGTGCCATCGATCATATGGTCTAAGCTGTAGTCCTTAGCTCTACATCGTTGAATGATCCTTGGGGATGCTGCGGTGTGAATCCCTAAAGACCATCCAACGGTGCCAGAGCTAAGATTTTCTTGTAAGTAGGGCAAGCGATAGTTGTTTGAAAATGTTAGTAACTGTTGATGAATTTATGGAGAATAATTAAATGGGTACGAAATATTCTAGGCCTAGGGAGTCAGGGGTTCCAACCCTTTATGAGGTTTTGAGGGTGTAGGCCTTGATTTTTTATGAGGACCAAGTTGCTATCTCATCTGTACGTTTCGTACATATCTTTCGGGGTATTCTTTCTCTTTATTTAGGAGGTAGTTCCTTATCCCATGACTCTGCCCTTTTACATAATTAATTAACATTGTAACAAACACGCGGGGGGGTTTGTCCCAACGGTAGTGTATCTCCCTTTGGGGAGGAGTGACTCGTGTTTGAGTCCTGTGTGACTATTGAGTGCCCATCCTTGAGTTCTAACCCGCTACCTTAACCCCAGACATAGATAGATAAATGTAGTTGCCTACCAAGAAAAAAAAAAAAAAAACATAGTAAGAGTGAGGGTTGGGCCTAGATGGACCCCGGGGTAGGCTTAGCTCATTGACAGCCTTAAGCTGGCTGGATCTATGGGTGGAAATGGGCCGGGCCATTTTTTTTCTTGGGTAAGATGTCCTCACCCAAACCTAATTCCGTTTACTAAAATGCAAAACCAATTGTGATCCAACAAGGGATCATCAACTCAAGCCCACCTGCATAACCTGTTTAAAATAAGTAAATATAATAATTAAATGTATAAATTAATTTTATATTAAAAAAATTAATAACATTTACACTTAATATTAATATTTAATAAATATACTTGGTTCATAATTATCATTCATTAGATAGATACTATGAACTGAGCCCTGGAAAATAAACCAAACTCTCCCCCATTGTAAACGGGTTGAGAAAACCAAATCCAGGCATATTCGGCTTGTCCAAGAACTCAAACCGATCATATGAAAAGGTGGCGGGTCAGAAATTGCTACCACTAGTTGCGGGTTCGGGTTAAGGATTACGGAACAGATTAAAAATAGAAAATAGAAACTTACCGGTTGAGTAATGCCAAAGCTACTCTCCAGTTCCTTATCTCCCTTGTACAGATTGTGACGTTGGAGAGCTTGGTTTTCTAAAATTTGGATCCTCCGCGAGTGTATCTGATTTTGAACCTTTACAAGGAGTTGCATCTGTCTCATGGCCTCCATGGTCTGTCGCTTTACGCTCTGCCCTCGCATCACTCCCTGCAGCCTCACTAGACCCTTCAGAGCTCTGAAGCTCCTCCTAGCCTACATATATATCACATCACATGCAACATTTTTTCTTCTCAGTAATTGTCCATGCATAAACCACTAAGTAAATGGTGACCCATGGTTGATGTTCATGTACTTAGTGTTATAATATTGTAGCTAGGATTTGCAATGGGTAAGGCTGGGTCGGGTTAAATTTCATTAATCCAGTGCCTGTGATCTAGGCCTACCCACTAAACAAGACGGTTCACCCATGAAACAAGATGGTTTGTTGGGTTAGCCGGGTGTTCAGGGGCAGAGCCAGGAATATTTCATTGGGGGCGCCAAAATGCAAGTAAAAAAAATAAATAAATTTAATTGAGGGTATGAAATTTGGGGGTTCGGGGCGTAGCCCCCGAGAAAATTTTTTTGGGGTAGTTTTTTTATTTTGAGAATTTTTTTTTTCAAGGTAATGCCTTTGAGGTCACCATGTGTCCCTATTAATACCCCTTAATTGTGGTAAAGATTCACCCAACTATCCTTGGCTTAAAAAAAATATATCAAATTTCTTTTTGAATCCTAGTTTAAAATTCACTAACTCCTGAGGTTAAAATTATTTAACTTGAGGGACCCACTATGCATACTAGAACTATAAGGATTTACAAAAAAATTGTGGGGGCCATGGCCCCTCCCTACCCCCCCCTTGGCTCCATCCCTGGCCGGGTTGTTCAGCTATTAAATATCATACAGACAAGTCGATCCAGGATTTTCTTGCAGGGGAGGGCAAGCAATAGTCGATTAAAAATGTTTGTAATTGTTGATGGATATATTGAGAATAATTAGGCAAGTATGAAATATTATTCCTCTAGGCAAGGTGGGTTTAAACCCTTATTGGTTCGGGGTATCTCATCTAGACATTTAGTATATACCTTATGGGTATTGTTTATTCTCCTTCAAGGGGGATCTGCCCCTTTGCCCAATCCTGTATTGTATTCTGATAAATAATCAAATAATATGATACAACAAAGATACATTTTTTTTCAAAAGTCAGGGCAACGTTCTTGCCCCTTAAATAGGGGTGTATTTGTGCCGGGTTTAGCCGACCTTGACCTAGCTCAGCTATGCTTGAAAGGGTTTACTTTAGGCTCGAAGCTCGGCTTGGCTCAAAATGGTGCTCGAAAAATCGGCTCGAAACTCGGCCAGAATTCATAAAGCTCGGCTCAGGCCTAATTGATTCAAGCTAGAGTCAAGCTTGGCTTGGCTCAAGCTCGGATTGTATACTTTTAAAAAAATTTAAATAAAATAATAATATTTTATATTATTTATATATATCATAATGATATATATATATAAATAATATTCAAGTGGAGCTGAGCTCGGCCCGAATCAAGCCTAGCCGAATCAAATAGGCCTTGTTTCAAGCTCGACTTGAATACATTTCAAGCTTAAAAACTTGGCTCGACCTCATCAAGCCACATATTCGAGCTTGAACTCGACTTGATCGGGTTGAACTAAGCTGAGCAATCAAGCTAGCTCGGCTTGTTTGTACCCATACCCTTAACTATGCCATATTAAATAACTAACTAGCACCGTAAATTTTTTAATCCCCCCTCCCCTCTTGTCACTGACCTTGTCCAATTATTGAGGTGGGATATATATGTCAAGTAGATAGTACCTTTGTGGTACTTACTGATACACAAAGGCCTCGTTTGGTTGCACTTTTATTATTATTTGTTTTTTAAAACAAAAATTTTGATTTTTTTTTCATAAAACATGTTTGTTAAACATATTTCTATTTTTAAAAAAAAACTAATAACAAAAATTTCAAAAACCGAAATAATATAAAATTTATGTTACCTCTGTTTTTCTCTACTAGTATAAAGAGGATTCCTCTTATCAAAACGTTAATTGATATTTGTATCAATTCCAAAATTGCCCTTTGACTCTATTAATCTCTACTGTCAAATGTTGATTGATATTTGTATTAAGTCTAAAAATGCCCTTTGGTTTCTATCTATCCCCTTTGTCTTCTATCTATCTATTATTCTATTAATATGAGAATGTTCCCCATAAAAACGTATAATAATTTTTTTAAAACTCCCCTACCCTTTTAGGCGATATCTTTCCCTAAGGGTGACTAAATTACCCTTATTATAATCATGCATATAAGACAAAAATTTCATTGAATGTGTGCTTGATTCCCATATTACCCCCTACTCATCTATAGAAGACTTGAAATTATCTACAGTTGTATATTCCTTATCGTGATTAAGATTCACCCATTCCTAGGGTTCACCCACTTATCCTTGGTTTTTAGGAAAAAAAAAAAAAACTAATCTTAAGAGTTAGTAAATTTTAGCCAGGGTTTAAAAAATATTCACCCACTTATCATTGGTTTTTTTTTAAAAAAAAAAAACCCTAAAAGTTAATAAATTTTAACCATAGCTAAATTTTTTTTTTTTTTTTTAAAACCAAGATAAGTGGGTGAATTCTAAGGGTAGATGAATCTTAACCATAGTTAAGGGGTGTCAAAAGAGACACATGGAACCCTTAGGTTCACTCACTATTCTTGGTTTTTAGAAAAATAAAATTAAACCCTTATTAAAATTCACTAACTCCTAAGGTTATTTTTTTTTTCATATTATTTTTCTAAACCCAAGGATAGGTGGGTGACTAAGGGTGGGTGAATCTTAACAGTAGTTAAGGGGTGTCAAAAGAGACACATGGAAACCTCAAGTGACATAATCGGACTCCAATTATGGTTAAGATTCATCCACCCCTAAAGTTCACCCATGGGTTTTTAGAAAAAATAATTATTTTTTAAGCTCTTATTAAATTCAATAACTCGTAGGGTTAAATTTTTTTTTCTAAAAACCAAGTGAACTTTAGGATGAGTGAATCTTAACCATGGTGAAGGAAAGTTAAAAGGGAAACATGGTGACCTTAGTGGCATAACTGGACTCCCCGCTCTCTTCATAAAATGCTCCGAAAGAAGAACGTCTTGCCAAGGCTCCGTCCACCCCTTTTCTTTGCTATACCTAAAATGCCCCTAAAGTTTCTTGAGTCTCAAAATGTCCCTATGTCATATTTCTATAACCAATGTATCCCTCACAATTTTTTTCATATGCGATATCCAAAATATCCCTCGAGCTTCTATACCCAAAATATTCTATATATTTTTTTTCAAATGCCCTCACTAAGATCCCTCTTCCCAGTCTCTCTCCCCTTCCTCTTTCTCACACTATCATAACTATAACCACCACCCACCACCACTCATCACTACCACCAAACACCACCATTACCACAACCACCACCAACCACCATCACCACCACCACCACCACCCACCGTCACCACCACCACCACCACCACCACCCACTCACCACTACCACCACTATGGTTTACCAAATTATTATGTTAATCATATTAGTTATATGTATTTTTTTGTTTTTTAAAAACAAGTAACGGTTAGTAATGTCAAACGTGTTTCCTGTTTAAAAATTTTAGAAATAAAAAGTCATTTTCAATTTTAAAAACAGGGAAAAAAAATCGAAACGGCTCCTAAGTAGGGCTGTCAACGGATCGGATTCGGGCCAGATCTACCTACATTCGAATCCGATCAGACCTGATTAAGAATCCAACAGATCCGAATCTGATCCGAGATACACCGGATCATAAATTAATCAATCCGAATCCGATTATATTTTTAAGATTCGAATCCGATTCGATCCGATAGGATCCAATTAAAGTTAATTTAAAAAAAAAAACTCCATTTTAATATTATAAAAATCTAATATTATCTTAATTAACTCTAATTAATGTTAATATTTTGAAAATTAATACTTTATGTATAAAGAATCTATTAAATATATTTAAAATGATTTAAAAAAAGTTAATATAATCGGATTTGATTTTAATTGGATCGGATCATCCTATATTCAGATCCGATCAGATTATAATCAAATTTCACCGATCCGATTCCAATCTGACGGATCACATATGGGGTCCAAAGTCAAGCTAATCGGATCAGATCCGGATCATGATCTGATCTATTGACAACCCTACTCCTAAGTGATGAATATGATGCAGTTTAATGAAAGGATCCGGACTACCCATCATTAAATGGGTCTACCCTTTGGGCTTTGGACATCTCCCAGATGGTATCAGTTAAATGGTGGTAATACCACCATTCTTTGTACCTCATGTCCTACATTGCTGGATCTGTATGAATACATGGGGATGGGATTTGCTCTGGCTGTGACCAAAACCATCCGGCCTTAGTTCATTGTTCGCCATGTGGTGATAAAAAGGGAAAAAATATCAAATGGGGAGAAGTCAAAAAAAAGGGGAAAATGAAATGACTTCTCCCTTTTATCGCCACATGGCAGACGATGAACCTAGGCCGAATGGTTTTGGTCCGGAGAGAGCCAGATCAAATCCCATCCCGAATTTATGTAATAAGTGAAAACAAAAGTATGGCTTACCATATAACCTTTGAAGGCTGCTTGGATCTTGATGGCTGCTGCAACATAGTGGTTCTTCGCCGTGGGTGTTGGGTTGTTGTTAACTTCTTTATGGTGGTTCTTGGGAGTGGTGGTTGGCTTGTGGTTAACTTCTTTGTGGTGGTTAACAACACTGGGATGCATGGAAGGTGGTGTTTTCCGGTGGTCGGAAGACCCCGGACGGATCTTATGTTGCTGATCTCTTTCGGCATCCCCAAGTATTTTTTCGATACTGCTCGGTTCTCTATAAAGGGGAATGAATGAATTGGTATCTCCATGCTTTAACTTGCCTAGTCCCCACTTCTTCCTTTCCTTGCCACTTTTCCTCTCTGATTCCTGCTGTTGAGAATTATATGGGAAGCCAAGGTTATGATTTTTGTTTAGACCAAAAAAGAGCGAGAAATGCTTATTGTTTGCTTAGTATCTGAAGTAAGATTTCTACTTACATTGATTGGCTTTTCTTTAGAGTCGGGTAAGAAAACCCTTTTGATTGCAGATAGCCAACTCCCCTTCCTTCCCATGCTCCTAGCATTACTGTTTCAACCTGGAAAAAGAAAAGAGTGAAAAATTAGACACCCCAAGAGCTAAAAAAAAAAAAAAATGGACACCCTCCTATATATAGTTAGTTGATTGACCAATATTCAAGCTTTAAATCCTTTCTGCAGCTAGAATTCTTGGAGAGGAGAGGAAGGAGGCCAGATCAACCCATTCACAAGCCATTTTAATAGAAATAGAGGAGGGAGGATAAGTAAGTCTTCTGTACGAGAGACTATGAAATTTAAACCAGTAAAATACAAGGAAAAATGAGATATTAAACAACAAATAACCAAAAGAAGAGTTTTAAAGAAAAAGTGAGGAAAGAAAAAATGTACTGTCTCAAAATTTCAATTTCAGGAATAAAAGTGATAAATTGTTCTTCACAAACGTCAATTCTTTAGCAATTTTGAGCCAGAATTTCTCCAAATTCACAACAAGAACATCTATCACTATGGAAAGAACTTCATACATATATAGAATTAATAGGAGAATTAGTACCTCAACCTATACCAAGTACAATATTTTTACAGGAAAAGTTCAATTTTAACATTTTAGAGTATTTTTTTGCTGTATAACACGAATAACAAATACCCATAAGATTAAAGAAATAAAAAAAGTAAACAAGAAATTAAAAAGAAGAGATTTGAATGAAACCTTAGCCAGTCTTCCAAGCTTCCAAACCCTTTGAGAAAGCTGTACATGATAAGAAGGATAGGAAGGAGAGACGAGTTACTCCACTCTCTCTCCTCCCTCTAATTCCTTCCTATACCATATGCTTTTTTGCTTCATCGCCTTTAGAATAGTTGTTTATCTTTATTTTCCTTTCTCTTTTTAGATCTTTGAATCTGGTTCTTCCTTCCAAGGCCTTGGTTCACTTTTCTCTCTTCCTTTTACCTTTATCTTGGTGTGATGAATTTATAAATTTCTTTTGGTTTGATCATTGATGATGAAGGGGTGGCCGCTTTCTCACTCCATGACCACTACCCCCAACTAACTTTACTTCAATGGAAAGACTATTTAGGCAGCAATGCCCTTCAATAAACAGTTAAGTTAGCCTCCATTGATGATAGGATAATATCATTAACAAAGTTAGGAAGATAATGATATTCAATTAGTTAGGAATTTATGGATACTACTGTTGTGAGGAAAAAATGATAGTCAGAACCTTATTGATGAGTTTGTGGGGCCATGACACTCATTGTAGCCATGTGATCTCAGCCATTGGATCATTGTCAGAATGGCCCCAAAAAGTTGTGTATATATGGTATGTGAAGCATCATTGTCTAAAAAACATGTATTTATTGCTATACTATAATAACCTCCTGTGTATGCACGTGAGATGTGAGGAGATCTATGGGGTTTTCCGTAGTAGTAGTTGAGGGTGTTTTAGACTTTTTATAAATAAGAAATTAGGAAAAATAATCATAAGGGCACGAGAAAGTTTTTGAAAGGAGGATATTTTGAGAATAAAGGCAAACTACAAGGACAATAAGGAAAAACCCCAACATCTAACAAGAAAAGAGCCGTTGGGGGCTGGTGGCTTTCTCCATTTTTCGTTTAGAGATTAGGCTGCACATCAATTTATCACAAGCATAGACATTTCAATTTGTAGGTCATACCACAGATGGTTACATAAGGGGCTGCAACGAATTGGGTCTTTTCTTTATTATTTATTTGTTTCTTTCCGCAAGAAAGAAGATGGGATAGCTCAACTACAAGCAAATTAGTAGGGAAATCAACTATTATTGTAATAATGTGGATCATGCTAACAAATATATGGAATTCTATTCAAAGTAAACTTCAATATTTTTTTTTGGGTCGGCTCTAATCATTTACCTATCTAAGTTAGGGGTTAGGGGGTTAGCACTCATGGTGTGCGCTCAATGGCAACACCAACACTGGAACTCAAGTCACACCTCCCCAAAGGGAGACACACAACCACTGGGCCAGGCCTATGGTGTGTAGTAAATTTCAATTTATGGAGTTTAACTTGCTGGAATATAATTAATGTGGAGATATTTCTAATTGGTTAAAACATTGAGTCCATATAATTTGTTAATCCGTAGACGCGGGACCTTCGGCGCTCCTTTTCTTGGTAAAATAACAAATACCTGGAGTGTGGGCCCTACCTTATAGTGTTTGTCTTACGAAAGGGGCATTCCCCTGCGTCTCTAGCCCCCTATATAAATAGGGTTAGATTGTAAGCTCCAACTTAGAGAGGCTAAGCAGTCAACAAGGTCCCATAACACCCTCAGTCCCTTCTGGTGTCTTCAACGTCCTAAAAACTTTAAGCTATATTCTTATTCATATTGCTGAGGATGCGTGACTAAGGAAGGATCTCAAGAACTTGTGACTCCTAGGGAGAACTTAGGTGGCTTTTGCAAAAGAATTGGTAGATCTTACCCTATGTTTGGTTGCCGAGAATTAAGTGAAGACATGGAAAAGAAAAGAAAATTGGGCAAAATACAACTAAAATTCGTATTACAAATTCAGAATTTTCTTTTCTTTTCCATGTTTTCACATATTTTCTGAACAACCAAACATAGCAGGGAGAGTGAACTCACATGAAATGAGTATTTTTTAACATAGCAGGGAGAGTGAACTCACATGAAAGGAATATTTTTTAAGGGGTGGCAATTGGGTCGAGTTTGGGCTTCAAAGCCTATGTAAATGTGTCAGGCTTCGGACTGGGCCTATTCAAAAATCACATAATTTCAGGGCCAAACTCGACCCATTGCCACTTTTTTTTTTTTTTAATTTAAAAAAAGAACTGGTTTGAGAGGCTGCTCTGAACTCACATGAACAAACTTGCCTCATTGGTTGTGTAGCACACCACAACTTTGATCTCTAATCAAGTCCTGAGAGGCATACTAATTAAACGGGGTTGTGGCCTAACCGTAAGTGTGTGAGTTTAGAGAGTGTGTTAGTTACATGATAACATTTCCAACAAAAAAAAAAAAAGGCAAGACAACAAATATGAGTTATAAAATGAGGTTTCTTCTGTAGGTACATACATGATGTGGTTAAAATGTAGTTTTCATTAGATATAAAAGAAAAAATTCTATGAATTTTAGAGGATATGTCAAACCATGTCTCTAAACCTTATAAGAACTTTGTAAGTATGATTCATGAGAGTGGTCATGAGATCAAGCCGCATAGAGGGAAGCTTTCCATGGGTGACGCAAAAATGCCTTGTATATAAAAAAGCATTATTTGGCTATTGTAGATGCTCTTGAAGCAATGATTATATTTCTCTAGTCATTAATAAATTTGCTTCAGAAATGCTAGCCCCAGTCTCAGACTTCAAGTCTCATTTGCGGAAATATAGCTCGAATATGAGGACTTTGGAGTGAGCGATTGATGGGCTACTTAGTGGCTGATCGATCGGTGATTGGTGTTTTTGATTGCTAATTCCGTTTTAGAATTTTATATTTTGTTAGAAATTCATTTCTTCTTTGTTTTGGGGTCTCTTTTAACTATAAAAGAGAGACTTGAAGATTAGGGTTTGCTAAGCAAAGCAAAGTATTAGAGTTATCAATAAGCCAGGATTTGGTTGAGAGAACAAGAAGACTTATGTGAGAGAGCATTGTGGGTTTTCTTTGAATTTGATCTTCATTATAGATTCTTCTCTTCTGTTTGTATTCTTCTCTTGGATTAGTGAAGTTTCCTTGATTGTTTTGATCGTGGATGAAGATATTTAGGCCGAATTACGTATATCTTGTTTTGTAGTGTGTGCTCTTATTTGATATTATTGTTTCTCCATTGTCGTTGATTCTATTCTAAGGGTTTCCGCACAACATCATCATGGTAGTGAAAAATGCCACTACATCCACCTATTACCTTGAGAAACGGGCAAACAAAAATTTCTCTTGTTTGAATTCTTTTTTTTTCAACCGGTTGAAGGGTAGCAAAGCCACGTCTTGCTACCACCCTGCCTCTTTGGAAAAATTTTGAATGTTGAGATTGGTGCTATCAATTCTGACATATGATCTATAGAAAACACATCCAAACACTCCCTTAGCTATGTAATTAGTTAACTAACGATTTATAATTTATGAGTATTAGGTAATCAGATGTCCCAGGAGTCCGGATCCAACTATGTTAGACATTGGAGTATTGATTTTGAGATGTAAAACTACAAAAATGGATAAAATAGGAGTAAGGTCTATCATAAAGTTGATAAAGATGGTGGGTTGACAAAAGGAGAACTTATATGTGGGGGTGTCATTAGTAGTTACAAAACCACCTAAGTACTAGGGCTGATATAGATGAGATAACCACTAATCTTGGTAGGTACGTAGGTCCCTTCTCACATTAACTTTGAGTGGCGTATAAGCAAACCCAGGATTCTACATTAATAAAGGCAAAGCTTGGGTTTTTAGTCCCACTGCCATCATTCTTACAATAATAATAATACCGATTTATGCATTCTACGCAGTCTAAAACACAAGCATATGATAAGTATATATATATATTTTTTTTTGGAAACTCAGGGTATCCCAACCCTTCGGGACTAATCCCTAAGGATCCTAAGGGAGCCCACAACCCGCCACACCAGGAAAGCCCAGGAAAATTTGATGCGGGACTGGCCCCAAAGGAGAGTGAGAAGTCAAACACAAGATGTTCCGCTTCAAGAGGTCTAAGTCCCAGGAACCCAAGACCACTGTTCTAAGGAAAAAGAGTATTAGATCCATTGTTGGTTTTGCAGGTGGCACAAAGGGTGAAAAGTGAAATACATTTACCCTATGTTTGGTTGCTGAGAAAATATGTAAAAACATGAAAAAGAAAAGAAAAGAAAATTGGATAAAATACAACTAACAATTGTATTAGAAATCTAAAATTTTCTTTTCTTTTCCATGTTTTCACCTATTTTCTCAACAAACAAACATAGCATTAGTTATAGAGAGGCTGAATCAACTGCAACGGGCATTGCAGTGAAAACCAATGCAGCACCAATCGGAGTTCACCATACCAGCAAAGTGAGCATCTACCTCACAATGGAGGTAGTGGTTTTCGAAAATTTTGGGCTAGTTAAAGATGACAAATTTTGTTTTAGACAAATTTCTTACCAGGGCTGGCCAAAAATTGTTTTGCTTGTGCATGTAATGTGTCAAGCTGTGATTTGTGCTATGGGACGTGTATTGGGATGGCAACGGGTTAGGTTCATCAGGTAACCCGCCCCACTCCTATTGGGATAGTTTTGGGGTGCTCTTAAATAGGGTAGGAACAGGTTTGAGAAAGGAAGGTTAAACCTGACAAGGGTTCGCGCCGGGAATGAGTTTAAGCCGTCCGGCCCCATTTATAATGTGAAAGTACTATTTTAGTCTTAATTTCATCCTAAAATTATCTCAATATATTACTTATAATATGAAATATTGACCCTTCCCAATTAGTGCTTAACGGAAAGGGACAGGGTTAAGAAGGCTTTTGATAAATCTAAACCAAGCCGCCCCGACTTGGGTTTGGGACAGAAATTGTTGGGGAAAAAATCTGGGTTTTGGAAATATCTGGTTTTTTGTAAACTTTGATTCAAAATAAATGTGGGACCCACATAGGTTTTGAGGCGGGTCCAAGTGGATCCGTATTCTCCTCCATGAGGAGATTAACATAGTATATTTATTTGTCCAAAACCGTTAAGTGGTGAATGAGAAATTGACTTCAAAGTTGGCCACTTGAACATGTGTTATTAGTTGAAGAATGATATAGAAGAATAATCTCACATCGGAAAATTATTGAAACCAAAGTTGGTTTATATACCATTGCCTTGGAGTAAAGGGTGAGTTCTTGGGACACCCAAATTTTTGAACTGGTGAACACCTAGCCAAGGGTGGAACCAACTACACATGCGCGCGCCGCTGCCGCCCGCCCCGGGTCCGATCCGTCTGGCTGGTTGGTTGGTTACTTGGCTTGTGAGCCTTAAGCCCAGGCCCCTATATTTTATTTTCGTTTGGACTACAGCCCATTCAACTTCAATAGTTAATCCAACAGTCATGCCTGTTTGGATTTAATTCAAACCTCAATGGACATGTATTTTCTTAACAGTCTCCTCAGCCTTTATTTAAAGGCATCTCTTCTGCATTATTGAAGTATGAATTTTACTCTTCTACTTCTTAGTTTTCCAATCCTTCTGCATACAGTCAGTTTGCATATCAGAGAGACTCTAAAGCACTGCTGGCTCGCTGTGTCTCGAAGTTATTAGTGGTAGTTCTTGAGACGTGATTGTTGTATCTTGTGAGACAAATTGCTACACAGACCGTCACCACTATAGTAGAGCAATAATTGTCTTAAGGACATTGAATTCAATTCAAGTCTCAATCAGTAAAGTACACTTCATCTTCTGTTCTTTATTTTTAATCTTCTTATTTTGTAATTTGCATGCCTTAATTATAACAAATAGATATTATTCGATTATATCCAACAATCTTAAGACAATTATTTACTGTTGTATATTATTTTTAATTTTGTGAATTATAGAATTCTGAAATTAATATGCAGTACTGTATTCTGCTCTGTTAACACAAAATTTTAAATTTGCATTGCACTTTTAAATTCTGTGTTTTTTATTTTTTAAAATCTGTACAGAATTCTACATTGTTTAAATTTTGTAATTTTTAAAATCTGTACAAAATTCTATATTGTTTAAATTCTGTAAATTTTAAAATTTGTACAGAATTCTGCATTGTTTAAATTCTGTAATTTTAAAATCTGTACATAATTCTGAATTGATTAAATTCTGCACTTTTAAATTTTGCCTATTTGTATTCTACACAGAATTCTGAATCTTTATCTGCAATATTTAGATTCTGCAGTTTTAAAATTTGCACATAAATTACTGCACTTTTAAAATCTGCACAGGCTTTCTGCAACCTATAAACTCGGCATCTTAAATTACTGCAAATTTAAAAATCTACATAGAATTCCTACAACTTTAAATTCTGCACAGTAATTTTCTGCAATAGTTTTACTACACTATTACATATTCTGGACATCATTTATATTCTGTATTTTGCTGCAGACTCTTCTGCATTAGTTTTGCAATTTACTGAATAGTTCTATTTCATATTCCGTGATTAGTTAAATTCTGGATATTTATTTTATATTATTGTTTACAATCTAAACATTTAAATGGATATCGAAAAGACTGTTGTTTCTACCCCGGTTGTGGCCCAAGTGCTAACTATCCCCACTACTGGCCCCATTGCTTATGGTGAGAAACCTGAGAAATTCAATGCGATGGATTTCAAGAGATGACAACAGAAAATGTTGTTTTATCTGACTACCTTGAACTTGGCAAGATTCTTGTAAGAGGATACCCCTACATTGAAAGATGGTGAATTTGATCAGATGATAGTGATTGTAATTGATGCATGAAAACATACTGATTTTCTATGCAAGAACTACATCTTGAATGACTTGAACAATGCATTATACAATGTGTACAGTCCAATTAAGACCACTAAAGAATTGTGAAATTCCTTGGACAAGAAATACAAGACAGAGAATGCCAGGATGAAGAAATTTGTTGTTGGCAGGTTTCTTGATTTCAAGATGGTTGATTCAAAGACCGTGATAAGTCAGGTTCAAGACCTCCAATTGATTCTTCATGACATTCATGCGGAAGGTATGATGGTAAATGAATCATTCCAAGTAGCTGCTGTAATTGAGAAGTTGTCTCCATCTTGGAAGGACTTCAAAAATTACTTTAAACACAAACGCAAGAAAATAGGGGTAGATGACTTGATTATCCGACTCAGAATTGAAGAAGATAATCGAGTATCTGAGAGGAAAGCAGATTCTTGAGCCAAAGGCCAATGTGGTGGAACATAAGTCCAAGAAGAGGAACTATTCTGAAGCAGGTCCAAGTCAAAAATATAAGGGCAAGCAACAGAAAAGGTTCAAGGGTAATTGTTACATTTTTAACAGGTCAGGGCATGTAGTTAAGAATTGTAGAAATCGGAACTTCCAAGGAAAATCCAATAAGAGATCCACTCAGGCAAATATGACTGAAGTAAAGAATATCACAGATGATGTTTCTGATATGTACTTGTCAACAGTTGTTTCAGATGTAAACATGATGATGAATCCCAAACAGTGGTGGGTAGATACTGGAGCAACTCATCATATCTGTTCAGATATGAGTGCATTCAGTAATTATCATAGAATTACTGTTGTAGAAAAACTTTACATGGGAAACTCCTCTACCTCAACGGTTCAAGGATCAGGGAAGGTCATACTGAAGATGACTGTCAGCACCCCATTTTTACACCCCCCTTTTAACCATGGTTAATCAACTTAACCATGGTTGGCTTCAACTTAACCCTAGGTAAAACCCCAAACCCTAGGTGAGCCCTTAGTCTAACCCTAGCCCTAGTGCAAACTCAATCCAAACCATTCAAGCTCAAGGCCCATTTCACCTCTAAAGCCTAAGCCCTAGACCAAACCCTAGACTAACCCTGGCTAAACCCTAGGTCTAACCCTAGGTAAACCCTAGGCCTAGCCCTAGTCCTAAACCCTAGAAAAACCCTAGGTTAGAAGCTTTCGGGCTCAAAGCCCACTTGAGCAACCCAATCATCAAAAAGCCCTATGAAAGCCAAAATCAAGGCCCGATGTGGGCCCAAATATGGGTCCATGACCTTCCAGGACCCATTAAAATTTAAATTTGGAGCCAAAACCCACAAATGGCAAGGGGGCAATGCCTTCCCCACATGCTTGAGGGTTAGGCCCAAACAACTAAACCAAACAAAAAAAAAAAAAAAAATTTTGAAGGTGTACAGTGGACAGCACCCCTATCCCTGCTACTCCTACCAGTATCCCAGTTGACCCCCACACCTAGCATAATTCCAGAATTGCCCCCTACACCTTCCACCTCTTCTATTTAAACCACCACAGCCACTATTCCGGGCAAGGATTTTTTGAGACTGAACCCCTGCAAAACCTCCGACAGGCCCACTCCTTCACCCTTAGACCCTTGTCTCCACCCAAGAAAGAATCCCAGCAACTCCAGCACTTCACTCACCTACCATACAACTACAAGCCATCTCCATCTCCACAGTCAAAGCAAGACAAATTTTCTGCAAAAAAAAAAAAAGGCTTTCTGTGGCAAGTGTTCACCCCCTCTCCCACCCTCCTAAGTCTCTGACCTCCATCCCTCTAAGCCGTAGACCACACTAGAACTCACCTAAGCCAACCTTAGCCTTGTGTTTCATCACCTTGCATTGCCACCACTTCAAAAGCAATAGAAAAAGTTCTGTCCCAGTTCGGCTAGACTACCCCGATTTTACCAGCCTTACCAGAACCTCACACTCCACCTAAGACCACCTCTTTTAACCCCCAGGGTCTCTTGCAAGCTCCACCGGCTCACACCACCACTAGGCAGCACCCCCACCATCACCGTGCGTGTCTAGGCAGGGTAGGGGTCCCTCCCCTTTCTTTTATTTTGCCGTAATCATTGTAAGGACCCCTGGTCCTGATTCAGGGGTCCCTATTTCTTTTCTTCTTTTTTTCTACTGTTATTGTGGTGTTTTTTTTTGTTTCAGCCAAGGATGGAGGCCTTCTCGCCTTAATCATAGGCGTAGGGGGGACCCTCTTGAGGCCATACTTGGGTCAACACCCCCATCGTGCATAGGCATTCCCTTAGGGTCTGGGGGGGTCCTCAATCCATGAGGAAACCCCTTGGTAATCCTAGGTACAGCCTCTAAAAAAAAATAGATTTTTTGGGATGTAAGAGTTACCACTTGTAACTCACTTTTAACCACGGTTAGACCAGGTCTTGGTCAAGACCAGAGCCATGTTAAACTCTCCACACTCCCAGCTACCCTCCTGTGCGATTTCGGCCCCTAACTCCACTGTTAACCATGGTAAAATAGGCCCCCAAAGTTTGGTCGATAGTGTAAAAAACAGTCCAACGGGGCGACTTTGGGCCTCTATGGGGCCCACATCCGACCTCCTCTTGGACCCCAAAAAAGCTCAATTTATTTCTCACATGGCAGGCTTTGCAACGGTGATCTCGGATCTCCCGGGGGTTGAGCCAAACCGCGGTTAAATCCGCCCAGACTTTGGTAAAAATCTGTTTGGTTTTTTTTTATAAAAAAATCGTCATTTTATATGATGTTCAACTAGGCAACTTTGGGCGCTGTAGGGCCCACATCTAACCTCCTCTTGGGCCCTACAAAGGCCCAAATCGTTCCCTGTACAGCAGACTTCGCTATCATAGTCTGGTTTCCCATGGTTCCCCCGTTAAGCATGGTTAAACCCACGCTAATCATGGTTAAAAATGTGTTTGGTATTTTAGTTTTTTGGTAATTGCAGACCTTTGTGAGGGCCCAGACCGAGTAGGAGGCCAGTCTAGGCCCTACCATGGATCCTGGGCCCACTTGTGACCAAACCGGATCCTTAACCATGGTTAAATCTACATATGGTTAAAATTTAACCATGGTTAAGCAGCCAATGACCCAAAAATTCTGAAAAATTGATCAAAAAATCATAAATATTCCCTAGATTCTAGAATGGTCTTCCGAGATCAATTTAACCATAATTAGGACCCTTAACCATAGCAACCTCAACTTTGGACCCTTAACCATGGTTAACAAATCCCTAATTATGAAAAATCTGAAAAAATGATAGAAAAATCAGAAATATTCTAAAAAGCCTAAAATGGTCTTCTGTGACAATTTTCACTCTGTCTACCCCCTTTAACTAGAGTCAACTTAACTCCGATTAATTTTTAACCATGGTTAAGATGCTCGATCATTTGTAAAAAATCCCTAAAAATACCAAAAAAATCAGAAAATATATAAAGACAAAAAAAAATGCTTGTTAGGATCTCTTAACCTTGGTTAGCCGCTAACCATGGTTAATTCCCCTCTAACTGCGGTTAGACTTGACCAACCTGGTCAATTAAACCTTAGCCTCCGGGTTAGACCCTGGACTGTCCTATGCACACACACATACCCCCTAACCTTGGCACGGGCTCATGTGCCAGAACTATGCTCGGTCTGATCTCACCCGGTGAGTACGTAGGCAACCCTACTCGGGTTCGACCCTAGCTATCTAGTTTTCTTTATTTCTTGGATTAGCACTTGATTGAATACTTTGACATTTTAATTAAATTTTAAGATTAAATTTGGCTTAAGTTTAGGGAGTAGGTTACCTGTAGAGCCCCAGAATTTAGGTTCACTGTTCATGTGAATAGTGCCTTCAAAGCCTAAAGTCTTAATGACATTGTGAGTTCATGTTTTTATAATGAAAGGAGGTATTGAATGAATCAAAATATGTATGGAAAGTATTGTGGGGGTTTGGGATAAATGAAAAATGAGAGTATGGTATACTCTTAAGTGTCAAAGAAAGGAATGTATAAACATACCCTCAACTTTGACGAGCTCTAGAATTCTTACTGCTGATCAGAATCGAGTGATTCTTGAATTTTTGGAAAGGTATTGAAACCTTCTTCGAGGTTCATGTTTATCATTGTTTCAGATTTTGAGTCGAGGGTAGGTCAAACGTCAGATTTTCGGAAACGAATCTGCTGAAAATCTGTGCTGCTGAATTCCATTTTCAGACCAGTCAGCTTTAAGGGAAATTTGGTATATGAAGAAAGAAGAATTAGAAATTTTACAAAACATGAAAGTTGTAGCTCTTTTAAACACGAATCCAATGCAAGTTGAATCGTCAAAATCGGATAAACGAGTCCAAATTTATGCTCAAAATACCAAAGCAGGAAAAACCAGGGACCTGTCATGCAATTTCAGCGATGAATTGCTAAAGGGGGCCCAAATTCGTCGACAAAGTGACTCGGGGGCCGAATTTCGTCGAAGAATTCAACCCAGACGATGGTAAAAATGTCCAGAACTTTTCCACCGACATTGGGAGATATTTTTGGATATTTTCTGAGATCTTTTGGGATATTTTGCCAACCTTTAGGCTATAAATAGGACCCTAGATTCATGTCTTAGGGTTTACAAACCCTAAGCTTGGATTTTTGAGAGATTAGAAGAGAAGAAGAAGAAGGAAACTAAGGTAATTCTTGGGTGTTCTTGAGTTCGTGTTTTCCACCAAATGAAGAGTCCTTCTTGCTTCCTTGGTGTTTTAAAGTTTGGATTTCATCCCCAAAGTGATTCTTAAGCTTAGAATTTTCCAAGGAAAATTCTGTTAGTGTCTTTGGAAAAAGTATTTCAGATTTTCCAGCTTTCTCAAAGCTTCATTCAAGCTTCCTCAAGCTTGATTCTTGTTCCACAGAAGTATAAAAACTTCCATTTCAGGTAGATACACTCTACTATCTACCCTTGACTATTCTTTAAATAAAATCATGTTTTAAAGTGTGTTCTTTGATAAATTGGATGATGAATTCTAAGTACTTGTAAGCTATCACTATTATTGAATTTCTATGATTATGAATCCATGTTTTTAAGCTTTCTAAGTATAGTATGATGTTCACATGCATTCTATGCACTCTATGATTTTCCAATTACTCTAAGGCTCATAAGTCTCGCATGTCTCCATGATTTCTCTTAAGTGCGGTTTATCGAAGCATTCATAAGAATCTCTAAGAACTCATAAGCTACGAAGCTCATAAGCATTGAGAAAGCCAAACATCGGGTTGGTCAAGGGTAGGGTATATCCAAGGATATATCATTCCTGGCTCTAAGAAATCTCATAAGAAATCAAGGATCTTGGCAGCCCACTTCTATCTATCCGATGAAGGGTATTTACATGCCCGACTCTAAGTCTTTTTACGGGTGCTAAGGTCTGGCTCTAAGTTAATGCTCATAAGAAATCGCACAAGAATCAAGGAGGTTGGTAGCCCAGGGTTGTGCGGGTACTAACCTCTGGCTCACAAGAACTCATAACGACCTCATAAGCTCATAAGATCCCATAAGTCTCATTAGTGAACGCTCACAAGCTCATAAGTACTCTAAGATTTCACGGCTCACAAGAACTCATAAGAACTTTAAGGATCTCATAAGAACTCTAAGGAATTCAAAGAACTCATAAGACTTGATTCTCATACGCTCATAAGACTCATATGGTTTTGGACTTCATAAGAACTCATAAGGAAACGGTTTTGGAATTGGTTCGGGTTTTGACGGATTTCTATGCTCCACGGATCTATGTCTTGCATGCTCCATGTTATTATTATCTCATTGTTAGCTAGTAGTTTGTATATCCCTGAGTATTCCATGCTCAGCCGACTATTGACTTCGGCAGGTGCACATGTTCCTTTTGATGTCTATGGCACGGAGCCTTGGATAGAGGAAGAATACTACGAGCCAGAGCCTACCATGGATCATTACCAGGATGAAGGGGGCCTAGATAGGCGACCTGATTTCGATTTCTGTTGAGAGAGTGAGAGAAAATATACTTATATTTTGATGGTATCGAGAGTGGGACTTTTCCACTCCATCCTTTTTGGCATGTTCTGTTGGTTCAGACTTGAACTGAATGATAGGAGTATTTTATTATAAACTGTTCTCGTTTTGTTTCCGCTATGTGTTATAACTTTTGTACTCTGACAAGTTGATATGTATGCCTTATGTATCATACGGGATGTATGATACGGCGGTCACGAGCTAAAGTATCCCTAACTCCTAGGGGGTATTTTGGGGCACGACATTACCATTGTAAAATGGGGGTCCTGGGGTACCTAACACCTTACCTAGAGCTTAATCGAACCGATTACCCTAATCTATGTTTAGACCATTTACATTATCTGACCAAATCCCAGGACGTATCCCTTAGAATGAATAGGTGGCGACTCTCAGTCAAACCATATATTGTGAAAGTGGGTAGGAAAATCCTATGCTCACAATGACCTCGGGCAAAAAGCTTACTCTAAATGATGTCCTGCATGTACCAGACATCAAGAAGAACCTTGTTTCTAGAGCATTATTCAATAAGAATGAATTTAAGTTAGTCTTTGAGTCAGATAAGTTTGTTCTAACTAAAAATGGAATGTATATAGGCAGAAGATATCTCTGTGATGGGTTGTTCAAAATGAATGTCATGACTGTAATACCTTTAGGTAACAATAATAATGAAATAAGTTTTTCTGTTTATATGCTTGAGTCCTTTAATTTATGGCATACTAGACTAGGACATGTTAATTCTGATTCCTTATGTAGGCTTGCTAATTCAAATTTAATTTTAAAAATTAAGTTTGACTCAAATTATAAATGTGAGATTTGTGTAGAGTTCAAATTATCAAGAACTTTTTTTCACTCAATTGAAAGAAATTCTGAACTTTTAGGGTTGATTCACAGTGATATCTGTGATTTGAAATTTGTGCAAACAAGTTGTGGGAAAAAATATTTCATCACCTTCATTGATGATTGTACAAGGTATTGTCATATCTATTTGCTAAATAGCAAAGATGAGGCATTGGACATGTTCAAACTTTATAAAAGTGAAGTTGAAAATCAACTTAACCAAAAGATTAAAATGTTAAGAAGCGATAGAGGAGGTGAATATGTGTCACCATTTGATGAGTTCTGTAAAGAACATGACATAATTCATCAAACAACCGCTCTTTACTCACCTAAACAGGACGGTATTAATGAACACAAGAACCAAACACTAAAAGAAATGATGAATGCATTATTGATTAGTTCAAGTTTGCATCAGAACTTGTAGGGGGGTAGTTTTATCTTCTAATTATATTTTTAACAAACTACCCCACAAGAAGTTAGACAAGACACCCTATGAATTGTATAAAGGTCGAAGACCTTCATACAAATACTTAAAAGTGTGGGGGTGTCTAGCATCTTCATTGGATATGCTCACAATAGCAGTGCATATCGGTTTCTTGTACATAAGTCAGATATTCATAATATACATGTCAATACGAAAATGAAATCAAGGAATGCATCTTTCTTTAAAACTATGTTTCCTTGCAAGATTGTATAAGAACAAAATCCAATAAAAAGGATACATGACACTATTAATAGTGATCATCAAGAAAATATAAACCAAGAGTCTATAGAAAAGGAAAATGAAGATTAACCAAGACGTAGTAAAAGAGCAAAAACAACTACAACTTTTGATCCTGATTTTCTAACTTATCTATTAGAAAATAAGCCTCAAAGCTTTAAGGAAGCCATGACTTCTCCTGAAGCACCATCTTGGAAAGAGGCTATAAATAATGAAATCAAGTCCATCATGCAAAATCATACTTGGGAACTGATGGATCTTCCTCCAGGAAATAAAACATTATGATGTAAAGGAATATTCAAGAAGAAAATGAAAGCTGATGGAACGATTGATAAATACAAAGCCAGACTTGTAGTAAAGGGATACAAGCAAAAGGAAGGTATCGATTATTTCGATACTTATTCACCAGTTACAAGGATAACATCCATCCGTATATTAATAGTTATTGCTGCTGTTAACAACTTAGAAATACATCAAATGGATGTTAAAATTGCTTTCTTAAATAGTGATTTGAATTAAGAGATCTACATGGAACAACCAGAAGGTTTCATGGCAAATAACAAAGAAAAGAAAGTATGTAAATTTGTTAAATCCCTCTATGGATTAAAATAAGCTCCTAAAAAATGACATGAGAAATTTGACAACGTTATGATGTCAAATGGTTTCAAGATTAACGAGTGTGATAAATGTGTTTATGTCAAAAAACACTGAAAAAACATATGTTATTATTTGTCTCTATGTAGATGATATGTTAATCATGGGTAGCAGTAATGACATCATTCGATCTACCAAAAGAATGTTAAGTAAAAGGTTTAACATGAAAGATCTAGGTGTTGCAGATATAATTCTAGGAATTAAAATTATTAGAACATCTGAAGGACTCATCTTATCTCAATCTCATTACATTGAGAAGATCCTTGAAAAATTTATCAAGAATGATAAAAGTCTTGCAAAAACACCTGTAGATGTAAATTTACATCTAAGTAAGAATACTGGACAGGGAATATCGTAGTTAGAGTATTCTCGGATAATTGGCAGTTTAATATATCTCATGAACTGCACTAGACCTAATATAGCCCACTCAATCAGCAAACTGAGTACATATACAAGCAATCCAGGGGAAGACCACTGGAAGGCGATAGTTAGGATTCTCAAATATTTGAGATATACTCAAAACTATGGATTGCGCTATACAAGATATCCAGCTGTACTTGAAGGGTATAGTGATGCTAATTGGATATCTGATACTAAAGACTCAAAATCCACTAGTGGATTTGTCTTCAAACTTGGAGGTGTATCGGTATCTTGGAAATCTTCTAAACAAACATGTATAGTCAGATCCACAACGGAATATGAGTTTATAGCTTTAGATAAAGCAGGTGAAGAAGCAGAATGACTTCGTCACTTTTTAGGAAGATATTCTGAGTTGGCTAAAACCCATGTCAGTTATCTACATACATTGCTATAGTCAATCTACGATTGGAAGAGCACAAAATAGCATGTACAATGGTAAATCTCGACATATACGTTGAAGACACAATACCGTGAAATAGTTGCTTTCGAATGGAATCATTTCCATTGATTATGTAAAGTCAAAGAATAACATAGCAGATTTGTTAACTAAAGGTTTGACTTTAGAGAAATTATATATCTCATCGAGGGGAATGAGACTAAAGCCTATATCTAAAGAGTCGACATAATAGAAACCTAACCTAACTGACTAGAGATCTCAAGATCTAGGTTTAAAGGGACAACCAAATTGTGTGTAACTCAGTAATTTCACTGTGAAGAATAAATTTCTTCATCTCATTTCTATGATAAAACAGTGAAAGAATTTAGGGTAAGCAAAACTTTTAATGATTCTTATATCTTGGAAATCTAGGTGTGGTATGATGAGATACTTTTGATAAGAGATCACCTATATAAGTGTGAAGAGGGGCTGCTTCTATAAGAATTTTAAAAGGCAAAATTCTTTAGAGCACTTATGAATAGCAGGAGTTGTTCAAGGCCAACATGAACACAACCATGAGAATCAAAGGTGTTCGAAAAGGAATTGTGTGAGTCATATTGTCTTGGTTTACACTACGGCTGAACAGTTCAAGACAGTGCATGTTCACTGGATAACTAGTAAATCCGATAGTACTTCACTAGGGAAGGTTTAATGCCAAAAGCTACATTTTCCAATGCAGTAACTTTTCATTTGTACTCTCTATTTTAGTGTCTGCATATATTCTGTATTCTATCTAGGAAATTTTCATTCATGTCGGGAATTATTGGGAAAAAAATCTGGGTTTTGGAAAAATCTGGTTTTTTGTAAACTTTTATTCAAAATAAATACCCACATGGGTGATGTAGAGACCCAAATATTTTTCATGTTTTTATTGCAACTATTAGGGGTATTATAGTCCTTGTGATGTTTTAATGTTTATGTATTTATAACTAATTGGTGTAGTGTGATTAAGACTTAATCAAACTTGTAAATGGAGGGATGTCATAACACACCCTGAAATTTAGGAAGCTCTAGTTTTGTCACCGTTTATCAAAAATGAGTGATTCTTGAACCACTAGAAAGGTATTGGAATCCTCTTCGAGTTTCATGTTTAATGTTTTTTCAGATTTTAAGTCTAAGCTAGTCAAAAGTGGGTTTTCCGATGTTTTGTTTGATGAAATTACAGATCAATCCACTTGTGGGCCCACTTAGATAGTTTAAAACTCTGAATTAGGAGTTACGTCAAACATAAAAGTTGTGTCCATTCGAAAGACGAGTCCAACGCAAGTTGAATCGTCAAAATCCGTTGAGCGAGTCCAAAGTTATGGTCGAATCAGTAAAATAAACTAAGTATCAAAACTTCAGAGCACTGGATCGGTCTCAAGAGAGATCGATTGGTACAAAACCGATCGCTCGGTCAAAAGTAGAGATCAATCGGTCCAAAACCGATCGATCGGTATCTATCGACTGGTCCAAATTTTTGTATGGAAAAAATTTCCAAAGATGGTGTTTTCAATCGATCGCTCAGTCAAAAACACCGATCGCTCGGTCCTAAGCACCGATCGATCGGTCTTTCGCTTTTTTCCAGAGTTTTATTAAGGGTTTTTAGGTCTTTTGACCCTCACTCCCTTGGCTTTTAAGGCTTGCTCAAGCCTTGGGACCCCACACACCACCTTTAGTGATATTTTTGGCAAGATAAGAGAGAAAACATAGGGTTTCTAAGAGGATTTTGCTTGGTGAAGGTGGAGATTGCTCTTAAAAGGAGGAGAAAGCTTGGAAATCTTTCTCAAATCATCTTGAGAGCGACTTGGATCCAAGGGAAGGATTCCTAAGGTCGATATACTATCCAAATCAACCCTATTATAATGTTTTGTGAATGTTAATATGATAGAAATAGAAATTAATTATGTTTTTCCCTAATTTTATATGAATTAAGCTATTTTGGAGGGAAATATGGATTAATAATATAGATGAAATATATGGATGATGGGAAATACTATGGAGGATGGGATGAAGGTGTGGATGTGGATTGTGTTTAGATTATATAGATGGATTATGGTTTGATAAAATGTTGAAGCAATGGATTCATAATCTACGTACCCAAGGTGTTTGTGAAAATACTTGAGTGGATAAATACTAATATATTACTATGGAATTGCTGGAAATTGATTTTGTGTTGTGCTAAGAATCATGATAAGATATGTATATGTGATTGTTTGTTAAGTATGTCTAATTACTTGCGTGGAAATTGATAGTCGGGAAGGTAAGAACTTAGAGGAAAATCTCTCAAACCGGGAATTCTCTAACTATTTGATATGGGACAGTATAGTGGAGTTTCCATGGTGGGAGATCGGAATCTAAGCAATTATCAACTCGAATGTTAATTTCGACACTTAAGCACAGATGCACGTGTATGTTAAGATAAGCGTCTCACAAGTCACACATGTGGACCACAAGCATAAGCATTACATATGCCTGTCATTCTGAATAAGCTCAATGAGGGATATGAATAAGTGCATGTTCTGAATAAGTTGCTCAAGAATCATAAGCATAAGCATGACATACATATGACATTTTAAATAAGCATGGCTTGGGCATGGTCCGTATCCTCCAAGAGCGGCATGTCACTGTATGATTTGAATAAGTGCATAAACATAAACATCTCACAAGCACGTGGTCTCATAAGCATAAACATCTCATAAGTATATTGTATTCTAAGTCTAAGGTTCTCACAAGTACACGAGTCAAGGTGATGGTATGATATATATGAGCACACGTTCTTCTGTACTCTAATTATTTAATTATGTTATTGTTATGGTTCTAACTAAGTACAGGTATATTATTATTGTTGGTTGGAATTTATATACACCGAGTACTTTTGTACTCAGCCAGACTTTGTCTTGACAGGTTTAGAGCATGAGCACAGGGTGGAGCCGTGGATTGAGGAGGCATACGTCGAGGAAAGAGGAGAAGGTGAGCCTTCCGAGGAAGGAGCTGGAGGCTTGGATGGTTACACCTACTAGTTCTTGTTTTGTTTTGGGCTGAAGGAATTGTAATAGACATTTAGATGATGTTGCTCATTAGACTTCTTTATAGTTGTGTATCAGACTATTTGGGTTATACTGGGTTGTATATGTTGATCATAGACTTGAGCAAGATGGTTTTAGTTTATGTATCGGAATTTTATTATCCTCATTTTTGGAGACTCGTGTTAATACGCCTTGTATGTATAGATTTTAAGTAGGTTAAGGAAATGTGACGATTCCAAAGTCCTATTTTAGCCTTGTAGGATTTTGGGGTCGTTACAGGTTTTGAGGCGGGTTCAAGTGGATCCGTGTTCTCCTCCATTAAGAGATTAACGTAATATATTTATTTGTATAAAACCGTTAAGTAGTGGATGGGAAATTGACTTCAAAGTTGGCAACTTGAACATGCGTTATTAGTTAAAAAATGGTATAGAAGAATAATCCCACATCGGAAAATTATTGAAACCAAAGTTGGTTTATATACCATTGCCTTGGAGTAAAGGGTTGGCCCTTGGGCACCCAAATTTTGTGAACGGATGAGCACTTAGCCAAGGGAACCAACCACACACGCGCCGCCGCCTGCCCTGAGCTGAGCCATGTCAGGTTCGGTCCGTCCGTCCAGCTAGCTGGCTGGTTGGTTACTTGGCTTTTAAGCCCAGGCCTCTATATTTTATTTTTTGTTTGGACTAAAGTCCATTCATCTTCAACAGTTAATCCAACAGTCATGCCTGTTCGGGTTTAATTCAAACCCCAATGGACATGTCTTTTCTGAATAGTCTCCTCAGCCTTTATTGCCTTTTTTTAAAGGCATCACTTTTGCATTATTGAAGTACGAATTTTACTCTTTTGCTTCCTAGTTTTTCAATCCTTCTGCATACAGTCAGTTTGTATATCAGAGAGAGTCTAAAGCACTACTAGTTCGCTGTGTCTCGAAGTTACTAGTGGTAGTTCTCAAGGCGTGATTGTTGTATCTTGGGAGACAAATTGCTACACAGACAGTCACCACCATAGCGGAGCAATAATCGTCTTAAAGACATTGAATTCAATTCAAGCCTCAATCAGTAAAGTGCACTTCATCTTCTGTTCTTTATTTTTAATCTTCTTATTCTGTAATTTGCAGGTCTTAATTATAACATATAGATATTATTCGATTATATCCAATAGAAATAAGGTAGGAGTCTTCCCATTGGGGGTGGGGGACCCTGACCCAAACCGTTGTGTGTGAGTCATGTATAGTGGGTGTGTGTGCAAAACCCATGGATTAGTAAGTTATCAACTCTTTTTCTATTATTTCCATAGATTGCTGTTTCTGTTTTTCCATTCACTTTTCGAAAGCTTATAACTAGCACCAATTTGTTTCTTACTTCCAATGATTTTTGCATTTTCTACTTGTAAGGTGTTCACCATTGTAAGTTCACCTCAATTTCGGCAAAAGAAATTGATTGAAAGTGTCTTCTATTGGTCATCATCTCTTTAGTACACGTCAATTTGTAGACACATATGAGTTTGGACATTTATTGGTGGAAAAAGCGTAGACACATATGAGTTTGGACATTTATTGGTGGAAAAAGCATGATTTAATGGTGCTAATCATTCAATTGATGAACTGTTTGTGTGTCCCTCGGGAGGAGGTCCTGAGATCTTTTTCAAAATGGAAAATTATCAAAAGAGTCTGTGTCCCTCATTGTTATTATTGTATCAAAAGAGTGTTTGGTTATAGGGAAAATTATCTAAGTATTTTTTTCTTGAAAAATCATACTATTTGCGCGTTAGTGGTGATTTCCCAATAAGCTATTTTCTCAAGAGTATTTATTTTCTCGCAAATCCTTTAAAATTTTCTTTCAATTATGCCAAAAGTTTTATTTTCTTGGGGCCATTCTTTTGTTGAGACTTATATAAAGCTTGACACTTTAGGCTTGGTCATGATAGTTGATAAGAAATTTGAGTTACTTTATCAAGATTTTTAACAAAATTAATTCTTATATCTGACCATAACATTATGAGATTTGAAATCATTCATTTTATTGCATTTAAAATCTTATGGAAAAAGCATTGACACATCTAGTTCTCAAAAGAATATGCTTGTTATCCATTGGCAAAACTTGCAAAGTGCAGGATTTTATGAGTCTTCGCAATGTTTAAGAAAATTTTAAAACTTATTTTATTAAGATATTTTCCCACTCAAAAACCAATCGGACACTATTAAATTGGTACAAGCTTTTTATTGGATGACATGGAAGGGGGGACCCACACCGCACCTAACTAAGAACTAACACCCAACTGTACCAACGCCTTTGAAATGGGCCAGAAGAAAAATAAAACAAAAATGCTAGCGCTAATCACAGTCTTCTTAGACGTAAGGTGGTGGCAACAAGTGTCAGCCCATCTCCCTGTTATAGCTAGCAACACCACGTGTTGCACCCACACTGTGTTTGTGGAAAAAATTGACTTAGGTGGCGTTTGGTAACATTAGTCTAAAAAGAAGTGCTTATTTGAAAATTATGCATAGTTGGACCTTAGATTGTTAAGTTGAAGGTTAATTGCATGTCTACATTTTAGAGATTTTAGGGGTAGAAACCTCTACTTTAAAAAGTAGCTAGTGATTTTGGGGTAGCACTCCTCAAAATAAAAATAGAAAAAACAAAAGAACTTATTTATATCTTACTTTGATCGTTGAAACGAAAAGTACTGTATTTTAAGTTCGTGAAAATTTAAGTTCTAATCACTCCGCTAATTGCTTTATTTATAGGCAGATTAGATTGTTAAGAGGACCAAGTGGTCCGGCAGATAGTTTTCTGAAAACCAGTCTTTCAACGGGCTGGGCTGTATTGGAGCTGGACTTTGGGCATGAAGTTGAGTTTGGGCTGGGTTGAGGCCAAACTTAGCCCAATCCAAACTCATATAGATACGTTTTTGTTTCAACAGACGTATGTTGGACTGAGTTCGGTTTGAGCCCAAAATTGAGTTTGGGCCTAACTTGGGCTCACCCTGATTTCAAAAAATTTAATTGGGCAAGGTTTGTGACGAGGTCTGCTCCGAGCTCGTCGTGGGCTGTGTTTGGGCCTGGTATAGATAGACCAGACTAAACCCGAACTGGCCCTGCCTGCCAAATCACTTAGGTAATTAGTCTGTGCCAAAGATTTTGTGACCAAGCCATGTCTGGGGGAAGGTTTCCACATTCCAAGGATGGTCTTTAACAGAACAATTTCCCGAGCCATTGAAGTACAATTCCATGAGAAACTAAACATGAGAAAAATGCCCAAAAGCAGTACCAACATTTTCCCATGTCAATTAAATTCAATTCTCACCTGCCATGACCATTCTGCTAAGAGGGCTAGGCCCAATTTTCTTCCTTCTCGTGGAACTCCTCGTCCTTATAACTTCCATTTGATTCCTCCTTCTGACTTGCATCATTGCTTCTTCTTCCACAACAAATCTTCTCATCAGAACATCATCAGTTAATGATTTTCCCCGGAAAACTCTCCTCCCTTCTGTGCTAATTCTCATGCTAGGATGTCGTTCTTGGGGCGCCATAAACCGCTTTGATCTTGGATAACTATTGCTTCTCCTTGGTGGAAGATCGGCTCGAAATACCTCTGTGTAGGAAGAAATTGGTGCACAAAGACATACTCGAGTAAACGAAGTGGCAACCCTTAAAGAGGAGCATTTCCTTAGCTTTGGTCTATTAGAATTTGCTGGAATCTCTGTGGATTTCCATATCCTTCTCCATAAAGTTGCCACTTCCATCGCTCTGTGATACCAAGGCTTCCTATATATAGCACAAGAATGCATTTCATGCCTGAATACATGATGCACCATCCGGTGTGTGTGTGTGTATATACATGTACCATAGAAAATAATGTTGCGACTAGTGAATTTACGAAAAATATATGTACATGCATGTATGTTTACGGCGTGATAAATCGATAAATAAAACTGGCTGATAAAGTAAGTGAACTTGTTCTTAATCTTATAACTCAAGAGTTGATTGTGGCTTGGGCATCTACAAGAAGATTGGGAACCTTGGTGCTTGATATATGTGTATTTATCTACCAAAATAAGGAAAACGAGAGAGAGAGAGAGAGCATCTGATTCCATACCTTGTATTTGAGTTCTTTGGATCTTGCATGAACAAGGTAAACTGAAGTATGAGAGAGCTGGAGAATGAAAGCAAGGGAGTTTCATCTGGATGAAGAGGGATGACCCTTTTGCTTGAATTTGTGATTGAAAGATGGGGGTATCTTTTCTTTTCTTTATTACAACCTGCTTTTTCTTTGGCAGGGAGGATTCCTTTTGAGAGAGAGAGAGAGCGAGGGAGAGTGTTTTTATAAAAGAAAATATCTAGGGAGAGGGTGTGTTAAAAATATAAAAAATTATACTTTAATAGCCAAAGTAAATTGGCATTTTTAGGAAATTATTAAAGTGCCCTTGTCTAACACGATTAGGCACAACCAAAATAGATAAAAAAAAATTTTAAAAAAAGAGTCGTGATCAAAAGCAATACTTTCTCAAGCATCATGACATTTCAGTACTCTTCTAATCATGTTTAGTATTTTTATGTTTATCTTTTTGAGCAGGTAATGAATGATTAGTTAAGATATTTAGGGCTGCATCTCTGGACTATGATGATAGAGGATCGAATTACACCTCATTTGTGTTTATTTCCCAACCCTGGAAAATATTACCTAGACTAGAACATTATTGCATATAGAAACTAAGATCAAGTTGCATCCATTATCATATTCAGCCTTTTCGACTTGACAATCTTTTTTTTTTCAAATAACTTCCGTTAAGCACACCTCTTGTGTGTGTGTGTGTGTGTGTGTGTGTGTGTGTGTGTGTGTGTGTGTGTGTGTGTGTGTGTGTGTGTGTGTGGGGGGGGGTAATTTTTTTGCTTAAAAAGGCTTGATAATTTTCTTGTCGCAAAAAATCCACCGTCTGTCTGTGTGTGTTGGGGGTGGGGGGGGTTTATTGAAACAAAAATAAAATTACAACATAGGAGGGGGACATAAAATCCTTATTGTACTAATTAATACAAAGAAAATAAGAAAATAGGCCAATTATATATACAATCAAGCATTGAAATAATCAAATGCTTAATCCCATAAATTGTACTACCAACCTTGTCAAAGAAAATAGCAGTTCTCACTTCTTATTAAGAGATAAACAAGAACTTACACATATACTTAGTGTCTTGGTAAATACAAGTATAAGCTCTGACATTTTTTTAAGATTCATTTGGTTAATAAGAAAGGAAAAATGAAAATAGAAAAAATAATAAGGCATTTTGAGTCTAGTTACCTATCTATATAAATAATTTGCTAATGGATGGCATCATGAGCATTTGTGGGTGGTGTGATGTTCACAAGCCAAAAGCAAAGAGGGAAAATGCACGTTCCTCAGAGATTTTGGCTTGGATCACGTTGCTCAGAGATTTTGGTTTGGGATGCTCCAAATACTATTAAAACACAAAAGGAGAATGCCAAAGAGAGCTTGATATGTTGCCCATAGATGGTTAAACATACTCTCACAATCTCTACTCTCATCCATTTAAATAATAAAATAAATGATTTTGTATCAGCCTATTTGTGCTCCCCACACAGTCATTTTATTATCTAAAAGAGTCGGTCTATGGGGGTACTCCCAAATATACTTTCTATTCCTAACCGTTTATAACCAACTAGTAAGGGTCAGGATTTGAGTTGGCTTATTTTGTCTTTTATAATGCCACATCAGTTCTAATCCTAACCGTTTAATAATAGAGATCAACGGTTAGAATTTGGCAGTATATATGAGAGTGCACTTTGGGAATATCCCTAAACTAATTCTATCTAAAAAAGGGTGAGAGGGATTAATTGTGAGAGTATGCTTAGCATTCCTCTTGCCTATTAAGGAGATGGTATGCAGTTTCACCTTCAAGTTCTTTATACTGGACTCTATATATATATATATATATATTTCCTTTGTATTTTGATAATTGAATAAAAGAGGAATTTAGAGTTTACAGCCGCTGCTAAAATTGATATTTCGGAGTTGACTATATCGTTATTAATTTGTTAATTAATTGATTGAGAAGTCTTTAGATGCATAAGTATTTGGGTTAATTGGTGTAGGAAAAAATAGTCAATAAAGAAATATATAATTTTCTCACCCATTTTTGTATTCCTAATTATTTTGTACCCCTATTCGTTGAATCAAGTTTCCCGAGACCTGTCGCTGGTAGCTTAGATGATAAGATGTGTTCCGCTCATAAGGGTGGTTAGAGGAAGATATTTATTGGTGATGTGGTAAGCAAGACATCACTTATCATTACATCACTTATCATTAATAATCTAAAACTACTAAAGATTAATAACATCTTAAACTCAAAAACAAGAGTAAATAATATGAAGTTTCCCTAGTCTAAGTGCAAATACCTAGTGTAGCATTGGGATATATAATAACAAAACCATATCAAATCCGCATGCCCCTCTGCTAGTTCAGATGACGAGATGTGCCCTTTGAGTCCCGAGATCAAATCCGAGGGAGGTAAACTCCCCGTGCTAGTGCTAGTGATAGTGCCAGTACTGATTATAGGTAAATGATGTATTACAAAAAACAATAAAATGAAAGAACACATCTTACACACATCCAAATGACTCGGTGAGTCGCTTACTCTGTTGACACAGATAAATCTGAAAAATGACTTGACTCAGTAGCTTAACGAGTTGACTCACCAACCTATCCAACAACAACAAATATAAGCTTAATTCCATCTCTCAGGAGAAATTGAAACTATGATTATACTCAAGAGATGCAAGGTGGAAAGAGACCCAAAAAAAAAAAACATCCACATAAACTACGAAAAAAAAAAAAGAAAGTGAAAAGGAAATTTAGGGTTTTCATTAATATTATGCTTTATTGGCACATAGTAGAGTTAAACAGACAATGGGAATCATTTTGTCCACTGGGGAGTTGGGGGCACACATCAAAGATGGAAAAATGGGTCTGCTGCTCATTACATCCGTAGCAGTGACACAGTAAGTTCCACACGCGTGTCTACCGACACCATCAGGTACCATGAACTATCCACACTGCCAAAACTGATGGCCTGCTTCTTCAATCAGTTATTGGCCTCGGGGAAGTGCTATTCATCCTTACTCTCCCCCTTTCCGAGCATAAAGACAAGAATCCTTTTTATTTTATTTTTTTAAACCATGGTAAGCCCATTTTCCCGTTGTCCAGTCTCCAATAGTTTTTATTATTTTTATACAAGAATACAAAATAAATATGCTGGAACCAAAAAAAGTGTGATATTATTTTACCTTCTTGTATAAAAATAGGGGAGAGTAGACGACTGGAAAGTAAACCTTGCTTTTTTTTAAAAAATGAAAAATGGGAGAATAGAATATAGGAGAGTGGAGCTAGTAAAATCTATTTGACTAAATCAAAAATAGAGGTGGTTACACAATCATGTTGCTGCTCGAGTTTGGCTCATTAAAAGCTCGCTCGAGCTTGTTTATTTAATTAATGAGCCAAGTCAACTAGATTTTCAAGCTTGTTGAATTATTGAGCCAAACTTTAAGATGTAGGTACTCGGCTTGTTAAAAGCTCGACCCAATTATATATAAATCTAAATATAGTTTACATGTTAAAATATTTAAATTATGCTTACTTCAATTAAATATTAAAATTAAGTATATTTATTATATACTAGTAAAAATCAATAGTATATAATCTATTTTGCATGATAAGAATACCCTTCATCCAATTGTAAGCTTATACTAAAATTTTAGTTATCATCGTAATTTTTTTACCTAGGATAATAAATTAAATATTTTTTGGTTAACTCAACTACACCACAAGGTGAAGCTGGAGGCAAAGCAAGGAAAACGCCACATGCACTCACTCACACACACACACACTCTCAACCCATGTAAGTTTCACTCAACACTACTCAAAACGGGTACCAACCATATGAGAAGTGATGTAACTTAATTATAAGGGGATGAGAGCTCATCCTATGTGGGACTAAACACCTAATAGGTTTTTTTGGTTAACTCAACAACACCACAAGGCGAAGCTGAAGGCAAAGCAAGGAAAACCCTAAATTAAAATTATCACCTGATATAAATAGTATATCCAATGAACCAAGCTACTCGCGAACTGCTCAAGCTTGGCTTGAGCTCATATACTAAAGCTCGAGCTCGCTTATTTTGTAAAGAAGTCAAACTTCATTTTCAAGCTCGTTTAATTAATAAACAAGCTTGAACACACCATTACTGGGCTCGACTCAATAACACACCTAATCAAAGGTCAACTAATTGCAACAAGGACAACAAAATAATTTTAACTCGTTTATAGATGGTATCTAGAATCTAGAAAACTTGGACTGTTATCATGGGTAAAGGGAGCCTAGTCGGTTTTTTTTTGGATAGAGGTTAAAGTTAAAGAGATTAATTGTGAGCCATAGCTCTGCTTCATGGCATTGAATCAGAGCTCCCCTTTTTACCTTATACAAGTGACACTTTTGTAATTATAAAAAGAGATGGCAGTTTTGTAATATACATTTTTCTCTTATAAATTACGAGATTCTTACCGCCATAGTGTAAAAAGGGAGCTCCGACTTCATTGCCATGAAGTAGAGCTCCGGTTTATAATGTAAAATTAAACACAATACACTCTCGAACAGGTCAAACATGCCCGCACACACATGGACCAACAAAGGGTGAGCCCCAACAGATTGCTTCACAAGCATTATTCAAGTACGGTTGCAACTCTAAAAATTGGGGTTAGGAGAGAAAGCAGGATGGTAAGATAATCAAATGCGAAATCCCCGACAAAGAGAATACAAGAGGGAAAGATTTAAATACTATCCGTACAATCTTTTCATTTGTCTTAGCTTGGCAATTGACTTATGTTTTGGTCTCTAGCCTTCTTCTCAGTGGAGACCTTATCCATTCTTCCTTATAAATCAACAGCTATGATCTGTTGTCTATGAAACAAACTCACAACTTTCTCCCTTTAGATCAGTCTTCTTCCCCTTAAGTGGGATTCCAACAAATTCATGATCATTTGCTTAAAGTTCATTCTTTTGCTACGACTTAAAGTGTCAACCTAGAAAACTTGGACTGTTATTATGGGTGAAGGGAGCCTGGTCGATTTTTTTTTAGTATAGGTCAAAGTTCAGAGATTAATTTTGAGCCGGAGCTCTGCTTCACGGGGTTGAAGCTGTGCTCCACTTTTTACACTATATCAAGGGTGCTTTTGTTATTATAGAAAGTGATAAGGCAATTTTTAATATAATTTTTTCTCCCATAAATTACAAGATTGCCATCACCATAGTGTAAAAAGGGAGCTCCGCTTCATTGCCGTGAAGGAGAGCTCCGGTTTGTATTTAAACTCTAAAGTTAAACATAAAACACTCTCACACAAGTCAAACGCACGCGCACGCGCACGCGCACACACACATGGACCAAATAAAAGGCTGAGGCCCAACAGATTGCTTCACAAGCATGACTAAGTACGGCTACAACTCAAAAAATTGGTTAGTAGAGAAAGGAGGATGGTAAAATAATCAAATGAAAAATATAGACACAGAATATGAGAGGGAAAGACTTAAACACACTCTGTGGATGACAATGTCTCGACAAGTGTCCACTGTCGTACAATCTTTTCATTTGTCTTGGCTTGACAATTAACTTATGTTCTCAATTATGCAGTGGATTGTTTTAGTCTCCAGCCTTCTTTATAAATCAACAGTTATGATTTGTTGTCTATGAAACAAGCTCACAACTTTCCTCCTTTAGCTCGAGTCTCCTTCCCCTTAAGTGGGATTCCAACAAATTCATGGTTCTTTGCTTAAAGTTTATTATTTTGCTGCAACTTAAAGTGTCAATCTTTGCAATTCTCATCACTTGATAATATATGTGTGATCATCTGTGTTAATGAGTAAATATGTAGGAATTTACTTCAAGTGTCAGGCTTTGCACGTCATAACAATGGCTTCAATGGAACTAAAACTCCATGTTAATGATGTATAGAGAGAAAGTGGTGGACATTGATTTATGGGAAAGACGTTACAGACAATTGCTAGTAGATGAAATAACATCTAGTCTCCAGCAGTTTGAATCATGTTTGTGTGATGTACGATGTCGCTGATGAGGATACCAACATAGGAGAGTAGAATAGAGAGACAAAAGGAAGAAATGAAGTTGGGGAAGCCTCAGTCATTTTTATTGGTCTCAAAACAAATTTTCCACGTGTATTAGAATTGAAGTGCTTCTCTTTTGGGGGAGAATTGAAAACCTACATTTCATGAATTTTTAAATGACATGAGAATTAAAATTCTAAATATTCTTAACAAAAGAACAACACCAAAATAGTAATTCCCAAGAAATGTCAATTCTTTCCATAAGGGCCTTAATTGTCTTAAAAGTAGTTATTATTAAACTCTTTTCTTATTATTTGAAAAAAAATTCATTGGGGATATAGGGTGACACTCTTATTTTCTCACTAAATGAGTTGTAAGTGATAGGTTATTTTGCTTGTTTTTTTTGGAGGGGTGAAAGTAACTATGTATTGTTAAAGAACAATAGGGCAGTCAGAATGCATAGTTGATCCAATGTAGAGTCAGTAGAATAACTACCAAGCACCAATCATTCTTAGAAAATGGGTATATCTATGTTTGCTCTTTTTAAAAAAAACTTTATTAGCCTATGTGATGTTAGCATCACGAGGAATGCGTTAAGCATATTGAGTCGCCCACTTAACCAATCCAGCGAAACATATCTTAATTTTTTTTGTAGTTGTAATTGAGATAAAATCTATCTACTAATGTTGCTACAATGATTGAGAGAAAATTTCTCCACTTATTTTGCACGATTGTATTATTTGTTTATAAAAGATATGCGCTCACTCTCTTTTGACACAAGGGTGATTTACCCAAATTCGTCTTCTTCTATAAGGTATCAGAGTCATTACGCTTTTTCTCTTATATGTCTTTCCCAATGGCCTCTCATCTGTTGTTGTTGCTTCCTCTTCGATTTCTTCCTTTCTTCCTAGGATTCTAAACTTCTCTCATGTAGCCATCACTACAAGAAATCTACCGATTAGGGATGGACAAAAACCTGCACTAACAATCATTTTTTCGTCTCTAAATCCATTAAATACTGACCGTCTCTATTCCATTGTTAATGTGACCGTCGCTATTAGATTTAGAGGCGGTTATCATCATTTGTACCTAACTTGCGATAGATTATTACTGTCTCTAATCAATTGAATTTGGTCGCTTAAAAACAAACAATTAGAGATATAATTTTGAATTTGCGACGGAAAATATAACATCAGAGACGGAAATAATTCTATCGCAATTATATAACTAGCGATAGTATTATATCTATGTCTAACTAGTTACATTTAGTTTCATTCACTAATAACACCATTTGTGACAAAAAATTGTCCGTCCCTAACTTGGGAAGAATTAGCGATGAATCTTTTTCTGACTCTAGTTCAATTCTTTTTAATAATCACCTATGGTATACATAGTCATAACCCGTAACTTGTTCATTCACATTCAAAGCCATGCACACAACTCATTCTAACTCATTAATCAATAACTTATTTCATACCATTCCTATCACACATAATCAAGTCCATTCCATTCACACTGTCAAATACACAAGATAAGCATACTCCATTAAAATAGCCAACACTAATAGATATTACTCAACAATGTTTTAAAAAAGTATAAACATCACTAATAACAAATGAGCAAGCAATTTGCCCGTCCAATGGAATCATCTGGCAGTTGGGTTGTGTCAGGATCCTGGGAAGGAAACAGAGATGATTGTGGAAAAGCGGGTACTAATGTAGTGGGGGAATCATAACCACAATTAAAGGGTGTAAATAGAACAGATGACTAGTTTTAGGCAAATGTTTCACTCACCCCAAGGGTCAAACCATCGAAATAAAATAAAAATTAATCCTAAGGGTTAATGAATCTTAACAAAATTTAAGGGATACTAATGTAGAAATAGACATTAGAGATAGAACAGTAGTGATTGTTTTTATTGTCATCTCTATAAGTTTTGTATTAGTGACTAATTATAAGGCATGTGTTATAGAAGCATCTTTAGAAAATCTATCCTCAAAAAAATCTTTAGAAAATCTAAATTCAAAAAGTAATGGATTTTCCAAATTACAGTTACCTTAATGATTACAAAGTAAGGCACTACAAAATAAGCTGAATAAGCCTCAGAGATCTCAGGTTGTTCTACAGCTTCAACGTGCAAATTCATACATATATGATCAATCAAACAAATGAAAAAGAAAAAGAAAATCATCATGCAAAACCAAAAAAAAATTGCCACAGTTAATTATAAAACAACAAAGTAGCTTGAAAAGTAAATAAAATACAAAGAAACCAAATTGAAATTAAGATATAGAAAGCTAATCAACACATAATAATAATAATAATAATAATAATAATAATAATAATAATAATAATAATATTTATCTTGAATCAGGATCTTTTGAATAATATTGAAAATCATGTTCCGGAAATTAATATCATAGTTTTAGAAAAAAATTCAAAAACCTAATCATTGTAACCCAAGCCTGCTTTATACCAAGTGATAAGAGGATAATACTTTTGTTTTCTTATAAAAAAAACTAATAATCAATAAAAAAAAAAAATGAAAAAGATCAAACTAAGGTTAGATGCTGTAAAAAATTAAAAATACCCAATTAAGCTATAAGAATACCTTTATACAATCATGAACTTCTTTTTCAATTGTGTTTTGATTTACTTTTATGAGCTTTTGGGATGAATTTTTGAAGTTTTTGATGATAGATTTACTTTTTAAAACTTCACAACCATTAAATAATGTTTTTGATCTACCATCAATCAAACCCTCCCGTCCTCAAGCTCAGCTCTTCCATCTCTCCTTCACTAGCAAACCCTAATCCTAACCCCTTCCTCCCCCATCCCTACTCTCCACAATCAGCATAAAAACAACCTTGTAAACCCTCAATTCCCTTCTCTAATCCATCATGGCTCAAAACTATAAAATTTCTCGAACCCTCTTCAAATATCGAAAAAACCTATCACCGAAAAATTTCAAAATCGCAGTAGTAGGATGGAACACACAAATGCTCTTCTAAACTCAATTTGATTTATAGAAATTTAGGTTTAGTAGGAGAAATCTTTGTTTCCTTATTTCCTTAATTAAGGCTAATACCCCATTTGCATTCTAATAGATTAAAACTAACATATTCTATAAATTTTAATTAGCACTCAATTAAATCACAACTACAGTAAAAAAAAATGTAATAGGTATCATTTAGTTAGAGAGCAATGAGAGAAAGAGTAAGCTGCACGTGTAACATGCTTTCAGACATAGATTTCATCCATCAAGACCAACCATAATTATTTGCATTAATGTTGTTGATGTTTAAAATAAAATTAAATAATTTAGTAAAAGATTGATTTCATCCATCAAGACCAATATAATTATATACATCAAAAGAGTACAATTATGGTTCAACCCATGATAATCCACCATAAATTGTTGGTTTTAAAGCAATTTTAATGATAAATTTGAATTATTCATTTAATTTTACCATTATGGATTACTAGTTCATTGTCTATAAAATTTGCAAAATTTTGACTAATTTAGGCAAATTGGTTGGTGTAACATCTACAAACCTCGAAATGATATGCAGTTTTCTTTCGTAACATTTATATCATTTCTATCAGTATTTGGGATTATCTTATAAATTTAGGTATTATATGGAGACCTACACAAGCTTATAACGTAATAATTTTATGTTGTCATAATTTTCCAACATTAGAACACATAATTTTAACTGAGTGACCCAGATTGTTCCTATTACATTTAAGGCTAAAGTTAATTTTTCTAGTTATGTAATTGAGTTATATTTTCATAGCATTTTGTTTGCTCAATTTGAAGTTTAGAGCAGTGAGTTATGGATTTTTAACCATAAATGTATCTATCAGGACTTGCCAAGTATGAAAGATTAGTGAATCTAGTTTTTAGAAAACTAAATCTTGTATTTTTAAAATTATATCCATACAGATACAAAATTTTCATTATCAGAATGTCAATCTACCAAATATTTCCAATTATATGTTATGTACTAGAAGCTACCTTGAAATTCTTGATATTTGATAAATTTTTATTGTAGCTGAGGGCTAATGATTTACATATATTATTGAGATTATTGTGTATTAATGGACACAACATTCTTGTTATGTGAAAACAATGGGATACAAGGACCCTTCTAGTGTACTTGGTTGTGGTTTTAAATTTGAAGAAATCATCATAGTACACCGGGTGGCAAGGGCCTATCCAGTATGTCTCCTAAGTATTAATTTTAAAATATTAAAGTGTTTTGAGAAAATATAAGAGGATTTAAAAACTTATATAACCTTGATTTTTCTATATAAATAAATATACTTATATATGTATATATACATATCACATCGGTGAGCCGAAAGAGGATTTGTCGAGTTCTTTGCACGTAATCTATCAATGTTTCTAGATACGTTGGATTACCTAGGATATCGCTACGGACTCTATGTTTCCATGATGGTATGAGATGTCTTGGAAATAGGTATCACTACCTAGATCTAGGAAGTCTCAATTTCTTTTATGAGGAACCTTGTAAGTAGGAGTTGTTGTGTTATAGAAATCGATTGAGGATCACATGCTAACTAGATTGACACTTATGGATCCAGGGATAGAAGGTAGTTCAACCCTGAATTTTTGTGGGATCCTATAAGGGTCAGTAGACATCAAACATTTGGCCGATGTCTAATAGGCCAACAGAGACTTGAGCCAAATAAAATAGGAATTTTGCATAAACCCCAGATGTATGTGGGAGTCAACGACATGTCATCACCTAGCTTAAAAAAACAGGACAAGGGAAGAACACATGGCTACTACAAAAGGATAATGGTTCGATTGATCCACACCAGTTAATTCTTTGAATCATCCTTTGATATATACTTCAACTATGGTGTAAAAGGGCTTCACATCTCTTTTCAATACACACAAAAACCTAAATGTTGGTTATATTACTGATTTGTATTAATGATATTGATGCTTAAAATTAAATAAAATAGTTTAATAAAAGATTGATTTTATCCATTAGGAACAACCATAATTATATACAACAAAAGAGTCAAAGCTCTGATGTCCTCAATTATGAACGACCTACATTATTCTAGGAAGAGGCTCATCTCAAAAAAAGAGATAAGCAAAAAAAAATAATTATTTTATTAATAGTGTTCAACAATTGTTATATTCTTGACTTGTATCCCCTTTTGTCTGGCATATGAGTGTCGAGATATGCTGTTACAATAAAAGCGCTTGTTTCAATAAGTGGTGTATTGATGTAGCTAAGCATGTTTGTCTCATTGAACCTAAGATTATCATCAAGTCGGGTTTTTACCTATTATAACTTTTTTTACAAGATATAGTACAATTTCTCTTAATTTTCTTATCACAAGGTCCATGCCAAGGCCTTATATAATGACCTATCAATTTTTTTTTGGAAATAAATGCCTTTTTTTTTTTTTTTGGGTATATGTAAGGGAACACTTAACACACACTTTTTTCTTATTGTAACAAACCCTCACCAAAAAAAGCCCTCACCCTTTACATGCCCCTCTCCCCAGTCCTCACCCCACACGGCCAGATGACCTTATTAAGGAAAAAAACAAGCCCTCTATTATAAGGCTAGCACTCCTCTTTGGGCTATTCCTCGGGCGTTAAACTAAGCCGACCATATATTCAATCCTTAATCGGAGTAGAATTATAAATTTGCAAATTTAATTTGACAATAATTTGCACGTTGATGCGATTAGGTCCTTTATTTTTGTCAGATTGTGCAAGTTTATTGGAAAATAAATTCCAGAGATTAATCTTAGGGTGTCGAAGTATAGTATACAATTGCACGCATGCGCATTGACTCCGCCAGCGGCACAAAAGACATTGCCTTTTCTTGCTTTCGGACCTAGTTTTATTCGATTGTATAATGGAAGACATTGTATGATTAACTCACCAGTCAAAGCTCTCATTTTCTGAAATGTCTATAACCATAACCACCATGAAAGCTTCATCTCTTGAATTCTCTATATCTTGTGTTGACAATGCTGGCCTGGGTTTCACATTAGTAATATCTAAGCTCCAAAGGCTAATTGCCTCATAAATAAAAAAATAAAATCACGATTAGTAGGATTGGTATTTTTTTTTTTTTTGATGAACATGGGTATCATGGGTCTTTGACTCAGACTACATCCCACGTGCTGCACAGGTTACCCCACAACCCGTGCAATCAATAGTGAGGGAAACCTAGGTATCAACCTCGAGACCTCCTGGTTACGGCTGGTCAGTTCGACCACTAGGCTATACCACCAGGGGTTTATTAGTAGGATTGGTATTAGGTAGTTTGATATTGGCCCTAACTTGTTCCAAGTTTTAAGATGACTTATATTCTTCTCCAATAGTAACCGGTTTTGGCAAAACCGGTTACGCCCCTAACGTGGCCACATGTCCCTTTTGATGCCTCTCAATTGTGATTAAGACTCAGTCACTCCTAGGGTTCACCCACCTATCCTTGGTGTTTAGAAAGAAAAAAAAATTGTTAACCGTGGTTAAAATTTACAAACTCCTAGGGTTAATTTTTTAAAATAATTTTTTCTAAAAACCAAAGATAGGTGGGTGAACCCTAGGGGTAGGTGAATCTTAACCATAATTAAGGGGTGTAAAGAGGGAGACATGGCGGCCACAGGGGCGTAACCGGTTTTGCCAAAAACCAGTTACAACCGGAGAAAAAAATGGATGCAGGCTTAGTCCTATTCTCACGCATTCCCTTCTCTCATAAAAAATCAAACACATGTTCAAAAAAGCTTGGCTATGTGTGGGCATTTTGCCCTTTACATGCCCCTCTCCCCGGTCTTTACCCCACATGGCCACCCACACACACACTTATAGGCGGACAAAGAATAGTTCTTCTCGATCGGCAAATTCTGTAAGGATCCTCTCTGTGCCTCCTTCAATCTGCCTGGTGATCATTGTTCATCCCTTGGTGTCCTTGTTCCTTCAATTCACCAATGAATAGATATACTACTTTCTGATTTTCTTGTCTACAGATGTGGATACGACCAATTAGTTTCCGATATATGCAAACTCCTATCCTCTCACGGATGGACTACTTGGCTTCGGCATTGCCAAATCCAGCCTAGCTTGTATAGCAGCTCCATCATCTGGGTTTCTGTTCTTCGGAGGCAATATGGGTATATGTTTTTCCTACTTCTCTGTTCAAAAACTTGACATGGCACTAATGGAGATCTCACAACTTCCATTTAATGCAACAATGCGAACAACCACCTCTCTCTGCAAAACAGGCTGTGTCTGAGATCTCAAAGTGAGGCTTTGGGGATCAAGATCAAGGTACCTCTCGGATCCCTGTAAGAAGAATTTCATAGGTTTCATCTCTATATTTATTCCCTATACAAAAAGCCAATTTTTGTTTTTTGAGAACCCACATTTTCTTTGGGTTCATCTACAAATTTTTTTGCTTCTTTTGTCATCTTATATTATATTTTCAGTTTTACATGTTTTTACGCATTCACCATTTTACTCTATATGGGCTATTCCTTCTTTGCCAAATTATACAAACTTACATGTAGTCTTGGAGTCTTGGGGATGCCCCCCCTCCCCCTTGGCTCCGCCCCTGATATTACGCACTTTCTATTAGTAAGGACTCTTATTAGACTATTTCAAATTTAAGAACAATGAATCCCACCAACTCATAGTTATACTTATCCATGAGAAGAAAGTGAGACTTATTAATAAGATCTACCAATAGATTCTCCCAAAGGATATGCAAGAGAGGTGGTCTTAATGAAATTTTTTTGATTAATTTAATAGAAATTTGTAACACCCTAAAACTCTACAAGATGATAAGCTTATGAGAATTTTAATTCAATAAAAGAATCCTACAATATATTCAAAACATATGGTACAAATATTTTAATGGGACATTTTTTTAGATAAACAATTTTGAAGCTAAGGTATGCCCATATTTTGCAAGTTACATATTCTGATATTCCTCATTGCTAAAGTTGAATGGTTAACTAATGGTGGTATTTAATTATATTTTCACTATAGGCCATTCCACCAGGTTTAAAGGGAAAGCTTAAAAAACTAGCACAAACCCAAACCCACTATATTGCTGATTCTAATTTTTAATCTTACATTATTTTAGATAACAATTTTGAAACTCAGGTATGCCCATTGAGTCGGTCATCATGCAGACATGTGGAAGAACAATATTTGTTTCACCTAAATGACCTAAGGGTTCGGTCTTATAATATCTTTGTGAGAAATATGAACTTAAATTGTTTATATTATTTTTTTCCCTTCAGTATGTTTATACTGATATATTTAGCTCATCTTATAAATTTCACGTATACTATATGTATGTCTAACTACATGTAAATCGCCAATATGTCGAATCCGATAATGTCATAGAAAGATATATGACATCATTAATCTCATATACAGAAGCTTCAATTTGCACGTTGTTTTATAAAATTAAAATAACTTGAATTTCCATAATAATGTATTTAAATTACATAATAACCAAGATTTGACTAACTACATGTAAATCACTAAGATCTGACTCAATTTCCATAATAATGTATTATTTAGTAATTTACTGTGATTTCACATAATACGAGACTAGACAATCTAAGAGATTAAAGAGTGTGCAAGGTGTTACATCTCAACTAAATTGAATATCTCAAAGTCTCAAACAAAATGATTTAGGCCCTTTAAATAAAGAAATTTTCTCAAACACAAATTTAACCAATGTGAAATTAAGCCATAAACACACACAAAAAACGATACGTTAAAACTGTATTTATAAGTAAATTAATTTAATTACTAAAATATATTCATATAAAATATACTAATATCTTATAAAATTATATAATATAAAGAGAGTAATGTCTAGTAAAAATATATGTAATACATATACATATATATATTAAAATTATGTTTTTATAAATATAAAATTAATACATGCAAATTAAGCATGTGCATCTTTACTAGTATATATATATATATATATAGCAAGATTTTCATTTACATTGAATAAAAATAGGATGAGGATCCCATCGTACAAACACCATGACAGTTCTCTTGGGGCTTTGAAACCAACTTGTGGTATTGTATTAGTCTTGCAACATCAAAAGTAAGATGGTTGATCTTACCCCCTTCTTAAAAAAAAAGTAAGGTAGTCGAAATAAGGATTGTGAACAACTTCAACTTCTCATTGCTTATGTCCAAACCTATTATTTAATTATTTAAACTTGGTCGCTTCAACAATCGTTGATGAAGCTGTTAAGTTAAATGGTGGCAATTCCTTCTATCAACATTACAATGACCATAAGGGAGAACAAAGGAGAGATCAGTTAATAGAGTAGCAGTGTTACTTTCACTCTGTTATGAGTTGCTAGTCTCACTCAACCTGTATTCCTCATGCACGCAAGTGTCCCATTCATATGATCATTGTCATCGTGTCTCAGACTTTACCCTATTCACTGTTCCCCCATCAACCATTTTCTCTTATAGAAAATGTTTAGTGGACCATGCCAGGGGCGGAGCCAGAATTGTTTCTTTTGGGGTGGGTTGGGTTGGGGTGGGGTGGGCAAAGTACATGTATTAATCAAACTAATGTGTTTGGGGTTTCAGGGCGTAGCCCCCGGGTTTTTTTTTTTTTTTAGTATTGGTTCAATCTTAGTCATAAAATTCAATAAAAACAAGTGCCCTCCCTTTTGGGAGAACCATTAATTTAGGGGGAATGAAATTTGGTCTGCCTTTTTAAACCAAAACCGTCTGATCTCGTCCCAAAGGTCAACACAAGTCCTTTTAACATCCATTAATTGTGATTTAAGGTTTATTAACCCTTAGGATTCAATCATCTAACCTTAGTTTTTAAAAAAATATTTGAAAATTAACCTTTAAAAGTTAAGAATTTTTAACCCAAGTTAAAACAGTAGTTAATGTGAATTGTGAGTGAGGCCACTATATACAAAATTTATTATCATTATCTCTTCTTCTTTTTTAATCATACAAAAGTATAACACATCCACAACAATAATTGGGGGCAACTACATATAGAGCAATAGTTTGCTTCAGGCGAGGAGCGAACTATTGCTCCTCGCTCTCACACAGACGCCCCTTCAACTGTGTCAAACTCGGGTTAAATTTATGTAACCCTATAGTTATTTTTGTTTTCTAAAAACCAAGAGTAGATGGGTGAACCCTAAGGGTGAATCAATCTTAACCACGATTAAAGGGGGTTAGCAGAGAGACACATGACAAGAAAAGGGGAGCTGAGATGTGATTATTTTCCATATATAAAACAAAAAAATTGGGGGGGGGGGGGCACCTATGTATATAAAACAAAAAAAAAAAATGGGGCACCAACTATATAAATAATACTAAAAAAATTTGAAGGCCCCACGATTTCATACTTCTTCATTAAGGAGTTCAAACCTGGACCACGCATATGTAGCTGAATGCTGGTCATCATCTGTCTACGTTCGACTAACCATGGTTAAGATTCACTTACCCCAAGAGTTCATCCATCCAACCTTGTTTTTAGAAAACGTTTTAGTAGGCAATCCTTTTTGGTTCTTGTATCATGCTATTTAAGCTAAGGTGCAAATAGAATGCACGCTTAAGCCAAAGCAAGATTCTCACTGATTTTGATTGCAAACTCTTCTGCATAAGGGTCCTCATGGTACACACTTTACCCTTATGGTTGCCCTTCCACTCCACCAATGTCGATCCTTAGCGAAACAAGGCTCCCCACATGAGTAATTTATTTATAAATATTCAGATAGAGAGGACGAATGGAAAAACCATGAATTTCAACATTCATAACCATTTCACTTTCTAGGCCATAGGAAACCAACATTCTTTCCAAATGCTATTGTAGAATTTTGTTGTTATTCACAATGCGCAGCAACTGTGTGCAATTCAAGGTACCCTCAAGTATTCCTGTCTTCTCAATTATAAATTGTCTTGCCCATGACTCCTTTCACACTGTATTGTTTCATCACCCATACCACAAAGATGTTCTGATCATGAGGATAACTATAAAATAAAGATAGGCACCCTCCTAATACTCCCAAGTCCATTTCACACCATGGCTTGCAAGGGGAAATTCAGCAGCATATTCAATGACTCGGAACTCCTCTTCCCCAACATTGAAAGAGACAATTGGAAAATGAATTGATCCCATGTAAGATGAGCTGAAAATCAATGAATTGCTCCATTCACAACTGTATCCAATGACTCCTAAAATAGGAACTTGAACTCTTTATATTTCTTCACGAATTCGTGCTCGAAGTATAGATCTTAGCTTTTATCTAGCGATTACCAATCACCAAATTTCCATGATGCGTAATTTCAATCTACACACATCTAAGAGCCTTCTTATTCTTTACGTGATCAGCATCAGACAATGGTCTAATTGAAACATCCGGCCGGCTCAATAGCTGAGCTACAAAATCAATAACAGGCAATGGTTTGATGAAAATTGAAACATCATGGAAGCATTACTCAGTTCTTTCTTCATTGTTCTATAAAAAAAATTATTAGGATCAACCATATATAATCACGAGTGTGATATAGCGAACTTTTTTTATTTTTTATTTTTAAAAAGAACTAGTCCGGGTATTCTCCACATTAATATGCATAAGCACATTAATATAGCAAATACCGAGTTGCTACCAATCATTGAGTTGTGGTGTGGTGTGATTGGTCACCGAAATTCATTTTTTGTTAGAAAATAGGCAATGCGAAACCAATGTGTGATTCTAAGAAGGGAGGTTCTATTGTGATTTGGAGAAAGTGTTAGGCACCTCAAATCACCCGTCTAAGGACGGTAACCTATGCTTTCAAAATTTACTACGAGTTCGTTTAAAAGATCGGCTTAAGAAAATAAGTAATAAGACTCTAACTTGACTTACACAAAATGACTAAATTTTTTTTTAAGTTAAGAAAAAGAGATGGGAAAATCTATGTTTTAGGAAAAATGAACATTATGACGACACTAATTTAGGAAGATTAGATATTGCCATAAATGCATTCAAAGGATATGAAATTTTAGAAAGAAATGAAAAAGTTCTAAAAAAGGAGGACATTATAACGACTCTAATCTAGGGAGATTAGACATCGTCATGAATGCATAAAATAATATGAAGAGAATGACTAATTCTAAAAAAAAAAGGGCATTATGACGACTCTAATCTAGGGAGGTTAGACTTCGTCATAAAGACATGCAAATGATATGGAGAGAATGACTAATTCTAAAAAAAATAGGCATTATTATGACTCTAATCTAGAGAGATTAGACATCACCATAAGCCTAATCTTGAAATGGCGGTACAGTTATTACCGTCATTTAGGGACATTTTGGTAATTTCAACCATCTGACATGTAAAGTTGCTAACCATCTCTATAAAAATATCTTGGTCAAAAGTGTCAGCAAAGTATTTACTGCAATTTCAAATTTAAGCAAGATTTGAATTGGCGGTAATAACTTTACCTCCCATTAAGAAATGGTCATTATTTGGAATGGCTGTAATTTAATTACGGCCAATAAAATCTTAAGCAAATAGTGAATGACGATAATATAATTACAGCCATTTTGGTTTTGATACATTTACAAAACTGCCACTGTATTGGAAGATTGATCTCTAGGCCTTCAAAAATAAATTTTTTGGTATGAAATGGAAGCCAAAGGGGTTTATGAAAATTCTGAATTATTACCTTGGGTCTGATCTCACTTTTGGATGGTGAAATAACTAAAATACCCCTACATTGGATTTAAGTTTTGGATGATTTGTTAGATGGTACTGAGATGCTTATAAAAAGGTTGTGATCAATAGGGTGAATGGGGTTTAAAAGTGATCTTATGGAGTTCGCCTTGCCTGGAGAAGAAGAAGCAAATGAAGTATAAGAGCATGAAGAATCCGGGCAAACACAGGGTGTCTACAGCGAGGATGCATCGAGTTGCTTAGGAGTAAAGCCGCTTGGATTCTAGTTTAGCAGTAGAGATTAAGGGTGGATATTCTTTCTATTGGGAGATTCATAACGAGCCATAAATATAAAATAAAATAGGATAACATTCTTAGACAAAAATTTGCACAAAATAAAGTATAATGCACTAAAATTAAACTTGAATTACTAATTGAGAAATTACAACAAGTATTATAAAACAATAAAATCATCAAACCATTGCCTGTCATTGATTTCGTAATGCAACTGTTGAACCGGCCGGATGTTTCAATAATGCTGATTAAGTAATGAATAAGAAGGCTCTCAGAGGTGTGAAGATTGAAGTTACGTACCGTGAAATTTGGTAAATTGTAATTCCTGGATAAAAGCTGAGATCTATACTTTGAGCCCAAATTTGTGGAGAAATATAAAGAGTTTTAAGTTCCTATTTTACGAGTCATCAGATGAAGTTGTTAATGGAGCAATTCATTGGTTTTTAGCTCATCTTGACATGGGATCAATTCCTTTTCCAATTTTCTCTTTCAATGTCGGGGAAGAGGAGTTTCAAGTCATTGAACATGCTGTTGAATTTCCCTCCTGTATGCCATGGTATGAAATGGACCTGGGAATGTTAGGAGGGTGCCTATCTTTATTTTATTATTAATTCTTGTGATTAAAACATCTTCATGGTATGGGTAATGAAGCAATACGGTGTGAAGGAGTCATGGACAAAACAATATATTATCGATGAGATATGAATACTTGAGGTACCTTGAATTGCACACGACTGTTGTGCATTTTGAATAATGACAAAACTCTACCACAGCATTTGCAAACATTGTTGGTTTGCTATGACCTAGAAAGAAAAATGGTTATGGATGTTGAACTTCATGGGTTTCCCATACGTCCCCTCTGTCTGGATAAATATAAATAAATTACTCTTGTGGGGAGCCTTGTTTTTTTTAAGGACCAACATTGGTGGAGTGGAGGGGCAACGATAGGGGGAAAATGCGTACCATGAGGAACCTTATGCGAAGGAAATTGGAATCAAAATCAGTGTGAATCTTGCTTTGGTTCAAGCGTGCATTCTACCTACACCCCGACTTAAATACCATGATACAAGAACATAAAATGATTACCTACCAAAATGTTTTCTAAAATTCAAGGTTGGATGGATGAACCCTAGGGGTGAGTGAATCTTAACCACAGTTAGTAGAATGGGACAAATGATGATTGGCATTCAGCTACATATGTACGATTTGCTAAGCATTTCTATAAGAGAAAATGGTTGATGGGGGATCAGTTAACAGGAAAAAGGCTGAGATACGATGACGATGATCATAAGGAACAGATGTTGAGTGAGACTGGTAACTCGTAACAGAGTGGAAGTAACCTTGTTATTCTATCAATTGATCGATCACTGCTTTGTGCTCCTCCTTTTTGGTCATTGTAATGCTGATAGAAGGAATTGCCATCATTTAAATGAGATCTTTCGTTTTTTCTAATGCAATTGAAGGAAATGAAAGTTCCTTACAATTTTGGCCTTGGAGACTAGTTTATTTTAGGGACAAATTAGGCCACAACCGAAAAAAGTTAGCAACTTCATCAAAGATTGTCGAAGCGACCAAGTTTAAATCTATTATTACACTATTATAAACTAGCTGGTGGCACGTGCGATGCACGTGAGAGCGAGGGGAAGGAGTTACCCACACTTAATAGGAGTTGAAAGGGACACGTGTTAACCCACGGGTGCGATTGAACTTGCTAGTGGCATGTACGATGCACGTGAGAGTGAGGGGAAGGAGTTACCCACACTTAATAGGAGTTAAAAGGGACACGTGTTAACCCACGAGTGCGATTGAACTTGCTAGTGGTATGTGCGATGCACGTGAGAGCGAGGGGAAGGAGTTAACTACAGTTAATAGGAGTTAAAAGGGACACGTGTTAACCCATGGGTGTGATTGAAGTCTCCCCGAGTTCAATCGTGATTGGCTGTGATTCTAAATAGATAGATGAGCAAGGGGTAGTTTGGGTTTTAAAGCAAATCATTAAATCAAAATTTTGTTTTTATATAAGGGTAATATGGGAATTTCTGAAAAATCATCTACGCCAGCCTCTCCCATTATAATAGTAAAGAAGAAGAGGGATTGAAATCTTTTCGACTAATATCTTTCTCACTTATTCCTGGTAAGTCCCTTCAGTTTTCCAATTCTAGCTACCCGGCTCCTTCCGTATCTTGTCAACGCTCACCAGTCACCACCCATCACTAACCCCATCCTATATCTCCCTTCAGGACCAGTTTATTTCAATTACCTAGGGTTTTCATATATATTTTTTATAATATTAAATTTTAGTGTTTAATTAGTTGTAGAAGATGAAACACAATTATTTTTTAATTTAAAAGATTAACTCTGATTTATTCGCTCTAGCCACAGTAACCTAAGTGGTCAGGACTAATCCTCGAGGGTGCGACGTGAGCCCACAACCTACCACACCAGGTAAGTCCAGGTAAATCTGTGCGGGGCTGGCTCCAAAGGGAGAGTGAGAAATGGAACTCAGGACCTCCCACTTGGGGAAAGGTCCAGGAACCACTGGTCCACCCCTATGGGGTTATCTGATGGCATTTTATTCGATGACTTCTCTGTAAATGGCTAATGGCTTCGTTTCTCTGTGTGCTACGTAAAATATTGAAGCAAAGCAAAGGAGGAAGAATGGGAGGAAATGGTATCGATTCTATTGATCATCTGTCTTTTTTCTTTGTGCACTTCTTTATTCGGAATTTTTTTTGTTATAAATTTATTTTGAAAATTTTAATTTTTATTTAATATTTCAAGTTAATTTCTATTTAGTTTTGTGTACATTCCAGGGCCGGCCCAAGCCATTTGGAGGCCTAAAACGAAAATTCTAAATGGGGCCTTTTTTTGTAAATTTTTTAATATTATTAAAAAAAATTAATTATACATGGGGCCTTTTTAATATTCTAAATGGGCCATTTATTATTTTTAATATTCTAAATAGGGCCTTTTTAATTTTATTTTTTTATTTTTTTTAATGGGGCCTAAAGTAAAGGCTTTGATGGCCTAATGGATGGGCCGGCCCAAGAACTACATTCACTCGGGGAGTTCCTCGATGTCACGGTGGAAGCAATCCATAGCTTTCAGGAGTCATGATTTATTTTCTTAACAAATGTCTAATTCAAAATTTTTTTTTTTTTTTTTAAATGGATTTTCAGATAATCCGTAGAAGGTTCCACCCGAAGAAGCATGTCGAGCATAAAGGGCGGGTAATTTCCTTCTTCTTTTTTCCTATGTTTCTTCTTCTCTCTCTCTCTTTCTCGAGTTTCAATCTTTAATCCACTCCCAATTTTAATGTTTTCATTGCTTTTGATTTGAGAATATTTTTTTCGAGAATTAGTAATCAAGGAAGCAAATAATGTTTGGTACGGATATGTTTTGTCACATATTGCCACGAGAATTTTAAAAGAACTGAAATAAATGAATGCAAAGGTCATTTATACTATAGTGTTTTAATCCTTCATTGATTGGAAACAAAATGAAATAAATAAATTAAGGGTGTGCCCATTTGGGGAATTTGGAATAGCAAGGAATAAATGGGTTTTAAGTATGCTTATTTAGACTTTCTTGGAATTAATCATATTTCTCTCTTTGTTTTCATATTAGATGATGGTGGATTTGGTCACAGAAACTGGTAAGGCCTGTGAAGATCTTGTATTCAATCATCTTAAGTAACATTACCGTGAACATTCGGTGAACCTTATTTCTGTCTTTCTTCCAATACAAAGTTGATAAGTTATAAGGTTGAGGCTCCAAATGTGGTAGTGTGTGAGTGTGTAATAGTGGCATTTTATAAATTTTATTTAAATTGATGTTCCTCTTACTTCATCGGAGAAGAGACTACTGCTGCATTTGGTATTACAGAGCCGACTAATCAACCTGCATTTTTGACTATTAAGTCCAAATACTAAGAACACCCCCACCTCTTGCGTTAGTGGTAGGGGTGTGGCCTTCTAAGGGTGGAGGGTGCAGGTCTGGGATCTAATCCCCCAGGAGTAAGGGTTGCAAGATCCTCAATGCCCCAGTTACGTACTGACCGGCTAACTATACATACTGAGGTATCTGTCCTGTGGGGCTCTCAAAACAAAAAAAGTCCAACTACTAAGAAAGGTACGTTGTATATTTGAGTGGAGTCAATGTGTTTTTATTTATTATATGGGCTGCGTTTGTGTGTGTGTCTCCATGTGTGGTGTGCATGTGTGTGTTTCCTTTCTTGCCTTCAGTAATGAATAATGAATGTGTGGTGTGCATGTGTGTGTTTCCTTTCTTTCCCTTTTTTGAGTTTACAAAAAAAAAATATGTTTTTATTTGTAACTATTTATTTAGATTTGTGGAAAAAGGTACTTTTCTGAAGGAGCCAAATCATCTACTGTGATAACCGGATTTGGCAAATCGGTTATCACCCCTTGAGGTCTCCATGTGTCTCCTTTGACACCCTTTAACCGTGGGTAAGGTTCACCCACCCATCTTTGGTTTTTTTAAAAAAAATATTAATTCTTTTTTTAAAGTTAAAAACTGTTTTTAATATTAAAAAAAAAACTCTAAAAACAGTTTTTTTAATTTTCAAAAAAAGAATTAATATTTTTAAAAAAAAAACCAAGGATAAGCGGGTGAACCCTAGGGTTGGGTGAATCTTACCCACGGTTAAGGGGTGTCAAAGGAGACACGTGGTGACCTCTAAGGGTGATAACCGGATTTGCGTAGAGGATTTGACTCCTTTTCTGAATGGAACCCGTATAAAAGGTGAGTGATTAATTTCCTTAAATATCCAAGCCTAGATATCCCCTGAGGCCGTGACCGCCTACCCTGTAATGATTTTAAAACATGGTATGCTAACATTTTGAACTCCTGCAGTGTCATCTCAAACTGAATCGGTGAAGTCTCTCCTTTCCCCAGGGGTATGTGAATATTTATAGAATTGATTTCTAATTAATAAATGATTGCATCAAATTTACTAACATGTCTTGTTTTTCTCAAATTGTTCAACCAAATTCAAGAAAAAAGGTCAGCACAAAATAAATATAACGCTTGGACATAAGCAATGAGAAGTTGAAGTTGTTCAGATTGGCGCGTTTAATTTAACAGGTTTTTATTTTATTTTTTTTGAAAATTTCACTCTCACCTACTAACTTTTAGCAAAAACCAATTCAATCTAGTCACTCCCCGCTCGGGGCTTATTTTGAACATCTTATTAATTTTTTGTTTTTTTTAACTGATTCTTTGTCTTCTCTTCTTTATTGGGCTTATGAAAACATATGATTTTACTCAGGTCTCAAAAAAAGGGTATCGAGTACTTACCAGACCACATTCATTGCCAATGGCCAAACTTAAAGTGAGGGAGCAAAAGTCCAATGCTGATACTGAAGCACTAGCACCAGCCACTTTGATACCTTGCAACTGATCATCATATGATATAATATTTATATTGTTACAGACACCATTTTCCCAAATTAATTAAACAGTGCGTTGTTGATCAATATTATCCAATTAAAACTAGTTAAGTCTTTTTTCACATTTTAATAACAAATAGTTTGCGAATTTCTTTGGTGAGGCAACTCTAACCTCGCCTTCTAAAACAAAAATAAGTGACAGGACTGGATATGTGGCATCCCAAATCCGAACAGATCCATCTTGATAACCCGAAATATAAATTCTTTCAATTTCATTATCTTCAGTTATAGTTTTACAAGACCCAAATAGACCTCAACAATTTCAATTTGTAACACTTGAGCAACCCATTTTTCATACATCAACTTTTGATTTGGTAACAAAAATGAGAAAAAAAAAAATAGTGTTACTGGGGTTCAAAAACAGAACAAGAAGTAGAGAAAACTATACTTTATACAAGATACATTAATGAAATGAAGGGCAAATTTTGCAGTTTCAATCCTCAAGTAAAGGGTCGATTCGTTTTTCCAGTTTTATGAACACAGTTGAACCATATTATGGAAACAAGAACAAACATTTGAGAAGAAAAAAGAGGTTACCTATTTGTGCTCAAATTGAAATCTATGGGAGGCGGGTTTTCAGAAGAACATGGGGAGAAGAGAGAGTATTGGGGATTTTTCAAGAGGGAGTGTGGTGCTTCGCCGGAATCAAGGTTGCCAGAATGTGGTCACCGGAAGAGAGTTTTTCCACTCTGGTTTGCTTGAGATTTGAAAGAGAGGGAAAAGAGAGAGAATCCGGTTCCCTTTTGGCGCTCAAATTTTGGAACCCTTGCTGGTGTCGTGTCTCTTCGTCGGAACCCTTACCCTATGTTTGGTTGCCGAGGAAATAGGTGAAAATATGGAAAAGAAAAGAAAATGTTAGATTTCTAATACAAATTTTAATTGTGTTTTGTCTAATTTTCTTTTCTTTTCCATATTTTTACTTATTTTCTCGACAACCAAACATAGGGTTATTGTTGCTATTAAAGGGAGAAGAGGAAAATCGAAATTGAGGGAGAACTTAGAAGAGAAAGAGAATCGATGCTTTCGGCGCTCAAATTTCGGACCTAAAAAGATTAAAACACTGGGAACTATTATTGGCCGTTGGATCATTGTTAGGCGATGTGTCTTGCTTGGGTTAAAGCCCAAGCAAGATCTAAGCACTGCTATTCGAGGATCCGGAGCTTTTGGCTGGCAAAAAGGAAAGCAATGCATAAGGGTACGTAAGCAGATGGCTCATCAAAGGAAAATGCTTTTGAGACAGTCATAGGGTCGAGACCGTGGTGTTGTGCACGGGATTTCAGGTGACGCCCACCATGTGAAAGCGGGCCCTACCTAAAATCCCGTGCTCGACAGCACGGTCTCAGCCTTAAGACGGTCTCAATAGCAAAGTTCCTCATCAAAATATGTTTAAAACCATTTTATTTTGGAAAATGCTAGTGAGATTGCAAAGGGCCGAGAATGTGAATTTTCAAAATTGATTTAATGAAATTTTGACATACGTGCATCACAAGCAATGTCTCGGCCCTTTGCGGTCTAGTAAGTCCTTTTATTTTTTGTGCTCCTTAAATGACGCTTTTACCCTTTACATGCCTCTCCCTAGTCTCACCCCACATGGCCACCCACACTTAAAACTCTTATTTCTAGGCAAAAGATTACCTCCGGTGGCTGCCCGAGCTAAGCGCTAGGGCATCCACAAAACAAAGGGCACCTGGCGAGAATTTATGGGAGAAGTCATTTCATTGTCTCCCCTTGATTTTGACTTCTCCCCATATGATATCTTTCCCCTTTAAAAACGCCACATGCCCATTGTTTTGTGGATGCCCGAGCGCTTAGCTCGGGCAGCCACCAGAGGTAATCTTTTGCCTTATTTCTATTCTTAGTTCTTGCCACACGAAGTTTCAAAGAAGCTCCAGCGCGTCCCTATATTAATCTGCCCTTCTTCTGTGGCGATCTGACGATCTATGCAAGGATATGGTGATCTAAAGGTATAGTTCTGGAAATCAAAATCTCGGCAAAAGAAGGATCAATCAAGTACAAAAACTGGTTATATATATGAATCAGAAAGCAAGCTCTCTAATGCAAACAAAACTTGCAAAACAACCCGTCCTTCTTCTCTCGTGCAGTGGCGATCTGGGTCGCGGTTTGACGGTGGAGAGATAAACAGGGTTCCTCCGCAAGCTTAAATACAAAAATGTTTATCTCCTTATGTATTTTGTTTGTGGTCTTTTTTTTGTTATACTTTAGTTTTAGTTCTATGGTAGCATCTTGTTTTGTTTTTCTAATTTCTTATTTTTACTTTCAATATTGCTGAAACTGTCACGGCCGTTATAGACAGTCTGATTACTTGTAATTTGTAGCTCATTGTAATTTTACTTGTTTTGTTGCTGGATGTTAGTCCTGTAGGGGATGTCTTTCTTACTTCTCTGTCCAAAACTTTGACATGGCACTAATGGAGATCTGATAACTTCCATTAATGCAACATCAACATCCTTTCTCATACACCAGAAAAAATAATGAAAGAAATTCGTAAACCAATGTTGAGAGAGAAGAAGTGAGAGAGATTTGTGTGTGTTCATGGCGCATGAGTCTCCTTCACCTCTCAAACATAAACCTTAAATGAAGAGACCCTAATTTTCGTGTTCATAAGAGGAAAATAAACATTTTTTTTGGTGCAAAAAATTTACAAAACTCCCACTAGAAACGCTAACTAGTGATATGTTAGCTTAGACTTTAGAACATTCCCTGCCGATATTTTTAAAACTTGGCAGGCATGAGTGGTTGCTTGGACTTACTCTTATCCCACCTTAGTGGATACCTTACATATGGCTGTATGTATGGCTGTATGTATCAATTACATGATATCATTTCAACCAATAAAAAAAAATGTTGACACGCTGATTCGCCCAAAAATAAAAGCTTTCAAAACCAAGGGTTGGGTAGTTTGACTTTTTTCACATGCAATAGTTAGGACTTAGAAATATGATATCACTCCACGTTTCTCAAACAAAAAAAAAAAAGGAATATGATATCATTGTTTTCTCAAAATTGGCCCATCGGACCAAGGAATGGGTGCTTTCACATGCCACAGTTAGTACTTTGAAGTTTGAAGTATGGCATTGATATTTGACTTTCTCGAAATTGGCCCATCAAACCAAGGAATGGCCAGGCCTTATCACATGCCAAAGTCAGGACTTGGAAGCAAGATACTAAGTGTTGACTTTCTCAAAATTGGCCCATTAGGTACTACTTGACCAGAGTAGATGAATAACATCTCATTAGGGCTCGTCGGATAGACTTCAGGAAAAAAAAAAATTACTTTCTTGTGATCTAATTCGGACAAGTAATTTATGAGTAAATCTAACAAAGTCATTCATATGAGAAAATAGCAATTAGTTTGCACATCTGAAAAGTAACTTTAAAAAACTCAAAAATCAATTTTAGGTTTGAATTGCATTTACAAGAAGTAATTTCTAAATATGGTATCAAGTTGATATATAATTATTTCCATATATCAACGCTTGTTTTACAAAATATATTTTACACCTGCATGTATTTGTAGTCAATCGGGAGTGAACTCTCCCCAAGTTCAATAGCATGCACCTATAGATCAACATGTGTCTCTTTTAACTCCTATTAACTTTAGTTAAGATTCACTAACCCTTAAGGTTCAACAATCTAACATTAGTTTTTTTTTAAAAAAAAATTAACCCTAACAAAGTTAATACTAACCCTTACCCTATGTTTGGTTGTCAAGAAAATAAGTAAAAAAATGGAAAAGAAACGAAAATTGGACAAAACATAACTAAAAATTATATTAGATATTCGGAAAAAAAAAATCTATGTTTTCACCTATTTTCTCGGCAACCAAACATAGCATTAGGGTTAATTTTTTTTTTCCTAAACACATAGGTTAAATTGTTGAACCCTAAGGGTTAGTGAAACTTAACCACAATTAGATAGGAACACATGTTGACCTAAGTCTGTGACTGTGATCCAACCTCCTTCTATCACATTCATTCTCTTGAATATGATCTTATCCGTCGTGCATCCTACGAGGTGTTTGATTAGTAAATAACTTCTGCTAATTTTAAATAAGACATCATTGATGACAAAATAAATTGTGATGTTGATTGCTGTTGGGAATCAATTGAATCAACGTTTACGTTGAGGAAAAAAAGAGATCTTCAATAGCTGTCAATGACCGTCTTCCAAAAGCATATAAAAGATGATTATGCGATTTGAAGAAAAAAAATTCTCATTCGAGAGATTTTTTTTTTATTTTTTTGGGTTAAAATGAGATCCTGTAACTAACACATACACTCTCTAAAGACACGCGCACAGCCAGACCTAAGGTAGCTGCTAAGGTGCCGTAAGGGTAAGTCCAAGCAACCACTCCAAAAGGGTAAGTTCAAGAGATCTTCAATATACAAGAAAAGAGGAGACCATGTATGAGACGAGAACTGGGAGATACGGAGCCATCAATTGTCCTTCCTCCAAAACCCGGCCCAAGCAGGAAAGCCTCTATCAGAATCATAAAATTGCAATTGCATGACCTCTCCAACCTCCAATATAGCTGGCTAGTATGCATTCAATCGGCCTAAAGGATCAATATAGTGCAAAGAAAATGGATTTTGAAGAATGTCATAAAGTTAAGCTCAAACTCACTAGAAATGTAATACTGTGTCTTCTCACAAAACTCATGCACAAACAGCATCTTTTCGTGGCCCCGGCGAATAGAAGTTTTGCAAATAAAAATTTGCTCTCATTTTTTTCTTACGAAGTTTTTCCAAGTCTGACACAGATTTTTGAAGTTTCCCTAAGAAAATCTTAGGGGTACCTGTTAGAATTCTTAGGGGTGCGTGAATCTTAACCACAGTTAGTAGACGTGGACCAATAATGACCTGCATTCAGCTATGTAGCTGAATGCGCGGTCTGCTATTCAGCTATGTACCTCCCTATTCGGTAGAGCAACTGGGCAGAAACAGAGGAAATTACGATGACCAAATAGCTAAATTATGGGCTAGCTATATCCTCTGAAATCAAATACGAACCATTCCTGGTGCAACCTCCTCTGAAGTCAAATAGGAACCATGGTGCAACCTCCTCGTATCTCTTGCTAACGAAGGCCGCCCGGTGACCTGCTTAATCTACACCCTTCTCATTCCTTGGGCTGCTGCTGTTGCAAGTAACCTGCAAATTCCCTCCGTTCTTCTTCTCTGAATAAAACAGAGAGTGAGAGAGTACTGTGTTAGGACCGTCTCTCTAATCTCTATATAAAGAAGAAACAAGATCCTGCCATTTTTATGATGCATTAGACTGAATCCGGTTACATCCTAATAGCGGCAACCTCTCCTTGGAGTCCGGTTACGGTTACGTCCCAATGGTCAATATGTGTACCTTTCTCAAGGTCGATTCCTGAGCTCTATCCCCTTAATATCTGTTGTATGGGGGGTGGGGGTATTCCCTATGCAGCACGTGGGAAGTCTTTAAGGCTAGGACGTTTATAAAAAAAAAAAAAGACCCCTTAACGATTGTAAAGATTGACCAACTCTCTCTTAGGGTTGAACTATTTAACATTAGTTTTTTTTATTAAAAAAGCACATTAACTCTAAAGGTTAAAGTTGTTAAGCAAAGTTAAAAGAATGCATTTGAATTGCTATAGAGAATTTGAAGACTTTTCCTTTATTTTATTTTTTAAAAACAAAGGTTAAATGAATGAATATTAGGGGTGAGTGAGTGAATCTTAATCACAATTAGTGGGTGTTAAAAATGCCTCGAATTGTCTCTGGCGAAGCCAGAAAAGGCTTTTCTCGGGGTTCCATAGAATAGGGGACAGGTTCCATAGAATAGGGGACAAGTGGTGGAGAAGTCAAAATCATGGGGCCTATGATTTTGACTTCTCCACACATAATAAGACTTGGCAATAAGTGTGTGAGAATAAGGGGGAGAGATATCAAGTGGGGAGAAGTCAAAATCATGGGGAGAAAATGAAATGACCTCCCCATTTTTATGCCAACTGTCACACAATGTATGGAACCCGAGAACATTTTCTGGCTTTGCTAGAGACAATCCGAAAAAATGGACATGTGGCGGGTTATAGAGGTTCACATTGCGCAGAAAGAATCAATTACCATTATTAAAATAATATTTTAACTAGGAAAAAATCTTCTTTTTAGCGGAATATGTGCCTCTACAGGCCGTCATGTGTCCCTTTTAACACTCACTAATTGTTGTTTGAGTCACTCATCCTTAAGGTTCATCCAATTAACTTTAGTTTTTAAAAGAAATATATATATATTGGGGAATGTTAGTGTTCACGCCGTACGTGAACATTAACATCCTTCACGCAGGGAAAGTCAGATGGCATTATTGTAATAATAGGAAGAACTCTAGGCAATGTTTTAAAATCAAAATTTCTGTTTATTACAAATATGCGCCTCACAGCACCTAAAATTACAAAAATGCCACCGAAAAATGGCTTGCGTGAACGTTACTTGTGTTCACGTACAACGTGAAGGTTATCATCACCCCCATATATATATATATATATATATTAAATTGATTGAGTTTAACAAAAGTTAAAGGGGGACGAAAGGGACATGTGGCAGCCTGTAGAAAAAACCAAGAAAAATTGGATAGAGGAGGCGTTTCATATATGTTAAAATATTATTTTAATAATAATAATAACAATGGGTTTTGCATATCAGCTACTGCATTATACTAGTTTTGCAAATACACTATTATGAGAAACAGTTTTGCAAATTAACTCATGGTTTTGCAACTGTTAGACAAACACCCTCAATCCTTAGTTTTGTTACACTTTTGTTTGTTTTTTTTAAGGAAATGACCGTTATGCCCTTAAGATATTTCATAACCTCACAAGTCACAACACCTTTAACTACTCTTGAACTATGGTTAATAAGTTTTAACCATTGTGATTAAAATCACACCCTTAGGCAAATAAAGCATCTAACCCAGTTTTGGGAAAAAAAATTTAATGTGTCCCCTTTTAACTCCCTTTAACTTAGGTTAAGGTACACTAACCCTTAGAGTTAAAGCATCTAACCTTGGTTTTAAAGAAAAAAAATTAACGTGTCCCCTTTGAGTTTTATTCAGCTGTGGTTAAAATTCATTAAGCCTTAGGGTTAAAGCATCTAATTTTGATTTTTAGAAAAAAATTAGAAAAATTAACGTGTCCCTTGGGTAAAAACATTTAACTTTGGTTTTTAGAAAAAAACAATAAAAAATTTTAACATGTCTTTTAACTCCTTTTAATTGTGGTTAAGGTTCACTAACTTATGATTAAAACATCCAAAAGAGACGGAAATTAACCAACAGTGGTCACCGCGACTACGACGACGATGACAGTAATGGAGGTCGCTGGGGTTCTGGAGATACTGGGCCTTTCTTCTTGATTGATATTCACTCATAAGACAAACCCACACCTTGATCTCGTCACTGCTCTGAGATTTCAAAGGGATTTTCGCCCATAACAACAACCTTATGAGAATCTCCCAACTTTGGTTCCAGCTACAAGATCAACTGGAGTTCCGGCAAGGAGATCAAATGGCGAGATCAACTAGGGTTCCGACGAGATCGACTGAGAGGTTGGGGTTCAGTTTGGTTCGTTTTGGGGTTTCTTCGATTTCTGTTGATGAACGCAATTAGGGTCTTAGGTGATCGATTTCTGTTAGTCCCAATAAGAAAAGTGACTCAGTCAAGACTCAAGACGATGGTTTGCTGATTTACATGCAGTAGTAAAAAAAGGCACCTCCATTGTCGAATCAGGTACTGTAATCTCACAGTGGCGTGAAATAACCCTCGTTTTACTAGGGTTTTCTCGAGTGTGATTACTGGGAGAGTTTGCGGCCATGGCTGCGCCGCCTCCGGTAGGGACTGTTACCGGAGGGTTAAGGGGAGGTGCCAACGGTGGTTCGCTAGTTGCAGGGGGTGGTTCTGGGGATGCTATTGTCAAAAAAGGGGAAAATTTCGCAGGTGGAAAATCCTTTGCACAAGCTTTGCAGAGGCCAACTCCATCTCCGAAATTCAAAATCCCTCTGAGGAAGTCGGAACTGATTAATGGGGAACTAGGCTTTGTTTTCTCGGATGTGGAGATGGAAACTGTAACGACCCCAAAATCCCACAAGGCTAAAATAGGACTTTGGAATCGCCACATTACTTAAACCTGCTTAAAACCATGCATACAAGGCTACTACACGAGTCTTCAAAAATGAGAGTAATAAAATTCTGGTATATAAACTATAATCAAATAGCAAAAGTCTACGGTAAACATATACAACTCACTCTAAAACCAAAGAGTCTGATACACAACCATAAAAGTCTACTGAGCAACATCCTCTAAAAGTCAATTATAAAACTCTCTCAATGAAAAGAAATGTAAACTAAGAGGTGTAGCCGCCCAAGTCTCCGGCTCCCTCCTCAGAAGGCTCACCTTCACCTCCTTCCTCGAGGTAAGTCTCCTCAACCCACGGCTCTGTCCTGTACTCCTATACCTGCCAAGACAAAGTCCGGCTGAGTACAAAGGTACTCAGTGTATATAAAATCCAACCAACAATAATAATATACCTGCACTTAGTCAGAAACATATCCAATAGCATAATAACATAATCAGAGTGCGGAAGAACGTGTGCGCATATACATCATATCATCACCTTGACTCGTGTACTTGTGAGAATCTTAGACTTGGAAGACAATACACTTATGAGTTGCTTATGCTTATGAGACCACGTGCTTGTGAGATGCTTATGCTTATGCACTTATTCAGATCATACAATGATGTGACATGCCGTTCTTGGCGGATACGGACCATGCCTATGAATCAAATGTAATTGACATGCCGTTCTTGGCGGATACGGACCATGCCATGCTTATGCTTATTCAGAATGTCATACGTATGCCATGCTCATGCTTGTGGTCCACATGTGAGACTTGTGAGGCTCTTATCTTAACATACACGTGCATATGTGCTTAAGTGTCGAAATTAACTTTCGAGTTGGTAATTGCTTAGATTCCGATCTCCCACCATAGAAACTCCACTATACTGTCCCATACCAAATAGTTAGAGAATTCCCGGTTCGAGAGATGTTCCCCTAAGTTCTTACCTTCCCGACTATCAATTTCCATGCAAATAATTAGACATACTTAACAAACCATTCACATATACATATCTTATCATAATTCATATCGCAATTCATAATCAATTTACCACCATTTCATAAGAGTATAATAGCATTTATCCTTTCAAGCATTTTCACAAACACCTTGTGTACGCATAATATGAATCCATTTCTCCTCTATATTTTCAAGCATTCATCAAACCATAATTCATCCATACAATCAATTCACTATTCACATCCACATATTAATCCCATCCTCCATACATTTCTCATCCTCCATATATTTCTCATCCACATCCAATCCACATTTCCATCAATAATTAGCTTACTTCATAGAAAATTAGGGAAAATGCATCAAACATCTATTTCTACCATTCCTAGCATCTTAACATTCACAAAACCTTAAAATAAAGTTGATTATGATAGTATATCGACCTTAGGAATCCTTCCCTTGGATTCAAAACGCTCCCGAGACGATTTGGAGAAGCTTTGAGGACGATCTCCAAGTTTTCCTCTCAATCTTCTACTAATCTCCTTCCTCTCCAAGCAACCCTCTCTCAAAACCCTAGGGTTTCTCCCCCTTTTTGCCAAATTAGGTTAGAACTAGGTGGAGTATTTTAATATTTCGAGTAGGACCCCCTATTTATAGCCCCAAGGTCTGAGAACGAAAAGACCAAAAAGCCCATACTAAAATTCTGTAAAAATCACGAAAGACCGAGCGATCGGTGGTTATGACCGATCGATCGGTTCTCAACCGAGCGATCGGTGCTCTTGACTAGGCGATCGGTCAAAAAAGCACTCTCTGGAAATTTTCCCCATACAAAATTCTGGACCAGTCGATAGATACCGATCGATCGGTTTTGGACCGATCGATCGCTGCTTCTGACCGAGCGATCGGTGCCTGCAGGTTTTGACTCCCTTTACTGTTTTGGCCATAACTTTTGACTCGCTTGACGGATTTTGACGATTCAACTTGCGTTGGATTCGTCTTTCGAAAACGAACATTTTTGGAGTTTTAGAATTTCTCATTTCCACTTAATTTATAGACTGAAATATCCCCAAAGTTGACTGATCTATAATTCCATTAGACAAAACTCACTATTGACTTGACTTAAACTCAAAATGAGGAAATCCTTTCTAAACATGAACCTCGAAGAGGGTTCCAACACCTTTCTAATGGTTCAAGAATCCTCACTTCCCGTGAACGGTGCCAAAACTAGCGCTTCCTAAAGTTTAGGATGTGCTATGACATCCATCCGTTACAAGTTGATTAAGCCTAGTTTACATCACCATAATTAGATATAATACACACACTTTAACACCTTATAAAGACTAAAATACCCTTAATGCAATGCACTAAAAACATGAAAGAGATTCGGGTCTCTACATCCTCCCCCCCTTAAAAGAATTTCGTCCTCGAAATTGCGTACCTTAGGTGAATAAGTGTGGATACTTTTTGCGGACTTCGGCTTCTCTCTCCCAAGTAGCCTCTTCTCTAGAGTGATGCTCCCATTGCAAGAGTACAAGAGGAATGACCTTAGAACGCAAAACTTGCTCTTTCCGGTCCAAAATTCGAGCCGGTTGCTCTACTAGAGTCAAATCTTGCCGAATTTCCAACGGTTCCAAATGAATGACATGTGAAGGATCAGCAATGTACTTCCTCAACTTAGAGATGTGAAAGACATTATGCACACCTTCCATGTGAGGTGGTAAGGCGACCCGATAAGCAACTTCCCCGACTCGGGTGATGATCTCAAAAGGACCCACATATCTCGGACCGAGCTTGCCTCGCTTGCCAAATCTCATCACCCCCTTCGTAGGTAAGATCTTTACAAATACAAAATCTCCGACTTGGAACTCAAGATCTCTCCTCCGAGTATCGGCATAGCTCTTCTGTCTACTCTGAGCTGCTTTCAACCTCTCCCTGGTCAACTGAACTCTATCCACAGTCTGACCAACGAGCTCGGGACCCAAAAGCTTCCTCTCACCAACTTCGTCCCAACACAAAGGTGAACGACAACTCCTCCCATAAAGTGCCTCAAACGGTGCCATCTGAATGCTAGCTTGATAGCTGTTGTTGTAGGCAAAGTCAACCAACGGCAAGTGATCAACCCAACTACCCTGAAAGTCTAACATGCAAGCTCGTAGCATGTCTTCTATGATCTGGTTCACTCTTTCAGTTTGCCCATCTGTCTGCGGATGAAAATGTCGTACTAAAATCAAAATGGGAACCCATGGCCTGCTGAAAACTCTTCCAGAATCTGGATGTAAAGCTTGGATCTCGATCAGAAATAATGCTAACTGGCACTCCATGCAAACGAACTATCTCCTTGATATAGAGGTTAGCCAATTGATTGGAGTTGAAAGTAGTCCGATATGGAATAAAGTGAGCTGATTTAGTCAATCGGTCAACCACAACCCAAATGGCATCAAAGTTCTTGGCCGTCTTTGGCAAACCAACAACAAAATCCATGGAGATATTTTCCCACTTCCACTCGGGAATAGGAAGAGACTGAACAAGTCCTGCCGGTCTCCTATGTTCGGCCTTCACTTGTTGACACACCAAACACTTGGATACAAAGGTAGCCACATCTTTCTTTATACTTTTCCACCAGAAATACTTCTTGAGGTTCTGGTACATCTTAGTACCTCCCGGATGCACGGTGTACTTGGACTTGTGTGCTTCATCCAGAATCTCCCTACTTAAATCCTCATCATCCGGAACACAAAGTCTACCCTTGAAACAAACTCCACCATCCCTCCAAGAGAAATCCTCAAACCCGCTGCTCAGTGACTTATTCATGGCAGCGTGCAGTTCTCCATCATTCCACTGCAAGTCCTTAATCCTGTCCAACAAGGTTGGCCTGACCATAATGTTAGCCAACAAGGCTCTAGAAGCTCCAACACTGAAACCCGCATCGAGGCTAGACACCTCTTCTAGTAACTTTCATTCTTGGACCATCAAGTGTGCCAAGAACCCAGTAGGTCTCCTACTTAGCGCATCTGCCACTACATTCGCTTTCCCCGGGTGGTACTGGATAGAACAATCATAATCCTTGAGGAATTCCACCCAACGACGCTGCCTCAAATTCAGCTCTTTCTGCGAGAATAAATACTTTAGACTTTTGTGGTCGGTGAAAACTTCAAACTGCACACCGTACAAGTAGTGTCTCCAGATCTTAAGAGCAAAAACCAAGGCTGCTAACTCCAAATCATGGGTAGGATTGTTCTTCTCGTGGTCTTTCAACTGCCGAGAAGCATAGGCAATCACTTTCCCGTGTTGCATAAGAACACAACCTAACCCAACGAGTGAGGCATCACTATACACCATAAAATCTTCACTACCCGATGGAATAGTCAAGATCGGAGCGGTGGTGAGACGCTTCTTCAACTCAAGAAAACTCTTCTCACATTTCTCATTCCACTCGAATCTGGCGTTCTTTCGAGTTAGATGAGTAAGCGGAGCTGCCAAACTGGAAAATCATTTCTAAACATGAACCTCGAAGACACTTTTCTAATGGTTCAAGAAGCACTCACTTCCCGTGAACGGTGCCAAAACTAGCGCTTCCTAAAGTTTAGGATGTGCTATGACATCCATCCGTTACAAGTTGATTAAGCCTAGTTTACATCACCATAATTAGATATAAATACACACACTTTAACACCTTATAAAGACTAAAATACCCTTAATGCAATGCACTAAAAACATGAAAGAGATTCGGGTCTCTACATCCTCCCCCCCTTAAAAGAATTTCGTCCTCGAAATTGCGTACCTTAGGTGAATAAGTGTGGGTACTTTTTGCGGACTTCGGCTTCTCTCTCCCAAGTAGCCTCTTCTCTAGAGTGATGCTCCCATTGCAAGAGTACAAGAGGAATGACCTTAGAACGCAAAACTTGCTCTTTCCGGTCCAAAATTCGAGCTGGTTGCTCTACTAGAGTCAAATCTTCCCGAATTTCCAACGGTTCCAAATGAATGACATGTGAAGGATCAGCAATGTACTTCCTCAACATAGAGATGTGAAAGACATTATGCACACCTTCCATGTGAGGTGGTAAGGCGACCCGATAAGCAACTTCCCGACTCAGGTGATGATCTCAAAAGGACCCACATATCTCGGACTGAGCTTGCCTCGCTTGCCAAATCTCATCACCCCCTTCGTAGGTAAGATCTTTACAAATACAAAATCTCCGACTTGGAACTCAAGATCTCGCCTCCGAGTATCGGCATAGCTCTTCTGTCTACTCTGAGCTGCTTTCAACCTCTCCCTGGTCAACTAAACTCTATCCACAGTCTGACCAACGAGCTCGGGACCCAAAAGCTTCCTCTCACCAACTTCGTTCCAACACAAAGGTGAACGACAACTCCTCCCATAAAGTGCCTCAAACGGTGCCATCTGAATGCTAGCTTGATAGCTGTTGTTGTAGGCAAACTCAACCAACGGCAAGTGATCAACCCAACTACCCTGAAAGTCTAACATGCAAGCTCGTAGCATGTCTTCTATGATCTGGTTCACTCTTTCAGTTTGCCCATCTGTCTGCGGATGAAAATGCCGTACTAAAATCCAAATGGGAACCCATGGCCTGCTGAAAACTCTTCCAGAATCTGGATGTAAATCTCGGATCTCGATCAGAAACAATGCTAACTGGCACTCCATACAAATGAACTATCTCCTTGATATAGAGGTTAGCCAATTGATTGGAGTTGAAAGTGGTCCGATATGGAATAAAGTGAGCTGATTTAGTCAATCGGTCAACCACAACCCAAATGACATCAAAGTTCTTGGCCGTCTTTGGCAAACCAACAACAAAATCCATGGAGATATTTTCCCACTTCCACTCGGGAATAGGAAGAGACTGAAGAAGTCCTGCCGGTCTCCTGTGTTCGGCCTTCACTTGTTGACACACCAAACACTTGGATACAAAGGTAGCCACATCTTTCTTCATACCTTTCCACCAGAAATACTTCTTGAGGTTCTGGTACATCTTAGTACCTCCCGGATACACGGTGTACTTGGACTTGTGTGCTTCATCCAGAATCTGCCTACTTAAATCCTCATCATCCGGAACACAAAGTCTACCCTTGAAACAAACTCCACCATCCCTCCAAGAGAAATCCTCAAACCCGCTGCTCAGTGACTTATTCATGGCAGCATGCAGTTCTCCATCATTCCACTGCAAGTCCTTAATCCTGTCCAACAAGGTTGGCCTGACCATAATGTTAGCCAACAAGGCTCTAGAAGCTCCAACACTGAAACCCGCATCGAGGCTAGACACCTCTTCTAGTAACTTCCATTCTTGGACCATCAAGTGTGCCAAGAACCCAGTAGGTCTCCTACTTAGCGCATCTGCCACTACATTCGCTTTCCCCGGGTGGTACTGGATAGAACAATCATAATCCTTGAGGAATTCCACCCAACGACGCTGCCTCAAATTCAGCTCTTTCTGCGAGAATAAATACTTTAGACTTTTGTGGTCGGTGAAAACTTCAAACTGCACACCGTACAAGTAGTGTCTCCAGATCTTAAGAGCAAAAACCAAGGCTGCTAACTCCAAATCATGGGTAGGATAGTTCTTCTCGTGGTCTTTCAACTGCCGAGAAGCATAGGCAATCACTTTCCCGTGTTGCATAAGAACACAACCTAACCCAACGAGTGAGGCATCACTATACACCATAAAATCTTCACTACCCGATGGAACAGTCAAGATCGGAGCGGTGGTGAGACGCTTCTTCAACTCAAGAAAACTCTTCTCACATTTCTCATTCCACTCGAATCTGGCGTTCTTTCGAGTTAGATGAGTAAGCGGAGCTGCCAAACTGGAAAATCCTTCTACAAATCTTCGATAATATCCAGCTAGGCCCAAGAAACTTCGAACCTCTGTAACACTCTTTGGTCTTCCCCATTCTTCCACTGCTTCTATCTTAGCAGGGTCAACTGAAATCCCCTCTTCTGACACCACATGGCCTAGAAATGCTACTTTTTCTAGCCAAAACTCGCACTTGCTAAGCTTAGCATATAGCTTATGCTCACGGAGTGTCTTCAGGGTGATCCGAAGATGCATCTCATGCTCCTTCTGTGTCCTGGAGTACACTAAAATGTCATCCACAAACACGATCACAAAGCGGTCCAGAGTCGGCTTGAAAATCCTGTTCATGAGATCCATGAATGCTGCCGGGGCGTTTGTCAAACCGAACGGCATGACTAAGAATTCAAAATGCCCATATCTGGTCCTGAAAGTAAACTTAGGCACATCTTCTACCTTTATCTTCAGCTGATGGTAGCCCGACCTCAAATCAATCTTGGAGAAATACTTAGCTCCTTGCAACTGATCAAACAAGTCATCGATCCTAGGTAAAGGATATTTGTTCTTGATAGTGACCTTGTTTAGTTGCCGATAGTCGATGCACATCCTCATCGAACCATCCTTCTTCTTCACAAACAACACTGGAGCTCCCCAAGGTGATACACTTGGGCGGATAAATCGAAGACCAAGCAATTCGTCAATCTGCTCCTTAAGCTCTTTCAACTCTGCTGGAGCCATCCTATATGGTGCTTTAGAGATGGGTGCCGTACCCGGAACCAACTCAATTGCAAACTCTACTTCTCTATCCGGTGGCAAACCCGGTAAGTCTTTAGGAAAGACATCCATGAATTCCTCTACAATAGGGATACTTGAGAAATCTGGTGCTTTCGAGGTAGTAAGACTCAATGCCGCGAAACGAGCTAAGTCCTTCTTCTTCAACCCTTGGAAACGAAAAGAGGGCTCACTGATTGGTCTAAAGTTGACTACCTTCCCAAAACAGTCAACATGCCCATGGTATTTGGAAAGCCAATCCATACCTAAAATGACGTCAAAGTCTTGGAACTCAAGGACAATCAGATCGGCTGGCATCTCTCTCTGACCTACTTGAATGTCGCAATTTCGATAGACCTTATCAGTGATGACTGAACTACCGACAGGAGTAGTGATAGACAATTCACGATCTAACGGACTTGGCTCCATCGAAAATTCTCTTGCAAAACTAGGTGTAACGAAGGAGTGAGTGGAACCAGTATCGATCAAAACATGAGCGAGAAAATCATTTATCAACAATGAGCCTGAATTAATACACAAAGCTAATTTGTCAAATCATGAATACATACATGCATCTTACATCATACCACATAACATTTAATATCCCACACATAGCATCAGAAAAATATTTTAATTGACTAAAGCACAATTAAACGTACCCTGCACAACGTCGTCGGACGCCTGTGCATCCCGCTCCGAGGTAGCAAACACTCGACCCTGAGCTGGCTGGTGAGGCTGCTGAGGTCTAGGACCCTGTGGTGGCCTCTGCTGTCCAGGATGCCGAACTGGGGGCCTGACTCCCTGTGACTGAGTCGGCTGAAGCCCCTACTGAAAGCGGAGTGGGCAATCTCGGATCCGGTGTGAAACATCTCCACAATAAAAACAGCCTCCCGTAATTGCCCTACACTCTCCTACTCTGTGCCTCTTTCCGCACTGGCGGCATACATCAAACAGCTGAATGCCGGTAGTAGGCGAAGCCACCTGAGCTGCTCGTGGGGCTACCTGAGTCAGCCTCTGATAAGGGGTAGGCCTAGCAATCGGCATAGGACCTGCTATCCTCGACCTCTTGTCTTGGGAGACAAACCTGCTTGCTTGCATCTTCTCCCTCTTCTTCAAAAATTCCTGTGAATTCTTCTCAGCTATCAAGGCGCGCTGATACACCTCCCTACATGTCTCGAGCTGAAGTATCAAAACTTTCTCCCGAATAAAATCCTTCAAACCTCGCTCAAACCTCTTCGCTTTCATTCTCTCTGTAGCAATCAAGTAAGGAGCGAACCTAGAAAGCTCTACAAACTTGGCCTCATACTCGGCCACTGACATCCTCCCTTGCTCCAAGGTAGAGAATTCAATCTCCTTCTGATCTCTCACAAACACCGGGAAGTATTTCTCGTAGAAGATGTCGAGGAACTCTCCCCAAGTCCACTCTTGTCCAGCTCGCACCTCATTCCTCTGCCTAGATGCGGCCCTCCACCAATGTTCCGCTTCGCCTTCCATGACGAAGGAGGCCCATTTCACCCTCTGCTCATCGGTAGCCTCAAGCACGGAGAAAATCTTCTCTAGTTGCATGATCCATAACTCAGCAACTGAGGGATCCGTACTACCGTAGAAGGCTGGAGGATTCATTCTCCTAAAAGCTTCCACTCCGTTATGACGAGGTGGGTGAACATCAACCTGCCTCTCCTGCCTAGCTTGACCAGCTGCTAGCAATGCAGTTTGCTGAGCCATAATTTCAGCCTGCCTCTCCATGGCTGCCGCTATAGCTTCCATAGCCCGACTCACATTGGCTTGGGAAGCACCATCTGGGGAATCCCCATCGGTCACACTGCCTCCTCCATTCCTATTACTTCTTCCGCCTCTCCTCATATCTATAAACCTGAGAAGAAGAAGACAACTTTAGGAACACTCCCACATAAAATTCCTGAGTCTACACTTAATCCAAAACTCAATCCTGAACCATTTTAAAATCCTAAACTTGATGTTGCTTCCCTAGGGTTGACACCTTCCTATATCCAATACTTAATAGCTTAACCCTAAGGACTCTAATGCCTTGAGCACTGATTGACATCCTCTGGTATCAGACCCGGAGTGACATAACACGACTCCTACTGAGAGGACAACTTAACCCAAGGGAACCTAATGCCTTGAGCTCTGATACCACCTCTGTAACGACCCCAAAATCCCACAAGGCTAAAATAGGACTTTGGAATCGCCACATTACTTAAACCTGCTTAAAACCATGCATACAAGGCTACTACACGAGTATTCAAAAATGAGAGTAATAAAATTCTGGTATATAAACTATAATCAAATAGCAAAAGTCTACGGTAAACATATACAACTCACTCTAAAACCAAAGAGTCTGATACACAACCATAAAAGTCTACTGAGCAACATCCTCTAAAAGTCAATTATAAAACTCTCTCAATGAAAAGAAATGTAAACTAAGAGGTGTAGCCGCCCAAGTCTCCGGCTCCCTCCTCAGAAGGCTCACCTTCACCTCCTTCCTCGAGGTAAGTCTCCTCAACCCACGGCTCTGTCCTGTACTCCTATACCTGCCAAGACAAAGTCCGGCTGAGTACAAAGGTACTCAGTGTATATAAAATCCAACCAACAATAATAATATACCTGCACTTAGTCAGAAACATATCCAATAGCATAATAACATAATCAGAGTGCGGAAGAACGTGTGCGCATATACATCATATCATCACCTTGACTCGTGTACTTGTGAGAATCTTAGACTTGGAAGACAATACACTTATGAGTTGCTTATGCTTATGAGACCACGTGCTTGTGAGATGCTTATGCTTATGCACTTATTCAGATCATACAATGATGTGACATGCCGTTCTTGGCGGATACGGACCATGCCTATGAATCAAATGTAATTGACATGCCGTTCTTGGTGGATACGGACCATGCCATGCTTATGCTTATTCAGAATGTCATACGTATGCCATGCTCATGCTTGTGGTCCACATGTGAGACTTGTGAGGCTCTTATCTTAACATACACGTGCATATGTGCTTAAGTGTCGAAATTAACTTTCGAGTTGGTAATTGCTTAGATTCCGATCTCCCACCATAGAAACTCCACTATACTGTCCCATACCAAATAGTTAGAGAATTCCCGGTTTGAGAGATGTTCCCCTAAGTTCTTACCTTCCCGACTATAAATTTCCATGCAAATAATTAGACATACTTAACAAACCATTCACATATACATATCTTATCATAATTCATATCACAATTCATAATCAATTTACCACCATTTCATAAGAGTATAATAGCATTTATCCTTTCAAGCATTTTCACAAACACCTTGTGTACGCATAATATGAATCCATTTCTCCTCTATATTTTCAAGCATTCATCAAACCATAATTCATCCATACAATCAATTCACTATTCACATCCACATATTAATCCCATCCTCCATACATTCCCATCCTCCATATATTTCGCATCCACATCCAATCCACATTTCCATCCACATTTCCATCAATAATTAGCTTACTTCATAGAAAATTAGGGAAAATGCATCAAACATCTATTTCTACCATTCCTAGCATCTTAACATTCACAAAACCTTAAAATAAAGTTGATTAGGATAGTATATCGACCTTAGGAATCCTTCCCTTGGATTCAAAACGCTCCCGAGACAATTTGGAGAAGCTTTGAGGACGATCTCCAAGCTTTCCTCTCAATCTTCTACCAATCTCCTTCCTCTCTAAGCAACCGTCTCTCAAAACCCTAGGGTTTCTCCCCCTTTTTGCCAAATTAGGTTAGAACTAAGTGGAGTATTTTAATATTTCGAGTAGGACCCCCTATTTATAGCCCCAAGGTCTGAGAACGAAAAGACCAAAAAGCCCATACTAAAATTCTGTAAAAATCACGAAAGACCGAGCAATCGGTGGTTATGACCGATCGATCGGTTCTCAACCGAGCGATCGGTGCTCTTGACTGGGCGATCGGTCAAAATAGTACTCTCTGAAAATTTTCCCCATACAAAATTCTGGACCAGTCGATAGATACCGATCGATCGGTTTTGGACCGATCGATCGCTGCTTCTGACCGAGCGATCGGTGCCTGCAGGTTTTGACTCCCTTTACTGTTTTGGCCATAACTTTTGACTCGCTTGACGGATTTTGACGATTCAACTTGCGTTGGATTCGTCTTTCGAAAACGAACATTTCTGGAGTTTTAGAATTTCTAATTTCCACTTAATTTATAGACTGAAATATCCCCAAAGTTGACTGATCTATAATTCCATTAGACAAAACTCACTATTGACTTGACTTAAACTCAAAATGAGGAAAAACACTAAACATGAACCTCGAAGAGGGTTCCATCACCTTTCTAATGGTTCAAGAATCACTCACTTCCCGTGAACGGTGCCGAAACTAGCGCTTCCTAAAGTTTAGGATGTGCTATGACATCCATCCGTTACAAGTTGATTAAGCCTAGTTTACATCACCATAATTAGATATAAATACACACACTTTAACACCTTATAAAGACTAAAATACCCTTAATGCAATGCACTAAAAACATGAAAGAGATTCGGGTCTCTACAGAAAGGGCTACTGAGGATCTGAAGTTTGCTTTGGTTCTAAAATTTCTTTCTGCAAGGTCGTCTATCGATGTCCTTCGGAGGCAGATTATCCAATCTTGGGATTTATCTGAACTCCCAATGATAAGCTTTACAGATAATTTTCATGTGTTATTGCATTTGGCAAATGAAAAATACTACATTCATGCTTGGGCAAGAGAATGAAGAATGGTGGTAGGGTGCTAGTTTCGTCTATTTAATTGGTCCGTGAACTTTGACGTCAACAAAGAGTCATCGATCGCACCACAGTGGATATATTTACCAGGTTTGCCTTTACATTTATATAGATTGGACTGTTTACCGAGTTTTGCCACTAGATTTGGTAGATTTTTGGGTATGGATAATGCCACATTATATAGAACAAGAGTCACTGGTGCAAGATTGTGTGTTGAAGTAGATTTGCAGAAGGATCCTATTGAGGGTTTTCCATTGGTTGTAGGACAAAAGCCGAGTTGGCAAAAGGCCATATACGAGAAGAGTGGTTTTTATTGTAATAAATATTTTAGGCAAGGCCACACTGAAGTGGTATGCCGTGATGGAGAGAAGCCTAAGGCTAAAAGAAAGGAAGGCTTGAGGAAGGAGGGAGATGGGAAGGTATGGAAAGAAGTGGGTAGAAAAGAAAATGTGAGAGTTGAAGAGGAAGGTCCTGTTTTGCTGATTCAGGATCAGAGGGAGGAGGAGAAAAATAATGAAGTTGTGCATGCTCCTTTGAATGTGAATGAGTAAAATAAAGAAGTAGAGAATGAGGTTAGTAGTGCAGGTACTGCTAATATAGAAGATGATAACTTGATAGATAAAAGTATTGAAGAGCAAGGTGAAATATTTCAAGCTAATATTTCGGGTGTTATAAGGGTGCAGGTTGAAATGGGTGGTTGTTCTAGGACTGACCATGACAACAGAGTTGAAAATTCTAAGGAATGGAAGGAGGTTATTGTGGAGGAAGTGGAAGATATAGAGGGTGAAGAGGAGGGTGTGATGTGCAGGAACAATTTTGTTGTATTATCTGATGGAGATATGGAGGTTGGTATTGATGCTCAAAAGGATTATTGCTCAGACCCAAGTATTGCGCCGATGGGTCCATCGGAAGGAAGGAATAAGAAAGAAGTGCAAGTGAGGAAGTCTAAGAGGGCTAAGGCCCTGCCTCAAAAATTGAACTTATGATTGATAAAGTTATGTCATGGAATGTTAGAGGGTTGGGTACATCGAAGAGAAGATTAAAGCAATTTGTGAAAGATAAAAAATTTTCTGTTTTGGCTATATCAGAACCTTTTCAAGAAGTGGAGAAGCTAAGAAGGTGGGCGTTGTATTTGCAATTTCCTAATTTTTGTACTAATGTAGAGGAAGGTGGGAAGATCTGGCTGTTTTGGAAAGATGATATTCAGGTTGATATTGTGGGAGCTTCGAATCATTGTTTGATAGTTTTATTAACAGAGGATAGGGGCTCTTTGCTTTCTACCTTTGTCTATGCTAAATGTTCTCATATTGAGAGAAGGGAGCTGTGGGAGCAACTTCAGGGGATTTCGAGTTTTGATGTGGCTTGGGTAGTTATGGGAGATTTTAATGTAATTCGGTCGGATGCGGAAAGGGTGGGAGGTAGACCTCGCATGGTTTCGTCTATGGCTGAATTCAATGGTTGTATTCATAGATGCGGCTTGTTGGATCTCAGATTTGAACGAAGACAATTTTCCTGGTGTAATGGCCATCAAGGCTTAGCGAGAAGTTGGGCGAAACTTGATAGGGTGCTGATTAATAATGAATTTTCAATAAAATACGGCGAAGCTAAGGCATCTTTGTTGAATAGAAATACTTCAAATCATTCACCTATCCTCATACAATTGGTTGCGAGTATGGAGAGGTATGGTCCAGCGCCATTTAGATTTCAGAACATGTGGATGTCGCATGTGGATTTTTTGAAAATGGTTGAAATGTCTTGGAATGAACATATGGTGACTGATTCAGGGTTATGTAAGTTGGTAGGTAAATTGAAGAGATTGAAACAAAGGCTTCTAGTGTGGAATAAAGAGACCTTTGGATGTATTAGTGGCATTATCCGAGAGTTGGAGGAAATGGTGGAAAAGTATGAGGCATTATTATAGACAGAGTACTCATAATCAGTTGAAGAAGAGTTTCTTGTTTGTAAGGCTGAATTGGAGTTATGGTATAAAAGGGAAGAGACAAGGCTAGCGTAGCAAGCAAAAAAAAATGGTTAACTGATGGTGACAAATATTCTAAGTTCTTCTATGCGGTGATTGCGCAAAGAAGACGTAATTCTTGTGTGAATTCCATGGTGTTACCTGATGGTTCAATACTGGATAATATGGAAAAGGTTCATGATGGTGCTGTTAATTATTTTGAATAATTCCTAGGCCAGGTTACTTCAGTGCAAAGGCCAAATTTGGATAGTATTATCCAACCGGTGATATCTGAGAACTCTATCAGACAGTTGAAGGAAGAACCGACTGAGGAGGTATATGAAGCTTTTTCTTCTATTTCAGTGGAGAGCAGCCCGGGACCAGGTGGTTTTGGGTCATCTTTCTATCTTACCTGCTGGAAGATTGTTAAAAATGATGTGATGGAAGCGGTGAGGGAGTTCTTCAAAGGTGATATGTTGCCTCGGTTTTTTTGTTCCTCTTATATAGTTCTTATTCCAAAGGTAAAGGACCCTCAGTATTTTGATAAATTTCGTCCGATAAGCCTTTGCAACGTGATTTATAAAATATTCTCTATACTCCTTGTTGGCAAGCTATCTTTGGTGATTGGTGATTTAATATCGCTTGAACAAGGTGCTTTTGTGAAATGGAGAAGTATTTTTGAAAATGTAACGCTTACTCAGGAGATGACTAAATTCTTACATCGGCGGGTGAGAGGTGGTAATATTATGTTAAAAATTGACATGAGCAAAGCTTATGATCGAGTGGAGTGGCAGGTGGTAAATCAGATCTTTTATGCTTTTGATTTTCCAGATTGCTTTTGTAAGTTAATTCAGAACTACATTTCTACTCCATGGTTTTCTGTTATAATGCATGACACTTACAGGGGTTTCTTTAAGTCAAAAAGGGGTTTGAGGCACGAGGATCCGTTGTCTCCATACATTTTCATCATCATGGAAGAAGCTCTTTCTAGATTGATTCAAAAGAAGATGACAGAAAAGTGTATTTTACCGTTTGCACATCCGAGTGGTACCCCTATTATATCTCACTTATTGTATGCGGACGATGTTGTTATATTTGTGAATGCTTGTAAAAAATCTGTTCGAAATTTAATGGAGGTGCTCAAGGAGTATGAAAGTTGGACTGGTCAAAGGGTGAATAAAGATAAATCAGCTATTTTTTTCTCTAAGAAGTTGGGTGCTCAGCGGAAGGGAGAACTGCTACATGAGACTGGTTTTGTTGAAGGTAAATTTTCTTTTACTTATTTGGGAGTGCCGATAATGGATGGTAAATTGAAGGGTTATCATTTTGACCCTTTAATTCAAAAAATCAGTAAGAAAATTGAAGGCTGGAAAAGTAGACTATTGTCTCAAGGAGGTCAACTAGTGCTGTTGAGACATGTTCTTTCGAGCATGACATTGCACCTGTTATCAATTTTAAAAATCCCGAAGATGGTGATTAAAAAGATACAAGGTATATTTGCCTCTTTTTTCTGGGGAGTGCATGATGGGAAAGAAAAAATGAAATAGAAGGCTTGGAAGAAATTGTGTGTCCCTATGGAAGAGGGGGGTATAGGAGTACGGGACATATCGGACGTGCAACGGTCTTTATTTTTTAAGTTTGGTTGGCAGTTATTAACCCAGAATTCCTTATGGGCTATATTTTTCAGAGCTAAATATGTGAAAGGAAGGCATCTTGTTCTTTGTGTGGCACATGGATCAGACTCTTCTTTTTGGAAGAAAATTCTACAGTGCATGCCTGAGCTTTTAAGTAAATCTAAGTGGAAGGTTAGAGAAGGAAATGTAAATTTGTGGTATGATAATTTTCTGGATTCAGGTCCTCTGTTTTCTGAAATTCCAGAAGGTGAGCATTCTCATGTAAGATTAAAAGAATTGTTTATTAATAATGTGTGGGATGTGGAAAATTTACAAAGGCTTCTGGGTTTAAATAAAGCTGAAGAAGTGATGGAAAGAGTTGGATATCTTAGAAGTTCCACTGATATCCTTTTATGGCCGGTTCCCCATTTGACCAGTTCAACATACTAACCCATTCACTACTTTCACCGCATACTAATTTGTTCGCGTAGGCAAGGTCCGGTTCAACTGTGTCCTTTTTTTTATATTAAACAAATATATTTTTTATTTTTACCTGGTCAAATCCGATTTTAGGGGTTTTGGGAACCGATGAGAGGACCGTCGATATGATCTGATCTAACATATTTTGGTTGTTATTCAGTATTCGTACCTATTTTGCGTTTTTGTGGTATGAAAATTGAAACGTGCCAAATTTTTTTTATTTTTTTATTTTTATTTTTGAAAGAGGGTATCCAGGCCTTCGTTTGAAAGAGGGTATTCAGGCCTTGGGAAGGGATATTTATGAAAAAAAAAAGTACGTTAAAAAAAACACTCTTCTTTGTGTTCATAATTATCAAACAACCACTTGGGGATGCAATTTTTGGGCTGCTACAGTTGATTGTTCAACCAAAGCTCCTCTACCTGGCCATGGCCCTTGAGGGTAGGGCTTGGGCTTATCCAATCCAGGCCCTTTGAGGGTTAGGGCATCACTAGTCTTCTGAATGAATGAAGGCTAGGCTTGGTAAGACCTAGACCCTATCTTGGCCCAACCCTTTGACATCCCTAAGTATCATACATCCACTAAGTGGCCCACTAATTATTTTAAATTTTTATTCTTCGGTACTAAATGGCCCACCAATTTTTTTTTGGTTTAACTCAACACACCAGGAGGCAATGCTGAAGGCAACATAAGGAAAACACATCATTCACTCACTCACTCGCGCACACACACGCACCACATACACACAAAGAAGCTTCACCCAAGAGCAACCCAAAACCGGTAACAACCGTAAGGGATTCTATGGGTACTTTTAAGGGATTAGAATCCGAAGTGGCCCACCAATTCAACCGTGCAAATCAATAGCTTGGTGGGCCACCCTATGGAGCTTAAGTCGATTTCATGAGCTTCTGGATATTTGTGTTTGTATGCGGGCTTGGGTTCAGACTAATCCAAAACAAATCCTAAGGTGTAGGATGAGATTGGTTTACAAACAAGATCTTCTAATTAAGGTGTAGGAAGCATCAAATGGTTGGTCCCATTCTTGTCTCACACTGGCCATGGTATGGCATTGTTGTACAACAAATTTTATTAAAATTTGGAGCGGTTGCTGTGGTTAAACTTGAAAATTTTCGACCACACCCAATTGGAGAATATATCTTGAATGGAACTGCTAATTAAAGTACAAATAGTTTGGATAGAACTGTTCAAATTTTAAAATCGCACTCAACATGGATGCATGTTGCGTTATTACAGCTGAACATTAAGCATTAACTATGAATGACTGTAGCAAATTACCAAAACAGAAGAAAAGAAGCAAGAAACTGAAGATCCTAAACAGAAAGTTTTCTCTCTTGATTTCAAGCGACATACTAAAAGTAGTCTCAAGAGGCAATTTTAATTTCAGTCACCAGATACAATAACTAAGATTGAATATTTATCAAGCAAGAAGTTCTAGTACTTAACCTTTTCAAACCCATATAATCTTTTGAAACAGAAGTACATTCTGGGTGGATAAACTTTAGGGGTGGGTGAATCTTAACCACAGTTAAGGGGTGTCAAAAGGGACACATGGCGACCTCAGGGGCATAACCGGATTCCCCAGAATCCAGTTATAACCGTAAGGATTCGGTTCCATAATAAGAAAAGAAAAGAGGAGACCCAAGAGACGTGAAGGTGAAAACTGGGAGATACAGCGAGCCATCAATTGTCCTTCCTCCAAAACCCCAAGCAAGAAAGCGTCTATCAGAATCATAAAATTGATCTCTCTGACCTCCAATATAGCCTGCTGGTAAGCATTCATTCGGCCTGAATAATCAATATAATGCAAAGAATATGGATTTCAAGGATTTCCATTTGAAGCAGTGAAATCAACATGTAGAAACAATAAAGTTAAGCCCAAACCTGTTAGAAATGTAATCCACAAAGTTGTACTGTGTCTTCTTACAACTCATCCACAATCTAGTTAAACTTTTCGAGGAAGATGGAAAACAAAAATTTGCTCCCATTTTTTAGTTATGAAGTTTTTCCAGGTCTGATTTCTGAAGTTTCCCTATAAGTTCATGCTTGTCATTGCTATTGAAATCAAAACACTCTATAACTAATGGATTGTATTTGTTTGGAAAGTGAAAACAATGGAGTATCATCTCGACAGCTTTCCTTGAAGCAACTGTTTCCTCTGCATGGACTGTAATTCTCAAGCCTTCATTCCAATTTATGTTTTGTCACTATCTATGGCATAACACAAGAAATTCTTGATCATTCAACTTCAACGTCTTCATGGGTAAATGGTAGCCTAGGGGTGAGTGAATCTTAACCACAGTTAGTGGGACGTGGGCCAATGATGACCCGCATTCAGCTACATTGCTAGAATTGTTGAGGATACCTCTGGTTATGGCTATGTTGAAAAACCCAATAAGAATCTACGAACACAGAATTCAATACCCAATACCAGAATCAAAACACAGACCCAGATCAATATTCGAATTCAATACCCAATACGAGAATCAAAACACAAACTCAGATCCATATTCGCATACGAAGAAACCCCCTATTGAGAACCCATACATATAGGTGGTTAACTTGGCCGAATCTCCAAGAAGAGGAGCTAAAAAACTTTTTTAAAAAAGGAGAATCCTTCTGGTTTGGTACTGTTTCCTGAACGAAATGAAAAACGGATCAAAACCCAGGAAGGAAAAAGTAGAATTACAAGAGAAAACAAGAGCACAAACCTGTTGAAATCAGAGATTCATGTTGAATTTGATGGGTAATTTTTGTGATTTACTTTTGCAGGTTGACTGTTTTTCAGATAATCTATTGTTCATTCATCAAATGGAGAGATGGAGAAGGAGAGTGAGCCTTGATGTCTACGACCCCCGGTGTCTATTTCCAAGATCTGGTATTGTTGATTCAATCTTTACTAACTTCTTCTGTACAAGAATCTCCAACAGATACCTCAAAAATCCAAATAGGACGACCCAGTACCCTTTCGGAAGAGAAATCTCGATAAGAAACGCAGAGAAATATGAATTTGGTTGATAAAAAGAAATCTAAGAGCTGCAAAGAGAGAATAAAAGATGAGAGAGAAAGAAATTGAAAAATTATTCGTCGCAGGAGCAGGAGGCAGTTGAAAAGGCCTCAATACTCTCTGGCGATGCCAGAATAGGCTTGTCTAGGCAACCATAGAATAGGGGACATGTGGAGGTGAAACCAAAATCATGGGCCCATGATTTTGACTTTTCCACACATAATGAGACATGTGGTGATAAGTGTGTGAGAATATCAAATGAGGGGAAATTGAAATGACTTTCCATTTTTTATCAACTATGGCGTTATGTATGTATGGGCTCCAAATTGTCTGCAAAGCCAAATTTGTCTCTAGCAACTATAGGACAAGTGTTACCCATGATTTTGACTTCTCCGCACACTATACTACATATGGCGATAAGGTATTAAGATAAAGAGGAAGATATATCAAGCGAAGATAAGTTAAAATCATGGGGAGAAAATGAAATGCTTCTCCCTTTTTTTATCAGATGACTTCTCTTTCACATGCCCACTAATTCGTGGTTGCCCGAGACCAGCGAGATCTCTGGGCATGTGGTTGCCCGAGACCAGCGAGAGAGAGAATCCGAGGCCGGTTTGTCCGGCTTGATTTTTGGTCCATGAGAATCTTGGTGGAACCAGAGAATTCATGTCTTACTCTAATTATCTAATGAGGAATAGTTCGCTGTACAAAGCTTTATCCATTTCGTTGAGCTTGGAGAGATGAGGTATAGGGTCTTAAAATTAAACAACATATAAAAGATTAACCCTGGTTAAGGCTCAGATAATTAATTGCCATGGTGTACGATTATTTTGGGTTTGTAATGGGAGCATCGGAGGTTAAATTGCCTCAATGGTTCTACTTTTGTTGTTAACACTTTAGGATCCAGCCCAAATTGAGCTGACAATCAATTTTTTTTTTTTAATTATAAGTTACCTATAATTAATAATAATAATTAGTTATTGGTTAATTAAGGGAGTGAATCTCTTGCAAAACACCATTTATTATTTTTAAATGTGATTAATTTAGTTTCTTAAACCTCCTCAGAGGATCATCTCTTACAAGGATGAAGTCAGTGAAGGCCAGTTTTATCGAGTCATACTCCATGAATTGGAAGCAGTCCATAACCCTAGTTGATAATAGCAGCAATCTCTCCTTGGAGTCCCATTATGTCCCCAATGGTCAATACGTGTCCCTTTTATTATGCTTTTAACTTAAATGTGACTAAGATTTAATAACTCTTAGGGTTCAATCATTTGATGTTGGTTTTTTTAAAAAGTATTAACTCTAAAAGTTAAAGCTGTTAACTAGAAATAAAAGAAGGATTTTGTATTACCATAAGGAATTTGAAGTCTTCTTTAATTGATTAGATGAGTAAACCTTAAGGGTGAGTGAATCTTAAAAACATGAGTTAGTGGGTGTTAAATAAAGAGACACAGGTAGGCTGTAACCGTGCACTTTGCACAGAAAGAATCAATTATCTTTATTAAAATAAAATTTTAACAAGAGAAAAATCTTCTTTTTAGTGGAATGTGTGCCTTTATAAGCCGTCCTGTCACGCGTGTCCTTTTTTGATTTATTTTTCTTGGGGGTACGAGTCGTGTGACCCTTTAACACCCACCAACCAATGAATGGTGGTGAAGAGTCACTCATCCTTGGGATGGGATTTGGTGTTGCTCTAGCAAAACCAAAATCATCTTGCTCTTGGTGAGCTTTCGACATGTGGTGATAAAAAAGGGAGAAGATATCAAAGGGAGAGAAGTCAAAAAATTGGGGAGAAAATGAAATGACTTCTCTCCTTTTTATCACCACATGTCGGACGTTGTACATAAGCAAGATGGTTTTGGTCTTGCTAGAGCATGACCAAATCCAATCCCCTCAGCCTTAGGTTCATCCAATTAACCGTGGTACTTACAAGAAAATATATTAATCACCTAGGAAGCATGGATACTTCAAAATGGGCTTCGTACCCGTATCCGATATGTATCAGATACAGATACGCCTCTGATACGGTGAGATACGTATGAGATACGGTTGAGACGTATTCTGTTAATGAAAAATATGTTTTTTAATCCGGATACGGCTCCAATACGGCATAGATACGCCGGGATACGGCCATGAATATATTTTTTATTTATTATTATTTTATTTTTTTTGGAGACCCAAGGGTGTGACCCTATCTCTTTTGTTTTTACATGGACATGGTCTTCTTTATATTTTGTTTGGTGCATGATAGGATGACTTTCTTTTTTGCTTAGTGGATGATGAGATGACCCTATTTCTTTTGCTTTTGCATGGACATGGTATTTTTTTTATACATAAATAGAACTGAACAAATGATTATTTTGTAATTATAATACAAAATATAGTATTATTATTTATTTTTTTTAAATTACAAACGTATTCTTGCCGTACCCGTATCCTGTTTTTTTTAAGTTTTACCGTATTGTTGTATCCGTATCGTATCGTATCGTACCCGTATCCCATATCCGTATCCGTGCTTCCTAGTTAACCACAGTTTAAAGGGCGACGAAAAGACATGTGACGGCCTTTAGAAAAAACCAAGAAAAATTGGGTAGAATTAGTTCTTTTCCTTAGAGCGACAAGGCACTCAGACAAAAGAGAACATGTGTCGGCCAAATATGACAGCTATAGAGAACATTATAAGTCCTCCACAAGTTGCCAACAACCTTTAATTAAGGATAATCTACCGAATGGATGGATGTGGTTCTTAGAAACAAGGGTTTTTTTTTTAATCGATATCATATACTTGACCTTTAATTAAGGAATATACTATCGGATAGATGGATGTGGTCCTTAGAAACAACGGGGGGGTTTTTTTTTTTTTTGGTAGTCAATATCATATACCTATGTCAATAGAGTCAGCCGGTCAGAAGTTAGCAGGGCACTGGAGCTCTTGCTGCTCGTATCGGGGGGGATTGGATCCCCAGACCTTCCCCTTGGAAGGCTATGGTAGGGAATACTATTTCTCATCTCCTAAGCCCTCCAATTACTCTTTATTGGGATCTGATTGTTTGTACCCAAGGCTCCGTTCTTTTGAGGAACTCTTAAAAATCCGGAACATTAATGCTTTGGAGCAAGAGGCAAGAGTGAAGAGTCTGAAAAGGAAAAGGAAGAGAGTTTCATACTCTTTTACTTGATAGTATCTCAGAATTGTTGAGTTCAATTTAATTAAAAGTTCCATATCTACGAAATTTAAAAAATGAGTCAAATCCTCTATGGTGATAACCGGATTTGACAAATCCGGTTATCACCCCTAGAGGTCACCACGTGTCTCCTTTGACACCCCTAAACCGTGGGTAAGATTCACCCACCCCTAAGATTCACCCAACCATCCTTAGTTTTTTTTTTTTTTAGTATTAATTCTATTTTTAAAATTAAAAACTTGTTTTTAGAGTTTTTTTAATATTAAAAACAGTTTTTTAATTTTTTTTTAAAAGAACTAATATTTTTTAAAAAAAAACCAAGGATGGGTGGGTGAACCCTAGGGGTGGGTGAACCTTACCCACGGTTAAAGGGTGTCAAAGGAGACACGTGGTGACCTCTAGCGGTGATAACCGGATTTGGCAAATCCGGTTATCGCCGTAGATGATTTGGCTCCTTTAAAAAATTCAAAAAATTTGATGTTCTAAACATTAAGTAAAATTAGACATGAAACAATGAAAATTCTACATTTTAAAAATTCCATCAAAAGAATGGAGCCTTGTCGCGCCCCAAAACGTCACCTAGGAGGATGTGAGATCTTGGCACATGACTCACTTAATAATCATCCTGTTAAAAGTAATTAAGGCACACTAAAAATATGGACTTAAAATTTTTTCTTCAATTAAACCATTAACTAAAATCCAAACTCCATAATGCAACTAAAAAGTAATAAATCCTAGTCTCCCATCCGGACCATAAACATATAAGACTAACTAACATGTATCTCTATCAATTTAATTAGTCTTCCGAAATTTAAATAACCATAAAACAACTTCAATAATAGGGCCATCAATCAAGGTCCCTTCTTCCTCGGGATAGTCACCTTCGGGTTCATCGTTATACTCCTCTTCTTCCCAAGGTACGGGCGTGCAAATGTCAAAACCTGAGCCTGCCGGCAACAAAAGTCATCGGTTGAGTAACGAGTTACTTCGCGTATATAACCAATCATAATAAACAATATAAAGAATAACATCTTGCATGCATTTCCTAACTTCATACATCAGTTTACATATAAAATCAGAGTGTGGAAAATAAACATGTACATTATGACAATTTCTTTCTGTTACTCTTTCTTTCTTTTTTCTTTCTTTTCCTTCTTGCTTTTCATACTTTCTTACTTTTCATATTCTATACGTTATCATCACACCAATAACCATTCATATGCATTTGTAATAACTTAAAATACCACTTTACCGTATAAGAAAATGGGTTATTATACTTTACTTTACCGATATGCCACCCTTCGTACATTATCCGGTACGGACGGCTTAGTACAATTTCTGGTACGACGCCTTACTTTGGCATATATCTCGCCCTTTCTGATGGTATCCGGTGGTGTACAACACAACATGCATTATCATTTTCGTGTGTCCTTTCTTACTTACTTACTTTTCTTACTTTACTTTTGATCTCACTTAAATCTCATTACTATCTTTAATTCTTTTTCTTACTTTTACAGATTTTTCATTTGTGAGTGCGCGATGATATATCTCTTGTTTAAATTACACCTAAGACTAACCGTCAATGACCATAGGACATCTCACCATAGCGTCCTATACCCTTATGTTAACTAGGCCTAAGCAAGCTTGACTTTCATCAGAGATTCGTTTACCCAATGGTATATCACGTATTAGGAACATAAAAGCAATACACAAACTATCATATTGCTAATGATTCAACAATATAAAATCACAGCTAGTCTTAAAAATATTCCTAAATCACGATCTAATTTAATTGTCAAAATCTCTTGTTTATTTAATCAAGATCAATATCCTAATCGTAATCATTTTTAATTTATAATAATTCTCTTAAATTGTTAAACATAAAATTAACTCAAACATCATTAAATATCACAATTAAATCATCCATTCAAATTCATCTACCATCTCATTCTTCTCATAAATCTGCATACTTCAATAACTTTCCCAATCCCTATGTTGAATCATAAATAAATTATACATAGTTCTTCACATCCTACCTTAATGATTCAATAATAATAAAACATTGTCATCAATGGGTTCTTCACATCCTATTTTAACAATCAATGAATAATAAAATGATATCATAAATAGGTTCTTCACATCCTATTTTAACTATCAAATAATAATAAAACTACATCATAAATAGGTTCTTCACATCCTAATTTAACCATCCAAGAGTAATACAATGACATCATAATTGGGTTCTTCACATCCTAATTTAATCATCAAAATAGTGCAACAATATTTTTACTAAGTTCTTCACATCCTATTTTAATCATCAAGAATAGATAAACAATTTCATAAGTAGGTTCTTTACGTCTTATTTTAACAGATCAATCATAATAACACAAAAATCATAGACATGTTCGTAGATCCTACCTATTCTCACATCTTCCCTTAGATTTACTCGTTTCTATTCATTCTTTTAAGTTGGTATTCAAAATATGGTTCACTAGATCAGTTATTTACCTCACTTGATCGTCTCCCAACGATCTATTGTTTGTGAATAGGTTCTACCTTGATCTTCATGCCTCTTTTCCCTTTTCTGGCCGAATCTTTGAACTCTTACAGTTCCCTCCCCTTTTGATCTCTCAGAAACTCTCTATTTTTCTCTCTTTTAGGTTTAGAAGCCTTAGAAACCCTAACCCACGAGTGTAAGAGGGGTATTTATAACATTGGGAGCCCTAGGGACTCAAAACACACGAAAACGCGCAAAACCGCCACCCAACCGGTGTTTTGGGCAATCGCCGGCAGTGGGCGATCGATCGCCGGTGCCGCTTTTCCCTTGTAAGCGCCCCAATTTTACACCCCTTTAGCACCTTTAACGCCTTCAAATATTTTCAAAAACTCTTTTTAAACCTCTCTTTAAAGTCTATTTCAATAGGCTTTACTTTCTGGAAAATGCTCCAAAAGTAAAAAATTGACCAAAATGCCCCTGGAGTGTAAAATAACCAAAATACCCCTGAAATTTTCTGAAAAAATCATATGTTATCTAAAATATTTTTCTAGATTTTATCAGTTCAATTTTGGCTATTTTTGGGATTACATCGGGTTTCAAAATAGAAAATGATCAAAATGCCCCTAGAGTGCAAAATTTCAGTTAAACCCTAGTAAAACCCGAAGTAAACCAAGCTTGACTATAGTTAAACCTTAGTTAAATTCCAGTTAAACCTTAGCTTAACCCTAGTTAAACCCTGTTTAATCATAGTTAAACTCTAGCTTAACCCTAGTTAATCCAAGCTTAAGTCCTAGTTAATTCTAGTTAAACCCCAGTTAAACCCCAGTTAACCCTAGTTAAACCCTGATTAAACCTCAATTAATTCTAGTTAAACCCTGATTAAATCCTAGTTAATCCAGTTAAACTCCAGTCAACCCTAGTCAAACCTTGGTTAAACCCTAGTTAAGCTTTGATTAAACCCCAGTTGAACCCTAAGTCAGCTAAGCCAAACCCTAGCTAAACCCTCATCCGAACCCTGGTTTTGTTTTACACCGGCAAAATCCATTCGCTCCTCAGCACGAGCTTAAAAGGCTATTTCGCTCTTCAAATAGGAGCAAAAACTCTCAAACCTTTCAATCACCCATAATCCAGTCCAATCAAATCAAATCAAACCATCAACTCCCCTCTGGAACTACGTGCGGCTCAATTGCATTGACAGTGGATATGTAGGCAACCTTGATCGGGTTCAGCTCCCCCCTATGGTAGAATCTCTATTATGTTTTTACCCGGTTCATCCCATTACATTCATTACTGTTAATATCATATCTGCTTAGCATATAAATGAAATTTCAAGCTGCTCTTATGGTTTCCCCACTTTGATTCAGACTTAAGGAGTAGGTAACCATCTCCTTATGGGAGTTTAGGGGTGTCTAACACCTTCCCCTAACTCAACTAGATCCCTTACCCTGACCTCTGACTTCCAGACTATGCCTTATCCAACCATTTCAAAGACCTATTTTCCTCAGAATTAAATAGGTGGTGACTCTCAACCCAATTGCAATTTATCGCTATTCCCTGTCGAGATCAATCCTGATTGGGAACGGACGGTTAAAATTCAGGTACTCACAGTTGGCGACTCTGCTGGGGACTTTGGTTTCGCAGACTAGTATTCAAGCCAAAACCTAAGTTTAAATCAAATACCGAAAACCACATCACAATTTTTCAGTTTCATCTATATGCTATTTCATTCATTATTATTAAAACCTCAGACATTTGTTTGCAAAACTTAGCAACATGCCTAGGGTTCCATTTTTATTCATTGTTTAATTTTGATTGATGCATTCATATTCATTACATATTAGAATAAAAACTTTTCACCTATCTAGTTAGATCCGGTAAGCTTACAATCTAGGGATGGTTATCCCCGATGCTGGAACCCAAAGATCTGTGGAAATTACTGGTTGTAGACCGAGAGATTGTTATCTCCGGTAAACGGGACTAGTCTATCTCGCTTGTACCAATCGTTCATTTTCAGGTATATTCTATATCAGGGAGTTGCATATACGGTCAAGTGCTTCTCAACCTTATAGTCAAAACCCTGTATACACCAGCATAAGCATGTAAATTATAAATCGCTTTTTAGGCATAAACTACCCATCAAGAAGGACAACCTTATCCCTATTCTACTCTTAGTTTAAGCCGCTCCCTCATTTCTGCTTAGATATAGGGATTTCCTTATCCCTATACCTAACCTATTTTGGAGCTTGTGTGAGTCCTATTTGATGTTAGATAGGTGTGAACCCTAACCCTTTTTAGCCAATTCAACACATGTGTGAGGTTAATACCCTAGATCAAACTGGTCAAGGGGCAACCAACCAACCCACATTAAAATGGGTTGTTTGGACTCTCCTTTTGTCAATTTTATCTAAACCCATTTGGGCTCTGGTTTCCTACAACCCAGATAAATAAAATGGATTCCTATCCACTCACCCCAATGGGTTACACGCGTTGAATTAGCTCACCCTTAAAATATGTTAATTCTTTCAATTCTATTCATTCAATTTTATTTCAGATCTTAATTCCTACCAGCATCATCCATCTTCTGAGTTTACATCTAAACTCAGGGTTTTTTTTTTAGTCAAAATTTATTTTGATTAATCCTACCAGCATCATCCATCTTCTGAGTTTACATCTAAACTCAGGTTTTTTAATCAAAATTTATTTTGATTGATCCATACCAGCATCATCCATCTTCTGAGTTTACATCTAAACTCAGGTTTTTTTTTTTTTAGTCAAAATTTATTTTGATTGATCCATACCAGCACCATCCATCTTCTGAGTTTACATCTAAACTCAGGTTTTTTTTTTTTTAGTCAAAATTTATTTTAATTGATCCATATCAGCATCATCCATCATTTGAGTTTACATCTAAACTTAGGTTTTTTTTTAGTCAAAATTTATTTTGATTAATCTATACCAGCATTATCCATTTTCTGAGTTACATCTAACTCAGTCCAATCCATACCAACCCATCCATCTTTCGAGTTACATCTAACTCATGCTTTTTTAGTCAAAATTTATTTTGATTAATATCCGATCCATACCATCACCCCTAGTCATCATCTGAGTTTCCATCTGACTCGGATTTTTTTTTAATCAAAACTCATTTTGGTTAATTTATATTCAATCCATTTTAATTCATTTCATCACCATTCTTTATCTAAGTTTACATCAAGCTTACGTATTACCTTTTTAGTCAAATTTTATTTTGACTAATTCACATTCAATCTATTGCAATTCATCATCCTCATTCAAATTTATTCTATTTGTTTCTATTAAGATTCAAATTTATTTGTTGGCATCATCATCATTCATCATTTTATTCTAAGTTTACTCAATCATTTCTTTCAAAATTCAAATTCAAACTCATTATGCTTAAAAATTCAATTCATCATGTGCACATCTTGATCGCATCATCATGCATTAGGTTTAGTTAAGTCTGGTCCGTCTACATGCAATATCACATCGGCAACTGGTCCTTCAAATTTGGGTAAGCTCATCAAGCCGCAGGGATTCCCCTAGCGATGAACTAACAATGCTAGCAACTATTCTTAGAAAAAAATGCCCTAGATCAGCAAATTATAGATCCCCGGGGCATATCACAGTGGCTTGATTTTGTTACTCTTTTATTGAAAGATTAGTAATAGGATCCGACCCAAGCACAACACTCAGTACCCATATCTTCATCATTGTATAAACAAAATGTTGTTCATTTGCATGAAGGGTCTATCAACATATCTTGCAACACATCTTGTGTATGATCATCATCATCCTGTATGTCACTATCTCACATTTTTTGTATGCTCCCATCATCTTCTATGTCATGCATGTCGAATATCGTCTCTCAGGTTAGCATGTCATCACTTACACCATCATTTCATCTTTTTAGTCTCCTGCCTAACATCAACTCGCTCTATGTTCTCAGTTCTTATCATTTCCGAGTGGCAGATCTAGAGGCAATCATCTGAAGAAATGGAGCATGACGAAGCATCAAATGATCACAACGGAATCATAGAAACCTTTTGCAGGGAAGAGCTCAGAGCCCTTCTAAGTGACGTCGTCTATATTTTGAATGGATCCCAAGAAGTACAAGGGCAAAACCAAAACCACCCACAGATCATCGAACAAGTCAACCAAAATCAAAACCAAAACCAGGTTCTCATACCAAAACAAGTGCGGACGTTACCCAGAAACTTTACCCCACTACCATGTAAGTTCAACCAACTTTTGCCCTTGCTCATACAGAAAAACATGGTTTAGCCCCGAGATCCTACACCACCACCAACCTGTCCATCACCCGGTTTTCACATAAACTAGTATTGTTCATTCCATCAAGCCATTGGGCATGACACTGGCTGATGTATGCTTTTGAAGTATGTAGTCCAGGATTTAATCGACCAAGGCGATATTATAATCGGACCAGATATCATCCTTGGAATTGGGTACCCTTTTCACCAAAACAGACCCATCCATCCTAACCAATAAGCCACTCCCATACCATCTAAGCTTCCAAGACAGAAGAGATGATTGTAGCATCACCAGCAAGCTTGCTACTGCGAGATTAATCAGATCATGTTTCAAACTTCGTCTTTTCAAATTTGTTTTTTGTTTTTTTTTTGGCCCTAGTGGTCAAGGAAGTCTGTAAAAATTACCCTTTTTTAAGTCAAGCCTTGTATAGTCATTTTCTATAAAATGATACTTTTTTCTAAGTATGACTCAACCTTTATTACAAAATGCCAAAAACGTTCATGAGGTATAACCTATATCTTCTCTGAAGAACTAGTGATCTAGAACCACCGAAAATATTTTTCGTGCTAACTAAGCTTGTTGGTCTAATGAGGGATTGCCCAAACATTCACCAAGCCATCCACTTCAATTCTATAGTACCCAAGGGTAGCATATGTCAATGAGCAAGAAAAAGAAACCTCCAAAAGAGATTCTTGACCCCGCTGAGCCAAGCCAAGTAAGAGAAAGCTCAATAATGACCCTAAGTATGCAAAAATTAGCACCTTGCTAGGCCAAGTGCTAAGAGCGTAATGATACTACCTGCAATATGCTTGTATAATCTCCTGAAGCACTCAGTTCGCTCCACCAATTTCAAGCTTTCAATCGTCAGTACAAGCATAGCATTCACTAAGCAAGTTGGGGCATCAACGGGATAGACATCTTGCAGTCTAAGACATGGGCAATGCCACCATTTGAAGTTTGATCATTCATGCACTGGAGTAATACTATACCATATGAGAGGTTAGGATATCCGACCTCGGTAAAGGTAGATACTTGTATGAGAAGAGCCAGAGGAAGCAAAACAGATTCCAGTGCATCTCAGATAATTGAACCGCCACATCAGCCAAGGTGACAAGTCAGAGCATAGAGAAATATGATCACATCACACAAGAATCATTAGCTCATTCAATACCAGGGGTAGAATATGTCCATCTTTGAAGGCCTATGCGGTGCTGAAAGATTTTCTGAATGCTCTTTGACTCAGCTGCATGGATGACGATGACCTCCCAAAGTCTGTCCGCTTAAATCAGATCAAAAGAAAGCACCATGCTCAAGATCTTGTTAGGAAATTGCCTGTACTCTTAGTCACTTTGGGAAATGAAAGAAAGCCATGTTTGGCACACCATTCCTCCATGTTTATAACCCATCAAATTCATGAAGACCGCTAGTTAGCTCTTCGAGCCTAATAGTCTTTCTTTCACTGCACCTTCGTACCGAGACACCCCGTACAAAAGTTTTCTACAAGCATGAACTACGTCATGACTTGATCCTGAAAAGGATACGTAGGCAGCCTGAAAAACAGGTACGGTCAAATCAGTCAGCTTTCTTGAGCAAACTAAAGTGTCTCAAAAAGAAAAATCAATCAAAAGCCAAAGGCAAATTCAAAAAAAAAAGAAAAAAAAAAGAGAGCCAAATCAAAAGAAAAGACAAAGGTCAAAGCTCTACAAAAATGCTCAAGAAAATTCAAAACAAAAAGGGTGTCCCAAGACATCAATCCCTAGCCTACGTTTCGTCTTATCCCAAGTCCTCCTAGATCCCTTAGATATTAAGAGTACTGGCAAATTAATAGACAAATATCCAATAGCACTATCAAATCCACCAGGCAATGACAAGAGAGGACAGTTTGACTCAAAAAATCGCAGGCCCAGTGAAAACTAGAAATGGCGCTATGGTGCAAAATTTATGCGAGCCCACCCCTGATGTTGTTATCAAGGGAAAAAAAGGAAACAAGTAAATCAACTTCGCAGGCATGAGTGAAAATCGGAAACGGCCTCATTGCGTAAAAATTATGTGATCCCCAGACTTGGTCATTCCAAGGGTAAAAAATGGAAAAGTTGAACTCCGGTAACAGGATCCTGACAACGGTTATCCCAGATCCCCGGCAACATATCTGCAAGTAACTCAGACTTAAGCACTCAACGTCATTTGCAATCTGAATCCCTTGGCACCAAGCAAGACCAGATTTAGCATGCAATAAAGTCAGAATTGAGTAACTATATTCCTTAACTGAGCATAAGAGATCAACATTGCTCATTGCTATATCCTGTCCTTTGGGGGCAAAGCATTCAATCTTAGTAAGGACAAACCCCCTCACAAACCAACAAGCAAAGAAATCACTTATTTTGAAAAACTCAAAAGCTATTTGTTTTCAAAACGGTTTTATTTTGGTCTGTAATCAGTGTCCAGCATGGTTTATGACTTGGTCAAAATCAATCTCACTATAGCGAGCTCTTCAACAAAGGCAGGCAAAGCCTAAGATCTCAAGTCATCAAGAAGCGAGAGCAAGACTGGATTATAGAACGAGTCATGTTTTTTATATTCATCGCATGTCATGCATACGCATATGTGAACTACATTGCACATGTTTCACAAATCACACACTAACACATGCACATTCTCACCCATTTTCATTATCTCGGTAAGTCACTTCATTCGGTGCACCCCAGATGCATCATGTTTGATGCGTTGCTTTTTCTTAGTCACCCTCATTCAGTGCACCCCAAAAACATCATGTTTGATGCGTCGCTCTTTGTTAGCCACCCTCATTCGGTACACCCCAGATACATCATGTTTGATGCGTCATTTTTTGTTAGCCACCCTCATTCGATGCACCCCAAATACATCATGTTTGATGCGTCACTCTTTGTTAGTCACCTCATTCAGTGCACCTCATGTTGCATCGCATCTAATGTATCGCTCTGTGTTAGCCACCTCATTTACTGCACCCCTTGATATGTTCTATTTGACACATTCACTGTGCACATACATTCACAATGTTATTTACACTACATGCTTTCACATAGTTTGTCACACTACGAACACACATTCGCCATGTTAGCTCACTATGCATGGACATTAAGTAAGTCACACTCTGCACATACATCTACATAGATTAGTTGCATTATGCTTACTTCCACTTAGCTGCACACTGCATAGTCACTGCATGTGTTTGCACTACATACACACATTTGTCGCTCACTGCGCACGTGCATTCACAATGTTAATAACACTTTGCACACACATTCACATAGTTAGCTGCACAACATTCACAATGTTAGTTGCTCTCTGTACGCACATTCCACATGGTCAACTACGATGCACACACATAATCACGATGTTAGTTATACTATTTATACACATCTGCACCATAGACACTCACAAAATAAGTCGCACTCTATGCAGACACATCCATGTAGTTGCTCTATGCACTCATATCACATGTAACAAACTACACACACGTCCACTAGCCAAATGAAATAAGTGAAGCTTGATTCTCAAAAGGGTCTATGCGCATCTCAGCTTTCCATAAGCATTTCCCCACCCTCCGTGCGCTTCTCAGCTTTTCCTAAGCATTTTCTCACGCTCCATGCGCATTTCAGCTTTCTGTAAGCATTCCCCGCACTTTGTGCGCATCTCAGCTTTCCATAAGCATTCCCCGTGCTCCGTGCGCATCTCAGCTTTCCGTAAGCATTCCCCGTACTCCGTGCGCATCTCAGCTTTCCGTAAGCATTCTCAGTGCTCCGTGTGCAGCTCAGCATCCTGTATGCATTCCCAGTGCTCCGTGCGCATCCCAATATTTTGTATGTATACCTCTGGTACCTCAAGTGTACTATTCTGGCATTCCTGTGCATTGCACAACACCTGCAAACTAAAATTCATGCACTTCTCGCTCAATCCTGTCGGTGACTTTGTAATGTGTTGTCATCCACTCTTTCAATCCGGCTGGCATCACTATGGTTATCATCCATTCTTTTCAATTCGGCTGACATTGCTATGGTTGTCATCCATCTTCTCAATCCGGCTGACATCGCTATGGTTGTCATCCACCTGTTCAATCCGACTGACATCGCTGTGGTTGTCATCCATCATTTTCAATCCGGCTGACATTGCTATGGTTTTCATCCACTCTTTCAATCCGGCTGACATCGCTATGGTTGTCATCCACCTTTTCAATCCAGCTAACATCGCTATGGTTGTCATCCATCTTTTCAATCCAGCTGACATTGCTATGGTTGTCATCTATTCTCTTTCAATCCGGCTGATATCGCTATGGTTGTCATCCACCTTTTCAATCCGGCTGACATCGCTATGATTATCATCCATCCTCTTTCAATCCGACTGACATCGCTATGGTTGTCATCCATCTTTTTAATCCGGCTGACAACGCTATGGTTGTCATCCATCTTTTCAATCCAGCTGACATCGCTATGGTTGTCATCTATCCTTTTCAATCCGGCTGACATTGCTATGGTTGTCATCCACCTTTTCCATCCGACTGACATCACTATGGTTGTCTTCCACCTTTTCAATCCAGCTGACATCGCTATGGTTGTCATCCATCATTTTCAATTCGGCTGACATCGTTATGGTTGTCATCCACCTTTTCAATCCAGCTGACATCGCTATAGTTGTCATCCATCCTTTTCAATCCGGTTGACATCGCTATGGTTGTCATCCATCTTTTCAATCCGGTTGACATTGCCGAGCTTGTCATCCGCCCTTTCAATCCGATTGACACCGCCGAGCTTGTCATCCAACCTTTCAATCCAATTGACATCATAGTGTGTTGTCACCCATCCTTTTAATCTGCATGACATCGCCGAGCTTATCATCCAACCTTTCAATCTGATTGACATCGTCGAGCTTGTCATCTACCCTTTCAATCTGGTTGACATCGCCAAGCTTATCATCCATGTTACCTCACCAAAGTTTAAACCATCCATTTCTCCTCTCTATCCCTAGCAACTGAACAGGTTCTCCCATCAACCCCGTCCTTTAGGATCCTATTTATCGCAAGTAGTCTAAGCATGATTTAGCTTTTTCTTTTTTGACTCTTTTGTTTTCAAAATTAACAGGTCTTAGGGGGGCCTAACATCTTCCCCTAACTCAATTGGATCTCTTACACTGGCCTCCGACTTCTAGACTATGCCTTATCCAACCATTTCAGGGACCTATTTCCCTCAGAATTAAATAGGTGGCGACTCTCAACCCAATTGCAATTTATTGCCATTCCTTATTGGGATCAATCCTGATTGGGAACGGGCGGTTAAAATTCAGGTACTCACATCCCTTTTTTTTTTAAAAAAAAATTTGCTACTTTTTGTTCTTCCTTTATTTAGTGCAATTTATCTCCATAAATTCACTAAATCGAGTTAATTAAATGAGTTTTGAGATTCAATATTTTAATGCATTAATTTCTCCTAGGATTTACACATTATTTTAAGTACATTTATTTAAGAATTTAACTCCTACAATCATGAAACCAGGGAATTAAATGCGGGTCATTACAAGCCTAAATGATTTTAGGTTGGGTAAAGCTTATGAGTCAGTCTATGGTACAATTGCATGCATGTGCATTGACTCCACCATGGGCCCAAGAGATATTCTTTCTCGGGTTCTGAATGTTTTCGCTTAAATAAATTTAAAATCCGTAAAGCTTTTGAGTCTGCTTATCACTTATGGTACTCTCAAGTATACTCTCAAATCCTGACACTTAAATTCATATAATTAAGGGCCAAATATTATAATTAATGTGGCTTTAGAAAATGGCAAAATTAGCCAAGCCAAATTTAATATTTACCCTTAATTATTTGATTAAAGGGTTAGGATGGGAGTACCCATAGATTAATTCCAAGATTTTATAGGAAAATAGAAAATTTCCATTGATTATCTATTGTGGTTGCATTTTTTAAAATAAATTGAAAATTTGATAATTTTACCAACATGAAGGTGACAGTGGTGGAAATGTTGGCTTTGGTTATAGAGACAATGTTGTGGTTTTGGGTGGAAGTTTGGCGATTCAAAACTAAAAAGAAAAAACTTTTCTATTGTGTTTGGGTACTTCTTTTAGTCTCACATTTGAATTGTTTTACCTCTTTATAAGAAAGTAAGTTGGAAGAAGGCTTGGGCCTTCAAGGGCCTTTGAATTTGTTGTCTACCCACTCATTGCACATTGTGACTATGCTATGCTACAACTCATACTCACACGCACGCGTGCGCGCCAAGCCGGGTTGGGTTCGGTTGGGTTGAGTCTTTGATTAAGTATAAAATATTAGTTTTATACAAATATTTATTATTATTTTTTTAATTAAACAAGGTTACCGTTTTGTTACCGTTTAGTATACCACTAAACCTTATGACTGTTTTATTCCCATTAGTGGTAATTAATTGAGATTAATTTCGGTATTAAAATGACAGTTTTAGAAACCAATAGTTTATTCCTTACTCTATATAAAGAGAGAGTTTCTATACAGATTAAAAACATAGAATTTTTGGGTTCTTATTATATACACAAAGTATTTTGGGTTTCGAGAGTTGATTTTTCCTCCTCTAGTTTTGGGTTTTTTATCTCTATATTTCGATTTTGCTAGCTAGGTTAAGAATACAGAATGGTGTACGATAGTAGAAGGTGCATTTTCTACTGTCAGAGATAGATCCTGTGGAGCTGTTGTATCCTGGAGGCATCGTGACCGATAACTCATTGGATCTGTGGGGGCGCGAATTGTCTTAAAGAGAGCGACGTGATCCGTGCCTCACTTCACAAGAACTACCAAGTTTCTTATCAAATTTCAAGTGTAGGATTTTTCTGAGTTCGTGGTTGCAGTATTGTTCATGATTTTTCGGGTCTGCTTTTCTGGAATTAGCGTTTACAGGTAACTTTGGAACAACAATTTTAAGACAATTCGACATGACTTCTGTAAACGTTAGAACTAATGATTCTGAAAATCAATTCGATGAATCCCAAATCTATGTTTGAGTTGAGAATCTACAAGTTCGAGGGGTTGGTTAGGTTTCCCTAATAGTCTGTCTACCATTTTTGATGTTTTTAAATTAAGTTATTTAACTCAAAGGAAGATGATAATCAAGTGCGGAATAAGGAAAACCAAGCAAACCATAACACAAGAATTTTTACATGGAAACCCTTCCGGGAAAAACCACGGGACCTAGTCCAGCCATGAGAATCCACTAAGACAAAGTAAACAAGAACTTATAAGACTCGAACTTGACTCCTTCGGACTCGACACCACGATCCTTAAGTTATTAGTCCTCCATGCCTCGAAAAGTCATCACGTACTCTCAAGTCCCGTGATCAACCGCAGCCGCTTGTACTTCTCTTTGTGTCTCTAAAATAGTCCACGATCTTCCGATCGATCTCCGTCAAGCACGACTTCAGAATCCACCAACCAAATCACTCTACCTCGATCCTTCTCAGATCGATCCCCTTTCGAAAGGCTCCAGAATACTCCGGCCAAGGTGTTCTATCCAGAACAGGTTGATGGTTTGATATAAATCAATACCTAGACGGACTCCATCAAAGGACAAGTCCAAACAAGCAAAATTGTAGCTTTAGGCTTGCAAACTCTAGGTTTAAAGGCATTAACAATAGGGGAGGAGAGCACCAATTTCCATAGGTTTTATAACCTCTCGAGGAACTTAAAAACCCTCTTTACACACTCCCTAAGTTGTGCTCCATGAAGTGGAAGGGTTCTATATAAATAGGGAAGTGAAAACCACGCTTAGAAGTTGCTAAAATAGTTAAAAACCAAAGAAGGAAACCAAAGAGTCGTTTTAGCAAAACCCCCATATCAGGGTCGACCCATGGGGCACATTCGGTTGACCAAAAATACACCTTCGGTCGACTAAAAGGTCCCTTTGGGTCGACCCTCAAAAACTACATTCTGTCCAAAATCCTCATACAGTTTTTTGGCTATTCAGGGTCGACCCAAAACGCCCAAGGTCGACCCTGAGGCTAAAAATGATTTAAAAATTCGTTTTCAGCTCTCAGTCTTTTCATAAAAGTTGTAGCTGTTTTTGATGCGGTCGATTTGACATATTATAGAGCAAAATCTGAGCTACAGTTTGTGAGATATGCTCAAAACAAGCAACCTTTGTTCTTTGAAAAAATTTCAGATTTTAAAACAAGTTTTGCACTGTTTATCTCATCACCTAGGATTTAAAACTTCATTTTCAGATCTCGGTCTCTTCATGAAAGTTGTAGCTATTTTTGATACGGTCGATTTGACATATTATAGAGTAAAATATAAGCTACGGTTTGGGAGATATGCATAAAACAAACAACCTTGGTTTTTTTGAAAAAATTTCAGCATTGTTAACTTGTTTTGCAGTACTTATCTCATCACCTAGAATCCATTAGATTAGGACACTTTTGCCACCTAAGGCATCATGTTAGGATTATTCTAGGTCAAATCTCACCTATGGTCACATGGTATCTAAGTCACTTACCATCCTATGAAGGAAATGATCATCCGAGTGGATCAAGCGATTATTCAACGCGCTTCAACTTCACTTGTCGTGGATGCTTGACGACAATGACACAAAAACCACTCCTAGACACCTAGACTCACTTGTTTTGACACCGGAATATGCCAATACAAAAACATGGACTTTACAATCTCCCCCTTTGGCAATTCCGTGGCAAAACCAAACTGAAGTACATGACTTGACACAAACTCACCCAAACACATCAAAACGGTGAATTAGGACATTACTTGACTCCAACACTCTTACATGACATCAATTGATAAATCATCTTAATTTAAGACACTTAAGTTCTTGCCAAGAAAAATCAGTCTGCTGTAACCTTGCACCTGCACATGCTCAAAAACAAAATACCCAGTGAAGCATGTGTGGAATATGAAAATAAGTAATTACAAGTGAAGCAAGGAATGTACTGAACGAGGGAAATACTACCCTAACAGATTATGTGATTAAGACTGAAATTTTTTATGGTCTAATTTTAAGCATTGGCAACAGAAAATGTTTTTTTTGCTCACATCGCTTAAATTAGCATATGTGTTAACTAATGTTCCTAATGAAGAAAAAGAAAAATCGGGCAGATCTCATTATAAGGAAAGATGGGAATCCATAGATTTTCTGTGCAAAAGGCATATTTTAAATGGCATGACAAATGCTATGTATGATTTATATTGCACTGAAAAATCTGTAAAAAAATTTATGGGTATCCTTAGAGAAAAAATATCAAACTAAGGAGGCTGAGTCTAAAAAATATGCAGTGAGCAGATTTTTAAAGTTTGTTATGATTGATGATAAATCCATAATAAAAAAAACTTAGGAATTTCAAATAAGAATTCATTAGATTATTATTGAGGGAATGCAAATTTCAGAGAAATTCCAAGTGGATGCTATTATAGAGAAATTGCCTCCATCATGGAAGGATTTCAGAAATTATCTTCGCCATAAATCGAATGAATTCTCAATTGAAAATTTAGTATTGAGAATTCGGATTAAGAGGAATCTAGAACCCAAGATAAAAAAGAAGAGAATTCTTAGATGACTTTAAAGGTAAATTTTGTTGATTCTTTGGGGAAGAAAAAACAGAAATTTTTGAAAAGCATCAAGAAGCCTATGAAGAATAAGAAGTCTTTTCATCCTTTTCAGAAGATAGGAAAAAGCTCAAAATCGAGTGGATGTTTCGTCTGTGGAAAATCTGGATATTTTGCTAAGAATTGTCAATTCCGTAAAACGAATTATTTGCAAGCAAATATGGTAGAAGAACCCCTAGTTGCTATGATCACTGAAATCAATATGATGGATTTCAGTGAGGGTTGTTGGGCAGACATGGGTGTGACGAGGCACGTATGCTATGACAGAAATTTGTTTAAAAAGTATGAGATTGTCATAAGCAACCATGATGTCCAGATGGGGAACTCCTCAACCTCTAAGGTTGTTGGAGTTGGAGATATCACTCTCGATTTTACTTCAGGGAAGTCTGTGACTCTGAATGGCGTACTTCACATTCCAGATTTGTGGAAAAATTTAGTGTCAGGGCTATCTTCTGAACAATGTTGGATTTAAGCAAGTAATAGAATCTGATAACTATGTAATTTCCAAATCTGAAAAATTTGTAGGAAAAGGCTATGCAGCCAATGGCATGTTTAAACTTAATGTTGATTTGAGCAATAAAACTTCTTCTGTTTATATCGTGTGTTCAGTTAAATTTTGGCATAATCGATTAGGACATACAAATGAAAAATATGTAAAAAATATGAGTAATTTAGGAATTATTCCTAAATTAAATGATAATGTTTTTGATAAATGTGTATATTGTAGTTAATTAAAAATAGCTAAAAAATATTTTCACAAAATGGACTAATCATCAGATATTTTAGGCATAATTCATTCTGATATTTGTGATTTAAAAGAAACAGTTAATAGAGGTGGTAAAAAATATTTTATTACATTTATAGATCAAAAATCTGAATATACATATGTGTATTTAATTAGATCTAAGGATGAAGCTTTGAATATGTTTAAAATTTATAAAGCAGAAGTTGAAAATCAATTAAATTTAAAAATTAAAATACTAAGGAGTGATAGAAAGGTGAATATACCTCTAACGAATTTGATTTATTTTGTAAATCAAGTGGAATAATAATACACTAAGTAACAACTCCTTATACCCCTCAGTAAAATGGAGTTGCTGAAAGAAAAAATAGAACATTGATAGAAATGGTTAATGCAATGCTTAACAGCTCAGACATACTTTTAAATTTATGGGGAAAAGCTCTTCTCATTGCTAGTTATATTTAAAATAGAATGCCTAGTGAAAAAACTAAAATGAATCCATATGAGATTTGGAAAAGAAGAAAATCAAATCTAAGTTATTTTAAAACATGAGGATGTTTAGCAATGGTTAGATTTAATGATCCTAAAATAAATAAATTATGACCTAAATCTAGGAGATGTGCTTTAATTGGTTATACAATAAATAGTAAAGCATATAGATTTTTAGACATTGAAAATAATGTTATTATTGAATCAAGGGAAGTTGATTTTTTCGAAAATCTTTTTCCTTTTAATCCTTCAAATAATGGGGGTTTAATAAACCAAAATCCTAATATATCTAGTGATCCTAGTTCTAAAACTCTTGAATTAATAAATTCAGATGAGGCTGAAATTGAACCTAGAAAGAGTAAAAGTGCTAAAAAGAGTAAAAATTATAGGTATGACTTTTATACCTATATGATATTAAACAATCCTATTTCTTTAAAAGAGGTATTTGAATCACATGATTCTTCCTTTTAGAGAGAAGCTGTGGAAAATGAAATGGATTCAATAATGTCAAATCATACTTGGATATTAGTTGATCCTCCTCTTGGAACTACTGTAAGTGGATATTTAAAAAAAAACTTAAAGCAGATGGATCAATAGAAAAATATAAGACTAGGTTAGTAGCCAAGGGTTTTAAGCAAAAAGAAGAAATAGATTATTTTGATACATATTCACCTATATCAAGAATTACTTCTATTCGAGTATTATTTGTTGTAGCATCCATACATAATTTAATTATTCACCAAATGGATGTAAAAACTGCATTCTTAAATGGTGATTTAGATGAAAAAATTTATATGGACCAACCAAAGGGATTTATTGTTTCTGGACATTCAAATAAAGTGTGTAAACTTGTAAAATCATTATATGGTTTAAAACAAGCTTCAAAACAATGACAGGAGAAATTTGATAAAGTGTTAATAACTCATGGATATAGTACAAATGAAAGTGATAAATGTATACATTACAAATATAATGGTGACTGTGGAGTTATCATATGTCTATATGTAGATGAGTTACTGATTTTTGGATCAAATCATAAAATCATAAGTGAGACAAAAGAATTTCTGCCATTTCAATTTGACATGAAAGATCTTGGAGAAGCAAATTTAATTCTTAGAATTAAAATAATGAGAGATGATGGGATAATTTTATCTCAATCTCATTACATTAAAAAATTATTAATAAAGTATAATCATTATGATTATAGTTATGTATGTACTCCCTATGATCCTAGTGTTCACCTTTCACCTAATGAAGGAGATAGTATAAACCAAAATGATTATGTTAGTGTTATTGGAAGCTTAATGTATGCTATGAATTGCACTCGCCCGGACATTGCATATGCAGTCGAGAAACTAAGTAGATACACTAGTAATCCCAGTAGGGAGCATTGGGATGCAATTAGCAGAGTTCTTAAATATTTAAAAGGAACTATGGATCATGGTCTTCACTATTGTAGATATCATCCTGTACTAAAAGGATATAGTGATGCTAATTGGAATTCTGTCTCTGATGAATATAAAGCTACAAGTGGCTATATAGTCAACATTGGCAGTGGTGCAGTTTCTTGAAAATCCAATAAATAATCAATTTGGTCAAATTTCACTATGGAATCAGAATTAAAAGCTCTTTCATTAGCGGGAGAAGAAGTAGAGTGGCTTCGAAACTTTTTGTTCGAGATTCTTTTTTGGAATAAACCACTCCCAACTATTAAAATTAATTGTGCTTGCAATGCTGCAATAGGAAGGGCTAATAATACTCAGTATAATAGAAAATCTCGACAAATACATCTCAAACATGCATGTTTGAGAGAACTCCTACGAGATGGAATTATATCTGTCAATGAAATCAGATCACCTGAAAATCTGGCAGATGCTTTAACTAAAGGTTTAGTAAGAGAAAAAGTGTGGACCACATCAAAGGGAATGAGACTTAAGTCAATTGAAAATAAACCAACTGTAATGGATACCCAACCTAAAGACTGAAGATCCCAAGAACAAGTTTAATGGGAAGAACGAGTTACTGAGTGGTTTGAGATGAAAGCACTATAAAAGGAGAATAATATTATTATTATTCTAGTCCCTTCCTATAGTATAAATAGTGCATAAAGTATGTGACGATTAGAGGTTGAGGGTTTTCTCTTAATGAGATCTATAGCTCTTTTGAGTAGGATATGGAGTCCCATAGGCATCCTTGATAGACTCACCTATATAAGTGTGGAAGTGGGGCCACCTCCTATGAGAAATTGGCTATTTCTCTAGAGCACTTATTAAAATAGGATAAAAGCACATGGCCGAAAAATGCTGGCTTAGACACCTGTAGACTCTGTAAGAGTTAGTGTGTTTAAGGTATAAGGACTCATCACTAAAGAGTTCAGTTTTGAATAACAAGATCTATGATCTATGGTAACTGAGTATTTGGTGAGAATTTTACTTTAAACTATGCAAAGGTTTAAATCTATATGACATCTTTGTTTATGCATTAAATCTAATCTAACCCAACTATGTTATTTTTTATTATTATTGTTTTTGAATCAAGTGGGGGATTGTTGTGGTTTTGGGTGGAAGTTTGGTGATTCAAAACAAAAGAGAAAAAACTTGTCTATTGTGTTTGGGTACTTCTTTTAGTCCCACATTGGAAAAGTATGAAATATTTTACCTCTTTATAAGAAAGTAAGTTAGAAGAAGGCTTGGGCCTTCAAGGGCCTTTGAATTTGTTGTCTACCCACCCATTGCACATTGTGACTATGCTATACTACAATTCACACACCCACGCACGCGCGCTGAGTCGAGCCAGACCGGACCGGACGGGACAGGGCCGGGCCGGGTTGGGTTGGGTTGGGTTGAGTTGGGTCTTTGATTAACTATAAAATATTATTTTTATACAAATATTTATTATTATTTTTTTAATTAAACAAGTTTACCGTTTTATTACCGTTTAGTATACCACTAAAACCTTATGACTGTTTTATTCCTGTTAGTGGTAATTAATTGAGATTAATTTCAGCATTAAAATGGCAATTTTGGAAATCAATAGTTTATTCCTTACTCTATATAAAGAAAGTTTCTATACAGATTAAAAACACAAAATTTCTGGGTTCTTATTATATACACAGAGTATATTGGTTTTTGAGAGTTGGTTTCGGTTTTGGGTTTTTTCTCTATATTTACGATTTTGCTGGGTTAAGAATACAAAGTGGTGTACGACAGTAGAAGGTGCATTTTCTACTGTCAAGGATAGATTCTGTGGAGCTATTGTATCCTTGAGGCATCGTGACCGATAACCCATTGCAGCTGTGGGGGTGTGAATTTTCTTAAAGAGAGCGACGTGATCCGCGCCTCACCTCACAAGAACTACCAAGTTTCTGGTCAAATTTCAAGTGCAGGATTTTTCTGAGTTTGTGGTTATAGTATTGTTCGTGATTTTCCAGGTCTGCTTGTCTGGAATTAGCGTTTACAGGTAACTTTGGAACAACAGACAATAGTAGTAGTGGTAGTGGCAAATGTGGTAATGAGTGGCGGTGATAATGACAGGAGTGGTGGTATGGTGCATAGCACTTGAAAATAAATCAATTATGCAAAACTCCAGTAAAAGACGCATTATAAAAATTTTTCCTTGAAGAGATGCGAAGCCTCTTATGTACAACAAAAATGACAGTACTATCTTCGAGATTCAACTTGGCTTAGATTCACTCCAGTCAATTTCTACATACTTGAACTACTTGGAAGACGGCTGCACCTAATCTCTTTTACTATGTCCAAAATAAAATTATAAGAAAATAATTTTTGTACTTTTCTATCCTGCCATTTTACTTGAAATCACTATTTTCCTTTGAATGCACTAGATTCTCCTTATATGATACTAATTTAGTTCAAAGGGAATCAAACATACCCTTAGACATACTTTGTCCATTGTTTGCCAATAATCCACCTTGTTGGATTCAATTCTGGTATTAACTTATGTAATAATAGTATGTTTGGTTGTAGGTATTATACTGTCAAATTACCGTTATGTATTTCTTATTCTATTTCATATATATCTTTTATTGTTTGGACACAATCAAGATAACAATACTATCATTTGGTCATTAGTATTTGCTATAACTAGTTTGACAAATCTAAAGAAATAAGAAAACAAGAAATCAAGCAACCGCACAAGAGAAACAAGATATATGTGGTTCAGAAAGGTGCCTACATGCACGGGAGAAAATGGCAAGAAATCCACTAAGAATACGAGAGAAAAACAGTATATACAATCTCTCTCAAAACCCTCTTCTGAAACCCTCGAAAAACCCCTTATTTCACATCCTCAAAGAAAACTCTTTATATATTTAGGGTTACAACGAGAAGACAAAACAGGTCAGAAATACAGGTCACTCGGGTCGCACACCAGGTCATCAAGGATCCGGGTAAGTTCCATACTAACTTCCCAACAAAACCCATATACATAAGTTGAGCCAAAACTCACAGTATTTTCTTGTTTTTATCTATTTTGTTATATACAATTAGATTCATGTTAATGTTTAGACTCATTAGATATAGTCTATACCTATATCCAATTGACTAATTGGATACAGACACAATTCAAGTATGTTAAGGACTATTCAAATTTTTTTAGTAATTTGATTTTATGGTCATCTTATAGAATGTGATTTATTTTAACTGACTTGTTTAGTCATTATATTTTAATCTGTATAGAGTGGTCTATTCCCAAATGGACAGAGTTTCCCCTTATCAAGGTTGTTTGAATATGAACATGTCGTCATTACTATTTTGGACTTCTTAAAGGATTTTAGGTACAGGAACCTTCTGCCAAAGTAGTGCAATCTTTTTTGGGATGGGTGATGTAAATTCGAATCTAACTAATACTAAGCCACAGTTTGATGACATGGCTACTTAATATGGATTTTTTCTAAAAACTGTTATTTTTACTACCTGATCGTTACTCAATCTTAAATTATTCCTTCTTAGTAATAATTTCGTAGAATAGTATTAGTAAGGGTATCGAACCTCTGAGGACTGCACTGGTTTCGTTGCCTTTTATCAAGATTAATTCTAAACTAATGAGATGGATAATTGATTGTTGTTTGATTAAACTAAAAGCAATTAATTAACTAATTAAGATTTCTAAATTAACTATCAATTACTTGTTTTAAATCTTTTGCAGAGAAGATCTAGAGTTTTCAAATCTACCACTAACTTAATAACCAATCCCTATTCTGAATTTATTCTAATCTCTTAAATTGTAAACATCTATTTCATCCCCATTGCAGATACAGCCCTCCCATAACTTCAAAAATTCTAAAACAGCAAAAAAAAAAACTAAAACCTTAAACCAATATTTTGTAATTTCCCTATTTATAGCTGCTGGTTTCTGATCCTAAATTCCTTAATACGGAAAACCAGATCACATGCACACATAAATTCTTAACCCTTATTGAGCCCAACTAGTTTCTTCAAATCCTCAATTGATCTAGAAACTTTGCATTGAATAAAGAGCTAATCCCTATGCTGGTGGAAGCATAGACTTCCATGCAAACCCTTGCCGAAATTGTCGAGGGCCGGTATTGTAGGTTTGTGACGTGGCCTCAAATCTTCCTACAATTGCTTTATTTCAACTTTCTCAAATAATTGCATGTGACAGGATTGCTGGTTTATACTTTTATTTATTCTTGCTAATTCAGTCTTGATCTCAGCACACTAGATTTTAGCAGCCTTTAATGCTTTTAAACCTTCTAATTTAAGCTCTTTTTCTCGCATGAACCTGAAATAAATAGAAACAACCAAGTAGCATAAAAAGATTTAAAAGATCACTCGAAAGGGTTAACAAGTTGAGTTTGAGGTGCATATATGTATAACATCTTGCACCGATCACAACCCCAAACTTAGACATTGCTAGTGCTCGAGCAATGAAAAATAAAATAAAATTAGACTATATCTGCATCCCCTTTCGTGGGATCCCTAGTTGCATTTTGCATATGCAACAAGCCTTTTAAACCTCTAGGTAGCCCTAGAGGATGAGTGAAGTCTCGTGAAGGTTTACAGTGATGACACCTACAAACATCTGTACTACCCTATAATTATGCAATATACTCAAGTAAAACATGAAATTTTCATAACAGTGATTGAATCATATTCTAATTTTTTCAGAATCGCAATGTATACAAGATAATCCACAAATTATTAACAAGGTTGAATTTTCAACTCTTCACATTCTCAATTCCACACCTATTCTTAATCAGTTCTGAAAAATTCAGCTTATAAAATATTTTTCAGATATTTCTTTGATGTGTAATGTGTACTAACAATTGAATGTGTGATATCAACCTTACTTTTCAACAGTTTTTGTCTTCTCACTTGTCATTGAATTTTCTTTCAATTTAAACTCCCAACCCCAAGGCTTTTATTCAATATATTTCTTTTTATAAGGGTGACTGTGCAGAATCTAAGTCCATTAAGCACTCTAGACAACCTAGGTAACGAGTGTTAGGTCGGTGACTCCCAAACCAGATGGCTTTAGGGCACTAGGTGTAAAGACACCTCTAAGGGCTTATTAACTCGAGTTAAATAGGCCACGAACTTAAACTAGTCACACTAGATTAGTTTATCAATTCCAAACATCACATGGTTTGACGCGAACTCTCTATGCTTAGTGAGGCAAGAGGTCCGGTTACGAAGCGTAAAACATGGTTTGGTAACCCATTCTTCTATCATTTTTTTAATTTTGCCAAGGTTGGTGTTCAATTTTTAGGTTATCCAACTTCCTATGAGTTAACAAAAATACTAATCAATTATTTGGTTTCAAACCCCACTAGACAATGTATTAGAGTGCTAGTGCAAATTTCAAAGTGTATTCATGACATTTGAAAAAAATTTAAGCCTTTATAGTCCAGTCAAGGGTTAAAAACAGTGTCTATTTGGGATTATGTGTTCTCAAATTCAATCCTATCAATATGATTTGGATTACCCTAAATACATCACAATCTTTCCAATTCAGAATATAACAGTCTTAAAAACATTCAATATCTGCATGTTCTATCCTATTGCATGGTTGCAAAATCACCCAAATTAGCATAAAATAATGGTCTAGCCTATTATTTTCCAACCCCAAACTTAAAGCTTACATTGTTCTCAATATAAAAATAGAAATAAAGTATAGAAGGGATTAGAACAATAATACCTGACTTGGCCCACCCGACCTCCCATAATCTCAAAATAATCCAAATTCAACACAAATCATACAAAAAAAGTAAACTAAATGGAAAGGGAATAGATCTAGAGTGTTACCTTTGAAGAACTCCACAAAATCCACTATCCCTTGAGAAGATTTCACCTAATCAAGAATGAAGAATGATTTAGAGAGGATTTGGAGAAATAAAAAGGGAAGAGAGTGAGAGAGAATGAGAAGGAATGGGATAAAATGAGTGAAAAATAGAGAAAGAGGTGTTTTTTTTAATGATGTTCACGAGTTGGGCGATCGATCCCCCTGGGGCGATCAATCGCTTACTAAAAAAAAATTAATTCTGTGTATGAAAATGGGCGATCGATCCCCCTTAGGGGTGATCGATCGCCAAAAATGCCAGTCCCCATCCTTTTTTCTTATTTTTTTGTACTCAATGGGCGATCGATCCCCCTTGAGCGATCGATCACCAAAAACACCGTGAGGTACAGTTTTTTTTTTCTTTTTTTAACTGAGACTCTAAAAGAGTAGGGGGGTGTAAAATCCACCCTAACTCTCTAAAAGAATAGGGAGATGTAAAATCCACCCCAAACTGACTCTCTAAAAGAGTAGGGAGATGTAAAATTCACCCCAAACTTAAAATCTAAGGATATAAAGAAAAATATATTACAAATTTAATGGGTTGACTCCCACAAGCGTTAAGTTTTACATCTTCAGCCAGACATTCTCAAATTTATCAACTGTCTTGTTAGACGGGATCATCTAAAACTGAGGTTTCAATCAATTCACCCGAAACAATACCTTTGACATAGAATTTCAATCTTTGCCCATTTACCTTGAAAATATTTCCATCTTTTGGTTATTTGAGCTCAATTGCTCCGCGTGGGAATACTGTGGTCACAATGTAGGGCCCATCTCATTTAGAACGAAGCTTACCAAGGAATAAGCGTAATCTAGAATTGAAAAGCCAAACTTTTTGATTATTTTGAAAAGACCTTCGTAAGATGGTCTTATCATGAAAAGCTTTGGTTTTGGCTTTATAGATTTTTGCACTTTCATATGCATCATTACGCATCTCTTCTAATTTGGAGAGTTGGAGTTTCCGATTAGATCCCGCTGGAACCATATCGAAGTTAAACTTCTTTATGGCCCAAAAGGCTTTGTGTTCCAACTCCACCGAAAAATGGCAAGCTTTTTCAAAAATGAGGCGGTAGGGAGACATTTCAATAGGTGTCTTAAAAGTCATACGATACGCCCAAAGGGCATCATTAAGCCTTATAGACCAATCTTTGCGATCGGATCTCACGGTTTTCATGAGAATGTTCTTAATCTCCCTATTTGAAACCTTGACTTGACCGCTCGTTTGGGGGTGGTAAGGAGTAGCTACTTTATGAATAATGGATTATTTAAGGAGGAGAGCCTCAAAATAACGATTTATAAAATGTTTCCCTCCATCACTTATAATTTCCCTAGGTGTGCCAAACCGACTAAAGATATTCTCTTGAAGGAATTTGACCACAACTTTATGATCATTAGTCTTTGTGGCAACCGCTTCCACCCACTTGGAGACATAGTCCACCGCCATCAAAATATATTCAAATCCAAAAGATGGTGGGAAAGGACCCATGAAATCAATACCTCATATGTCGAAAAGTTCAACTAGAATCAGGGATAAAGGCATCATGTTTCTCCAGGACATTGTACCTAATTGTTGGCACCTTAAACAAGCCTGACAAAAGTCATGGACATCTTTAAAGATTGAAGGCCAATAAAAACCAATTTGCAAGACCTTAGTTGCGATCTTCTTCCTCCAAAGTGACGTCCATATGCAAGAGAGTGACAAAAGGTAAGAATATTATGAAATTCACTCTCGGGCACACATATTTGGAACACTTGATCGGAACAATACTTAAACAATTCCGGATCTTCCCAGAAATAGAATTTGATTTGGGAAAAGAATCGGGATTTGTCTTGTTTAGACCATGAAGATGGAATTTGTCCAACTGCTAGGTAATTCACAATATAAGTAAACCATGGAGGTTGAACTTGATTTACCTGAAACAGTTGTTCATCCGGAAAGGTATCTTGAACGGGACAAGGCTTTAGAGAAGAGTCGACTAGAATTCTAGATAGATGGTCAGCAACCACATTGTCAGAACCTTTCTTGTCCCAGATCTCTAGATCGAACTCTTGAAGTAGAAGAATCTATCTAATCAACCTAGGCTTAGTGTCTTTCTTGGAAATGAGATACCGCAAAGCGGCATGATCAGTATACACTAAGATTTTGGAACCTAAGAGATAGGATCGAAATTTGTCAAGGGCAAATACTACAGCTAGTAATACTTTCTCAGTAGTGGTATAATGTAACTGAGCATCCGAGAGAGTCTTACTTGCATAATAGATAGCATGTGGGGTTCTATTCACCCTTTGCCTTAAAATAGCCCTGACTGTATAGTCTAAAGCATCACACATAAGCTCAAATGGGAGTGGCCAATCTGCAAGTTGCATAATTGGAGCTATAGAAAGTAGATTGCAGAGCTTCTCAAAAGCTTCATGACAAGCTTCATTAAAGGAGAAAGGTACATCCTTACACAATAAATTGCTCAAGGGTGCTGAAATTTTACTAAAATCCTTTATGAAGTGACAGTAAAACCCCGCATGGCCTAGAAAAGAGAGAATTTGTCTCACCGTAGCTGGTGGAAAAAGACTCGCAATAAGGTCAATCTTGGCCTTATCTACTTTTATCCCTCTTTTGGACACTATGTGTCTCAAAACTATACCCTCTTAAACCATAAAATGACTCTTCTCCCAACTCAATATAAGATTTGTCTCCTCGCATCGTTGCAAGACCAATGATAAATGGTGGAGACAATCTTCGAAGGAGGTTCCAAAAATGAAAAAATTATCCATGAAAACCTCAAGAAACTTTTCAACCATATCGGAGAAAATAGAAATCATACACATTTGAAAAGTCATCAGTGCGTTACAAAGTCCGAATGGTATGCCCCTGTAGGCAAAAGTGTCAAAAGGGCATGTGAATATAGTTTTCTCTTGATCTTCAGGATAGACAGGTACTTGATTGTATCCGGAATAACCATCCAGAAAACAGTAATGACTCTTGCCTACTAGCCTTTCTAGGATTTGATCAATGAATGAGAGTGGAAAATGATCTTTCCTAGTCATGTAATTAAGTTTCCTATAATCAATACACACACGTCAACCCGTGGTTACGCGTGTTGGAATAACTTCTCCTTCCGGATTAGTAATCACAGTGATACCAGAATTTTTTGGTACCACTTTAATGAGACTCACCCATTTACTATCCGAGATGAAATATATGATACCCACATCTAAGAACTTTATAACCTCTTTCATCACTACCTCTTTTATATTGGGATTCAATTTCCGTTGTGCTTCCCTTGAAGTTTTAGCATCCTCTTCAAGATGGATGTGATGCATGCACACGGAAAGGTTGATTCCCTTCAAATCTGCTATGGTCCATCCCATGGCTCCTTTTTGCTTTTTTAGTACAACCATCAATTGACTCTCTTATTCATCAGTTAGATCCGATGCTATGATGACGGGGAGTATAGAACCCCAAAACTTTTCATGGCTAATGACTAATGTTTTCATGGCTAAATGGCTTTCCAAGTGCTTAGAATTTGTGTTTTATGAGAAAATTGATGTTAGCGACCCATGTACAGCATGAAGAAGGGGGTTTAGTACCGTAAGGATGATGAAAATGGAGTTGGAAACACCCAAAGGGGTCTGCGGGTGAAAATACAAAAAAAATTGGGGAGTTCGATCGATCGCAGGTAAGGTGCGATCGATCGCATACAGGGTAAAATGACAAAAACCTTCTGGTCTATGTGTAATAGGTGGTTTCCAGGTGCAATGGATCGCATAGGGATCTGCGATCGATCGCAAGGGTGTGCGATCGATCACATACAGGTAAAAACTTTCGGAATTAAATGCGATAGATCGTCCCCAGGTGCGATCGATCGCACTAGGTCTGCGATCGATCGCAGTCGATCTGCAATCGATCATACGTGTGTGTGATTCCTAATTTAAGGGTTTTAAACCCTTGGCTTATAGGTGGGATTTCATTTCATTTGGGGGTTTTTTCTAAACCTGAGGGAGAGAAAGAGGAGAAGAGGGGATTGAGGGAAATCCAAGAAGGGTTTTTGGATTGAAGATCAAGGGAGCTCAAGCCAAGGTAGATCTTCCCCATCTTCAAGGTGGTGTTCTTCCCCAAGCTAGGACCCCAAATCAAGGATTTTCTTCAAGTGAGGAGTAATCCTCGAAGGTTAGTACACTCTCCTAGTTAACTTAGTAGTAACCTAGGTTTTTCTTTAAAATGATTATGATTGGAGCATGTGTATTCCAATTATTACCTTAAACCATTGATTCCCTAAATTATACAAGACAAATTAAATAGTGAATGATGTGTGGGATGTTGGATGTTGAGGCGATGGGATGCCACGTTGAATGTGAATGTGTTGTGTGATGGAAAACGGTGGAAGAGCAATGTACTCATAATAAACGCATCCCATGTGTTGGATGAAATGTGAATGATGAAAATATGCGTTAAGAACTTAAGGAAATGTTGGACATTACGTGTTTGAAGAAATGCATGTGTGGGGATTTAACTGAAAAACTATGAACCATGATTTAGGGCACACACCCAAGATGTTTGATGAGATGCATGACAAGAAAAAAAAAAAGTAAAATTAATAACCATATAAATGTTGGACGCCATGTATTCGATGAAATGTTTGTATGAGAAAGAATATAACTAATCAAGCCTATAACATGCACGATTTGTAGGTTTTTCCAAAATGATAGTTATGACTAAATGCTAAGTATATGTTTTTAATTTCTCACATGATTTTGGAGGTAATTGAAAGGCTATATGTTGTCCCTTTAATTATGCATGTCATCATGATTGCCATAATTGCTACACACAAGCACGTATGGATGCATGAATCGGATTTCTTAAAGTATGAGTATATGGAAGAATCCAAGAAATAGATATGTGATTTATGGAATGAATGATAAAGCCGTACATCGGGCCGGTCAAGGGTAGAGCATATCTCCGGATATGTCACACCTGGCTCACAAGAAAAATAGGTACAAGAATGCTAGTGTGTTCCACTCCATTATAGTCCGGGCATTAGTAAAGCAAGTCATGATACTAATGTGTGTCGTTCCATCATAATCCGGACATTAGTAAACAAGTGAGATAACTAGTGTGTTCCGTCCACCATAGTCCGGGCACTAGTCAAGTCAAGACAAGATGCTAATGTGTTTTGTCCCATTATAGTTCGGGCATTAGTAAAACAAGGCAAGAAGCTAGTATATCCGTCCAATTCATAGTTCGAGTACTAGTTAAACAAGACTTGAGGCTAATGTGTTCTGTTCCATTATAGTTCGGGCATTAGTCAAGCAAGACTAGAACCTAGTATGTCCGTTCATTTATAGTTCGGGTACTAGTTAATACAAGACAAGATCCTAGCATGTCCGTCCATTTCATAGTTCGGGTACTAGCTAAATAAGACAAGTGAAATAAAGAATCTCATAAGGTGCGTAGGGTAACCATAAGATGTATAAGAGGAGTAGGGAACTCATAAGACTCATAGGGTAATGGAAAATACGTGTTGGTTAAAGCATGAATTGAAAGTATGATGTTCAAAATTGTACAATTGTATTTGTTTTAACTTCCACACTCTGATTATTTATATGTGATAATGAACTGTACCATGCATGTTATATTATTGCTATTACTATTGTTAGCTAGGAGCTTGTACTCGCTAAGTATTTCATACTCAGCCGTACATTTTATGTCGACATGTACACTATACAGTATATGTACTCCGGTTCCTTGGATCGATGCGGCTCATGGAGAATAGAAGTTTGCTCGGATTGTCACCCAGATATTTGGGGTTAGATATGCGGCCCTACGGTTGGGTGGAGTGAGAGAGAGACACGTATTTTGGGTTTCATGTCTGGGGATATTGTCTCACTTGAGTTGGTAACTTAGATTAAGGATTTCTTGTACATGTTTTAGTTTGTATTCAGTTATTGTAAACAGTTGTACTTCGAATACAGTTAAGTTATTAAGGAAATTTTCAGTTCACTATTTAGCTTGTCTTTTATGCTTCTGCAGGATGGTTGTCATGATTAGATAACGAGCCTCATTTATCGCCTAACTTCTAGGGGGTATTTTGGGGTGTTATAGGGAGAGTGTCCTTTGGTCCTAGAAAGGCATATTTAAGTAAAACCGGGAGTGGTTCAACTCAAGAGTAGGTACGGCCTCTAAGGATGGGATGGGAGGAGTGTTAGAAGTGGGAGGTAATGGTTCTTTCCTAGCTTTCTAAGGTGGGAAATCCACTAGAGAAGTCGAATTCAGCAAATTGTTGACTTCTTCAATGGACCCCTCTACATCGAATTCATCTGCATTAAAATGAAACAGACATGCTTCATATGGGTCATTGGATAAGATGTAAGGAAGTGAATCCTCAACCATCTCTTCGATAGAATTAATCATAAAACATGTCTCATCATCATGAGGGGGTTATTGGAATGTGCTGAAAATATTTAACCGGACATTCATATTCCCAAAAGACACATTCATCACTCCGGTTCGATAATTTATACATGCATTGGCTGTAGCCAAAAGAGGTCGACCAAGGATCACTGGAATTTGTTTAGTGGGATTTCGGACCGTTTCCATATCAAGCACAAGAAAGTCGACCGGAAAATAGAATTTGTCGACCTTAATAAGGACATCCTCAACTATCCCTCTATGAATTTTAACTGATCTATCAGCAAAATAACCGATGTAGGGCGAAGTCCGTCCAAGCCTAATTTCTCATAAACTGAGTAAGGGAGCAAATTTACACTTGCTCCTAAATCAAATAGGGCCCGATCAATGGAGTAATCTCTAATGATACAAGAGATGGTAATTGCACCCGGGTCTTTGAATTTAGGAGGAATGGAATGTTGAAGCAAAGAGCTCACTTACTCGGTTAGAAGGATTTTCTTGGACACACAAGTCCTTGATTTACGCTTTTGAGTGCATAAATCCTTCAAAAATTTGGAATAAGCCAAAATTTGCTTGATTGTATCAAGCAGAGGAAGATTTATCTTGACTTGTTTGAAGACCTCAATCATGTCTTCCATCTTTGCTTCATTTTTACTAAAAGGTGAGGAATCATTCAAATAAGTAGGATATGGGGCTTTATGCATGTAGGATGCCTCGGGAATAGGATCTAGAATGGAAGAAGGATCTTGATCCTTTTCATTGGTATCATTTCCCTTGCCCTTAATTTCAGAAGGTCCTACAATGGGCTAGTCTTTCTTGCCCGGATTTTCCCTAACATTATCTTTAACTACCTTCCCACTCCTTAAGGTTGTCACAGCCTGAACTTATTCATGATTTATTTCATTGGCTTGATTGACACTTTTAGGATTACTCGCAGGTTGACTTGGAAGGTTCCATCAACTCTCCTATTGATAGCATTAGCAAGTTGTCCCATTTGGGACTCAAGCTCTTGAATGGATTGAGAGTATGAGTAAAGCAATTGAGTATTGTTTTCCAATACTTTTAGAGCATTTAATATCTTCTCCTCAAAAGATGGGTTTCTTTGGTTAAAGTTGGAAGGAGTTGGCTGTTGAAATTGTTGGGGTTGGTAGTTGGATTGACCTTGAAAATGCCTACTGAATGGCCTTTGAGGTGAGGGAAAATTATTCCCTTGAGTTTGTGGCTGCCATGAAAAATTAGGATGGTTCCTCTATCTCGGGTTATAAGTATTTGAGTAAGGATCATTACTCGGGCGAATATAGGCAGCATTTACATACTCTTGGACAAGATCCGGGAATTAGGCAGCTAATGGACACTCTTGAACATAATGTTCAGGGCTTGAACAAATTGGACACACCTCCTTCTGATTAGGAGTTGGTTGAAGAGGTGTGTAAGAAGGTGGCCCTGAAGCCATGAGTTTATCCAGTTTGCGAGACAATTCATTTACTTTAGAAGAAACATCTGTTGAAGTTTCCATTTCATAGATGTCTCTCTTAGGATTTGAGGAATATGATGGTCTCTCAGAACAACTATTCGAAGCATAGTGGAGAGAGTTTTCACTCAAATTTTCAAAAAGCTCTCATGCTTGATTCTCATTTCTCATCATAAATATCCCCCCACAAGAATCATCAACCAATTGACGGTTGAGATGAGGTAATCCATCATAGAATGATTGGACTAACTGCCACTTTGAAATTTGGTGGTGGGGACATTTACAGAGAAGATCTTTGAATCTCTCTCATGTTTTATGAAATAGCTCACCATCAATTGGAGCAAAGCTCGTAATGGTTCGCCTCATTAAATTGGTTTCTTTTGGAAAGAATTTCATAAGAAATTCTTTTTGCATTTGAGCCCAAGTGGTAATAGAATTGGCCTCTAAAGAGTTAAGCCAATATTTGGCTTTGTCTTTTAAAGAGAATGGAAAGAGTCGCAATCTAAGGGCATCATCAGAAAATCCCTGCAACTTGAAAGTTGTACAAATCTCATTAAATTTATCAAGATGTTTGTAGGGATCTTCATTATTGAGTCCATGATAAGATGGTATCATTTGAATGATGCTAAACTTTATTTCATAATGAGATGTCGTAGTATCCGGTAACCGGATGCATGAAGGGGAGGAATATGTAGAAAGAGTAAAGTAATCCTTCAAAGATTTTATTGGGTCATGTTCTTCCGCCATGTTAGGAAAAGAACTAGCCTCTAGACTTGCTCTAGGAATAGTAGAAGCTTTAGCTCTTCTGAGTTTGATTCGAATAAGGCAGAAGCCTTGAGAAACCTAGAAGTATGCTCTAACTCAGAATCAAGGGGGAATACTCAGGATTATAAGACCTCCGACCGTGTATACACCCTTAAGAAAAACTCTATGTTTGACCAATACCAAATTGAAATAAAATATCTACTTAAGACAGTAAATACTTACAAAACTCTCATACTTTCCAAGATGTTTGAACAAGTTTTTTCAATCCGTGCAGTTTGAGCAATTTGGTACCTGAAAACACAAAGATTTCAATTACATAAAATGAAAAATATTTTTAGAATTTTTTTAATGATTAATTTAAAGTTAATCTTTCAAATTAACAACTAGACTATTTCAGCAGTCCCCAACAACGGTGCCAAAAATTGTTCGTTACTCAATCTTAAATTATTCCTTCTTAGTAATAATTCCGTAGAATAGTACTAGTAAGGGTATCGAACCTCTGAGGACTGCGTTGGTTTCATTGCCTTTTATCAAAATTAATTCTAAACTAATGAGATGGATAATTGATTGTTGCTTGATTAAACTAAAAACAATTAATTAACTAATTAAGATTTATAAATTAATTATCAACTACTGGATTTAAATCTTTTGGAGAGAAAATCTAGGGTTTTCAAATCCACCACTAACCTAATAACCAATCACTATTCTGAATTTATTTTAATCTCTTAAATTGTAAAAATTCCAGTTAGAGTGACAACACATCCTCTCTCAACTGATCAAGAAAAGTTCGAGAGATTATATCCTAAGCATATCATATCTTCGGTTAGCATGAATGATACACACTAATCTACGGTTGTGTAATCACTCGTCTTCCCTTAACATAAAATATCTTCGAATTTAATCTCTCGATATATTAAAACCATTGCATAAAACCTATGTTTAAATTCTAACAAAAATTAACACAAGTGGATTCAATTCCAATTTCATAATACCTAAAATAAGGTGGAGAATTCAATTGAAATCAAATATAATTCAAATAAATTCTGGTTGTTGAAACAACCATCTCATTATGCAATCAATGTTTTACAACTAAGAAATCAAAATAAAACGACACAGTTACTTGGCTAAGGTTTCATCGAAACCCTAAAATAGAAATTAGTTCATCACGAGGGAGGAATATATTATCTTTATAAACAAAGCTGCTGCATTATTCTTCATGGCTTCCTTGATCTCCAGAGCTTCTCCTTTTTCTGATTCAAAATCTCTACAAAATTCTCTACACAAAATCTCTAGGGATTCTCCATTTTATAGTGAAAAAGACTACATTATTCCTCATGACTTCCTTGATCTCCAGAGCTTCTCCTTTTTCTAATTCAAAATCTCTACAAAATTCTCTACACAAAATCTCTAGGGATTCTCCCTTTTATAGTGAAAAAGAGAAAAAAAGAGTCTTTGTAGAATAAGGAGTTCTAATTGGGGTGCAACTTTTCTTTTCTCTTTTCCCTACGAAATTTTGGCCTTTAAAAATAGTCAAATTGGGCTCAAAAGATAAAATTCTTGCAGCATTAAAATAACCAAATGCAGGGAGGGCAATCGATCGCCCCCTCTGGGCAATCGATCGCCCAAGGAAAATTTTCTCCTTTTGCTTTATGTTTTGCTCTGTTCTTCTACCATTTTGTTCCTGAGATCCTTCTGAGCCTTTAATGCTTTTAAACTTTCTAATTTAAGCTCTTTTTCTCGCATGAACCTGAAATAAATATAAACAACCAAGTTGCATAAAAAGATTTAAAAGATCACTCGAAATGGTTAACAAGTTAAGTTTGAGGTGCATATATGTATAACATCTTGCACCGATCACCACCCACGTCAGATGGGCCAACTATGAAAAGTTTAAATCCATTTTCATACCGGCCCAGTTGAAGCAGTTTTACGGCTATGCTTCCTACCTGTTGGTTATGTCTGATGTTTCAATCTTGGGTTTTCAAAACACAAGCTTCCAACCTTTGATTTTACTTCCTTCCTCATTCTTTGCATCACCTTCAACCACAATAAAATCAGGTAATTTTAATTTTTTTTTCCCCTTATACCTGACTACTATGGATATCAATTCGAATATATAAATCTGGCACCGTGCCTATGGTTTTTTTTTTTTTTGACATTTTCTTATTGTGTTCATACTGTTATATTTAACTTCGCAAGTGCGTGTTCATTCCAATCATAACCAAAAAACTGAAGAAATTTCTATTTGTCAATCAGAATTTCTCACTCTATCAATCTCCTCCAACTACACTACGTTCAAGTGAGTTCGCTTTATTCTAACTTTCTTTCTTTTAAAAATTCTGACAATATATAACTAAATCTTCTCTTTTCTTAATCTGATTCCATGCATTATTTGATTTAGAAATTAAACTCTGTGAGTTTGGATAAAGTAGATTTAGAAAATCTGAATTTTTTTACTTCCCGTCATAAATCTATCAAGATCTGCAAACACATTGCCAAAAAAAATTTGCAGAGAAAAGTCAGTAACATTCATACCTCTAACTCCCTCTCCGTCTCCTTCTCTCTCTTCGTTCACTGTAGTTTGTGTTAGAAAATGAGCATATATGTTAGTATTCATTCCTTTTTAGATTTAAGTTTAGAGTTCTATTTTAGTTCTTAGTCTATGTTTGGGATTTGCAAAAGGTTCTTAAGGTTAGGGAATATGTGCATGTATATGGTTTTTGGGCTACTGCTACTGGGTGTGGTTCTTGGATTGCAGAGAGACTATGAGGGATGAAAGGGCGCTGCTGTTGGGCATTGTTTAAGGGTACCTGCTACTTTTTGAACTGTGAGAAAAGGGGGTTGTTTGGGACTGTGTTTAACAGAGGTAGTGGACTGTTTTGTCACTGTTTTAGCAGAGATTAGGCCATGTTTGGACCTGTTTTTTTGGCAGAGGGTAGGGTTTTGCTTAGTCACTGTTTTAGCAGAGAAGAAGGGCTGGTTAGGGGACTTTTGGCTAGACCATGGGCTGGTGAGTGCTTGAGAGAGAGAGAGAGAGAGTTCGGTTGGAAGATCTTGTCTCTTTTTCTTTTTTTTTAATTTCCTATTCCCCATTCTTTTTATTGAAAACCCATCTTTATATAAGTTAGAAATTAATCAAGAGAAGATGGTGCACGAGAGAAGAGGGTAATGATTGATGAGTTGGAGATTTTGGCTTAGATCATGGGCTGATGAGTGCTTTTGAGAGAGAGAGAGAGAGAGTGTGTTCGTTTAAAATAACTTCTGTCCCCCTTTTTTTTTAATTTCCTATTAACCTTCTTTTGATTGGAAACCCGTCTTTATATAAGTTAGAAATTGATTAAGAGAAAATGAGAGAGGGAGTGTAGAGATGAGGAATTGGTCAAGGTGGAGTGCTACAAGGGTGTGACACATTTGAGGGAGGTGTTAGGTGGGTTATGGTTGGTTTATAAATGGGTGATGTGTTATGAGTAATGGGTTGAATGTTAGGGTTTGTGTGTTATAGAAAATGGTAAGTTTGTTTAATTACTATTTATAATTTTATTGAGTTCCTATTTTTCCAATTTTTATGTATATGAATGTATGCTCTTTCAATACTATATTTAATTTATTATTTATTGATATTTAAAAAAAAATTAATGATTGACTCTATTTCAGTGTAGCTAAGTACCAATAAGTACACTTATTTTAGCATTTCTTTAAATTCTAATGTGAATTGTTTTTTTTAAACAACTTATCATTGTACATTTAATCTCAGGACAAAATTATATAAAATGATTAAAAATAAAAATAAAAAGATATATATTCACCACATTAGTATTATTTTATTTTATTTTTGTATTTGTAATTGCGTAATTTATCTTAAACTTCTAATAAGAGATTTTTTTTAAAATGCTTTTGTAGCACTTCCTTAACATATTTTTTTAATTTCTTTACATCACAGCTCTAATTTTTTTTCCGTGCATTCGCACAGGGTGTTTGCTAGTTAAGTTGAATACCAAGGTAGCATTGCCATATCCCTTTCATGTGGGAGGCTTTGGCTATGTTTCTTTTAACGAAGTGACTATTAGATGAGTGATTCACAGTTATATTATAACTCTTATTTATATTGCAAATATTTTTTGCAAGAATTATTTCTTAGAAATTAAAGGATCAATATTGAATTAATTTCCATATTTTGGGTCAAGGCCCAATAACTTTGGTTCGGTTAGGCTGACCAAAACCTAATGTCAAGTTGGGCTTGAGTTAAGGCCTGAGCCAACCCAAGATCAACCTTAAATATCATTATCAATGCCTTTTCCCAAATAAGTTGGAGTCAGAAAATGAGTGATGCTTCACTATTCTGAGAAGAATTAGTCTAGAAGTACTCCCAAATATACTTTCAAACCCTAACCGTTTTATAAACGATTAAGATTAGAGATGATGTGACATTAGAAAAGACAAAATAAGTCAAGCCAAATCTTGACTCTTAATGGTTTGTTATTAATTATGGTTAGAGAGTATACTTGGGAGTACCCATAGATCAACTCTTTTGTTAGTCTTTAATTTGCACCAATTTATTGAAATAAGTCACGACAAGTGTGTCTGTGTCCATACGTTTTGACATAGGATACGTCATTGTCTTAAAGAAACTACGCAACATTGGTTTTAAGTGAAGAAAATTAAAAGCATGTTTTTCATTCTTACATGGTAATCGTCATCCAAGTAAATTGTGTGGATCATGCTGCAAAACAAGCTTTTACAAATTACAATTTACATTTCAGCGTAGCACTTTGCAATGATGAAATGCACAGCTTAATTAAACATTAGAAAATAGAAAACTATATTATGAACCCAAAAAAAACATACACCGGAAAATCCACATCTTTGGGTCTTGTATCATTGGAGCAAAGTCGAGAGTTAGGATTGTAAATTTAGACATTCCTAATCACTTGCATCAGCAACAACCTGATCTATGACTGTGGGCATTCTTTTTTATGATGTGAATTAGTAGCATATGCGTGACACACATAGATAACCTTGCCTATGTGTCACATGTTTGAGCAACACGTGACATTCTTTTGAGCTCACCAAAAAAACATTATGATGCAAGTCTCTCTTCCCTAACATATGAAAATTCAACCTAATCTGATAATCGAGATGTCTAGGCCTTCTGATTGGACGACACAAATGTCTAACATTAATCTTAGTTGGTCAGTATTAATTCCTAATTCTTAAGGTTAATGTGACACAACTTGAGTTGAAGATTTCATTGTCCAATCAGACCGTCTAGACATCTCTGATTGAACTTCTTTTTTTTTTTTTTTTTATCACGTGTGAAGGAATGATCAATTATCATTTTTTTATGAGTTCAAAAGAGTGTCACAAGTTACTCAAAAGTTGAATACGCAACTCGAGGCTGAAAATCAAGCACAAGCTGCATGTTTTTAGAAATAGACCGAGAGCTAAGGTGCATTTCCAATGCCTGGAATATTGGTTACTGCATCTATTATTAATTGCAGATCTATGGTGGTTGAAGAAAGAAGCACCCTTGCTTTCACCAGAGACACCAAGGTATGCGTGCAGCAACTGGGTCCCAAAACATATAAATTGTTCATGGGTTTCCACCTCAAGCATGGGATCGGATTTGATCTTGATCTCGCAAGACCAAAACCGTCTTGCCTATGTACAACGTACGACATGTGGCGATAGAAAGGGTAGAAGTCATTTTATTTTCTCCTCTGTTTTTTAACTTCTCTCCATTTGACATCATTTCATTTTCTCCCCTGTTTTTTTGACTTCTCTCCATTTGACATCATATCCCCTTTTTTTAATCGCCACATGTCCAAAGCCCACCGAAAGCAAGACGGTTTTGGTCTTTCTAGCGCAAGACCAAATCCTCAAGCATAGGCCACGAAATGATGTGTCAGGTTCAAATATCTGACAGGTATATGTACTTTTTAATGAATGCAGATAACCCATCTACCATACATTTTTGAGAATTGGTCACACATAACTTAACTGTGTCGGAAGCACAATCTGTTAGACCAGTACTTTGGGAAATCCCTAAGCACTCATAATTTACAAGGCATGTTTTTCTTTTTCCAGTTTAGGCATCATTTATCTAGCATCATTTATCTACATTAATACGGTCAGTACGTGAGCTTGGGCATTGGAGCTCTTGCAACTCCTACCCTTGGGGGGATTGGATCCCCCGACCTCCCTCCCTCCCTCCATTGAAAGCCACACCCCTACCACTCACACAGGAGGCAGGGGTGTTAGGGCATGTTTAAGTAGACTAAATAGAATTATTGACTATACACATGGATTCAACTCATAAAGATTTGAAAGACATTTTTCTCTGGGAAGTTAGGTTCAAGATAGATGGAAGAAACCTTACATGATGGGCCAAAGACTTCCTATTAGAGCCTGAACGCGACTTTCCGTTCAACCAACTCACATCACAGAGATTAAGATAATTTTTTTTTAAAAGTCAAAACTCAACTTGATTGATTATAACACCAGAATTGATTATACAGACACTGCCCTGCCAGCATCACTTTCGACTCTTTGGTTGTAAGCCAGCCAATACCAAATCCTTCCAATCTCGAACAACCCATTGGTCAATGAACCCAATTCATATTTAGCAAACAATCAAGCTGTGTTATAACAATTCACATTTGAAACTGTGTCGAAGAAAATTTTGCCTTTCTACTATTATTTTTTATTGGGTGTTTGGTACAAAATCTGCACGCACTGAAGAAAATTTTGCTTTTCGACCATTTTTTATTGGGTGTTTGGTACAAAATCTGCACGCACTGAAAAATAGAATAGGAGGAGCACATAATCCACAAAGAGGAGTTCGCATCTTCTTTCGTTGCATCATTTTCCTTGAAGCTCAAACAAAGGGTGGGTATTTCTATTTCCTTCTTTTATGTGAATTGGAAATCTTGTAGTTCTTTTGGACGGATGCATCGTATGATCTCCTCCTTTACCAGCTTTATCCCGTCCAAACACTGTCCCATGAACCACTTGGTGCGGCCTTTGGTCCCTCGATGCAGTTCTGGACCCCATGGGGATTGTGGGGACCCGGGAGTCCATCAGGACCCGGTGGATGAACCTTCCTGGGCTTCATTCTGATCCCCAGCAGTCTCAATGCAAATCTAGCAAGTTCTCCATATAACATCCCTGAACGATCAAAAAGCTGCAGAGAAATACCAATAGTCGTAAACTGTAAGCTTAGACTATGACTTGGGGGATAGAAATATATTATAGCATCAGTTTGAGGCAGTTAGGGCTGTATTCGGGCCGGGCTTTTCCAGGCTTGGCCAAGCCTGGCTCGGCTTGAAAATGTTTGTTCTAGGCCCGAAGCCCGGCTCAGCCCGAAATCAAGCTTGAAAGCTCGGCCCGAATTCAAAAGCCTGGCTCGAAGCTCAGCTCGGCCCAAATTGATTTAAGCTCGAGCCGGGCTTGAATACTTTTTTTAAAAAATAATATTTTATATTATTTATATAATATTTTTCTTTATTTTTTATTTTTTTAATAATATTCAAGCTAAGCTGAGCCGAGCTCAGGCAGAACCAAGCCTCAATCGAGCCAGGCTGAATCAAACAGGGGTTGGCCCGAGCTCGGCTTGGTTGGATTTTCAAGCTTTTTTTTAGGCTTGGCTTGGCCCAATCAAGCCTAAAATTCGAGCCGATCTCGGTCCGAACCGGGCTGAGTCGAGCCACACAAACGGGCCGATCGGGCTTTGTGCAGTCCGAGGCAGTTCACCCATTAGGTTTCATGGCCAACAATGACCTGACTTCAACAGTTAATGACCGGACCCAAATGTCAGTGAGCTCAATGCACCTCGGGCTGATTTTACAATTTCTCAAAGTTTAAATGGAGAAATGCGAGGGTGATAAGAGGGAGCACCTGAAGAAGCGCCGACATGAACATGTGAAAAGCCTGGGTGTTCTGATCTATGAGCATAGAAATTCGACCAAAAACAGTTACCACGCCTTGCATCTGCCATTACAGAAAGTATCAATATAAATTAGATGAAAAGGAAGAAGTCCCATAAATTACTAAAACACCAACTATCCTCGGATCAAATTATGGTATACAAACAAATCGGAACCAGCTCCAAATTGAACAGGACGCATAGACTGTGAATCTGATGGGGCATGGTTTTTTCTTGTAGAGCTAGACCTTAGTGTTCAAAGCAGACTGAACTTCTGATACTTGATTATAAAGCATACATGTGACCCACCAGCCAATCGATACAGATAGTTCAAGGAGTAGAGCCCAAAGGAATCATCTTGATTAACCGATTTTAAAAGGCAATCAAGTAAAACATGGTCATCCAAAACTATTATCGACAACCATGGGAGAAGTCTAAATATCACAGTTTGTATAGTCTGTCAGTCTGCTTGTGAGCCATGAGCCAGACACACCTAAATGCATTATTGTATACAGAAGATCTAAAAAAATCCATCTAATTCTAGAAATTTGTAGAAATGCATAAAAGACTCTTTAGGAGAAGATAAATGTACTTATGTAGTCAGTGTTCTCTAGACCACCATGGAAAAATCCCCCCAGTGTAATCGAATACTCTAGGAGACTTATGTAATGAATAGATGTATCAAAATAGGAACCATATAAACAAGGGGGCTGATGTCAACAATTACAAAAAAAAGTTCATAAAAGAATCATCCTCATGAATTGTAACCCTTCTCCATGTACACTTACTGTAATGCAGGACACTTCATCAACCTGAAGGTGCTCCTTGAACACTAGTTGGGGTGTGTGTGCGCATGTGAGACCATTGGAGGTCTTAGCAGAATTTGTGTGTAGGCTTGGTGCCTTGACTAACCAGGACTATTGATACACTGACTTGACATAGTTTCGTACATACAGTGGTAATTTGGTGACCCTGTGATATATGGCACATCAAGATGTGGCTCTGATTTACCTAGAGTTATTTATGCATAAGAACGTGTACGGCAACAAAGACAAACAAAAAAATCCTAGTCTCTGTCAAGTAATTTCCAAGGATCATAAAACCAATTGTGATGATCAATTAATATTTTTTTGTTTCATCCCTTATGTATAGCCCAGATACCCATCAACCTACAATTTGTCCAATCGATGGGCCAAACCTTTCCAAGGGAAAGCCCAGAAATCAAATGATCAGAAAACCTTAACCAATCAGTCATCACCATGATCTTGACTAACAATCAGTAACCAAAACTCAAAAGAGATAGTAGAGAAATAACCCAAGGGCTAATAGTCTTTGCTTTTTTTTTCAGTTCGTATGGCACGGGAAACATATATGAATAAATAAACAAAACCTCAATATTTGGGGCAAAATCAACAAAAGCACAATAGTTGGTGCTTATGTACTATCATTACAGAATTGTAGTATATTATGACATGATCTATGATACATGTCTAGATGATACAACAATATAAAGTGGAGTAACAAGTTGCATAGACAGACATAAGTGTAGGAATCCAACACAGATGCGAGGTGTTGGATACAGGTGACAAAAAGTAGAATTCGATGAATTGGGGGATATTTCAAGTTTATAGTGTATTGTTAATTTCGATATTTTATAATGCATTGTATACTTAAGAGAGAGTGGACAATGTAATCACAACCTATAAACCTTGCAAAAAATAAACTATAATTCCTGTCTATGGTGCATCTCGGTTTATGTCTTTATAGTGTTGTTAAAACTGGATTGGACCGGCCGGTTGAACTAGTAAACCAGGAACAGGCAGGCCTATCGATTCTTAATACCTCCAAAACCAGTGTAAATTAAGAACCAGCCCAAATTGGTAAAATGCGTAAATTAAGAACCGGCCCAAATTGGCAAAATCACAGAAACCATCCAGTTAAACCAGTCACTGTGAGAACCACTGCCGGTTCACATAACCAGACGGTTTTCTGATGGCTTTAAAAATGCAACCACCAATAAACTGCAGACATTTGCCCAACTATGTTTGCCAAAGATAATCTTAGTTCACCCCATGGATGACTTAGGTGTCTGATTTTTGTATTGTATAATATGAGGTGCACCAACACCACCTTGGATTCTCTCTCCATCTCTTTTCTCTCACTCTCTCACCCTCTCACCTCACTAAACACTAATCAAACCCAGCTCCATTCCTCCCTTTTTTTAACCAATATTACTGCCTCGGGACATGATTCCAAATAAACCAAAGAACTTTTAGAAAACCACCATAATCTGAACTTTTTACCTCACACTCAAATATACAAAGAGAGAGAGAGTCCACCTACAGGAGAAAATGTAATAAAGCATTTAGAAAACCCTCTGAACTCTAGTGGCAGCCAAGAAGGCCTGCATGTATGAGCTGAGACAAGTGTCTTTGTGGGAAGTCATGGCCACCGTGTGTATAAGCGGAGACAAGTGTTTTCGATCTCGCAAGGTTTTCTATGTAGAACCTGTTAAGTGTTTGCCTTTGGGCTTTGAATCCTTTGAGACTCCGAACTCAGAAAGAACGATTAATCGGTTCTAATGTTGAGAGTTTGGAGACACTATGGAGAAGAAGAAAGAGGAATAAAAAGCTTTAGGAATGGAAGTGCTATGATTACATTGTTGATAATTTCAAAATCTGACACTGTGATTTCTCTATCACAAAGGACCTGTCTATCTGGTCGCCAACTCAAGCAACATGACAATTTTCAATAGATCTGTTCACCATTTCTCCTTAGTTTGTATAATCATTACTTATATTTCAATGATTCATGGCTGAACCATCCGAATTGGCCGATTGAGCGAGTGAACCGGTAACCAGTCAACTCATCGGTTCGATCACCTGTCTGGTTTGGAAAACACAGGTTCTGTAAAGTAACGAATAGAAGAAAAGAAAATCGAAAAGTGTCACCAAAATTCGATACATGTCGGATCACCGACGCATAACTTAAACAGACACGTCACCCTTTTGGAAGAATCCATGCAGCATAGCTGGAGAATATTGAGTATTAGATCCCCCCCCCCCCAATGCCCAATTATATACATTCACATCATATTCTATACTATAGAAATAGGAGTGCCAATGTGACACTCCTCTTTGATCACCATTTCTAATTCGTTTTGCAAACTTATATCTTTAATGAGCCCACCATAATAAATTTCTCAATTGACACAACTCTTTCCAAAAAATTGATCCTCTCCCTCATTCAATGTCCCCACTATAAATGAACGACTTTTTCAAAGAGTTCTTAACTCACATCTATTTAGGACCTACCTCTTCGTCTTCTCTGGGCTTCTTCATTATCTCTCACTCCATGAAAACTCTCTCCATTCCTTTGGCTTCCCAAGATATCTTCTCTCTCCCCTATTTCAACTTCCCAGTAAATACCCATGGCATCCCATACTATAAAGGGTTTAAAAATCCAATATCAGAGCTGTCACAATCACCTTTTATTTTTCTTTTATTATTTTTGTTTGTGAGCAGAACTCTCCCCTTTCACAATCACTCTCTTCTTTCCTCGTCATTATCATCGCCTTTATCCCTTCCCAATACAACCCTTCCTTTTCTCACAGCACCCTATCAAGTAAAAGTGTAAAACGTTGTAGAAATATTTCAAAAACAAACCTCCTTATACTTCACCCTCTTCTTATTCTACCTCGTGCTTATCACCGCCTTTTCCCATTCCCAATACAATCCTTCCTTTTGTCACAACACCCTGTCTTTGATACAATATGGTCTTTAACATAATATCGATAACCCGCTTTAGTGTTTCACCTGTTGCTTTGGATCGAATTCCCCTGCTGTAGCCAGGGAATTCAGAAATAGATTCCTGTTTGCTGGCCAGGCCGGGTTTGAGAAGCTTGCCTCATGAATGACAAGAGAAGGTGAGCACAACATCCATTGAAGAATAATTGAGAAGAGTTTTAGAAATGTTGATGAAATTACAGAAGTTCTATCATGAAAGATCAAAAGGATAGACGGAGAGAACTGTGAAAAAGAAAGGGATTAGGTGATACTTGAGACGGGATTGATAGAGCAAAAATGATCAAACGTGTGGAGCAATGATGTGGTACTACATGGTAGCATTATAGCCGCACAGTATGATAACCTCTATATGAGTGTGTTCTTTTGGTAAGAGTGTCTGGGCTTATGAGATAGTTCCAATTTTGGGGATTTTATTTCTCACTGGCGTGTGCCCTGTCCATTCAAGTCAATCGGAAGGCTGCCTTAAAGATGACAACGAGACGAAAGATGGGATATAACCGCCATTCTGGTGATGGTAAAGGGGAAATGGGGAACGACCCCCCAACGTCCAACCTACCAATTTTCTGTAATGAAGCAAATGAAACTATTCTCTCACTTTTTTTTTGGGTTGACTAATTTGGATAAGCCCCAACCCCAGTTAGCAGTGGTTAGTGGGTAATAGAGCAAGCGGCTGGCTTAGAAGAAAGCTAAACATGGTGGGCCTATCAACCCCACAATTGGTGTTCCGGGTACCCTATCATTTAAAGACCTACATGGTTTTTTTTCCAGTAAAGCATAGTTTGTTATTTAGGAACTAATGGTAATTGATATTTTTTGCTTTGAGCTGTTACTGTTGAGAATAAAAAAAATTTATTTTCTTTTAAAGTTAGAGAACATAAACAATTGAAGATAAAAGTGTTGATGAACTTTGATGAGTTTGGAGGTTATGATTATATCTATAATTTTTTATTAGATCTTAACAATTGCATAATGTTTGTTTTATGATTGTTTTTTTATCGGTTCTTATGAATGGTCAACTCTAATATATTCTATTTTATTATAATTATTTTTTGGGTAGGTTTTTATTTTTTTTATTCTATTTTCCCGTGCATCGCATGGGGTATCCACTAGGATCATCTAAAAGAATAGGAAAGGAAGTAAAAAGAGTCATAAAAAGATTCATATGCCTTACCACCCGAAGGAAGGAAATCCAAAAGCCTGGTGGAGATGGAGGAGCACCAAATGGATCATTGGGATCTTGATCACCATAAGGACCCCCCATGCCCATCTGCCCCATCCCGTAACCACCCATTGAGCCCCCAAAACCACCATTGTACATTCCCCCTCCATACATCCCAGAACCTCCATATGACCCACCATATCCTCCTCTATACATGGTATTGGTGTTGCCATACATCCCACCACCATATGATCCTCCTTGTCCACCGTATGAACCATACCCTGAGTTATAGTTCAGCCCTGTACCATAACCTGCATTCAGCATGAAAATTCATAAGTTCCATGAAACTAACATGAAAAATATGTTATTGCTTAAGATCAACAATTACCTCCATAGCTGCTCCCATTGTTTTGCTCCCAAGGTCTTGTGGGTACAGGCCTGGCAAGAACATTTCTGTTTACAACCGTATTCCTATCAGCAGTAGATACAATTTCTCCAGGTCTTGCAGTTCCCGAAGCCTCAACTACATCACTTGTGCTACCAGGTGATGGGGGTTTAAAAGGTGCAGGACCAGATGATGTCCCCGCTCGTTCCCAAGGTTTTGGTGGAGGATTACTACCTGCAATGACATAATTTAAAATCCAACTTACAGTAAATGGATTGCACCGCATTCAGCAAAAATAGAGGATGACAAACCAATATCATTGCTTATAAAAATACAAGGAAAAATATAAAGACTAGTAATAAATTCAAGGGAGGATTCCTAGCAATAGCCACAAGACCTGCCTTTATGATTCTAAATGTTTCAAAAGACGCCAAATACAATACACTCAAAAAACTAAAATATTCCTTGAATTCCTCTTCTTCAAAAGTATTACATAACCTGCCTTAGTTGAAATATTTTACATGCAACGCACGAGCATTTTTACTAGTATATGTATACTACTACTATAACCTGGTTGGTCTCCACGTGGCTCCTCCAAAAGCCTCCATTTGAGCTCCATATTGTTGCCATGTGTCATCTTATTTTTTACTTTATTATCCCCACATGTCATCATTTCATTAGATATATAAATTAGGCAGTGGAGCCCACTCACCTTCTTATTAAAAAATTCTTAATAAAAACAATTAAGTGAGACCCAATACTTTTTCTATGCACCCAACTCACCTTTTTGTATGTGCTCACTAAATTCTCACCCCCTAATAAATCTCTTATTTTCAGCTCCACAACCCACCCTTTTTGCTCTATTTTTCCTTCCCAACTTTTATTTTTCTACTATTTTATCACTTAATATTAAGCAAAGTGTGGCTGCCATGCACCCTTCAAATGTTCCCTCCCATCTTCTTCTTTACAGATGCATCTACTCACCTTCTCGATCGAACGAATTGTTAGTCCTCCGAACCGACTTTAGTCTCCTCGTCTTCCGCACTCTACAAAATCATCTAAACCCACCTCTCCACCTTCTCTCATTTTAGACTCCTCGCCTCTCGAAGCGTCACTCCCATCACACACACCTCCATTTGCCTTTTATTTTAAGTGTTGCTCTTTAAACACTTCTGAATCAGTCTCTATATAAACCCTCCTCCCCCTGTAGCTTTTTAGCCTCGTCAGTGTCTCTTTAACAGGACGATCAGATAGGGTTTGGTAAGAGAGGGATTTGATTTTTGAGAGATGTTGCTGCGTAGAGCAAGACGATCAGATAGGGTTTGGTAAGAGAGGGATTTGAGAGAAGTTGCTGCATAGAGCGTCAGAGTCGAAAGTTTGTTCGTGGAGGATGGAGTCTAATTGTGCAAGGGAGTTAAGGTGGATGTAAGCCATGACATTGGGGGAATGGGAGGCTTCATTAATTCCCACCATCTTCTGATTAGACCCATCTCGCCAACAATGGTGGAGGCCATGAAATTATGGGAATGGAAGGCATCACCAATTCCCACCATCCTCTTATCAGACTAATCTCCCCATCAGGGAGGCAACACCTCCTTGGGCACCAATAACCCAATTTAAAAAAAAAAAAGTCCCATTGATATATACCAATCTCTCTATCTCAAATTTTTAATTTCTATGTCAATGAAGTTTTTAGTGTTTCTAAAAGCATGACATCTCTGTCCATTTGTCTTTCTACTATTTGATAATGGCTAATGGCTAAAACAATCTGCTCTCATTGTAAATTCCGTATTTTTGGTTCATAATATGAGGAATTTAAACCTCTTGTGCACGCGTTCAAGTTGCTCATGTCTACTTGGAAGCCAATCAAGCAGTTGATTGTCTTTCAGAATCACATCTGCACAAGACTAGCTTGGTTCCAATTATTCGAAGTGTAAAGTTCTCCTAGAATAGGTTTTAAAAAATGCGTGCGAGTTTAATTCGAGAGATGTGGTATTGTTCATGTAATATTTGTTTTTGTTGTAGTGCACACCATAGAAAGCAATTTGGGTTGCTGGCAGGCTCAAATGAGTCAAATCAGCATCTAAGAATCAGTGATGAGTATCGGCTGCAGCCGTGTAGTTTTGGCAATCGGTGGGTCTGCCAATCATGGTATCAATGGGTACAAAGTGGGTTGCTAACTGCTAAGATAACAATTGGGGTTGGGTTGAGCTCAGTTCTGAGCTAATTGGTTCATAGAGAGCACAGAACATCAACATGCACATAGAAATTCCTGACATTCGCAATTCGGCTACCTTTCCTCAAATCAGTATCGAGGAAATTAAGCTAATGGCCGAACTAAATATCTAAACTAAAGGGTCGAGATCCATACAGCAATCCCATATTGTCTACTTTCTCATCTCTCCCATGACCATAGTTACCAAACACCCGTATTATAACCCGTATAGTACTCGAATAATACTTTTAGAGGGGGGTCGCCGTTTAAAACTGTGTACTTTTGTTGTGTTACGTGTTTTACGCATATTGCCGTATAATACTCGTTTAATACATGAATTACGTATTAAACGCGTACAATACGTGTGTTTTTTTCCGAACTTTTACCGTGTTAAATGCATATTCTATATTAAATGATTGTTATTAATTAATATCATGATTTTTATTTATTTATAATTATTAATTATTTTTTAATTTTCCCGTACTTTTATCGTATTTTTATCGTATAACACCCGTACTTCCCGAACGGATCATTGTCATATTATACCCGTACCCATACTTGGTAACTATGCCCATGACACATAGAAAACAATATCCTTCTCGTCTCATCTCCATCTATAGTTCTCTTTTCTCCTCTTCCACGCAAGTTTTTGCCTCAAAGGCTTCCTAATCTTCAATCTCTCTGGTTAGTTTTAAATGAACCTTCTCAAATAGTGCAAAAATCATTAAACTAACATACACTCTCAATCCCTATCTCTCTCTCTCTCTCTCTCTCTCTCTCCTCCCTTGGAAGCAAGAAAAAGAATGGCCCTACAAGCCGAGACAAAAATGGGCAAGTATTTTTTTTTTTTTGTGCATATTTGGTTTGAACATTCTAAACCTCTTATATTTAATATTACCACCCATCAAACTTAAATAAAATTTATTTTAAAAATATTAACTTAAATACAATTCTAAATTTAGTATTAATTAAAATTTTAATTCAGTTGAAATTATTTCTAATCAAACCAATATACTAAAATCCTTTATTTTTTACTGAATGTTTTACTTCGCCTAACTTGATTACCGTCATGCATTACACTTATTTTTTTTATTTGTTCATGATTAAAAAAAAAAAACTTCAATTTTCATATTCAATAACTATTTTAAAAACAATTTTAATTACTTTTAACAAAAATATAGTTTATTATTTTAAAACCTCTGTTCACCGTGCATCACACAGAGTATTTACTAATCTATATCTATATCCATCCTAAAGCAGAGTGAGTCTTCCTCCAGCAACCACATAAGATTACCTCATGAATCCACGTAAGCAAATTTACTACTTTTCATTGGTGAACTCACAAAAGTTAATGAATTAGTCTAGGGATACTCCCAAGGTGTACTCCCAAATCCCAACCGTTTATCTCAGTTATTAAACGGCTAGGATTAGAGCTGACGTGGCATTAGAAAAGACAAAATAAGCCAACTCAAATCTTGGCCCTTAGTGGTTGGTTATAAACGGTTAGGATTAGGGAGTAGATTTGGGAGTACCCATAGACTGACTCAAAGTTAATACCAACCACTTTACCGTTTCAGTTTCTCTCCAAGCTTTCACTTTTCCACTCCCCTGTTCAATTTCTATCATTCTTAAACATCCCTTTTTCGTCTCCTCCGTTTCAATTTCACTTTCCCACATCTTTTGCCCCATTCTTCATCCCAATGCATCATTTATTGAGGAAAAAGTACCAATTAAAAAAAGAAGAAAACATCACAAGCAAACAAATCTCTTAATATAACAGTTGCACCTCTTTATGTTTAGAAGCTAAGCAAGTTTTTCAATAACAGCCCGTTTAAAATATTAAGTTGATGCAGTATGTATACAAAGGATTATGACTTGAAAAATTTTGAAGTTACTTTGCCAAATGCCAATCATTTTCTAATGCAGGGAAAGACAACATAGTTGTTTAGATTATCCATTATGAGAGAAGTTCAAAGATTAAGCCTTTTTTTTTAAATGGTTCAAAAGAAGGCATATGCATTTCATGTGTGGATTCCCAGGAGTCTTAATTACAATGAGGTTGGGTTGTAACCCTTGAAAAAAAAATTTGAGGGCCAAGTTTGTGGGCCATAGCGTCTGTTTGTGTCCGTTTCTAAGGAATATTTTTCTTAGAAGTTTAGGGGGCAAGTGCTCCCATCCCCCCGGCTCCGCCCCTCTCCTAGGCTACGCCCTATTAGTAATATAGGATTATTATTATTTTCAAAATTCCAACTGCGGGGGGGGGGGGAGAGGGGCTTCTGCCCTGGGCCCCATGTGGCTCCGCCCCTAATTAGGATATCTTTCTCCTCCATGGCACAGGGTGTTTAGTAGTATTTATCTATATATATGGGGAATGTTAACCTTCACCAGACTCTTTTACCCCTGTATATTGAATATCACTCTATTAAATATAAGGGTGGTTTGGTATTTTCACATGAGTCAACTCATTAAATGGAAGACAAAAAAAGTCAGACTGTACTTCTTGTCTCCTCTATTTAATGATTGGTCTCATATAAAAAGACTAAACTACCCTTAACTTTAATGAGTTTCATAATTAATACGGAGATAAAATTTCTTGTGAAGGTTACCAAATTCACTAGTTTAGCAAAGGTTAACATTACTTATATATATATATATATATATATATACACACAAAGACCCCTGCGATGCACAGGAGCGAAAAAAAATGACAACCTGCATGGAAAATGAAAAAAAATAACAAAAGAAATAGAAGACAAAAAATCAATTAAAGGACATTTATGTTTATACAATTTTCAGTGGTGTTTCTTCTAGTTTTTCTTCATTTTCAACAAAAAAACCCCTTTTCTTTGCAAAACCAAAACAAATATCATATATTTTATTTCAATGTATTGTATATTGATTTATAAAGGAAGAAGGGGATTAAAACTCTTATACCTACCTTGCTAGTATGCAACGAGAGAACTTGAATTGAAGAGCATTTGCGAAACCCAGAAACTTAACCAAGGAAACACATCTATCAACTATAAATCATCACCCCACAACCACCTACTTTTATAAAAATGGAAACCAGATCAGCTCTCCTCTCCAGCTGTAGAATGAAAAATGAATAGCTTATCTTTAATGATTTCTCACAATTTTGCTCCTCTGCAACTACCCTTCATGATGGATTAAGTGTATAGTAAATTAATCAACTCTCAAATCTGATACCCAACATTTCTTTCTTTTTATCACACCATTTTGAGAGAAGAACCAGGAAAACAATCAGAAATCTGGATTAACATCTACAGCCTTTTCTAACCACCTGTCTCTGACTCTCTCATGTAACCTTCCATATTTTTGCTAAAGCATCAAACGGGAATAAAAATGTGCATACCTGACCAAGGGGGAACCTGATGGGTTAACTGGGCTGCCTACTCGACTTGCATTCTCGGCAACAATAGTCCCTAGTGGAACTGAAACCAAACAATGGAAGGGTCCCTAGAGAGTAGTCTAGTATGAGCTTCGCTTTGTCACCCCTTTACTCATATCTAGATTAGACAGATTCTCAGAGGATTGGATTGTGCAAAAGCCACCTGTAGAAAGATTGATGTTGTCACCTTGACAAGCCTTGAGCATCTATGACTGACCCCAGCTCTCTTACAAACTGCCAACACTTTACATTGAATGACTTTGATGATTTCTCCTACCCGTGCATACCCACAAGATGAGACTACAATTACCTTGGGAAAAATGTCATCCAACAATTCTCTTCCCGGAACCAACCACCTGAACCAACAAATGTGAACCCCCTCATGCCAATGAAAATCTCTTGGGCATTCACCAGTATATGTGAAAGGGGCCGGTCATATGTGAGAGGAGAGAGAGAAACATGGTAAAGTGGTAGACATGTTGCATGGGGGGGGGGGGGGGGGGGATACGAAGATAGAGAGAGAAAAGTGGGATTCAAACATCTTAAAGATTGTAACCTCTGGGACTCTAACCCTCTTCTCCCCAATGACATGGCATTGAGATGTGGGGTGATTAGTGGTACGTGAGGAGGAACGTGTCATTTGAAGAGCTATGAGATAAGAATGGGATTAAAGAGAGAAGATCAAACGGTTGGGATTAACAAGAGAAGATCAAACGGTTGGAATTAAATAGAGAAGCCATGTGGCCTCTCTAAGATAGAGCTCATAGGATTCTAGGGAATGAAGTTTCGGGACTAAAGAGAGGGGGTTATGTGGCACTTATTTATTTATTATATATTATAGATATATATCTACTACTTATGCTATAAAGAAATAAGACTTTCTATCTTTGCTCTCCAAACTCCCATTCCTTCAATCCTTATAAGTTCTATTTTAGAAATGACATGTGGCCTTTCTCTTTAAACCCCACCGTTTAGGTATGAGACCCACTTTTTCATCCTAGAGCCCTCTCTATCTCCACTATTGTAGAGTCCTCTCTTATCTCTAACTCTTGCAAGTAGGTTTGGGACCCACTATCTCATCCTCGAGCCCTCTCTATCTTCACTATTGTAGAGTCCTCTCTTATCTTCAATTCTTGGGTGTATTAATTTAAGTTTAATACTAAGAGACTTATGATTTTCTATTAAGTACTATTAAAATAATAATGTCTATCAAATAAAAATAAAATTATATTATTATAAATAAAATTTATTAAATATTCTTAAAATATATTACATAATATTTTAATAAATAAATAATATTATTTAATTTTACAAATTCTTAAATTATTACCCGGGCATCGCACAGGGTCTCTAATAGTATATATATATATAGGATTAGAGCAAGCTTTTAGGAGTCTGCTACTTAGATACCCAAGCTCTCAGACCCGGTAATAGATATCAGAACCAAAAATTATACCAAAAGTTTCACAATGAATTAAAAGATTTAAGAAAAATATGTTACAAACCCTAGATTCTCAGCCTCAGACCAATCCGACCTGAAAATGTACAAAACTATTCGCTATCATACATAAAACTCTACAATGATCCATTTCACGATGAAAGAAAATACCGTAATATACTATAATCCACCTAAGAAGACGAAGAACACATGAGATCAACAAACAGTAAGTTAAACTAGCCGACACCTAGGCTCTAGCACACAATCAGAATCCAAAACCAAACAAATTTCATGAGAAGAAACCTGAATTTCTCAACCTAGTTCCATATTTGAATCCAATAGTACAAACTTTACCATTTTCTCAATCAATCAAACCCCTAGATTCTCATACCACGAGCAATCCGAGCCCAAAAACCAATAATTTCTCGTAAACACAATCAAAACCCTAAAAATAAAATATCCCGATCGAAAACATGAGGAAACAAACATAATCCACCAAAAAAAAAAAAGAGAGTAAAAAGGAAATCGAAGAACACCGAGAAATTAAAGAAGAAAAATAACGAACCTCCTTGTTGGGGTTTCGTTTCCATGGCAATCGCAGAGAACCCTCATGTAACACGACTAAAGGATACCTCTCTCGTTTTTTAGTTGGTAATTATTATTATTTTTTTTTTTTTTTTGGTTTATTATTATTTTTTTATCACGTTTAGTAGGTGTTAAAAAAAGGACATGGACCAATAACATCCCGCGGTCAACCCGCATGGTCCGTTTCCATTTTCCTATAATTTTATCACGTTTTAAATATGAGCGATGCGTCACGCATTGAGCTCCCCATTACAAAGCAAAGCCCCGATGCTTATCTGTAATTAAAGGGAAAGAGACTAGCATTGGAGTCTGAATCCAAAAGTTTTAATTCTTAGGACTTGTTTGGACGATAGGAATTGAGGGGTTGGAATTAGAATTGAGATATATGAATTCTAATTTTGATGTTTGGACGCACCAAAATCATCGGAATTGCAATATCCGTGGAATTGAAAATAAGTTCAATTCCTATGTTTCTTTAGAATTGAAATACCTACCCAAGTGGGTAGATATTGCAATTCCAATTCTTATTGAATTAAGTTATAAACTCCCGACTCGACCTTGATCAAACCTTCTTTCCATCTTTTTCTTTCCATTTGAATATCGAGTTTCATAGCAAAATGGAGGGTTCTTAACTCTGCTTTTCCATCTCTATCTCCATTTCTCCTGCATTTTTTTCGATTCGAAGGTTATTAGATTATCGTCTATGAACTGATCCACGGAATTTGTTTAGGTAAGTGTTTGAATATTGAGTTTTTGTGTCTTTATGCACGATTTCTTCTTTATTGTGAGGTTTTTTTGGTTTAAATCAAGTGATCTATTACGATTATGATATTGTAAGAGCTGGATTGGATTTTCTTTCGTTCTCTTAGATTTTTCTGTGTTTTCTAGTTCATTTGATGTTAATCTCATTGTAAATAGTGTGTTCTTTCATTTTCTATATTATAGGCATTTTCAATCGTTTTCCTATTGTGCTTTATGCTTATTTGAGGTTAATGTCATAGGTTTTGTTTTATAATCCTTGATCTCTTGAATAATAGATTATTTTAGCTTAATCGGTCTTTTTTTTCATAATTTTTGTGCATTTAAAATCAATCTAAAATTACTACCCATATCAAGATTCTATGTTTCAGATTTATATTTTCTTAATATGACATTTAAAAAAAATCAAGAGGAGGTGATTTGGATGAAATGCTTGAATAGTCAATTAGGTACACATGTATGTGAAGTGTGGGTCCATATTTTGTGCTTTGCTGATCAGCAATGGAATGCTCAAGAGAAGTGTGAAAGTCTAGTTCGATGATTCTTTGGTTTTAAGGAAGGCTTATACCTTCATTACAAACATACCCATAGATCCTATAACATAGAAGAAAAATAAACTAAAAAAAGCTCTAAATGATTTATCTGGTAGTTACAAAATTGTCATCAGTTGTAATGGAACGTGTTGAAGCATCTCGGCTCATATTTACACTCTTTGTATCATCTCTTTTACTTAATAGGGTGGTCAAGGGATGGATCGAATCATGATCCTATTAAACCGGATTGAATTTAATATAGGTCCGTCGAATTGAATACGAACCTGAGATCTTTAATTCGATTATAATCGGATGGATTTATATCGATTCGAGTTGATTACAAAATAAAAATAATAATAATAATAATAATAATAATAATAAATATCTACATAATTTTGTAAGTATATTATAAGTATTCCATAAAATCTTATGATTTTTTAATTAAAACATTAATTTTTAGACTCGGGATCCTCTAGAGTTCCTACCGGGTGGAATTTATCCTATAGTGATGTGGTCGAGTGGGGCTGTGACATATGGCGAGGACTTTGGGCAGGGAATCAAATTTCACATATGTGTTTCGAAGGGCGTTACCATTAACATCGACGTTAATTCGTACCCCTAACTCAACCCAACCCAACTCTAACCCCCTAACTCTCTCATCTAAGGTAACCCTCTCATCTAAGGGAAGGAAGAACAAAAGCTGAAATTTTTAGAGAAGAGAAGAACGGAAGCTCATCTTCAACCCTGCCGCAGTGCTCATCCGTACTGCGATGATTCAGAGTAAGTTCTCTCTCTCTCTCTCTCTCTCTCTCTCTCTCTCTCTCGGAAGAGAGTTCTCCCCCAAAGGAGGCTTCCGAGGTTGATTCAACCTCATCTGGCTCTAATTTCTCAAAACCCAAGAGTAATGGGGAAATGGGAGTTCACCACCTCTATTTGCAATGTATGCTAGGGTTATGTCTGAATTGAGTATTTGTTTTCAGTAAATTACAAAAAAATTGTACACTTATACACCACAAATATCTAGTATGAGAGCAATGTTTTTTTAAAGCTACTTACTCTGCAGTTTTTGAGGTTACTAAACTTCTTGGAATGGAAGAAAAGAGATCATTGAGGATGGTGAGAAGAATGGTGATATTGTAATTCAAGTTTAGTTTTCTCTTGGCCCATATGTTTACTGTGTTAGGAAATGTTGGCTTGGATGCTGTGATTTTTCTAGCATTGAATTAATGACATGTTTCTTATCCACGTAGGAATGATCTATTATTGTGCTACATCACCATGTTAGCATAGTAGCACTGCAGTATGAATTAAAGCATCTAGTCTGTATATTTTTTGGGACCATTTGTAATATTTTTTTTATTCTCACTTTTTTTAGTCTCCAAATCCCCCCCAAAAAAAGATCTAGTTGCAAAACATTGAATGGTCGGGATCTTTGGTTTGCATATAACCTTATCTCATTGACAACAACTTGAATAATAGGATTTGAATGTCTCCTGTATAAATTAGTGCAATGTAACTGAGAATATACTCAAAAGAAACTTCAAGAAAGCATCTTGAACTTACTTGTAAGACTTGGGGAGATGATCAAGTCTCTACTTCTTTCATACTCTTACTTTCCTATAAGCTGTCTTCCATCAATTCTTCTAGAATGACTTCTATTTTCTTAAAATTTCTAAAACTAGTAACTTCAAATGTTTATATACAAGCTTGTTTAATTTATGATAGGTTTTACCAAAAAAATTTTTTTTTGATGTATGATACCATTTGTTTCTTTTGAAGGTGCATAACATTGGATAGCCATTGTGAAAATGTATGGATAATGAGATTCAAACAACACGCAGGTTATCATTTGACATTGAAGAAACTATAGAAAGACTAAAATCAGTTGGGGAGGGGGGAATGTCATATTGCCAATGAAGATAAATCTGAAAGTATTCCTACACTGAATCCAACAGTTGAGATGAAGTTTGAAACCGATTAAAAGACTTAGAAATTTTACAACGCATTTGTGAGAATAATTGTTTTAGTATTAGGAAGGAATGGATCAACAAGAACAAATTTAGTGTGATGATGAGTAAAAAATTTTGTTGTTCAATGGAAGATATTAGAAAGGGTGATAAAAGGAAGGTGACACAACATCGTGATGCAACGAGAGTTGATTGTAAGGTACACATGGTGGTTACATTACAAGCTAATGGTAAGGTTTCTTGAGGTATTTATAGGTTTAGCTCTGTATGCCCATAAATGGTCATAGATGACCATGACACTTGCTTTACACTCATTACCAAATATGTCAGACAGATCTTGAGTCTTACATGTCACACGTGTGAGCCTACTATTCGTAAGGTCGGTCTGGGGTCGAAAGCAGCTTGAGGGGACTAGCATTAAATGCTAAGACAATGCTTTTTACCTAACAACAGAGTAGAATGACCGTCTCCTGATTATTTTGTCATACGAGTCGGTCTGGTTGTTGACTAAAGCTCAGGTCCGTTGTGTATGGGAACACGGATAGAATAACTATTTTCCAAATAGGGCGGCTACGTTCGTCCTCTGAATAACAAATACATTGTCATGTAGACAACGAGTTCGTTGTCTTGAAGAGAATGGATTCGTTCTTAATTTGGATGTGTCTCCCATATATTGACATAACAACGAAGACTAGCTCGTCTTCCAACACTTAATCATTTTACGAATTTTATCCATTACACCAAGTATCACCAAAGTACTAAAATAGCAACAATACATAAGAACTCATTTTTTTTCCTATAATTAATTTTAAATTCAATTCTCAAAACCCGATCATATAAGCACAAATTCTCTAGCTGCAGATTTCCTTCTTCTTGGTCTTCATTGGCGATATAACTTGATCTAGAGTGACTGCGACGTTGTCCCATGAATTATGCATACTCAACACACCACTTTATGAAATTTAGACATATTTCGTCATGCTGCATCATATTAACATATCATCAATTTTCTTAATTAAACATCTTAATTAGGGTTATTAGGACAATAACAACTTATCTCATTTCCTGGACAAGAATAATATTCTTTATTTGGATTTTTAGATGTAGTAGATATCTTCACAATATATGGTGTTTCCTCACAAAGACATGTTGTCATCGGCCATTTGTGAGAACTATTTTTTGTAGATGAATGCCATTTTCCTACAAGATAAAACAATACAAACATTAATTATTCTCATCTAAACTAATAAAAACAAAAGATTAATAAAATCTAAATTAATAATTAAAAAATTAATACTCTAATCCTTTACAAATATAAATTTCTCTATATTTTCAATAAAGATTCTGCAGTAACTATAAATTTGAACAAACCTTAATCTTACAATTAAATCCACAAATTCATAACTTACTTACAGAATAACAAAACAAACTCATAATGAGTATATGAAAATTAAGCCTATAATCATGTAAATCCATAATAAAACAGTAGTTATAGACAAGTGTTAGCATTGACAATGTAATCCCATAATCCATGACAATGTTCATATTACAAATGTAATACTTTGTTCAGTGGAAAAAATATAAAAAAGGTAAAACATACCAAATGGCAATCAAACTCTACATGCAAAAAGTATAGTATGATTGAGTCAGCTGGGATTTCCTCAAACAATTTCCCATCAGGTTGGGACTTATGCAACTTGGACCAATTGCCTAATTCAATGTGCTAGGATGATTTTCTACATGGTTCTCATCAATGGTAGTAACCATGGTCCCATCACTCCCACTAGAGGTTTGAGACAGGGCATATCATAAATATGGTTAGGCCGCAACCTTAGTTGGTAGTGTTTGTGTCTGTTCATTGGCTAAATATGTCTACTGAGTGAACCCCCATTTCTATTGTATGTGGTGTAAATGAGAGTTTTTGTGAACCCCCATTTCTTGTACACTACAAATATTTGTGGTGTATAAGCGTACCATTTTATGTAATTTATTGTAAACAAATACTCAATTCAAACATAACCCTAGCGTACATTGCAGATAGAGGTTGGTGAACCCTCATTTCCTCATTACTCTAGGGTTTTGAGAAATCAGAGCCATATGGGGTTGAATAAACCCCGGAAGCCTCATATGGGGGAGAACTCTCTTCTAGAAGAGCTCGACTTTTTGAAGTTCGGAAGGAGGGGAAGAAGGTGCTAGAGGTGGAGAGAGAGAGAGAGATTACTCTAAATTGCAGCAGTGCGGCGACATGGTTGAAGATGAGCACTGCGGGAGGGTTGAAGACGAGCTTCCGTTCTTCTCTTCTCTGAAAAGTTGGGTTGAGTTTGGGGTACGGACTAACGTCAACGTTAATGGTAGCTCCCTTCGAAATGCATATATGAAATTTGATTTCCTACCCAAAGTCCTCGCCATATGTCACATCCCCACTCGACCACGTCACTACCGGATAAACTCCACCAGGTAGGAACTCTAGAGGATCCTGAGTCTAATTTTTATACATATTATTATTAATTGGATGAGATTTGAATCATGAATAAATAATCAAATTCGATTTGGATATCCAACTGATCTTTAATCTAATTCAAATATGTCTTTTAATCGGATTGGATTAGGATATAGACATCTGAATCTGGTCTGTTTACAAACCTACCTGATAGAGGATTTATCTGAGTCTTCATACCACGGATCTACCTAACACCCTTGCCTGGGACTAATAACCATCTTACCGGCCCTTTCTTTAACCCGAGTAGGTAGGGCTGTCAACAAACAATGATAGGGCCTAGGGGTTGCCCAGGCCTATCCAACCAGGAATATCCTAAGCTATAGTCTGGCCCGACCCGGCTGGGCCTAGATGAGTTAAGCCCTAGTCCTACCCTGACACCGGCTGGGGCCTAATTCAGGTTTTATAAAATTATAAAAATTATGTCTAATCTTTCTCTTTGCTAATCTTTGGCATTTTCAAGAGCAGAACGAAAAGTTAACAAGATTTTTTTTTTTCATTTTTGTTAGATTTTTGATAAGGTTGAATTTTCATTTAAAAAACAACAAAAATTTCTTCTCTGGTCATCTAAATTTGAAGGAAATCAAGATAACAAGGCTGCCAGTGGTTAAAACTGTTGATTACTTGACTTACCGAACCCGATTTAAGAGGGTAATAGAATCATTACAATGCTACCTAATTTTCTTTTACTCTATTTTCAAATAAAAACTACCATAAACTGCACTCTACAAAAGTTAAAACCACTCCTAAGATGATTTCACTCTCAAACTGTGAGAGAGAGATTTGACGGCGGGAGCTCCTATTCTCTGTCGATACATTCCTCAAAAAATCCCGATACTTGCAGATTCTTCCCCCAACTAACGAAAAATTCTGAATCGTGCGGATTCTTCCCCCAACTAACAAAGAGATCTTGGCAGAATTGCCACATGAAATTGAGCACAATTTTGCAAAGAAATACCCCCACTTGTTTATCGAGAAGAGATGGGAAACATGCTCGATATCATTTGATTAAATAGTTGACTCAGCTCCTTTTTGTTTGAAGAAACCCGCCACTTCAATTGGTCTTTTTTCACAAAAAGCAGATAGTAGGTTGGAAGGCCTTCAATGCTCTAAAATGTATCAACTGTTGAAACAGGACCTATTGGCTCCTACTCATGGAGTTTATACACTGTTCACATGTCTGTTCTTCCAACATGCATATACATACTAACACAAACATGAACAAAACAATAATTCGGACCATCATCATTAGGTGAGAAAACTCTAATCACAGAAGAGTGGAATCTATATTCTTGAAAGAAGACCATGACTACAACAGAACATTTACAGCATTTATAATTATATTTTCTCAATGTATCATAGATTATACATTACCGGGATCAGGGTGCTGCAAAGCACATTGCCTCAATCATTCTTACAGCAGTTGTAACTTCCGTTGCCACTTCTAAAATGTACATATGTATATATTAACATGAAGGGGGTTTTAAATGCGTATATTAACATAAAGGGGGTTTTAAATGCCCCCGCCCACATTCACAGAATTTCCGCCTGGTATACCCTGTCTAAGCATGGCCCACCAAAAATCCCCCACGATTCAATCCAACTGCGGACGACAAAGAACACCTTGCAAAGGAGCCTTGACCCTTTATAGACTTTTATGAGTCTCCTGTCAACAAGTAATTGCTACCAGCAGAACTGCCCACAGCACAAGGCAAATCACGGACCAGGAGCTTAACACTATGTGACCCAATGGACTCCAATATCTCAAGACACTCCTGCAAATCAGAGTCAGTCATCAACATAACCCACTCCTCCTCATCGTCCAGATACTTGAGCTGGAATGTCCCAGTCTGCAATTTGAACCTCTTTCCAACTTCCTCCAATAAATGGAAACACCCTGCACAAGGCTCAAACTTGAACCTGACAGTGTCTTCTTTATAAGTAGCTTTCACTGTGATTGTTGATCCAGAATCTCTGGTGATTGTTGATCCAGAATCTCTGACACATGTTTTGTGTTTCGAACATTCCTGCGTACGAATGCTCGGGGAGCTTGAAGCACTGCCGTTCATCATTGAGCCTGAGCTATTTGATGAATCTGTTGTGGCTGAGGAAGTGGGGGGGTTATGTTCAACCACCCCATCATCCCCATCCATTCCAGTATCCATCTCATCGGCAGGAGCCAGAGAGCTTGAACTTTGAGAAGTGAAGTGGCAGTCAGAACTCTCTAATGTTGAAAAAACGTTGCTCAGACCCCATCTATTGCATCCTTCTTTTGCAAAATAAGAACCAGGAGAGAGATTTTTGGAACGAGCCTGAGGCATGGTTTGAAGGTTAGCCAACTGCATCGATCCAGTGTCTAATGAAGCAAATTTAGAGTCATCAATACAAGCAACCGGAGGAATAATGGTTTTTCTCTCTCCCTTACATGTATTAGAGACGAGCGCATTCCTTCCGGGCCCCATTTGATGTCCACCCATAGAACAGTCACCATCTTCTAGCTTCACAGCAGAATTCTCACCCTCAATAAAAGGAATGGGAAATACTGATATTACATCTGGCGAAGCTGATTCTGGGTTTCTGACAGCCAAGTTTTTGTTGGGGGAGAAAATGTTGTCCTGTGCATTCAAATCTTGGACGACGGGGCCTGCTGCCACAAGCCCCCCAGTGATGGGGTCAAATTTCAATCCTCCCTCTACTCCATGCACAGAGTCAAGCACAGTCTGTATTTTCTTTAAAGAACGGTTCACCTTGTTTATCTTGCGGGATGGCCATCTCATGATCCCATGCTGTCTGCATATCCTTTTTAAAGTTGTAGGGCAAACTACAAAAAAAAGAAATCCAGAAGTTCATAGACAGTCCTCGACAAAATTTGCACATTCTTTCTAAAATGATAAAACAATTATGCAATGAATCTTACTTAAAATTACTCTTATGGAGAATAGTGGATATTGGATAGTATCTTCCGGAGAATAGTGGGTATTACATAGTATCATACTTGTTATATAGGGTGATCGCTATCAGATATATGCAGCATATGGAAGAGTTCACTGAACCATCCACTCAATGGGAATCAAATATAAGATCATGCAACCGCATAGGTATCTTACTTGTTCAACTACATCTTTCATATGCCACATGTGTAGAAGGGAACCAGACCATCCATGCAATGTGTCTAAATAGAAGATTATATAGGCCAAAAAACAATACACTCATACAATGTAGAAGTCATATAGACTTTTTCTAAGATCTTCGACTGCAATATTATTGAAAACATAAAATATGCACTTGATCAGATGGTTAAAATCGGGCAGGATCTTGTGTTAACAATCAAAAGGAGTAACAATCAATTTAATGTTTGACTGACGAGCATGTGTACCACATGTATCATACGGGTCTTACCACCAATGCTTTTTGCGGCATCCTTAAGACTCCCAGAAAAGTATTGCTGAAGAACACTCAGGCTAATATTTTTCTCTGCTGTACTTCGCTTTTTCTCTGGATGTCTTCTTGAACCACTTCTTGGCTACAGTATAGAGTTAAGAAATTGTCAGAGGTCAATATACAAACTTTCTGAATCATGCACTAAGAACATCTGAAATCAAAATGCCAAGGTGTTAGGACATAATTTTCACAATAAGAGGTGAAGTCTCTTTAAATTACATAAAATAATAATAATAACAATAATAATAAATAATTATTGGGTAATACTCCTGATGAGTACTGATTTTTCTTTATAAAAGGAATTTGCAAGATTCTCAGCCAGAATATAACTTGCAGCTATTTTCTGCACTTGAATATAAGAAAATAGTAACTCTAAAGGGTACTTACAATCTGGACCAAGGCAGTGATTGAAATGAGAATTTGTGGGAGAAGAAGATCCAACAGTTCCTTAAAAAGAGTGGAAGCTTCATCTCCAATAAACTTCCTTCTCTAAGCAAACAATAATTATGCACCAAATATATGCATTTCCCCTCCATAAATTGCTGATCGGCAAAGCGGGTAATGAAGCTTCTCCGTGCTGACCAAGCACATAGCACTCAAATACACATCAATTTATCTTCCAGCTTTTCCTTTCTGCTACTTCTTCATATTTGTACCTTCCTTTTTTTTTTTTATACCTTTTTCATTATATTATACACAATTATTCTTTTTTCATCATCGTCTTCCGCATGGCTTTCCCATTTTTAACATTTAATTTCTTGATAACATCCTCCACATGACTTTTGACTCTTCCCTACAGTTTCTTTTCTCCATCCCTCAATGACCACGACTGACAGATATCGTTCCTCAAATGTCTTGAGAAATAAAGAAGCCAATGAGAAAGCAGGAAGTACAAGAATCTAGCACAAGATGTTCACGCAGGGGCGCTTACGTTTTTGGCTCCCTACCACTAGGCTATAGGACAATAAAAGCATATCTATAAAATTTAGTCTGGATTGCTAGACAGGATGAGGTTGATGAGAGCATTGTTCAAAAACTCGACTCGACTTGGAAGTTAGCCGGCTCGAGTAACTCGAAAGACTCGAAAAATACTCGACTTGGCCGACTCGGAATTATATATATATATGTGTGTGTGTGTATTATAAAACTCTAGATACAAAAATAAAATAAAAATCTAATATTTCAACAAGAGTATCACCAAATAACTAGCATTCATGATAGATATTAAACAACCCCAAACTAAAGCACTACTACCACTAACAAACAAGATAAGCGTCTCTAACAATTTGAAGCAATAATAATTTCATTTTTTTTCAGCCAGACCAGACAAATAAATTCAATCAGACAATAAGACTAGGTTATGTTATGATTTTGTTCTTGTAAAACAGAAAATGATCCGTTATTGATCTGTTAATAACGAACAAGTTATCCCTACCCTATTCCAGCCTACCTATTTGGGGTTTGTTTTAGACCATGCTATGATGGTTATGGAAGGCGGCCACCGTTCTGTGACGACTGACAACTTTGAAAGAAAAGGTAATACAAGTCGTCGTGATCAAGGTTGCTAAATTGTAATTGAATCGGAAAATTGTTTTAGGACCGATTCGATTCAAATCGTAAATCGTAAGATTCAATCCATTTTTTAAAAAAATACAAACAATTACTTAGTAAATTAGAAAAATAGAATAATCTATTATTCAAAAGATTTCATTCATATCTATTGATAAAAGAAAGTAATGAACATTTCATTATACACACTATAAAAAAAAAAACGAGAAAACCCAAATAGAGGTTTTGGCATATTCGTAACAAGGGTTTTCTTATTTCTTCTCTCTTCTTAAAAGACATAAAGTACCTTTAGAAAATCAAAAGAATAAAAAATATTTTTTAAGTATTGGTCCGTAAAAGGAGTTTTGTGCTCGAATTGCCTAAATCGCAAGAATCACACGAATTAAATCGCAAATCAAATGAGATTTATCCAATTAAGATTTTCACCTCCAATTTAAATCATTTTTGCTTGGGATTCGAATCGTAGGATTTGAATCACAAATTGCAAGGATTTAACAACTATGGTCGTGATTACTTTAGCGAAGAAAATCCATCATGCATGTCCATGTAATAAGGGTCTTCACCATTTCAGATTCTCAAAAAAAAAAAAATTGCAGCAGTGTTCCAAAAAAAAAGCGTACATTGGCGCTCTCAGCAAGTTTCGAAACCCTAAACCCTTGAAATCGATGAAATGAGTTTATAAACGGTTTTTTTTTAAAAAATATTTTAAATTACATTTGTCCCGTTAAAGACCTGCTCTAGTCGAGTCGAGTCAGGTCAATAAACCGACCCAACTCGGCTTGACTCATTTGAGTTTTCTCTGATTATTCAAATTCGAGTTTTTCAAGCGAGTTGACATGAAACCCAACTGAGTCGAGTTGACTTGGCTGAGTTTTGAGTCAACTCGCCGAGTTTTAGTACTATGGATGAGAGTACAGAGCAAGATTGTTGTGTACATGGCCAACTATCGAAGGGAACATAATTTAATATCCAATCTTAAAATTGATGGAGTCTTGAAAGAGGATCAGAATGACTTTGGGATTGTGTGGTCGGTTTCTACAAGGAGTTGTACTCAGGAGACCAAAACTAGATGGACTTCACCTGGTCCTGATAGGTTCTCCATAGAGTTTTATCATTTATGTTGGGACATTGTGGGTGTGGACTTCTATGCAGTCTTGCATGAACTCCATGAATTGGATCAGGTTGATAAATTGATCAACAATACTTTTGCATTCTTGATTCCAAAAAAAGCTAGAGCACGAGATCTAAAGTAATTCAAACCAATTAGTTTGGTGAGCAGCACATACAAAATCATAGCCAAGGTCTTAGCTAATTGTCTTAGATTCGTACTAGGCTCAATCATCTCCCCTTAATAGGGAGCGTTTGTGGGGGGTAGACAAATTTTAGATGGTAGCCATATTGCTAATGAGTGTGTAGACGAGCGGCTTAGGTAAAAAATCTTAGGGCTCATCTACAAAATTGATATGGAAAAGGCCTACGACAATGTCAATTGGGAGTTCCTACTCTTAGTGTTGCACAGGATGAGCTTTGGCTCCAAGTGGAGAAAATGGATGTCAACTTGTGTATCCTCTTCTTCCTTCTCTATTCTCCTCAATGGTAGCTTTAAAGGATTTTTTAGGAACTCTAAGGGCTTAAGATAGGGCAAACTTCTGTCCCCAACACTGTTCATCATAGTTTCGGAGGCTCCTAGTAGGATGCTGTCTAGAGCGAACGAGGTGACTTTTGAAGGTTTTCCATAGGTTAGGAAAAATTGAGTATCTCACATTTCCAATTCGCTGTGGAGCCACCTGTTCTCAGCTTGTCAATCTCAGGTGTGTGTTGCGTTGTTTTGAAACAGTCTCGACTCTCAGGGTTAATTTGGGAAAGAGTGAAATCATGAGGATAGGTGAGAATGAGATATCACATTTAAATCTGCTAGCAAGCTATTCACAATGTAAGAGGGTTCCCTCCCTTCCCGTTACCTTGGTCTTCCCCTAGGAACCTCTTTCAAAGCTAAAACAGTATGAGATTCTAGTAATTGAAAGATTTTCCTTTAGGATAGCGGGTTGAAAAACAAGCTTCCTATCCAAGGGTAGCAAATTGACCCTTATCGAAAACACCCTTAGGAACCTCCCTACATATTTTATGTCCACCTTGTCAATTCCAAAATTCGTAGCCTTGATCCTTGACCGATTATAGAGAAACTTTCTCTAGAATAAGAAATGAGACAAGGAAATATCACCTAAAAACATGGCTTAAAATATTGATACGTATCGACCGATATGGGCCAATACGAATCATGTTTGGAGCTACCCGATACACTGGTACATTGAAAAAAACATTCCCCCGTATCGGCCCAATACAGGGGAATTTTCTGTTAAATTTTTTTTTCTCATTCCATTTACACTAAAATCCATAGCACAGACCCGATAAGCACAACTTATTTATATAAAATAATATTTAAGTAAATGATTTGAATTTATTTCACTTTCATTTACTTAAGATAATAATATGTAAATAAGGTTATCAACCTATTTCAATTTAATGTAAATCATCCTGGATCTAAATTCCTAAAGAATAAAAAGTCAACTTTCCAGTTCAAGAACAAAATCCTCTTTTTAATACCTTTTAGGGATTGAGTTAAAATAATTTCAAATGAATATGTATTTCTCAAATATTAAAATTTCACAAACTCTATTATATCCAAAATTACCAAAACTCAAAAGTCTGGCAAAAAAGGTCTCATATTTTAGTCTTAAAAAATATTTCCATTTCCAGGATCAAAAAGTCAATTAATAGTGTAATAGTTCAGCATAAAAAGACATATTAAGTTTAAAATTTATGGTTATAATTCAATCCATTCTTATTTAACTCATTGAACGTAAGGTTTTAATATTAACATTGTTTTTCTTATACTTAGCTAAGTGACTATGGTTTGCATTTATATACCTTTTTATCAGCATGCACGAACTTATAAAATTCTTAACTCTCATGTATTGTTATAAACATAGTTGGAGGCCTTCATTTAGTTTGTTTTTAGCTTATATTTGCATTAAAAGAAATTTTATACAAGGTATCCAAGTTTTTCCTTACATATCCAAGTGTTTCTTAGTATATCCTGATTTTTCCGTTGTATCTATCTGATACGATTCGATACGTCGTCCTACTTTAGACTTACCGATACATCACCCGATACCGATATTTTGAACCATGCCTAAAAATTGGAACCAAATTTGTAAACCTTCAAGAGATGGTGGTCTCAATCTCGTTTCAACTAGTCAAGTAAATAAGACTTTCTTGTGTAAATGAGTTTAGAGATTTGGTGAAGAGCGAAAGAGTCTTTGAAGAAAGGTGATTGTTGCTAAATAAGGGGAAGACCCTTGTAGAGGCCAAAGGGGGTGTGTCGATCGCATGGTGTGGGTCTTTGGGAAGGTATCATGTATGTGGCTAAGCTACTAGACCCCTTCATTTGATTCAAGGTAGAGAATCAAACTAAAATCCAATTTTAGAAAGATATTTAGTGTGGTCACTCGAGGCTTAAGGATGATTTTGGGAACATCTTCTTCGCACTAACAAAGAAACCACAATAGCCGACTGCGTTGAGAGGGTGGGGAGTGAGTTAGTTCGGTATCCCCGATTGAGGCGAAATTGAGAAGTTGAGGATTTGCAACGGCTTCTAAATCGTTTGAGATCCTCTCCCTCATTCATGTACCCATGTTAGAGATTGTAAGTTGTGGTCTAGAAACATCAATGGTCGGTTTTCAGTGAGATCATTATTACAATCATTTTCTCGTCCACATGCGCACTCATTTCCTTATAAGGCTGTTTGAAATTCAAGCGTACCATCAAAGATATCTTTCTTCCTATGGTCCGTAGCTCTGAATAAGATTCTTACGACGGATCATTAAAAGAGCAGATGGTGAAGTTTGGCAAATCATTCCTACTCGAGGAAGAGATAGTAGATCATTTGCTTCAACACTGTTCGGTTGTCTTTGGGATTTTGATTTTCTTCCTGTCTCGATTAGGTGTGGAGTGTATCTTCCTTCTCTCCTTCATGAACTTCTTATTGGGCTGACAATTAATGACTCCAGTGGGTGCCAAGGAAGCTATTTGGACTATGTTACCTGGAGCTATCAACTAGGCCATTTGGAAAGAGAGAAATAGACGCGTCTTGGAAAATTCCCCTCTTCGAACCACTTTATTTTAGATTGCATTCGGAGTTTGATTGTGGAATGGTGTTCCTTTAGAATTGGGAGGAAAAGTGAGGGATGTTTTGTTGTGAGGATTTCATTTCTACTATCTGGTATATGTTTTACTTTATGTATTTCCCTCATACTAGTTCTCTTCAATTTACTCCGCTGTAAACTATTGTTACTTCCATTTATATATTAATATATTTTATTCTTGCCATTAAAAAAAATTATTCACAGAACATCCCAAAACGAGTGTTTCAAAAATTCTGAAATATTTAGACGCATCAATTAATTCCTATTTTCCCGGAAAAATAGCCTGGAGAGATTTTTAAAATTTGAAATTTAGACGCCTCAGGCATCGCTAGTAACAATTATGGATTGCACAAATCAGATTTTTAAAATTTGAAATTTTCTCATGAAACACCATGGGTGAGAAAAAAACTCTAAACATCATCTAAAAATTCGAAACCCATTCTCAACAAATCAAATTTACATACCCCTCAAAAATACAGATTTTTCATAGAGGGGACTGTGTCTGTATGGCTGCTGACGACAGTCGTACAGTCCTTCCTCCTTTCTTGCGTGGTGTTGACGTACTCCTTTGATGCTCTTGACCGAATAGAACTACTCTAATACCAAGTTGGATATAATCTCATTATTTGGAAGAGTAAGATGCAGAGTGTGGTGGGCCGGTGGCTAAGTCTAGTGCAGAAGTTGAGTATATGGCAATGGCCCATCGGGTGGCTGAATTGTTGCGGTTAAAATCTTATTGCATGATTTGAGAATTAAGATAAATGTTCTGATGAAGTTTTTATGTGACAAAAAGACAACCTTTAATATTTCTCAAAATTCGATTCAGCATGATCGTACTAACACACAAATCGACAGCACTTCATCGGGGAGTATACTATTTCTCATAATTTGTGTTTATTATTTGTTACATCCGAAAATTAACTTGTTGATATTCTCACTAAAGGGGTTGTCAAGACAACCTCAATATTGGTTCTTAGCAAGCTGACATGATTGATATTTGTAGACAGCTTAAGGGGAAGTGCTGAGAGATATGTTATTATTTTGAGTGTAGATACACCATATCATGTTAGTAAGGGCATTATTATATTCTTTTATTAGTAGTATAAGGAATCAGCGCCTAATCTTTTCTCTCATATTTTCTCTTCTCTCTCTTTCTCTTTCTCTCTCTCTCTCTCTCTCTCTCCTCTTGGGTTTACTTCCAATTCTTCTGAACAACCAAAAACAAATGGCAAATTCTCCAAAAAAATTTCTCAAATGGATGGTAAAAATCATCCCACCAAGTCTTTTCTAACCTAGATCTCCCAAAAGGGATCATCAAAAGGTGGGTTACACCCTACTCGACTTGCACAATGTGTACAGGCATACCAATATATGAGATAAGTACACATAATTTCTAAGAAGAATTGAACAACGTTACTTTACACATAAAGTACCTACAAGTGAAACACAATATTCAGTTATAAGAAAAGTGCAACTCATTCGTCACAAAAAGAGAGATAGTTAAGATCAGCACCTGTTCATGAGGACCATCTGCTTCCATACCATCATTCCTAGAATTAGATATATTCAAGGCCACCCTTTCAATTGGATTCAAGTTGCTATCTGATAATGCTGGTTGAGAGCTTTTCCCGGACATAGCCATTGGCGTGAAGTTCACCCCTGCTCCCTTCTGAAATTCTACTTTAGTATCTTCTGCCCCAACTAATTCCACATCTGAAACAGTTCTCAAACTCCTACAGATCCTCTGCATGGTTCCTGAGAGGTTGTTTAACAAGAGTTGCTGCTCTGAATTCCCTTTGCAATTGACAGGGAGAAATAACTCTAATATATAATCATCATCACCAGTGTAGGTGCTCTTTAGCCTGATTGCGACGGCGGCATTCAGACCAAACTTGCGTGCATGATGTACAAGTGGATACTCGCTTATATGATACCCCTTTACATCAGGAGAAAAGAAGGGGTCATTTGATTGAAGTGCTTTTCCAGCAATACCTTGCCCATTCTCAAGGTGATGTTCTTCGCATGCATGCACAAACCCTTGCATCTCTGTATCATTCACATAGGATGCTGTATTCTCAATACATAGTATACGTTTCTTGCATGAACTTGTATCACCCTCTCTGATGTTTACTGTAGGAAATTCGTCACCAACTGCCTCGGTGTAACTACAGGGAATCCATGTAAGAGCCAGTGGTAGCCTATGTGCATGACAAACAGCTCTTAAAACATCAAATATCTCAGTTAAGGCAGCTCTCTGGCTCTTTGAGTGGCACTGCAAAATAATGGATGCCATTAGGATATGGCAGAACATCACTGAAAGATTCACAACTAAAACAAAGTGTCCCCTTTTCATTGTGAATCAGTAAGACCAAAGGAGGGTTTTGATGAATACCTGTGGATTAACTCGTGGTGGGGACGTGGTCCTTAAGTTAACAGCCTGCAAACACTCGAGATTATTAGGACAACATCAAAATCATTTCCAATAAATTTTATTATATAGCATTAATGCATGTATCCAACATGCTTATCCTCAAAAGGTACCGAATCAGATTCAGATCAAGGACAGTAGAAGGCATTGAAACAAATCTCATTCTTCAGTTTTTATCGGGTGAAGTTTTTCTCAGGAGAATTTTAAGTCGGGAGTTTTTTGGGGTATTTCTTGACTAAATCTCGGTAATCATTAAAATAATAATTAGAATTACAAAAAATAGTAATAAATATTTATACATTCATTAACCAAACTTTGAAACATTCACCATAAATCATAATATCGTGATAACTCAACTTTCTCTCAAAGCATATAAATTGATTGAAAAAAGAAGAAGAAAATCTCGATATTTTGAAAGAGAGAAAAAAGATAAAAGAGTTTAAACTACGGTATTTTGTATCTCGTGCTAAAAAGAGAAAATCTCATTTCTTGCGATATATTTAATATATCGGGATAAAATCAGAGTTTTAAATTTTAGATGTTTTTCTCGGTATTTCTCAGCAGAAATTGGGTATTTATCAGGAGATTTGTAACAATGATAAAAGGGCAAGGACACCCTTTATCAAGAATATTTAGGCCAAAAACCAAGGAATGGGTATGAAAGGATGCCAGGTTGCTAAAGTTGGTACAATCGTTGGGTGTTGGAACCACAAACTAGGTCCAAAACCCGTTATTATCTTTTAACTCACTAACCATCACACTTGCCTTTCCAGAAAAAAAAAAAAAAAACAACAAACAAACAGTGCACTTGATGGGATATTTAAAACTATTAATACAACTCACATTCAGAAAACATAAATTTTCCAAATATATCATATCCCTATTCTAGTCTTCTCTTCTTTTTCTTCTCCTCTGTGTACGGGTGTATAGTTATGCGCTTTAGAGTTGTATCCCAGATTCCAATACCATGGGTCCCCCACTTTTGAACTTTAAATCATATCAACATGAGCAAAGTTAATGTTTATGTCTGCAAAGCCCAAACCCAGTGAATTAAGGGATCCCAGTTTTGGAACCAAGGCACCAATGTAAAGTGGTTTTCAAAATACCAGATGGGGCCTTTTCTCCTTTCACTCTATTGGGCAGGTAAGTGAGGACTGAACCCCTGGCTTCAAGTATGCCAGCAGGTGCCACATCCCTCTTATAGTTAATAGAGTCATAAGAAACACTCCCATATGAGGGGAAGGCCACTGGTTCTATCTTCTGTTCTTGAAGGTCGATATCTCACAATGTATTAGTCTTGTGTACATCAGCAGCCAAACATCTAGCCATCAGCATGGTAAAGATGCAAGAAACAACTATCACGTACAACTTGATTTTGGAAGAAGTAGTTTTATAACACACAAATGCACTGCAACTGTAAAGACATGGAAAAAAAAACTAACCTGGAGGGCACGACAAACATTTTCCATCTCTGGATCAAAATTTGATTTTTCCATCATAGTGACGAGTTCCAACACTGCACAACATGATCGTTCATGTGGATTGAAAACTGGTAAGGCAATAGACCCACGAACTTCATGGTCAACCGCATATTTTACCCGCAAGTATTCAGCCTTACTGTAGTAGGCTACATTTGAAGTCCACTCTGGTATTCTAGAGATAAACACACGACCAGGAAGCCCAGGGAAAGAACCGGGTCTCTCTCTAGAGGAGAAGGTAAATGCCCTTGATACTTCACGATATCCCACAAGCATTTGGTCAAGAAGGTAGGGTTGATCGCAAGTACTTAAGATAAACTCATCTCCATGCTTAACTGGCACCCAAACTTGTGCAAGAATGCACCCTCCAGATGACTCTTTAAACAACGACAGTGCCCTGAGCATCTTCTCAGCAAGTGACCACCCAAGTGGCCTAGGAATTATACCATTCCCCCGATCTGAAATGCAGGTTTGGGGAAAAGAACCATTGCTCTGCCTAATACCCGAGTTGTCTGCATCAGAAGAATCCAGTGGAAAACCAAACTGTGTATCTGTTTGCTTGAATACCATCTTGTCTCCACAACTGGAAGAACTTCCAACTGCATTGAGAATACCTCCCTCAGTTAGCGGGAAGGCACCAGTACTTTGTGTTGCAAAATTCAACTCAGGAAATGAAGAATAACTACTTGGCATTGGTTGCACAGTGGAAAACTCATATGAGGGGGGAATTTGGTCCATATATGAGGGGCTGCTGCACAATTCAGCATAAGTATCAAAATTCATGAGTTCTGAAAAATTGTTGAATATATCCTCCAAAATCGGATTCCTCATTCCACCTTCCAACGACGTCAAACTCTCCATCTGAGCTTGTGAAGAAGCCTAATAACCAATTTCTATGTCTTTAGATGAAAAGGGATATTCCCTCTTCAACTACAAAACTAGCGCCTATCATCCAATAACCAAACCCTTCTGTCAAAGGAAATCCTTATTCCAAAGTTACTCCAATAATTCTCTTACAATGGTCCTCCTGTGAAAGAAAACCCTGATTTCTTCTCCCAGTTGCATACCAAGTGCCCACAATTCACCATTAAATTTGCCAAATTTTCACTCTTTATGCTGAAAGCTCTCCACCAACAACTTCCAATAACTGGTATTTTTTTGAAGAAAACCCTAATTCATCTACCCATTTGAACAAACAACTCAACAACAAAACCTAGCTTTCAACACTGAAACTCCACCAACCATGAGCTTACAAAAGGAGGAAAATCACACTTCTCACCACCTCTATATTACAGATGCCATAATATCAAGAGACAAAATGACAATGAACAAATTTAACCTCCCTACCAATTGCCTCTAAAATTGAATTAACAGCGGAAATTTCATTAATGGCAACAAAAGTACCGACCTTGGACCCAAGAAACAACGATCCCCAGAATCCCAAGCCACCAGGCCCTGCAACAAAAGGTCACAACTTTCCATTAAAACAAATCAATGGACCATCTCCGATTCGTCCCAAAATCGGAAACCATTGGAATCGCCTTCTTCTAAGACAAATAAACCAAATTACAGAGCAAGAAATGACAAAACAGATCAAAATACAACGATTTCCCCAATTTGTGTCTCAAAATCTCGAAAACTCCGCAAACCGGAGGTAGATTTGAGATTTTTCGAAAACTTTCAGAAGATATGGATTGACCAAACCCTAGCTCGAGTTATAAAGAGCCAACACCGACCTCAGAATATAATATGAATCCATGAATTAAACCTCGAAACTCGGCTAGCAACACAAAAACCAAAACCCTAGATTCAGAGTGGGTGTCTGAACCTTGCTAAAAATACAAACCCTAGCTGATGGCGGCCGTAACGGCTTTGATATTTGTATCTGGACTTTTTTTTAAAACTAGAAATAGAAAGATTTTAGATAGGGCCAACGACCTTGGAATGTAGTAGCCCTGTTATTTGCAGATGTCCGGATTTTAGAGAGAGTTATTAATGGCCTTTAGATCCAAAAATCTCCCCCAAAAGAGATCAGTCATGAAGGCCAACTATACTATCAAATTCTCCCTACTCAATGCATAATGACCATAATACCCTTTTATTACTCTTTTTTTTTAAAAAAATATAAACTTGAATCTTAACAATCTAATATTGGGTTAAATTTACATGGTTAAAATTTAGAAATATATTAATAATATTAGTAAACTAGGAAAAGATGGAGAGTTCAATCGGAATTGATGGCTATTGACTATTGGAGGAGAAAAAAAGAATGATGGAAAAGTAAAAATTCTAGAAAAATTTATCTAGCAATAATCTAGCACCACATATGCAATTGAACTTAGGAGAGTTCAATCACAATTGGCTGTGATAAGATATTGGAAAGGGGAAACTGTGATTGAATTCTCTTGTGTGTGTCTTCTTTTATCTCTCAGGATTCAACAATCTAACCTTGATGAGATTGAACTCTCCCCGAGTTCAATCGTGATCGGCTGTGATTCATTCTCTCAAGCTAGAGTGAACCCTCTTAAGTAAGAGCCGTGCTAGCCTAGCCTAACACATGTAGTTGCTTTTTAGCCAAACCCTCTTAAGAGCCGTGCTAGCCTAGCCTAACACATGTAGTTGCTTTTTAGCCACAAACCACCAATTGTGCTTGTTTTTGAACAATTAATGTTGGCCTTTTTTGCCGAGATGAGGTTGGCATGCTTCATTGAGTAATCACAATGTCTAAGTATGGTCTTAGAGATCCAGTCAAATGAAATAATAGAGAGTTAATTGAAATAATTTAACACATTCAATAAAAGACAACGCCAACCAAACATAGAGTAAAGTTGAACGAATCTTTAATAAGATTAGGAGATGATAAGAAGATTTGATAGCAATTGATTTATTTAAATGTAATAGAATAAAGAACTGAATAATGCTAACTCACTCATGAGATCTGAGTAATTGAGATAAAGAGCTTAATGATGATATCGTACAGTGACAGATTAGGATCAATGGTGTATGAACACCCTTCTTCCCAGGATCTATACATCATAACCATGTATCAACCGTTTCTAACTTTAATTGGTATATATGGCCCACTCATCTTGACCACACAACCATAGTGCACCCATCTGACCATCTGATGAGATTTTAAATTGTTGACTCTATAAGTTTACACAGTCAAATAATTTGACAACTTAGGCCAATCGGATGAGCAACCTCAACTTCTGCTCTATATAACTGCAGTATGCTTAACAAAAAGAAAAAGACACGTAATCTTCTCCCAAAACTGATTACAACCACTGAGGTTGCTATGTATCCTTTTTAATACCCTTTAACTATGGTTAAGATTCATCAATTTCTAGGGTTCATCCACCTATCCTTGATTTTTAGAAGAAAAAAATATTTAAAAAATCTTAACCTTAAGAGTTAATGAATTTTAACCATGGTTAATATTTTTTATTTATTATTTTTCTAAAAAAACATAGATAGGTGGGTGAACCCTAAGGATAAATAAATTTTAACCACAATTAAAAGGTGTTCGAAGGAACATGGGGCCACCTCAGGGCGTAACCGGTCACTACTGAGAAGAATACGAAGTCAAAGAAAAAGAGAGCCGCAATAAAAAGTTTTAAGTAATTTTTGGAGCTATATTAAGGATAGTTCCGTCATTACGCAAACAAAGGAATGTCAAAATAGCTTTATTGCAGAAAATAAAAGGGAATCTGAGGTAGTGGGCAGCGAACTGAAACGTGTCAAGCAGAAAAGAGATTTAAAGCGATGACCGGATCAGAATCTAGATCTCGAAGACTTAGAACAGCATTAGATTCCAAAGTCCTTCTGTCAGCTGTTTTGTTACGTTACGTTATCTTTTCAATTTATCATCCCGCCGCCTGATATATCCTTTCCTATTGTTGAAAATCAGCGGTTTGTCATCTTTCCTTTTTCATACGCATTCGAAAACCTATTTAAAAGAACAATTTTAATAATAAATAAATTAAAATTATATTTTTTTAAATTAATTATAAAAAATACATTTAAAAAGAAAGAAAAATAAGCGTGAAATATAATTAAATTTTGGGTATTTTATGTCATATATAAATGTATTGATGAATATAAACATGTTGAGAAATGTTAGCCCCAATCTCAGTCAATCTCAGTCAAACTCTACTCTCAGTCTCCACCAACCACTTGTCCATTCTTGATGAGAGAGAGTGCTTTGACCACCATAACTGATTTAAATATGAATAGATGGTTGGTGGAGGCTGAGAGTAGAGTTTGACCGAGAGTAGGGAAAGCACGCCTCAAACATGTTTAATACCTATTGTTGTTTTTGGTAGAATTTTTATAATTGACAATTACCGTAAATATATAAAAATTTATCGCCTACGAAGAATATCTCCAAAATGGAATAATGTCACAACCTATTTAAATTGTGACGAAAAAAGGATCCTAAAATTAGGGTTTTTTCTCCAAATACACCCCCAACTGCAGTGGGATGTCCAAAGCACACCCAATTTCTCAAAAATTACTTTTCTACAACTCCATGTGCCGGAATGGGATTCCTTTAATTTTTCGGGCAAAAATACCCTTGCACTGGTACTGTAAACAAAGTATTGCAAATTATCTAAGTTCATGATCATTTTAGGCCTTGAGAAAACGATATGGTGCTTGCTCTTTTCTCGTCTCCCTCTACCACTCCATCCTTCCATTACCCATCTCGCCAACACACCTCGTGGACGATGAGCACATTGCGAAGTACAAAAAGGCCCTTTGTCATGAAGTTCCTCCCATATGATGACCCATGCAGCTTCATGCGCCAAGCTAACTTGCATTGTATCTATTGCCCTGAGGCCTATAACCAGCAACATTCCAATTCCCTCTTCAAGATTCACAGGTCATGGTTGTTCTTCCCATGGCATCACATGATGATATACTTCCATTAAACATCCTTGGAAGTCTCATTGGGAACAACACATTTGGGATACCATTTTGGAATTGGGACTTCCCACTAAGCATGGTGATCCCCAACATGTACATGAAAGCATCCTTTCTTGGACAAGCACCACCAAAGTTCTCATTTGCCATCAAGCTGACATTAACTTCAATTTTGTTAGAAGCGGGCTTGAACCCGAAGAACTGATCACGACGAACCTTTTGTTAACTCCTTACTGCTTGTCAAGTAGGATGATTACAAAGAAAAGCCAACTCTTCATGGGTTACCTCTATAAGGCCGAAGAAAATGGGTATTGTAATGGACTGGGGACAATAGAACTTTCACATCACAATGCTCTTCACACTTGGGTTGGGAGTCCCTTAAGAGAACATGGGAGTGTTCTACGCGGCAACTCGCGACCCCATCTTCTACGCGCATCACTCAAACATCCATCGCATTTGGGAGGTTTGGAAGGGTTTGAGATCGTATAAGGCAAAAATTTGATGTCGCTCAAAGATATGTGGTACTTTACAGTACAGTAAAGGGGTTGTTGATCCACAAAAAGTAGTGAAGATAAAGAACAATAGTAGAGAAAGTGGTTTGTAAAAATTTTGGTAAAAAAAGTTCAATTAATTTAGGGAGAATATCAGTGAAAAAAAGCGTCAAGGCATTGAGTTTCTTCCTTTTAATGGTGCAATGTCAATTTGATTATCCAATGTATAACTCAATTATAGGGTTCACATCTCAAACCCACAATCGAAAGATTTAGAAATTCAGATTATAATAAAAAGCTAAAATCAATAATTCAAAACAAGTTTTAACCGAAGCCCGCACTTTATCGGAAAAACTCGAGGACAACGATATACCCGGAGGTAATATTGCAACAAAGAATAATATTCATTAAGATGAAAGTTCTTCATTTGAGAAATCAACAATTATTACTCAACTACGAGCAAAACCTGGTTGAACTCGTGAAAATGTTAAATCCAAGAGATTCAATTGAAAGAGAGATCAAACAAGAATAATTATCAATATAGAAATCATAAACATTTAAAACATTTAATGACTTAAATCAAACTAACATAACCTCGTTAAGAGAATTCCACCCTACCCAAGGCTAGGGATTTAGCAATCTATACAAAGGAAAACTAAAACAATAAGAGAAGAGAGAATGAGAAAATATCAGAGTGTTCTAAAAACTCTCTCTCTCTAGGTTTATATAGACTAAAGGAAATAAGAAAAATGGAAAATAAGCAAAATGAAAACTTCTAAATGCAAAATCCCGCTTAAAATGGTCTTCCCATGACTAAAAATGCAAGTCCCACAATCACCAATCGATCGCACAATGGTGCTGATCAATCTGGCTTTAATCACAAAAATCCAGAAAAGTCACCGTCCACCGATCAATTGGCGATTCTGGCCGATCAATTGACGATCCAATCAATCACTCGGGATCGCCGATCGATCGCCAAAATCACCAATTGGCCAATTTGCCTATTTTTTCGTCTTTTGACTCTTTTCTTCCGTTGATTTCCATGAACATTCTTTACTCGAATTCCCTGCATAAAATAACATAAAACTGCTTATAATTCATAATCTATAAATGGGGAAACAAGTTTAGAATATAGACTTTAAATCTTGGATTCAGAGTAGAAATTGTGTTAAAGGGTTACAAAATAACTAGTTTTGAGTGTACTTTTACACACTCATCAACTCTCAAAGCTTTGATTCTTTAACCGATGTAGGACTATTTCGCATTGAAAAGTGTTTTTTTGTTTTTTGAAATTGTGAAGTAAACCGTTTGACATTGTGGTGTCCCTTTGCCCAATCATAGCCCCATGTCAAATAGGTACCAAAACTCCTAAGTTTATTTGCCTATAAAAAGAGTATTGAGGTTAAGTGAGAGTTTGCAACTTAGCTTGAAAGCATTCCATTTCAACCCGACCCGAGCTGAGCTAAGCTCGAGCTCGTTTATGTTTTCATGAACTCATCACAAACAATTGTGGTTACGTTTGAACCGAGCACAAGCCGAGCTCGAACATCAGTAAAAATTAGCGAGCCAAGGTTGGATAATATTGTAGACATTCCCTCTTTGCCAATAAATAAAATAATTGTGTTGAGGGCTTGTTATGTATTTCATACAATTTTTTCCATATCTATCCTATCCTCTATCAAGGAAGATTCTTAGCCTCTTTGCCATAAATCAGCCTAGTCAGCAGGTCTCTTCTCTGTCGTGTCTCACTTCTTCAATTAGAATAAAGTTCTAAAGAAAGGTTTTTCCCACTTGTTTTCTGGCTCTTAGTTGGCGAGGCCCTTTTCAGGGGTTACTTCAAGTTGAGCTAAGTTGCCCAGAACCCCAAACATCCACATCCTCCCATGTGGCGCACCCGGAACAACTTCTAGTATTGTAGACATTCCCTCATACCCATCCCAGAGCGTCTTAAGTTTTTTGTTTATCGAAAAAATCTCATCCTTCAGTTGCCTTAAGATGACAATTTAAGCATCTATTCCTGAAAACTCAATTAGAAATTAAGACCATTTTTTAATTTAACATTCACGAAGAGTAATTTTTCTTCTTCATCTCCATTAATGGCTAAGTGCTCACCATTGGTTAAAAAAAAATGGTTTATAGACGATTTAATTTTTAATTTTTTTCCCAGTTTAATACAGTTACTTAATTATTAGATTTGATTTTTTTATCATTTCATATTTTAATTGTATACTTAGGTTATTTATCTTTCTTTATTCAATTACATAAAGGTGTAATTAAAATGTAATCAGCTTCTATATGCATTTTATATGTTTAGCTGATTTTTTCAATAACTTTTTAGTATTAGACCAAACTATACTCGAGTTATTTCTGTACCGCATTTTTGACGTTCTGTATTTTTTTGGCAAAATTTTGAACGAACTAGTGAATTTATTTTTTTTTGGTTAAGAATGAACTATTGAATGACTATTCTGAATTATACTTGAATATTTACCATACGCCAAATTACTAACCATGAGTGCATGTGGCCTGTACTCCTTTTCAAGGTAGTTTTTTCTTTCACTTAAGAAAAAAAAAACTTTTTCTTTTACAATGTTCCCCAAGATGAAAGTTGGTGTGAAACTGGTCGATTACAATAACAACGTGTGAGAGCTTTGCCTTTTTTTAATTAATTAATTAATAATTGATTGCAACTAGGGATATCATTCTTCTTCTAGGTAACACGTGATATTTGGTCAATGGGAAATTATTTGTCTTAGAAAGGAATTTGATCTGATGATTGAAATTTCATTGGAAATTTTTCTTAGGAATATTTTGGAAATAAAAAAGTTATGCACCTTGGTCATTTAGGAAACACAAGAGAGTGAGACCCAAAATTTGGACGGTCCAGATTGCCTGATCATTTTGCTACGTGCAATAAAGTCCTTAATAAATTTTTTTTGGTGATAAACTCTTTGGTCTAGATAGAAGGGAAGTGATTAAAATGACCCGACATCATGTGTGGTCAGATCCTAGGCCATCCGTTCAAGAATCTAATAGATATGGCATGTTATTGCATTAAAAACAGTGGGCCCCACATGGGCCCCATCTCCGTTGGATTCTCAAACGGACTGCCTAGCACTCGGCCATGTTTTTAATCACTTTCATGGATAGAATATGAACATGACAAGATATTAGCCTTTTTAAGAGGGTACCTGCTCATTATGCAATTTAATTATACTTTTTAGTAATAATTTCGTAGAATAGTTACTAGTAAGGATGTCGAACTTCTAAGGACTGCGCTGTTTCGTTGTTTTCTTATTAAGATTAATTCTAAATTAATTTGTGAGAAATTTTGATTTTGTGTATAACCCCAGCTGAGATCTGACGGTCGATTTCTTTCTAACACAGAAGAATTTGGTATATTTTATACATTGGATCATATATCTTTATTCTCTAGAAGATATAGTAACAAAATATTAGCCTTTTTAAGAGGGTACCTAGTCATTATGCAATTTAATTATACCTTATAGTAATAATTTCGTTGAATAGTTACTAGTAAGGATGTCAAACCTCTGAGGACTACGCTGGTTTCATTGTTTTCTTATCAAGATTAATTCTAAATTAATTTGTGAGAAAATTTAATTTAAATCTAATTAACAAAACATAAATTGAATGATTACTTCTAATTAATTTATCAGCTAAATATTTTTTGTGATCTTTTGGAGAGAAGATTTAGGATATTTGAATCAACCACTAGCTTCATAACTGATCCCACTTTGATTTTATTCAGACCTCTCGACTTGCAAACATTACAATGAAAGTGACGACACATCCCCTCTTAACTGATCAAGAAAAATATAAGCTATTAAATCCTAGACATATTTTATCTTCAGTTAGTATGAATGATACATACTAAACTAGGGTTGTGAAATCACTCGTCTTCCCTTGACATAAAATATCTTAGAATTTAATCTTTTGAACCATTAAAATCATTGCATAAAACTCATATTAATATTCACCGAAAATTAACACAAGCGGGTTCAATCTCAATTTCCTACCACCTAAGATAAGTTTGAAATTCCATTAAAATCGAATATACGTCAATAAATCCGGTTGGTAAAACAACTCTCTCATTATGCAATCAATGTCTTACAATTAAAAAATCTAAATAAAAACAAAAGAACGATACAGTTACTTGGCTGGAGTTTCATCAAAACCTTAGAACGGAAAGTTAATTCATCGCGAGGGATGAGAACACCGTCTTCATAGACAAACACGAATAACTCATCCTTAAGCTTCCTTAATCTCCAGAGCTTCTTCTTTCTTCAAATCCCAAAATTCTCAACTGTTTTCTTATGGCCAATGACTCTCCTATTTATAGAGAGAGAGAGAGTCCTTGTTAATTTAGGAGTTCTAATTGAGTCTAAACTCTTATTCTTTCCTCTCTACGAAATAAGACTTTTAAAACATCCAAACGAGCCCAAAGAAGACTTTTTCCGCACTTTAATATACTTTAAAAACGTCGAGGTTGATCAATCACCCCCTCTGGGCGATCAAACGCGTAGTGTGGAACTACCTCCATTGACTTTTGTTTTTGACACTCTTTTTGCTATTCTTCTTGTTGAGATCCTTATGAGTCTTCAAAGCTTATAAACCTTTCATTTTATCTTCTTTTCCTCGCATGAACCTGAAAGAGACAAAGACAAACAAGTACTGTAATACAATCTAAAAGATTACTCTAAGGAGCTAACAAGTTTAGTTTGAGGTGCATAAATGTATAACAATTAGCACCGATCAATACCCAAGTCCAATACATTTGGACCTTTGGATCTGAAGTATGGATGCGAGGGTTGACTTGATCTCAAACCAATCCCTTCTTCTCGTAAGAACAAGAAAAGACGGGGTGCTTGTCTATGTTACTCACCCAAAACTAAAATAAGTTTATCAACCAAGTGATTTGGCTCCCCGGACTTGGCGGGTGGATTGACTCTGTCCAATTGTCCCACTAATTAGTTAGTTATGTTTATGTCTACACTTTTGTAGGACAATGTAACCATGAGAGAAATAATAAAGACCTAATGGGATTCCTATATAAGAAGGGTAAAAGAGACAGATCAAGGAGAAGTAATTGATTGATCAACATAAAAAGAGGCCACGATCACTCAAACCCCTCTAATGAATTGATAATCAGAGGGGTCATATAGGGACAACTATAATATTATATTTTGCCATCACTATCACACCCCTTCATGCATGTTCTATTGATAGCTTGGTGTGGTCTGCATTTATAATGGTGTTGGTTGAAATTTGTGGTGCTTTTGTGGGTTTTGCATTTTTTGTGGGGTTCTTTGAGTTCTCTAAGGCCCAATTCCTTGTGAACTTTTCTTTTATATTCTTTCTTCTTTAATATATAACCTTTTTACAAAAAATAAAAATTATAGTGCTTTTTAAAGCAAAGAAGAGAAGATGATGATACTTAATTTCTTTTAAGTAGTCAAGGTAGCAGAAGATCTGAGTTTCATGTTAGGGAGAGAGTGATATAGCAAAGATTAAAACAAGAAGCAAGGACATTATAAAACAGTTTTGTTTCATGGGTGGGAGGTCAACCATCTGGGCAGTCTTCTGACTAATACAATAGATGGAGAAGTTCAGAGAGAAGAAAAATATTACAAAGGATCTTTACGTCAGTAGCATAATACTAGTGAAAAATTAATTTTGCGAGTGCTCGTCTTAAGAAAAGATATACTATAGAACTCTAAAAATTATCAACTTTACAAAAAGGGCCCTACATGCCCAAAAAGTTAGAAAATAGTCCCTAAGACCATCACAAGGGCTCTACACAATTAAATTGAGCCCAATGGCAGGAAATGGGCCTCATACAGCCTGGGTTTGAGCACGAAGTAGAAAGCTCAAATCCCAAGATCGAGACCAAATGGGCCCTCGACAACCCGGGTTTTAGGTATGAAGAAGAAAGTCCACAAATCCGAAGCCAAAGTTAAATGGGCCACACACCTACTAAAATGGGTCCGTCCATGAAGAAGCCATAGACCCACCAAATGGGTCGGCCCACTAACATCAAAGCTTTTATAGGTTTAAAACTACTAAAAAGAGTGGGACCCAAAAGATCTACATATTAAGAGTTTATAAATAAGACTCTCAAGCCAAAGAAACAAAAATTCACAGACAATCAAGACAAAACCTCAAGAGAGAAATCAAAGAAGAGACAAGGATTCTAGAAGAGAAGAAAAGATCAAAGAAGGGACTCAAAGTTCTCCAAAGAGGAATCAAGCCAAAGCTAAAGCAAGTCTTCCAAAGAGAAAAGCACCTCCCTAGCCGGTAACACACTAAGCACGGAAGGAAGGAGAAATCTACTACAATCTCCAAAGAAGATCAAGTCAAAGCCAAAGCCTAGTTCTTACCAAAGAGAAGAGAGTCACACAACTTCTTCAAGAGCGAGGAACACGTCCATCGGCCCCTTGTTCTTGTCATCAAATTTATTTTTTGAAACTCTGATTGATAATCAAATGGTTTATTGAGAGTGTACCATTTTTAATAATAAATTTTTATTTGATCCTCCATTATTTCATTCGCGAAATTTTGTGTCGGCAAATTTCTGGCAGGCCCGGTGGGATACTCTCAACCTCTCATCTTTTAGTTGTAAGTTGTCTTCGACAACACCAATGGCTTCAAAGAATACTAATGTTGTTGTAATCAATGTCGTTCAAGAAAGAGGAACACAAACTCTTCTGGATCTGGATCTGCACAAACTGTCGGTGATGATTGGCAAGCGACTTGTCATATGACATTTTCCGTTGCCTCTCATCTAGTTGAGGCACTTTCTTAGCACCGCAAAGCATGCGCCAACAAAATAGCACAAAAGAATGAGTCTGCGCGAGCTAGGATGCTAGTGGCTATATCCTCTGGTAGTCCTTCCAAAGCGCAATCTAGTACCAGATCGACATCTGGATCTTATTCTATGACCTACCCATCTCAACAACAAGGCTCCGACGGGTCGCGAAATCAATTTTATCCTAGCTTTTCAACACACACTTCTTTCCGACCGGCAATGATGATGGAAGTGACATCAGTCGATGAACAACTCACCCAAATGGCCGATGCCATCGCAAGGTTGACAAAGGCAATCGAGGACAAAGATGTTTAAACCGCGAGCCTTGTTAGCCGCTTGAAAAAGAACAATTAAGTGGATGAATCTAGTCAAGGGCCAACAAATCCCCCTGAATTCCATCTTCGAGGACCTCGCGACGCGGAGGAACAAATATGGGATTCACTGTTCGAGGACTCCGTGACACGGAGGAACAAAACTGGAATACATCCGGCTCACTAGATCCAGGTCGAGATACTCATCAAACATCAGTTGCCTCACTCTCAATATGGTGGTGTACCACACTCTTCATTGGCTTACGCCAAGCCATACACACAATGGATTGAACAGATGCACTTTCTGGCAAGATATCAACCACCAAAGTTTCAACAATTTGATGGCAAGGGCAGCCCAAAGCAGCATGTCACTCACTTTTTTGAAACTTGCAACAACGCCGACACATACGGCGATTTCATGATCAAGCAGTTTGTGCATTCTCTCAAAGGAAACACATTCGACATGTATACAGACCTTAAGTCTGGTTCCATCGACAGTTGGGATCAATTGGAATGGGATTTTCTTAACCGTTTCTATAGCACTCGAAAGACGGTGAGCATGGTGGAGCTTGCCGCTGTGAAGCAAAGGAAGAACGAACTGGTCGTTGACTACATTGATCGGTGGAGGAACCTTGCACTTAACTGTAGGGATTGGCTTTCTGAATCTTCCACAATCGAGATGTGTATTCAAGGAATGCATTGGGGGCTTCTTTACATCCTCAAAGGAATTAAGCCTCGCTCCTTCGAAGAACTAGCTATGCGGGCCCACGACATGGAGCTCAACATTGCTATACATGGGGATCCACGATCAAGTGATTCCCATAAGTACGAGAAAAGGCCATCGACTGCATTGAGACCCTCCAAAATTAAGGAGGCTATGGCCATCACCACTACCAGAAAGCCGACTAAAATTTTCGACGAACAAAAGCAGGAGTTGTCCAAGGCAGACACATCTCAAGAAAGAAGAAAATCCAGATTGACCCTGAAGGAGCTCGAAGCAAAGAAATACACATTTCCAGACTCTGAGGTCTCTAGCACGCTTGATCAACTATTAAGTTTAAATTTGATTGACTTGCCACCCTCCAAACGTCCAGAAGAAGCAAGGCGTGACGACGATCCAAGATATTGTCGGTTCCACCAAGGATCAGTTATCCGATTGAAAAATATTTCATCCTCAAAAAAGATAATGGACTTAGCTCACAAGGAAAGATTGATCTTGACTCAGTCACCGACGTAGCTTCCTCAAACATGACGAGTGTTGTCTTTGGATCATTCGGTCCCGTTTTGATTTCAAGTTCACCATCTGCGCCGCCACTTCAAGAAACAAAGACATCTACGTCTTCACAGAACCCGAGGCAAATTCAGGAACAAATCTCTTTGCCTCAACCACGTCACCAACTATGTTCTCCTACTAGAATTGAATCTGAGTCAGTTGAGAACTCCAACCTTGTTGACAATGACGGTTGGATGCTGGTTACACGTTGGCGGCGACGCATGCAACAATTACCTTCTCCACTTCCCCAAAGACCGAAGTGGATTAAAAGAAAGACTCGACCAGGAGTTGGGTCGAAGAAGAAGAAGAAAGTGGTAAAGAAGAAGGCATTCAAAGTGCCTCCTGCCGATCCCAAGGAGATCTTCGAACAACTTCCTCCTATGCCAATCACTTTTGGTGACTTCATACCAAGGTGGTTCCTCCGAGAGCAACAACAAGAACTGTCTTACACTATTGCATGCTACCAGGTTGAAGCAGACTCGTCTGAAGAACAAGTCAATGATGTACCTAAAAATCAGTCATCTACAAGTCATGAAGAAGAGCATTCAAGCGGAGGAGAAAATGACATTTCTGACGTTGAAGAATCAACAATTCATTTAAGCCTCCTTGAAGCCCTCTAGTTGCCAGAGAAAACTTGGCTAACCTTAACTTTTGTTTTGACCAATCCTGAAAAGTATAAGGGAAAGGCCATGACTCAAGAAAAGACAGGGGCATACGCCTCATGCATGTCAACCATCAGCTTCACCGACAAAGACATACAACTCGGCTCCCATCCTCACAACAAACCACTGTATGTCACGGGTTATGTGAATGAACAAAAAGTTCAGCGGATCCTCCTCGACTGCGGGTCTACTGTCAACATCATGCCAATTAGAATAATGCATCAAATTGACATCTCTACATACCAACTAGCTTGAAGCAAATTGGTGATCCAAGGCTTCAACCAAGGGGGCAATTAGAAACTTAGAGTCAACGACACTCTTTCGTGTTATCGACTACAAGACTTCATACCACTTACTCCTCGGATGCCCATGGCTGCACAAGACAGGAGTGGTACCATCCACGCTACACTAATGCTTCAAGTATTACCAGGATGGTGCACAAACGCGATTTGTTGCCGAAGAGCAGCCATTTACGAAAGCTGAAACATACTTCGCGGATGCAAAATTTTACACGGAGTGTGATACCCTTCCGAAAGCACTTCTAATTTCGGTGCCATATTCCAACAAATCTCTCGCTAACAAAGGAAAAGAGGTCTTCACTTCCCAACCAGAGCCCCCTCCATCTACCAAGTACCAAAAGAAGGAAGTGAATGTTAAATCGGTGTCAAAGCAAGGAGAGACGAGCAAGTCAACACCGGCTTCTGAAATAGTCCCCAAGACAGTCAAGATACTATGATACATTCCATAATCACATCGAAAGTCAGGATAACCTCCTTTCGAAGCAATGTCAAAGGGGACAAAGCTCGCTGTCACCAAGACTAATCTCTCCAAAGCCGACTTAGACACCTTGCGAGATGGATTGGTTTCTTCAGTGGTGCTACTAATTAAGTCAAAAATCACAAACCCACCGATTGTTGGATTTTTTGCATCTTCGTCAACTCTTAGTGAAAGTGAAAATAATTCAACTCAAGAAAGTTTTGACCGATGGTATGGACCTAAGACTACAAAACTCTTCGAAAAATCTGGGTATGGGAAAGGCGAGCCTATACATTTGGGCAAAGTTATTCCTCTTGACCAAATTCATGGCCTAACAAAAACACAAGCTAAACTTGTTAGAGGTGGAGAGAAAGTTTTTAGCAGCCATTCTGAAGTTGGATCTACACCAAATGCTCCGATTAAGATCTCAGTAAAGAAGAATATGGTATCTACTCAACACATTTCAATCCAAGTTAATGATGAGCCTAAAGATACTACTTCACGTCATGGTTCTATCTACAATAGCATCAGCCAACACAATACTTCATTAATGTTCGAATGATTAGGAGCAAGGGACAACACAACTTTGGATATGCAAGCTTCTCAACAACGTGAATCAACACTTACTTGCTTGGGCTCACGAGAATAAGTCGATGAGTCTACTCCACAGAAGAAGACTCGAAAGCAACGTAGGGAAGGAAAGAAGGACGTTAGTCACAAAGACGTCGATGAACCAAAGAGTATCATCCCGTCCCAAATAAAACGACGAAAAATTCTTGGAGTGATAGCTGAAGATACTTTGACAGTAAAGCAACATACCATCATCTTCACTAAATGGAAAAAGGAAGCAAATGAAGTAAAAAATATTGTCACTGTCAACCACATTACTATTCAAGAACCTCTGGAAGAAGAGCCGTCTTGTTTAGATGATGAAGTAGAAATCGCTCCTCCTTCCTTCGAAGAAGGAGGACAAGCTACCATGGATGAGCTCAAACAGTTAAACCTTGGTACAGAAGAAGATCCATGCCCCATCTTTGTCAGTGCACTTCTAAGTTTAGAGGAAGAAGATGAATACTTCAAATTGCTGCAAGAGTACAAGGACGTGTTTTTCTGGACTTATAAGGAGATGCCCAGGCTCAACCCTAAAGTGGTGATCCACCACCTCGCTATCAAACATGGCGTTCGCCCCATGAAGCAATTACAACACCATTATCGACCTAAGTTGGTCCCACAAATTGAAGCTGAAGTTAACAACCTAATCGAAGTAGGATTTATTCGAGAAGTAAAGTATCCAACATGGATTGCCAACGTTGTCCTGGTTAAGAAGAAGAATGGGAAAATTCGAGTGTGCATTGAATTTCGTGACCTGAACAATGCATGCCCTAAAGACGATTTCCCGTTGCCAATCATCGAACTCATGGTGGATGCGACAATTAGGCATGAAGCCTTGTCCTTCATGGACGGGTCATCTGGCTACAATCAAATCAGGATGGCACCAAAGGATGAAGAGTTCACATCTTTTCACACACTGAAGGGAATCTACTGTTACAGAGTAATGTCATTTGGACTCAAGAATGCTGGTGCCACCTACCAATGTTCTATGTAGAAGATCTTCAATGTCATGCTCAACAAGGTTGAATGTTATGTCGATGAATTGGTGGTGAAATTAAAAAGTAGAAGGGATCATCTCCAAGACCTTCGCGACATCTTCGACAAGCTTCAGAGATACCAACTAAAAATGAACCCACTAAAATGTGCATTCGGAGTCACTTCAGGCAAGTTTCTTGGGTTCATTGTTCGACATCGTGACATTGAGATTAACCAAACCAAAATCAACACCATCTAGAATATGTTACAACCTAAGAACATCCGTGAGCTCAAAGGTCGTCTCACTTATATCCGGAGGTTCATCTCAAATCTAGCCAGACGTTGTCACCCCTTCAACAAGTTGATGAAAAAAGATGCAATGTTTCATTGGGATGACGTTTGCAAGAACGCTCTAAAGAGTATCAAAGAGTACCTTCTCAAACCATCGGTTTTAGCAGCACCTATCCCGGAGAAATCGATGATCCTCTACATCAACGCACAAGAACAGTCATTGGGGGCATTGCTCGCACAAGAAAATCCCGATGGTAAGAAAAATGCGCTCTACTACTTGAGTCGAACTTTAGTGGGGGCAGAGTTAAACTACTCACCCATCGAAAAGATGTGTCTAACTCTTATCTTCGCAACAAAGAAGCTACGGCATTACATGTTGTCACATACAATTCTACTCGTCTCTTGGGATGATCTGATCAAGTATATCATGACGAGACCAGTTCTCTCGAGGAGACTCGCTAAATGGGCTCTTCCTTTGTCAGAATTTAAAATTTTCTACATTCCACAGAAAGTAGTAAATGGACAAGCACTAGCTGACTTCTTCGCCGATCACCCAATTCTGGCAGAGTGGGAACTATCCAAAGATCTACTTGATGAAGAGGTATTCTATGTCGAGATCTTACGGTCTTGGAGAATGTTCTTTGATGGCGCCGCCAGAAGAGATGCAGTAGGAGTAGGAGTTGTCTTCATTACTCCACACACTGAAGTCTTGCCTTTTGCCTTTATATTTACAGAACTATGTTCAAACAATGTTGCGGAGTACCAATCTCGCATCATTGGGTTGGATCTAGGTCATGATATGCAGCTTCATCAACTCAATGTGTATGGTGACTTGAAGCTTGTTGTCAACCAACTCTTGATGGAGTATGAAGTTCACAAGTCAGACCTCATCTCCTACCACATGTATGCTACTCATCTCATGAACCAGATTGAGGACATCACCATTAAACATGTGCCTAGAAATGAGAACAAACAAGTCGACGCTCTGGCCAAACTCTCTGCAATATTGACTTTACTCGAGGAAGAAGCAATAATGGTTCATGTTTGCCAATGGTAGGTAATACCAAACATCGACACTGAAATACAAGCAACAAATGCCATCGAAGTATTGGAGGTTGAAGTTGAAGGCTAGAAATAACCCCTCATTGACTATCTCCAATTCAGAAAATTACCAGACGACCCGAAGCACAGGACTGAAATACAGCCTTGTGAGCCCTGATTCTTGTACTTCAACAATAAGCTTTACCGACGTTCTTTCAAAAACGTCTTCATGAGATGTCTCGAAAATGATGAGGCTAGAAAAGCCTTAGAAGAAGCTCACTCTGGTGTATGTGGTGCTCATTAGTCTGGACCGAAACTCCACGACCGCCTAAAGAGAATGGGGTACTACTGGCCAACTATGGTGAAGGATTCACTAGAGCATGCCAACTCCATGAAGACTTCATTCGCCAACCACCTGAACCATTACATCCAATAGTTGCATCTTGGCCTATTGATAGTTGGGGACTTGACGTTGTCAGACCACTCCCGAAGTCATCTAAGCAACATATCTACATCTTGACTACAACAGACTATTTCTTTAAATGGGCAGAAGTAGTTCCTCTTAAGGAAGTTAAGAAAGAAACGGTTGTGGACTTCATAAAAAACAACATTGTTTTCCGCTACGGAGTCCTCGTTACATAGTAACGGATAACGGGAAGTCTTTCAAGAATGCTCTTATGGATCAATTTTGTGAAAAGTTTGACATCATGCAGAGATACTCCACTATGTACAATGCACCGGCAAATGGACTAGTCGATGCTTTCAACAAAACTCTTTGCATGCTTCTTGCAAAGCTCGTTTCTAAGTCAAAAAAGGACTGGCATGAACGAATCGCCGAAGCACTTTGGGCATACTGAAGGTCATATCGCACTCCTACACAAGCTAAACCTTACTCACTGGTCTACGGAGTTGAAGCAATTCTTCTTTTGGAACGTCAAATTCCATCATTACGGATTGTAATTCAATAAGGGCTCATAGAAGATGATAATGCCAAGTTACGTCTCCCTGAACTCGAAGCTTTGGATGAGAAAAGACTAGAAGCACAACAACGCATCGAGTGCTATAAAGCTCACTTATCCCAAGCTTTCATTAAGAAAGTTCGGCCTCGCTCTTTTCAAGTGGGAGATTTGGTACTTACAGTTCGGTGACCTACTATCCTCACACGTCGTTCCGAAGAGAAACTCGATCCCAAGTGGGACGAATCGCATGTGGTAAGAGAAGTCTACACCAATGGTGCTTACCTCCTCTAAACTGCTGATAGAGTGCGTCAAGTTTCTCAAGCAATATTATCCATGACATTGTGCACTCCTTCAAACGAGCCTAAATTGTCCTAAAAAAAATCGAACTACGTTAAGGCTTGATCCCACCATGGGTACGTAGGCAGCCTGTAAAGTTACATCAGGTTCAGCCACCATTTCAAAAAAAAATGTTCATCTACAACTAAAAAAATAAATAATAAATATTTCAAATAAAGAAAGGGTATAAAAGAACATGAAAATTATTCTTTTCATGAACAATGCATTGGTTACAAGATTGCTATAAGATGTCATTGTCCTAGCTTCTGGGTGCTGAACAAGTGTATGCATCCACTCAACCTCCAAAGGTTATCTGCCATGTCCCCTGTCGAAGCAACATCTGGAAGCAGAGGAAAACTCTATTTATCTACAAGAGTCTCAGCATCCACATGACCCATCATAGAGATCAAGTTCTTGGAAATTGCACAAGTTCTTCTCAAGCATTAAATGATGCTTCACTGCAACATTTGGAAAGCAAGGACAACTTTCTTTCTCGATAGTATCTTCTGAACTTAGAATCAGAGACTGGGTTGACCCGGTACTGAACTGCACTTTGAAGGCTACCAGAGGACATGACCATTGGCATTCGAGCCCACGCAGACTTTGTTGGGAACCATCGTCATGATTAGAGAAGAACTCATCCAGAAGTTGACCCGATACTGGACTGCACTTTGGAAGGCTACTAGAGGACATGACCACTGACATCCTAGCTCATGCATACTTTGCTAGCAACCATCGCCATGATGGGAGAAGAACTTAGAGATTGGGAGATCCAAAAGTTGACCCAATACTGGACTGCACTTCGGAAGGCTACTAGAGGACATGGCCACTGGCATCCTGGCCCACGCAGACTTTGTTGGCAACCATCGTCGTGACGGGAGAAGAACTTAGAGACTGGGAGATCCGATAATTGACCCGGTACTGGACTGCGCTTCGGAAGACTACCAGAGGACATGACTACTGGCCTCCTAGCACGCGCAAACTTTGCTGACAACCGTCGTCGTAACTGGAGAAGAACTTAGAGACCGAGAGACCCCGAAAGTTGACCCAGTACTGGACTCCATTTTGGAAAGCTACCAGAGGATATGGCCATTGGCATCCTGGCCCACGCAAACTTTGCTGGCAACCGTCGTCGTGACGGGATAAGAACTCAAAGATTGAGAAACAACCCTTTGTTGGAAACATATTTTCTCTCTTATTCTGGTCACCAAACTATACTATTGGGAAGCCTTGAAAAAAAAAAATATTATCAAGGTGTTAAAGACAGCTTACAAAAAATCTGGCTATCTTGTAAGTGTTAAAGCGAGATTTGGCTCCAATATGCTTATAGTGAAGATGTCGTTGAGTCACTACAACTAACAATGAGCACACCCATAAGTCAAGTTACGTTAAAAAAATTTGCAATGAGTAAAACCGCAAGTCTCATGTCACAAACCACAAGCCAAGTTGCGTTAAAAAATTTGCAATGAATACAGTCTCGCAACCCAATGAGTAGAGTCTTGCAAGCCACGAAAAAAAGAAGAGAAAAGGTGAAAGGCAAATTCGTAGACGAAGACAATGGGTTCAAAATGGTTCTTTTTAAGCAAGTACAAGTACAATCATGGTAATCATGATGATAATTGATATTGTTTCAACTTTCAAGGTACAATCATTGCCCTTAGAAAAGTTATAGTGGATAAAAAAAAACAATCCAAGTGTAAGGAAATTCGAAGCATTTCAGAAAAGAGTTTCAGATTGGTTTCTTTAAAAAATACAATGATGACAATCGATATGGTTTCAAGGTGCAATCATTACCTTTTCTTTTGAAAAAACAAAAGTAAAGAAGAAAACTTGGCTCTCAAATTGAAAGCCTCACAATGAATGTGCAATTTCGTCTTAGCATGGTTCACATCATATAGTCTTGAGAATAAAGTTCTTTAGAAGAATACAATTTTCAAGACTTTTAACTCTCTAGCTCGGTGAACGTAGGGAGAATCCTAGCAAAGGTTGCAGCTTATTAAAAATGGGAAGACAGTATCCCTACAAGATTTTGTTTATATTAAAAAGAATCCTAGCAAAGGTTGCAGCTTATTTAAAATGGGAAGACAGTATCCCTATAAGATTTTGTTTATATTAAAAAGGGGCAAATTCCCAAGAACGAGAAGACAACTTGTGTAAAGGAAATTTCTTTTTCAAGACAAAAGAGACTTTCCAACAAAGAAAGAGCATGTTGTCACTGGGGAAACAAATCCAAACAGAAAAGCAAGTTCAAGAGACTAGAAAAAACAGTTCTACCCAAACTGAAAAAGCAGGTTCAAAGTGGAAAATCAAATTCAAGCAGAAAGGCAGTTCTCTATCTGTCGGAAAAGCAGGTTCAAGAGATGCGCTAACATCACTCCAAGTATTGACACGCACTCTTGAGGGGGCAATTTGTAGAACCCTAAAAATTATCAACTGTAAAGGGCCCTACATGCCCATAAAGTTAGAAAATAGTCCCTAAGACCATCACAAGGGCTCTACACAATTAAATTGAGCCCAATGACAGGAAATGGGTCTCATGTGGCCCAGGTTTGAGCACGAAGTAGAAAGCCCAAATCCCAAGATCGAGACCAAATGGGCCCTCGATGGCCCAGGTTTTAGGTACGAAGAAGAAAGTCCACAAATCCGAAGTCAAAGTTAAATGGGCCACACACCTACTAAAATGGGTCCGTCTACGAAGAAGCCATAAACCCACCAAATGGGTCGGCCCGCTAACATCAAAGTTTTTATGGGTTTAAAACCTCTAAAAAGAGTGGGACCCACAAGATCTACATATCAAGAGTCTATAAATAAGACTCTCAAGCCAAAGAAAAAAGGATTCACAGACAACCAAGACAAGACCTCAAGAGAGAAATCAAAGAAGAGACAAGGATTCAAGAAGAGAAGAAAAGAAAAGATCAAAAAAGGGACTTAAAGCTCTCCAAAGAGGAATCAAGCCAAAGCTAAAGCAAGTCTTCCAAAGAGAAAACACTTCCCTAACTGGTAATGCGCTAAGCATGGAAGGAAGGAGAAAGCTACTACAATCTCCAAAGAAGATCAAGTCAAAGTCAAAGCCCAGTTCTTACCAAAAAAAAGAGAGTCACACAACTTCTTCAAGAGCGAGGAACACATCCATTGGCCCCTTGTTCTTGTCATAAAATCTATTTTTAATAATTTGACTATTAATAAGAGGGTTTATTGAGGGTACCATTTTTAATATTAAATTGTTATTTAATCCTCAAAATTTGTCGGCACAAAATTTTGTAGACGAAATAATGGAGGATCAAATAAAAATTTATTTTTAAAAATAATACACTCTCAATAAACCCTCTAGTTCACAGTCAGAGTTTCAAAAAATAAATTTGATGACAAGAACAAGGGGCTGATGGACGTGTTCCTCGCTCTTGAAGAAGTTGTGGGACTCTCTTCTCTTTGGGAAGAACCGGGCTTTGGCTTTGATTTGATCTTCTTTGGAGATTGTAGTAGCTTTCTCCTTCCTTCCATGCTTATCGCTTTGCCGGCTAGGGAGGTGCTTTTTTCTTTGGAAGACTTGCTTTGACTTGATTCTTCTTTGGAGAGCTTTGAGTCCCTTCTTTGATCTTTTCTTCTCTTCTCAAATCCTTGTCTCTTCTTTGATTTCTCTCTTGAGGTCTTGTCTTGATTGTTTGTCTATCTTCTCTTTTTCTTGGCTTGAGAGTCTTATTTATAGTCTCTTAAGATGAAGATCTTGTGCTCATTTTAGTGGTTTTAAACCCATAAAGACTTTGATGTTGGTGGTCCGACCCATGTAGTAGGTTTATGGGCTTCTTTATGGACGGACCATTTTGATGGGTGTAAAGCCCATTTTAACTTTGACTTCGGATTTGTGGACTTTCTTCTTCATACCCAAACCCCAGGCCGTCGATGACCCATTTGGTCTTGATCTTGGGATTTAGTCTTTCTACTTCGTGCTCAGCCATTAGGCCCAATTTAATTGTGTAGAGCCCTTGTGATGGTCATAGAGACTATTTTCCAACTTTATCGGCATGTGGGATCCTTTTTATAAAGTTGATAATTTTTAGGGTTCTACATATACATCTCAATGTTTCTCAAATCCTTGAATGATTTCCATGAAGATACTTGTGACCATTATGATTTATGAGAACGTGGCTGCTTATAGTGCATAAATTCCACACTTTCCATAAAACCATTCTTCCTTTAATTGGTGGAAATCAATAATAGGAGATAATTAGATCGGTATAAAGAGTGGTGACAATTTTTTTGGTTCTTTGTAAATTGTTCATACTCACATCAATTCCCAGTATTCCCCTAAACAAAGTGCCTAGTGATGATCTAAAATTTTCTAGAAGATTTCTATAACTTCCAATCGTTCCTTTGATATCATTAAGTGCGAAATTATTTTATTTCTATATTTTTAGGTTGTTAGATTTCATAGTATATCAAGATATTAGAATATGTGTGATAAAAGAAGATACTAGAATCTGTCTTCACCAAATAAAAAAGCTATTAAATTATGTATAGAATTCAAGTGAGAAGACAAATGAAAGCTGGTTGTGATGGGTTGAGGTGAACTCTCTGAGTATTGATAGTGGTAATACCATTGCTGAATACTTCATCATTCCTTTTGAATTTTTTTTATAAAGACCGATGCAATTTGCATTCTTATTCATTTTTTTTCCTTCTTAGTAACTTCTTTCATCTATTTTTCATACTTTTATGGCTCAATCGATCCTGTCATTTTGAAGTGGAACTTGCAATTATCATATAATTGTACCATGGATATATGATAATAAGATAACTTGAAGCTATCAATGTAAGTCTTAAGTGCAAAATAATATAAATGAATGAGTTACCTCATACCCAAGTATAGTATGGGTGAAATTTTTGCTTTTGCAAACTAGTGGATAGTGGAATTCAAAGAAAAATCATATCCTAACACAAACTATGTATATCCGGGAAAGTAAACAAAGACAAATATCCATTCCATAGCTAAAAGTCACTCTGAAATTCAATCAAGGAAGAGGAGGATCTTAATGTACTATCCTACAAGAAATAAAATCACCCCTTCAATTAAAAAGAAAGGAGTTACACTACAAGAAGGCAGATGCGGGACATAAGCAATACACCAAACTAGATCTTGGGGGATTACCAAGAACTGAACCACAACCACCTCCCCACCAATAGATGTTCACCTCAGGAATAACCCTTCTATTCAAGAAAGTTTTTGTTTTGGGAGCCTTCCTGAATTGTCTCTTACAAATTGATTTCTTCATCCCTCTGAGAAGAGCAATGAGTCATTGCTTGAGAGTACACTTGGGAGTATACTGGGGATCAGTACCCATAGACTGACTCGTTGCTCTTTTTTTCCCGTGATTGTTTGAAATAAAGGGTTAGGATTCGGGAGTATATTTGGGAGTACCCATAGACTAATTCAAGAGGAATGCCCCAAATTTTTTTTGATTGCTAAGTATGTGAATGAGAAATGGATATGTTTGGTATTGTATTTGGTAGTGCTTTTGCTGATTGTTTAGTTAATATTCTTATAGGTGCAGATCATGTGTCGAGGTTAACCAATTATCCCCACATTGTGCAACTGCATAGCTTAGTAGATTTGTTTTTATAACATCAGCATCACAAAGAGTACTGGCATCCGTGTGCACCTCAGGCAATGAATTTGTGATGGTACTATCCTATACACGAAAGGTTCAAGCATCTTAATCATATCTACTTTCTTCATCAACATTTTCAATAATCTATACTCCTCTTTGGTTCTTAGCGGTGTTCTAAATCCAGGTTGTCTAGATCAGTGTTGCTTAGTTTGCTACCTATTAGAACGAACCGCGTACTGCTTCAAAGTGAACCAGTTCGTTGTTCAGTTCATTTGGGTTTGTAAAAACGAGAGAACCCTCTACCCGAACCCCATAGCTTTGGTTCAGCAAACTTTTGTTTCGGTTCGGCGAACTTGTTCTTTAAGTTTGATGAACTTATAATTTGAGTTCGGTGAATTTGTCTTCTAAGTTCGCGAACGGGCCATAAAATTTATTTGCAAATGCTTTTTTTAAAATAAGTATTTATAGTATATTTATTTACATGATTAAAATGTATATGTATTAATATTATATAAGTGAACCAAACTGTAACGACCCGGATTTTTGGAAGAAAATCCTGAGGTCAGGATGACTTCTAATTGAGTAGGATTGATTAAAAGATCAGTAATCTTACTCATATAAAAATTAAATATGCAGAATAATAATATCGTAACTCGTGACCCGAGGTCACTCGGGGCTACTATTACAGGGTTTCCACCCTTTAGTATTTTCCATTTACCAAGTTCATCCAGTATTAGCATTATTCATAATATCGGGCTACCATCATAGACAACTGACCACGTTTTACCTTCGAGTCCTTAGACTCTATTAACTGTGCCTAACCCCTTACATATTTACTCTTGAGTTTGTTACTCGGTTTATGAAATGACTGGGTCTACACCTCAAAACAACCTTGCGTCCTTAGATGCAACACACAACACGGCCTTTAGCCATTTGCAAACATTCATTCCAGGTCTCAGTCACTGTGGGGGAACTTGCCCTCACGACATATCTAATCAGGCACAACGACAATCTGACTCAGCCACGGTGGGGATCTCGTCCTCACGACATCTCTATCAGATAAAACAATACTACCACTCCAGACCTAGTCAAAAAGGATCTATGGATAACACTCCACCCACTCCCAACGATCAATCACGTACCTAGTTAAAGAGGATCTATGGATATTATTCAACCCACTCCCGACTATCAGTCACGTACCTCGTCAAAGAGGATCTATGGATATTATTCCACCCACTCCCGACAATCAGTTATAGAGGACTACACAATACCACCATTCCAGACCTAGTCAAAGAGGATCCATGGATAACACTCTACCCACTCCCGACGATCAGTCATGTACCTAGTCAAAGAGGATCTATGAATATTATTCCATCCACTCCCGACTATCAGTCACGTACCTTGTCAAAGAGGATCTATGGATATTATTCCACTCACTCCCGGCTATTAGTAACAGAGGACTTTCGAGCACTTTGACTCTCCTGACTATCAGTCATGGAGGAACTCCGAATCTAAGCAGATACCGCCTCTCCGGACCTAGTCAAAGAGGAATCATAAGTAAAACATGGGTACTCAACCTATCTTAGGTCATACTTGACATCACAGAGCCTTTCACCTCAAAACATCTTGTCTCTCGAGAACTCAACCTATCTTGGGTCATCTTTTGAATCCACGAGGCCTTTCACCTCAAATCAACTTGTCTCTCAGGACTCAATCTCTTGTTGGGTCATCCTTAAATCTACAAGGCCTTTCACCTCAAGGTATCTTGCTACCTGCAGACAACCTATCTCGGGTCATCCTCTGAATCCACAAGACACTTCACCTCAAGGTATCTTGCTACCCTCAGACTCAACCCATCTTGGGTCATCTCCCATGACACAAGTCGTTTCACCTAAAGGTATCTTATCACCCTCAACCGAACTCTATTGGGACATACCTAAGTACATTGATCTCCATCCTTCAACCTAAGTCTAAGGACTCAAGGTTGTACCGAGGTGTAGACCTGATCGTTTCATAAACTGAGTAACAAACTCAAGAGTAGATATGTAAGGGGCTAGGCCTAGTTAATAGAGTCTAAGGACTCGAAGGTAAAACGTGGCCGGTTGCCTGTGATGGTAAACCGGTATTGTGAACACCGTTGATACTAGATGAACTTGGTAAATGAAAAATACTAAGGCATGAGAACCTTGAAATAGTATCCCTGAGTGACCTCACGTCATGACTTACGATATTATTATTCTGCATATTATTATAGTATAAGAATTGAACAGTACTACTATATCATTATGGATGGATTTTACTGTGTGGAAAATAGTTTAGATGGATTGTGGATTTTTCTTGGCTCTGTAGCTCACCCCTCATTTTATGTCTTCAGAGTCTGAAGCAGTTGCCAATTGACAAGGAGCTACGCTTGATATATTTTGGAAAGTGTACCGGCTCATTAGTGGCACCAAAAGTAAAAGCTACTGTAGCAAGTGAGGTAACACATTTGCTTATGATGGGTAATTGTGATGACTAGTTGTTATTGTTTATGTAAGCTCATAAGAAAAGTTAAAAATTCTCATATTTTCGTGGGCAAAGTCTTCCGCATGTGTGGTAATGAAGACCAAACTGTGTCTCAGAACATGTTTCCCTAAGGTACAGGTTCGGGGTGTCACACAAACTAAAGAAACTAAGCGAACTGAGAAATGAGCTATCTCATCCTACCCCTAGCGAACTGGGTTCACTCTAGAGTGGCGAATTGCGAACTGTGAACCCGAATTCGAACTGAGTGAACCAGGTAACATTGGTCTAGATCCTACATGTATCTTACTTATATGCTTAAACTTTACAGTTTTCAGTATATTTGTGATTTGTACCCACATGTTGTGCACATGTATAGATAGAGATGGATTGTGTTACACTCACATGCTGGTCTATATACAGTGTTAGAGTTTATTTAATTTTCTAATTTCTGCTTTATATATGGAGCTAAGTCCAATGTTTACTGTTTTATAAAGCTATTGAGTGCGGGATCGGATTTTGTCTGGCCCTCGCTAGACCAAAATCGTTTGGCCCACTCAAAGAGTCCCTTTAATTGTCCATTTAACACTTGTTAAGAAGTTTTAACTCCAAGAGTTAATTTTTTTTAAAATTTTTTTCCTAAAAACTAAGGTTAGATGTATGAACCTTAGGGTGAGTGAAAATTACCATTACATTGAGTGCTACTTACAATTACAATTATAATTATTTTTGCTGTAAAGCTATTAATGATTGCACAATGACTTGGTGGGGGTTCAATTTTAGATAAGTGTACTAGAACCTTGCTTTATGTTTTTGTATGTTTAATAACTTTAGTTTGATTCTCTATCCCAATAATTAGATCCTTTTTACATCTCATTCTAACAATTTCAAGATATCTACCATCTCTAATTTTTTAATATCTACATGTAAGACAATAAGCAAGAATGATAAATGATTTTTATCTCAATTTGTACTATGGTTTTTAATTTTTCTGATGATATCTCATTGCCTTTCATCATTAATGTCATTGAATTTTCAAAAGTGAAAACTTCCTATCATTTTTAATTTCCTGGCTCAATGTGTGATAGAGATAGGCAAGGTTATTTGGCAATGAATTTTAATAATTTTCTCTTGATATTATTAATTGTTAATATATTATTAATTAGTATAAACATTAATAAATATTCCCAACATATATTATTTAAGATAAAGTAAAATTGTAATATTATTTAATCGTTCAAATCTAGAAGATGAAAGTCTGCACTCTTTCTTAATGATCAAACTAGGGAATAACACTAATCAGTATCATCTGGTATACTACAATGCATGTTGAGATGGAAATGGTTCATGCCCCTATTACCAGATAAGTAATGCTTCTGAGACTGTAGGGTCTTAGGCCTAATTGAGACCGTGCCTATTGGTTGTGCGTCCAAGTTTACATTCACAAGCCACTTGGTTAGCCAGTGAGGCTTTTGTAAGGATAGAAATCTAATTTTGATATCAAATGAATTTACCTCCCTCCTTCTTCTTCCTGCCTTAGAGACCAATATTCACTACAAAATTTCAGACTTTTAACGGCGTTTTCAAATCGCCGTGAAAAACCCAAAAAACGCCGTTATAGTCAATAACGGCGTTTCAAATAAAACGCCGTTATTGCTCGCGTCGGGGAAGACAAACGCGGCATTTATCTTGACGGCACTATAAAAACGCCGTTATATGACACTCTATGACGGCGTTTAGAGAAACGCCGTCATAGACTCCCCTTTCACGGCGTTTATATAAATGCCGTCAAAGACTCACCTTTCACGGCGTTTAGATAAATGCCGTAATAAACTCACCTTTCACGGCGTTTATATAAATGCCGTCATAGACTCACCTTTCACGGCGTTTATGAAACGCCGTCATAGACTCACCTTTCACGGCATTTATATAAACGCCGTGAAATGTGAGTTTATTACAGCGTTTAGATAAACGCCGTGAAAGGTGAGTCTATGACGGCGTTTCATAAACGCCATTATAGTTACCAATATCAATTATGGCATTTCCCAAATGCCGCGAATAGTCATGACAAAAAAAAAATGAAAATATTTTTTTCAATTTTTTTTTAACCTGTTTTGTACCTATCAATAATATAAATATTTTTTTACCTGTTTTGTACCTGTCAACAATATAAATATTTCTTTTACCTGTGTGTTGTACCTGTCAACAATATTAAATAAACAAAATCTTGTCCATAATGACATTATATATAAAAAAAAATTTCGACATGAAAATCAGTATAAAATAAATACATCCAATCACAGGTGCCCATCATAATGTAATAATACAATACACATGTCCATAAAAAAGTGTCAATAAATCGTAAGTCTAACTATCTTCATCTTGCTGGTTCCCTCCTGCACCTCTAAAACTCGACAAGTGTGTGCTCCCTGCTCCCTCCTACAACACAATTAAATAAAATTATTTATTAGAATATTGAAATGATAAAATTTACAGATTTCATAATTAATATGCAAAAAAGATTCAATCACTAACATGCATGCAAACATCAGTAACAGCACACCACACCAAATCTAAGCAATTTCACGCCATATTGAGGGCTTTACTTGAAAGCCATGAATGAAGCATAAAGCAGAACTAGCATCTCAAAAAAAAAAATTCTTGTTCAATCAGTGGGGGATGGCCCCAAAGACCCTATCAGTGTCTGCAATACCAACGACCGTGCAAATTCAAACTGGGTAGAAAATTATGTTTATTCCTCCTGTCATAGGTATTTCATACATTATATATATGGTGTTGGGTAAAATTTCATGCTGTAGGAAGACACATTTTGGAAAGATCAAAATACTACATGGTGTGATCATAGGTGCATGCCCCATTTAGATTAAGCCAGAGTTCTTGATGAAGCTTTAGAGCCCAACAAGCCCAGCGACCTTTTGACTCCGGTCTTGAAGCTTGATCCAAGAATATACTACTGCAGCTCTAAGATTGAAGGGTCTTTTTAAAGAGAATAAATCTCAGAGAATTCTACTAGCATCCAAAATTTCAGTACATTGATATTTGTATACTTGTCTTGTATATTCTGGCAATGAATAGAGTGGCGTAATAACCAGGAATAAAAACCTTGGACGATTAGGAAAGTTCAGTTAGTGATATTTTTGGGCTATGAAGCACAGCAGATCTGCTCCTTGATTAGGGGCCTCTCAACTTTATTTATAATGTCTTTTTCTCTCTTTGTCCGTCGTAAATGGCGTGACACCTTCGTTTGGGGTCCATTGTCTTTGTCTTCCTCTCACTAGGTTTCACCCTTTGGGACCCCTAGAAAATGCAGATAGTGCCTCACTAACACCAACCCTTTGTTGTATATGGATTCATAAGGGCCTCTGCTTTGAGACATAAGAATGTTGTATAGTATTTACCGATCAAAAAATAATGTTGTCTAAGAATTAAATTGTCCTTGGAAAATTCATGTATCTCTATTTACCAACCAACCCTATGTTGGATGATATGTACTTAATACATATGTATGGATCTATACGTATATGCATATGCACATGCAATACGCATATATTGCAGTCGCAATTTTCATCGAAATTTAAATATGGAATCAATACAAAATTCGTGATATTTTGGTCCAGCTAGCCCTACTCTACTCCAATGGTATGGTGTGCTCCCTCTTATGAGGAAGGTCGAGGGATCTAATGCCTTACAGGATTTCTACTCCCATTTACAATCTACAGCAGATATTACGGCGTTTATTTTGAAATATGAAAATCTCAAAAAGTAAAGGCTTACCTCTTAGTAGATTTCTCACCTAGGAGAAAATCATATGTTAAACTTTCTAACGACTAAACTAGGACTAACCTATTACAGCCTTAATGCTAACCTAGCTAATGGAATTGACATGCTAATAACTTCACAAGACTAAGAATGAAATTTTGAACTATCATAAAACAGATTATTATTTTTTTTAACAAGCTAATTTAAGATTGACCCTAGGGTCTAATCTAAAACCAGATTTAGTAGAAACTAATCAAAATACATTTAATCCAATCTAAAAAAAACTGATCCAGAAATTGATTGAATCTAATTTAAAGCTACATAAAAGGTAATCAAAAAACAAACTGATTTATCCTAGTTTAAAACTAACCTAAGAACTAACCACAAGTAGATTTAGCATAAGTTAAGACTAATCCAAAGCTAACAAAACAAACTTAACATAATTTCTAACTAATCTAATTCTATCTAATTTAAAGAACATGAAAAGAGGACTCACCTGCTACTGCTGTGGAGAAAAGGAGAAGGATGGGACGTGGCCACTCGAGGTGTCAAGGAGGCAGCAGGATGGCCGTTACAGGGATTGTTCTGGGGCTGATACAAGCGTACACGCCGCTGTTTTATGGCGTGGATAGGTGGTGGCCGTTGTTGGCGAGCTGAAGAGGGCGATGGAGATGCACAGTGTGGTGGCCGTGGTTGCTGCTAGAGATGGCCACGAACGGAGAGGGAGCGTAAAGAGAGGATATCCCTCTCTTCCTTTCCACCACCAAATGGAGATGATAGAGGGGCTCTGTCACTATGCCAAGGAAAAAACAAAAAAATAAAGTGATAGAATGGAGAGAGAGAGGGTGAAGGAACCTATGCCTAAAAGGGGTTCGGTGGTGAGCTCGGTGTGTGTCTTCCTCCAGAAATTTTTTTGGGGACAAGGATATTCCACTATTGAATATCCCACTATGCCTAAAAAAAGGGGAAATAGTTAGCAGTCCCTGTTTCCTCATAAGTCATATCACCTTTCTCCTTTTTTTTTTTCTTTTTTTTTTTGATCGGTATATCACCTTTCTCATTTACTACTTGAACAATTCTATATTGTCACAGCAAATCTCAAATCTAAGATGTCTTTTTTTTCCCCTTTCGTTTTTAGATTGGTAAAGATGATCAATGCATATATGAAAAAGAAACATACAAGAGTTCACTGATGGGTGAACCAGGCAAAATGACCAAAGATGAACATGTGGAAAAAAAAAAGCCAAAAAAAGCAAGGAAAAAAAAACCTTTAGCTAGTATCGAACACCATGCAAATAACCAGTCCGCATGATCTAAGATCTATTTCCCTACACCCAATTTTATGTTTTCTTTTTCTTTTTCTTTTTTCGTGCAATATACATCTCCCTTACTTCGAACCTTATTTTGTTGCATCAATCAATCTCCAAAACTTTTTTCAACTCCCATGTACTAATTGAATCTCAAAATCTTCACAAAATCAAGTTCAACTCACTTCTTCAGCGTGTTCTTGAATGAGATGGACAGTATCAGATTTATGTCACTAATACAAATCTACTGGTTTCTTCTTTTTTTCTTCAATAGGCGATTAACAGTTGATAGCTTACAAGTAAAGTATACTTAAAAAATAAATGCAACTTAAAATAGGCAATTAACAGTTAATAGCTTACTAGTAAAGTATACTTCAAAGAAATGCAACTCAACAAGAGAATGCAATAGATGGATCCCCACCATCCCAATAATTCCATCTGGCATTAGTCCGCAGCAGACTCACCACACCCATCAATAACCCTCTGCCCAAACAAGAACCATCTCTAGCCTCGGCCATATGCCCAGCAACTACAGCAGCCACCGTTAAGAAACAAAGGGTATCCTTATGGCACCAAAGCTAGCACACTAGGTGTGTGAATGTAAAAATTGACAAGCAAAAAGATCCATTGATGGAGATATCAAGTCAGGTTCCCAGAGTACATGTAAAGATCTACAAGTTTTGCATTTCCTGATTTATTAAGAGATCTGGAACAAAAAACCATTTCTCAGTTGCTAAAAGCAAGCAACAAATATTTTAGTATTCTATTAGAATTCTAAGTTGAAATCAATGGGTTTCAAGCCCTCCTATACAAGTTACCAACATCAATCAAATCAACATGGACTCAATGCTCAAAACATTTGTGACTAAACAAGAAAACATGTTTTAACAGTTCACTAACATCAGACTCAGTACACATACTCCACTAGTCTCAGAACTGACCAAGTATGCGAACAAGCTGCATAACTATTTAGTAGTCAAATTTCACACTACCCCATTCCATCAAACACATTCCAATTAAGATGTGTCTATCAAGCAAACATATAATTTAAATGCAATGCAATGCAAATAAACCAAGCTAATGCATATCAATGATAGATTCAAGGAACAACCATGTTATAGCATTCCCTTTTGTCCTCAGATAAGAGTTCATGGTGTTATGCCAACATATCCAGATAGAAGATATCAGAATAGAACCTCAATTTTTCCTGAACCCACTATTAAAAGAATTTATGAAACTAAATTTTCCTAGCTAAGTTTCCATATGGATAAATCAATCCCACTACTATAATTATGCACTAGAATCACTCCATTGCTTTAAGAACAAACCCATACAACAATAGAAGTTTGTTAGCAGTAGTACATAGAGGGAGTGCATTTAATAACTGCTAAAGAAATCAATATTTTTTCCTCTTTTAGTTTTGGAGTCTTCTATTTCTTTCTTGAGATGCCCAAAAGCCCAAACCCTTTACATGAACGACGTCTATTCATCCACATAATCATTGTTAAATCAACAAAAGAGAAGCTGCAAAAGTCCCAAATCACTGTCCCTAGTCCACTACTATCAAAGAATCACAAGTTAAAATAAAAAAAATTAAGCTAATTAAGATCCAGAAACAAGAGACTTGAAAATAAATGCCATACTCAAGTCTGTCTAGTGCTACTGTATAACTAAGCTAATTGAGAATCCCCCTTTGGAGCAACAACTTAGGCTTCCTTTTGCAACATAATCCAATGTCATGGCAAGCTACAATACCACTACACTATGTATACCTTTACCGGCTATTTTGTTGAAAGAGATTACTACAAAAAGTAGCATCCATAACTTCATATTTCCACCAGTCTGGCCAATATAAAATGCAAAGCTAATAGAAAAACTTAGCTTTCAAATCATCTTCCTTTTCTCAACAATTCATGAACTCAATTATTGACGCTGTCAATAACTTCAATTTAACTAGCACGGAATGTTTCTAATTGTGTATATTGTTTTCTATTGTTATGATAGGTTTATTTTTCATATTTGATGCCCAAAGGACATTACAATAAAAACATAAGAATACGGGTTAAAGGGAAAATCAGCTCTGGAGAGTAGTTTCCATTGTGAGAGTTCTTGTTTCTCTCTTGAATCTAGATTTAAAGAACATGTGCCTAGGTGTGAAAGAATTTGATGCTAACAAGAAAAGTAAAAATGTTGAGTGAATTAAATCAATTGATATATTTTACGTGCATTGCACGTGCATTTTTACAAGTGTATATGTGTGTGTGTGTGTGTGTGTGAATATTAATGTTTTATACTTTGATTTGTTGTTTTAGGTGCACCATGGATTTTATAATGCTTACCATAATACGACTAAGCGCCCTGGTGTTCTATATACAATGCAAATGAAAATGAAAACTAAAATCTTTTCAAATTAGCATTTACCTCTGGAGAAGCATGTGGTACTGGAGTACCCTGACCTGCAACCTGTTGTGAAAAAATTGAATAAATAAATGAATGAAAATCTAAAGTTAAAAAAGGATTATTTAATGCTTGTTAGTATATATACCTGCTGCCCCTGTAAGAACTGGTTGAACATCCGCTGCATTTCATTGAGCTGAGTTTGTTGGGCCTCCATCTGAGATTGTTGGGCCTCAATCTTAGCGGCTTGGGCCTCCATCTGAGCTTTTTGGGTCTCCACCTGAGATTTCGTCGCCTCAAGTTCATCCCTTAGCATTTGGGTCTCGCCAGATGAGGAGCCTATAGTACCGGAATGTCTCGAAGATGACCCCCATAACCTAGTGGGAGTCGGGCCCAATCCACATCCACGGATGCGTCCATCTCTCTCAGGCCCCATGACCTGAGAGAGAACATCATTTCGGCCCGTGCTATCTTGTGAGCCAACCGGTAACTGGCTGAGCACATCCTTCAACTTGTTCTGCAAACATTTTGAAACAATTAAAGTGTTATATGATATAATGAATATTTAAATTACTTACAATCGTTTCTCCTGCTTGAGAGTTGACTGGCAATCCATCCTTCTTAGTGTGTGTCTTTATCCAGACCTCAGCACGGCCCGGAACTATCCCTGATGGACTAGCCAATCGCTATGACAGTGACAAAAGTATAAAAACAAATTTTTAACCCATATGCATCAAATTGTGATATAAATTATTAGAATGAAACCGAACATACCTCCT